>CM024524.1:36226775-36826775 GCA_014182375.1 Eucalyptus virginea
AAAGACTAGAACAAGGTCACGGCATTATCATGAAGAGCGTGCTGTTTTCTGCATATTTTGGTCGCTCTGTCAAAACAAACTGGAATGTGGCACGCTGCAATAGAACTGTTAAAAAAGTGATCCATTTTGTGAAAAATCTAGAACTCCCTAGACTACTCTACGTATGAAGGAAGAAAGCCAGCTGGAAATTGGTTGAAAAGTCAACAAAAGTGGCTGGAGTTGCAAAGAATAGAATAATACAGAAAAATGGAGAACACACCAGAAGAATCGGGAGAAGCCGAGAGACAAAGAAGAAAGCTGTACTTTTATATTATTCTTTTGTACTAATGTCGGTGGAGAATGGCGGTGACACGCCTATAAATAGGGGCTGGGGGTGTGCATTTTGAGTTGTAGAAAAACCAAAACCACTCCTTCCTTTGTAATACTTACTTTCATAATAAAAGTTCTGTTTTTTAACCCATACACCCTTGCCTTTGTAGCCCATATTTCACACATACACACTTGCACACACACACGCTTCCGCAAAATCACCAACAGTGGTATCAGAGCCACGTCTTTGGTTGGTGTCGGGCGTTTGTCCTACCTACCAATTCCTAAAACTATCATTTCCAAATATCCACTAACTAAACCATGGCCAATTCTACCTCATCCTCATTTCCCATTCCCATTTTTGATGGGAACAACTATGACTTTTGGAGCATAAAAATGATTACATTCTTGATGGCCCAAGACTTATGGGACATCGTGGAAAAAGGTTGCGAGGCTCCGCCAGAAGGTGCAAGTATTTCGAAGGATCAACTACAAAAGGATGCAAGGGCGCTATATTTTATCCAACAAGCGCTCTCGGAAACCGTATTTCCGAGAATAATTGGAGCGAGGACTGCAAAAGAGGCTTGGGATATACTACGAGAAGAATTTCAAGGATCGGAAAAGGTACGCACTATTCGCCTTCAAACACTAAGAAGAGATTTTGAGAATTCTAAAATGAAAAATTATGAGACCGTACAAGAATATTGTGGAAAATTAAAGGAACTCGTTAATCAAATGAGACCCTATGGAGATGGAATAACTGATCAAAGGGTTGTTGAGAAAATATTGGTGTCACTTACCAAAAAATATAACTCCATAGTTACAACTATAGAAGGAACTAAAGATTTGACGACCCTATCAATAAGTGAATTAATTGGCTCTCTAGAAGCATATGAGAAAAGACTAATGGCACAAGATGAAGATTCAGTTGAAAGTGCCTTTCAGTCTAAAGTAAATATACAGTCTCATCAAACTAAAAATGGAGGAAGGAGCTCATGGAAAAACAAAAGAGGAGGAGAAATTATAAAAAAGGAAAATTATCCACCTTGTGGTATTTGCAAGAAAACAAATCATTTGGAGAAGGATTGTTGGTTTAAAAATAAAAAACAATGCCGCTTTTGTAAAAGATATGGCCACGTAGAAAAGATTGTCGCTCGAAAACAAATAATCGAGCAAACTATGTAGAAAAAAAAGAAAGTGAAGAAAATACATTCTACGCAGGCCAAGCGACAAATGACAATAAAAGTGAAACATGGTACATCGATAGTGGGTGTAGCAATCACATGACGGGGGATGAATCTATATTCACTGATATTGATAAGTCAGTGAAATCCCAAGTAAAGTTGGGCAATGGTGCATTAGTAGATGTCAAAGGAAAAGGCACCATCGCCGTGGAAACAAATAAAGGCCCAAAATATATACATAATGTATATCTAGTCCCTCGTCTTGCACAAAATCTTTTAAGTGTGGGCCAAATGATACAAAGTGGGTATTCTCTATATTTTAATAGAGATACCTGCATTATCTATGATAAATATAAAAATATCATTGCCTCTATTAAGATGAAAAATAACAATTTTCCTATTCAATGGAAATATGTCAAAGATATAGCCATGAAAGCTCAACTTGATGATTCATGGATATGGCATCGAAGATTTGGCCACTTTAATTTTGCTGGGCTAAAAATTCTCCATCAAAAATATGATGAGAGATTTTCCAGCCATCACAGAAATTTCAGATGTTTGTGAAGGCTGTCTTCTTGGAAAACAACAGAGACAGTCCTTCCCATCTGGAGTTTCATGGAAAGCTAAGAAGCCTTTGGAACTTGTACACACGGACGTGTGCGGTCCGATGAGGACACCTACACCCAGTCAAAATAAATATTTCATCTTATTCATTGATGATTACACAAGAATGACGTGGGTATACTTTCTTCGAGAAAGATCTGAGGTTTTCTCTATCTTTAAAAAATTCAAGAACCACGTCGAGAATCAAAGTGGCCAAAGAATCAAAGTCCTAAGGAGTGATAGAGGCACATAATACAATTCAAAGGAGTTTAATAAATTTTGTGAAGATGAAGGAGTCCATCGTCAACTAACTGTTGGTTACGCCCTAGAGCAAAATGGAGTAGCTGAAAGAAAAAATAGAACTGTCATGGAGATGGCAAGGTCTATGCTAAAGGAGAAAGGCCTTCCCAACACTTTTTGGGCAGAAGCAGTCTATACTGCAGTATACCTGTTAAACAGGTGTCCAACTAAAGCTGTTCAAAATAAAACACCAGTCGAAGCATGGAGTGGACGGAAGCCTTCAGCAAAGCATCTCAAAGTGTTTGGATGCATTTGCTACGTCCACATCCCTGCTCAGAAAAGGAGTAAGCTAGATGAAAAGACAGAAAAAGGAATATTCCTTGGCTACAGTGACCAATCAAAAGGCTATCGGATTTACAACTTAAGAACTAAGAAACTTATGATTAGTCGAGACGTTGAGTTCGACGAAAATGCTGCCTGGAATTGGGAGGACGAGAAGATCGAGAAGAAGTATATCACCTTGCCAGACATACCTACTCAAGAGGAGTCAACGTCACAAGAAGAAGGAGAAGTACCGGATTCTACCACTCACGACGTAACTCCGCCAAGCTCTCCAAGAGCAACACAAGAAGAATCTACTCCAGAGTCACCAGTACTAAGGGTAAAAGCCCTTAGAAGAATTTATGACACATGCAATTTTGCTATTTTGGAACCAGAAAACTACGAACAAGCATCCAAAGAAGAAGTTTGGTTAAAAGCCATGGAGGAAGAGATCAAGATGATCGAGAAAAATGAAACTTGGGAGCTTGTCGATCGACCCGAAGACAAAGAGATCATTGGCGTCAAGTGGGTCTACAAGACGAAGCTCAACGCGGATGGATCAATCCAGAAGCATAAAGCAAGGCTTGTGGCGAAAGGATATTTGCAACAACCAGGTATCGACTATACTGAAACTTTTGCTCCCGTCGCTCGCCTTGATACTATTCGAGCACTTATAGCCCTAGCGGCACAAAAAGAATGGAAGATTTATCAACTAGATGTAAAATCAGCATTCCTAAATGGATATCTTCAAGAAGAAATATACATAGAACAACCACAAGGCTTTATCCTCAAAGGCCAAGAAGAAAAAGTTCTCAAACTCAAAAAAGCCTTGTATGGGTTAAAACAAGCACCACGTGCATGGTATAGTAGAATCGATGAGTATTTCATCAAGCAAGGATTCAGGAGGAGTATGAGTGAGCCGACACTCTACATCAAGACCCAAGGTAAGTCCGATACTCTCATTGTCTCTTTATATGTAGATGATCTTATATATACAGGAAACAATGAGACAATGATCCAAGAATTTAAAAAAGAAATGATGAAAACATTTGAAATGACGGACTTGGGCTTGATGAACTATTTCCTCGGTATTGAAGTCAATCAAGATGAAGGAATTTTCATCTCGCAAAAGAAATATACCGAAAATCTCCTAAAGAAATTCAAGATGAACTATTGCAAAGTAGTTTCAACCCCGCTCATGACAAATGAAAAACTATTGAAGGAAGATAGAGCAGAAAAAGCCGATGCCTCCCTCTATAGAAGTTTAATTGGGAGTCTACTATATCTTACTGCTACACGGCCAGATATTATGTATGCAACAAGTTTACTATCACGGTTTATGCAGAGCCCAATTCAAATTCATTTTGGAGCAGCCAAGAGAATTCTTAGATATTTACAAGGAACTATAGATTACGGCATTTGGTATCAGCCAAGTACAAATGCCAAGCTCATTGGCTACACTGATAGCGACTGGGCTGGTTCAGCTGATGATAGGAAAAGTACAACTGGCTATGCATTCACTATGGGTTCTGGAATATTCTCATGGGCATCCAAAAAACAAGACTCAGTGGCACAGTCTACTGCAGAAGCTGAATACATCGCAGCTGCTACAACTACTAGTCATGCAATATGGCTTCGAAGAATTTTAGAAGACATTGGAGAACCACAAATGGAATCAACGCCAATATTTTGCGACAACAAGTCTGCAATTGCAATATCAAAAAATCCAGTATTTCATGGAAGAACGAAACATATTGATATAAAATATCACTTCATTCGTGAAGTGCAAAGTAAAGGAGAGATCGAGCTAAAATATTGTAAGACTAAAGATCAAATTGCGGACATATTCACTAAAGCACTACCAACAACAAAATTCGAGACATTAAGAAACATGCTTGGAGTATCACAAAAATAGATTAAGGAGGAGTGTTAAAAAAGTGATCCATTTTGTGAAAAATCTAGAACTCCCTAGACTACTCTACGTATGAAGGAAGAAAGCCAGCTGGAAATTGGTTGAAAAGTCAACAAAAGTGGCTGGAGTTGCAAAGAATAGAATAATACAGAAAAATGGAGTACACACCAGAAGAATCGGGAGAAGCCGAGAGACAAAGAAGAAAGCTGTACTTTTATATTATTCTTTTGTACTAATGTCGGTGGAGAATGGCGGTGACACGCCTATAAATAGGGGCTGGGGGTGTGTGTTTTCAGTGTAGAAAAACCAAAACCACTCCTTCCTTTGTAATACTTACTTTCATAATAAAAGTTCTGTTTTTTAACCCATACACCCTTGCCTTTGTAGCCCATATTTCACACATACACACTTGCACACACACACGCTTCCGCAAAATCACCAACAAGAACAATGCTGATAATATATACTTAATCTCTATGGACAAAGGATGCGACAGTATTGCTCTGTCAAAAGTCCTTCCTCAATGTCTACGACAAAATAGAAAGAGTTGTCTGTGTCTAAATCCTAGAGAAAAGCTCAATTTATCCTTAACGAACAAATTTCGTATGATGTTTGGAAATGAGATATTTGAAGTTCAAATTCACAAATCCTTGCTTTTTGATAGTTGATACCGAAGATGAAAACTTTTGTCTCGCTTTTGAGGCTCCGAAGCAATTCTACTCTTTGTTTTACTGGGATGCACTTAAGCCGATTTATTTCTGATCGCACAAGTGCCGCTCGTTGTACTAGCCATCTAGTTGTCTGATGCTAACAATAACCGTGTTGTCATTGGTGCAGGGAGCGGGGCATGCGGTCCCTCAATACAAGCCGCGGGAATCATTGGATTTCTATACTCGCTGGCTAGATGGAAAACCAATTTGACATTACTACATCGCCTCTGGCTTATTGAAAGGGGATCCTTCTACAATTTAGTCTGAAAAGCAGGAGAAATAGAACTTATGTACTCGAAAAGTTCATCAAGTTTACAATAGGAGCTTTCTTTGCGGTTTCTTGATTTCTCCACTGTTCTTAGCACAAACAAACCGACTTGAATTTGGCCTATATTCTAACATAGGGAGAGATCAGTACTCCCGACTTTTGTTCAATTTCTCGAGAGAGACTAGGCGAAATGAGCTTTGTTATTGCATCCGGTAAAGTATGACAGATGTAATCGACATTGACACAGATTAATCATGCATTAATACTTGTTATATTGTAAAACTTACTGTATTTATTACTGATCCCCATGTTAGGCTGATTGATGTTGCCGTAATAAATTGAAGGTGAAACACTTGCAACTCACATGAAGAAGAGAAGGAGATAGATTTTTCGTTTAATTCTTTTTTAACAAGATCGATTACAAGACTCTTCTATTTATAGACTTGTTACATGACTATTATTCTTTCTCATAAATATAGCTAGCGTTCCAAGGAGATAAAATCCTAGGAATTTACAAAACATTAATTACACCTTGAAACACAAACATTCACGATATAGAAATATGAACAAACTTCTTCAAAGTAACGCTACAATGATGACTTTTTTTTTTTTTTTTTTTAATGTGTGTACCTAGAGAGTCGAAGGGACATATTAATGGATCAATAACTTCTTCGCGTGATCGACAACATCCAATGAATTTGGTTTAATCATTAAAAATCTAAGGCTTAGTACCAATCAATATTTTTGGTTCCACTCTATCATAGCTGAACGAGTAAACATTTATAATCAATCTTTACACCAAAAATCTCATCATGATGAATGCTTCTGCCAATTACCACTTGAGCTTATGGCTTCCGGATTTTAATCCAGGCATGCCCAGCTTGATACTTCGTTGATTGGATATGACTAAACTGAGTATACTAATGGCGCACTCCCTTGTGCTCCTTGTACAATCACAGTCAACCAAACGAAAAACCACGACCAGTGAGTCCAGCTTGTGCAACATCAGATTGGTCAGGATCAGTTGTCGTCGAACGCCAACATTGCTCTATTTCTGAAGGTATTATACCGCTAGTGCTCATTGCATCCGGCGCAACCTCCAGTGAGGCATGTTCGTGACTTTATTTGGATAAATCAAGTTCTGGAATAACGATGCTCGAGGAAAAGCTGGCTATCACATCTGAGGGTCACTACTTCCTGATCTGTGAGACAAGGTTCTCAGATTTCGATGAGCATAACGGGTTATTGCTTGCTATAGGGGTATCAAAATGGGTCCATGGCCTATTTTTTGACTTATATTTCTTATAAATGGGTTGTGTATGGGTTGTCAGTATTCAAAGGTCCGGCTAAAAATGGGTTTAAAGAGTCATAAGTTGAATTAGATGGGCCGAAAACGGGTCACCCATTAAAAAATATTGTCATCAAGGCTTAGGGGTCACGCAGCTTTTGCAAGCAGCGCCATCGATCTTGCCCTGGCAACTCGCAAGCAACCGTAACACTTGTCGTCGCTCCTCAGTTGCCTACTTCTGTGCCCGCCTCTGTCGCCCGCCGATGGTGCGACGTTAACCTAACCCTCTGTCGTTAGGGTTTGGTTACTCATCAGCTTTATCCTGGATCTCCTTCTGCTGAATCAGAGCCTCCTCTTTCAGTATCCTCGAGCTTATGCCTTACGATATGAGCTTCTCCTCTTTTTTGTGCTTCTTCGCAGGTCTCGTCACGGCGGTTTCATTGTCGTCAGCGAGGAAGGCTTGCGGATTTTGGTGCCTCGTTCTCTTCTTGGCCATTGTTGGAGGAGGAGGAGGAGGAGGAGGAAGAAGAGGTGTGTCGGTGGTCGGAACTGGATCTGGAGCAGAACACTGCTGGCAACGGATGCAGAAGAAAATCCTAAACCTCGACTAGGATTTGATGGTGCGTGATGTTGGTTGAGCTCACGCATGGACCTTTTGTTGGGCTTGTCGAGGGAATAAAAGATGCGACGAAAATTTAGAAAATCAATTAGAAATTTCAGTCATTTTTTTTTTATCTCTTTTCAGTTTTCTTTCTAAACATCAAACAATAAAATAAATTTTCTTTTATATTATTTAGGAAGATTTATCATAAAAATAAATCTTAAAACATGCTCACACTCACATAAACTAAAAATGACCAGAATTTGAAAACTGTCATCATTTAGAAAAAAAAAAGATATTATCTTTTGAAGCTGCTATCTAACAAATAAAATACCGGGAAAATTCTAAATAAAGGCCTAAAATATCATTATTTTCTCAAATAAGAGCTTGAAGTACCATGATTTTTTCAAATAAGGACCTAAAATAGAATCAGTTTTAAATAGGGGTCTGCAGTGGTTATATCAATTTCAAATAAGTACTTGACTTTCTAGTTGGTTAAGGGTATTTTCGTCCTTTACCTTTTTTTTTTTTGATTTTTGATTTTTTTTCTTTATTCATTTTTTTTTCTTTTTTGGTTTTCTCTTACTTTTTGCCAGTGGCTGAGCAGGTGAGGCAACCATTACCCTAGGTGAGACCGCCCTCACCAAATCTAGGCAAGGTTTGCCCTCAAAAGCTATAGGCGAGGGCCGCCATATCTAGTCTGGGCGAGGGGATGGCCTTGCCTTGATCACAGTCCTATAGCGATTGAGGAGGTCATTGAGCCCTCGTCAATGCTCACTAGAAAAAAAAAAAGAGAAAAAGGAAAAGAAGAAAGAAAAAAGAAAAAAGAGATAATTTAACATAAAAATGGTCTTTTGATGAAAATACCCTTTGGCCAATCGAAATATTTAGCTGGCTGGCGATCAGCAAGGTTAGTCCCTTATTTGAAACTACCATAGCTGTTTCATGCCCTTATTTGACGTAAGATCCACTTTAGATCATTATTTGAGAAAATGATAGCATTTCAGACCCTTATTTGAAATTTTCCCTAAACTATTGCTGCACAACGGACTGTGGTCGTTACAAATTAAATTCAATGTGAATAATGTTCATATAAATAATGATACTAAAAAGAGTTGGTATCTAACAAGTAAAATGGGTTTGTCAGCCCTAAGTTTATATATATTGGTCAAATTATTTATAAATATTTTGCTTTTTTTAATATGATTTGAAGTTATTATTCAAGTAGCATATACATGCGAAGAGCTTAAAGAGAGTGTGGGTTTTCCTAGAATATCAATGTGTTTTAACAATGTGGGTTAGGTTGGGTAAGGATTGAGTATGGGTCACTAGATTTGCACTATATGAATATGTATCAAAGTGGGTTAAATGGGGTAATATGGGTCAGACCATATACGACCTGACCCACCCATTTGACTGGGTCGCAAGAGCCCACCGAACCAATTCTCTTCCACCGAATTGGATTGTTAGCCCTCCCTATTCCCTATGGTTGATTTTATACTTAGATATCGAAACTTCTTATTATCCTTGTATTGGTTAGAAATGAAAGTTATATCATTCTGACCAAAAAAAAAAATCAATGCAATGATTTTACTATCTATGCTCTCAGTGGTTTCTTTGATTAGTGTACAGTGTATCATTTGCTCTGCTGCTTTTTTTTTTTTTTATAACTTTGACCTCTAGTTTTTGAACTGGAGTTCCTTTGACACTGTGGCCGACTACGTCAACCTTGACGGTCGGCCACTATTAGATTTAAGCGAGATCATTAATTAATTGCATTTAAATCAAGTACCGCCGCCGATAGTAATATAATTTTTGATCTAATCCAGTAGTTACTTCATCACCTTCTTATTAATGTCGTCACGATTCTATTCTTGGTATCTAAGCTTACAGGCTTGCGGGAATAGGTAATGCGCATAGACCTAAGTCACGCCAAAATTGGGAAATCTAGACGCCCTCACCTACCGTGCAAAGGGTCGCAAGTGGTGTTGTATATATGTCTGGTTCCTTTGGGCCTGGTCGCTATGACCCTCTTTGCGAGTACGCAAGTGCTGTTGTACACATGCTTGGTTACACGGAAGGTGAAACCATCTACACCTGCTCTTTTGGCGTGCTCTAGGTTTCTTTTTATGTTTCCTTTGTCCATCAAGCTCATCACTAAAACAGATTATTATTAGCATCTGTTTAGGAGTCTCGTGTTAAAGTTCGATCTTCTTCAAATTTGAACAAATGATGAATCATTTGACTATTCGAATAATGTCGCTTTTTGAATTTTCTATCAATTAGTCTTCACATTCTATCGAACTTCTCTAAAGATGAATTCCGTGCAAGTTCTTTAGATGTGGTTTATAATTTTTTTTTCTGCCTCGGTCTTTCATATGTTTTAGATTTTCAAAAAAATTTCAAAACAGATACAAAAAAGGAAAAAACGCCAAATGTGGAGGAGAGGTGGTACAAGAGTATTTAGTAGGGCTGTGCAGATTCCTGTGTAAAGTACATACACTTTTTTTATCATGATTAATATCTTGAAAAATCTCAAATTAATGTACGTATGACAAATTTACTCAAAACTAATTTTTTTACCATTAAATATTCCAAACTAGTATACTGTGATAAATTGATCCCAACTGATCATAAAAAATCCCAAATCGGTTTAATTGTGACAAATTTACCCTTTGTTAAATTAGATTAATACCAACTGACCAAAAAAAAAAATTAGATTAATACCACAAAAAATTACAAAAATTGTATAATTGTGACAAACAGAGAGTAAAATCCCAAACCAGTACACTAGTCAACTATCACGCATCATATAACTTATTAATTTTACAATAAAATTTAACATAAACTAACAGAGGGTAAATTTGTTACAAGTATACTGGTTTGGGGTTTAAAATTAGTTTGTGGTAAATTTGTCATAGGTGTATTAGTTTGGGATTTTTCAGGACATCAATATTTTTATAATTACCAAGTTCCAATTTTTTGGAATCTAGAACCTAACCTATATATTCTTGGAATCACCCTAAAATCTAGAACTTGTCAGTTCTACTAGTTCTAGAGTATCATGTACTACTATGTATTATTTTCTATTTTTTATTTAATAAAATTTATACCTTTTTTAATTATTAAACACACTGAACATTCAAGATAACACAGAAATGGACTACATGTTATATTACATAATCTTGTCTAATAGTAACATAAATTCTAAAACGATAATAACATTAAAAGCAAAAGGAAATGAAACAAAGAATTAGATCAACTTCCACATATCAAATCCATGAGCTTAGATGAAAACTCGTTTCAATTCACCAATCAATCATTGACTATGATATCATTTGGTGGAAAGAACACCCAACAAAACCTGGAGTCCAAACTTGGAGTCCTAAAAATGCTCCAATCTTTATCTTTGGAAAAGCAAAAACTTGAATCGCTCTCGCCACTGCGAGCTCTCCTCTACCTCTCTAGTAGCTTTTTTCCTCAAAAACCCTAAATCCTAAAAGTTGATTTCAACACCCAACATTACTTTCTATCTTTGTTAGATCTAATGAAACCCATCACCAAAAACCTAGAAATCTCCCTTCCGTTTGTTTCTTTGCAATTCTGAGATGTCTCGAGCGATGGCATAGTACTGGTTTTTCCTTTCCGAAGAACTCAATCCAAGCTGGGTGATCTTGGAGCTCAGGCCTCGCAATAGGTGGGATTTTGTCGCTCTCCCATGATTCTATACTGGGCATATGGTTTTCTTCGATGATGTGGAATGGAAGACAAAGTTATACACTAGATGTGGTAATAATACTAAGTTCGATGTCATTAGTTTCCACATATGGGTACTGACTGTCATAATATGATCGGGAGAAATCAAGAAGTGTATGGTTTTTTTGATGAGTGTGAGTCTCTTTATTTGCCCTGAGTCGCATCCTTTAATAGTTCCCCTGTTGATAGAAGGGATAAATTATCAAACCCAGGGTCATGTCCGGTAGTCTGGCTGCGGAGCAATTTCACTGTTCAAATCTTCGTATCCCTTCAAGTAATTTTGTGTCCCTGTTTCTGCTATATTTATCATAGAGCTTAGAGCTCCCTTCAATCTATTACCCATATACTTTCACCTCCAAAGTACTTCAAAAACCCACTCAGAGAACCTATAGCCAGCATTCTTGTGGAAAAGACAATATGGAAGGTAAAGAAGAGAATAAACTGCGATTAGCTGCATTATGTAAAAGTCTGGGTCATTTGTGGTCTGAGAATGATGTAGTAGAAGTGTCCACATAAATCCCTCCACAAAAGAGGGATGAATGCAATCGTACTCTATTTGGGAAATTATTTTCTAGACCTAATGTCAATTTCCCAGCTTTTCTTAACACAATGAAGAAAGCTTGGAAATCAGAATCTGTGGCCTGCTCCAATAAAGAACCAGGATTATTCACTTTTGTTTTTCAATTGGAGGAGGAAAAAGAGAGAGTTCTGCAAACTGCACCTTGGTCTTTTGCCAGTAACCTATTGGTTCTTAAACAATGCGAACCTGAAATCCCGGAGCACTGCTACGATTTTTCTAGGAATGCTTTCTGGGTGCGTATTGGAGGGATCCCCCCTAGCTGGAGATTAGAAGAAGTTTTCAACGACCTGGCCAAAAAAATAGGCCATGTATTGGAAATCCAAGTGGATTCAAAAGGCAATGGACCACAAAAAGGAGAAAGAGTGAGAGTGGAAATAGATTTAACAGCTCCACTAAAATCAGGGGCTATACTGGATATCGGCAACAAGTGGTTATGGGTGGAATTTAAATATGAGTGTCTATCGCACTATTGTTATTTGTGTGGAAAAATTGGTCACTATGCCACTACCTGTGAAGACATTCCGTATGATCAATCATCATGGGCAGCAAACAAACCTGGAAAATATGGCCCATGGCTGAAGGCGAAAGTGTGCGACCATAGCCTCCACTAGGAAGGATTTTATGGCAAAATAGAAGAAGAGACTATAGTGGAAGAAACAGTACCAGGCATCCCCCTTCCAGCACTAGAAATGGATATAGTCGCCAAAGAAGAAGTGGATACAAGGAGAGTTACAACCTGCACCAAGAAAAGGGCAGACAGTTTTCATGAGCAGGAGGCAATAGAAGAACCGGCTACTTGTTTTACGAAAAATCCAGATCACGGCAAACAGATAATATGTTTTGAAGCTCCTAAGCCGTTCCTGTCGAAAGTTGGAAAATGCAGTAAGAAAAATATGAAGGTGCAGAGGGCAAAAAAGTAGAAGTGCATAGCAGAGCAAGTTCCTCTCTTAATCGATGACACGGACCTTTTGGAGACCCCAATTAAGTTGATCAAAGATGGTAATGAGTGGGCTTTGGTGGCTAGCCCTAATAAGCCACCGATGACGATATGAAAATTATAAGCTGGAATTGTCAAGGGTTAGGCAATCCCCTGACATTCCAAGAACTAAGAGCCTTAGTAGCTCTTGAAAGGCCCAACCTGGTTTTTCTTATAGAAACAAAGAACAAAGCAATGATGGTGGAGGGAGTTAGCAAGAGACTTAAATTCCAAAATCTGTTCATAGAAAACCCAAAAGGAATAGCGGGTGGCTTAGCTATTTTGTGGAATGAGGAAGTGGTGTTAAAGGTGAATGACAGCTCTAAAGAATTCATCGATTTGGAGTGTACTGATCCAGACAATGGCTACCAAATGAGGATAACTTTTATTCATGCACCAACAAATTTCGGAGAACGGCTGCAGTTATGGCAAAAGTTGAAGGACTTTTAGTAAACTAATTTTCTACCGTGGATTTGCATGGGAGATTTTAACGAAATATTATATGTATGGGAGAAGGTGGGGAAATGAGAAGCAGATAATTACCGAATAGCAGCTTTCAAAGATCTGTTAAATGAGTGTTCCCTAATGGACATGGACAGCAAAGGGTGTGCATACACGTGGGCGAATAACAGGGAAGGGGAGGCTCTTGTCAAAAAAAGACTAGACAGAGTTCTCTGTACTATGGAATGGAGAATTACCTTTCATGACACTGAAGTACAAGCCCTTCCAGCAATTGGCTCGGATCATAGCCCTCTCCTCCTTGTGTTGCATCCTGAAAGCAAGAAAAGAAAGAGAGATTTTAAGCTTCAAGCACTCTGGATAGAAAATGAAAAGTATGGTGAGCTCGTCCAGCAAATATGGAACAAAACACCCCTAAGCCAGACAAGCTTCTTCGCGAAAATCAATGAAACATCCAAAGTGCTTACTAAGTGGAGTAAAGAGAAGTTTGCCAATGCACCAAGTCAGATTAGGGAGCTTAACAAGGCATTAACAGAGTTAACCAATAAACAGTCCCAACATGCCAGCAGGAAGGAAGTCCACAACATTGTCAACCAGATAGAACAATTGTGGAAACAAGAAAAAAAATTCTGGGGTATGAGATCACGCATTAAATGGCTGCAAGGGGTGATAAAAACACCAAGTTCTTCCATGCAACTATAGTAAAACGAAGGTAGAGAAACAAGATCACTATGCTGCAAATGGAAGATCAAAGTTGGTGCAGAGACCCCTTAGCTCTCAAAGATCACATCAGGTCCTTCTACAGGAACCTATATAAAGCAGAGGGTCCTAAAACTATCAACCAATTCTAAATCAATGCCCTAGCCCAGTGGGAGAGGAAATTAATGCAAATCTGATGGCCAGCATTACTATGGAAGAGGTTAAAGCAGCAACTTTTCAAATGGGGTCACTAAAAGCCCCTGGACCTGATGGCTTCAATGGCCTCTTTTATCAACAATCATGGGAGGATATAAAGCTAGATTTGTTCCAGTTAGTGCAGGACTTTCGAAACAAGTACCCTTGATCCTCATCTCAACAAAACACATATATCTTTGATACCAAAAGTAAAAACTCCAGAAAACATTAGCCAATTCAAACCTATCAGCTTGTGCAATTTCAGCTACAAAATCATCTCAAAAGTCCTGGCTAATAGGCTAAAGATTTGGCTTCCAGAGATTATAGAGTCTGAACAAAGTGCCTTTGTCTAAGGTAGGCAAATTCAGGATAATATACTAATTGTTCAGGAAGTATTACATCAGCTGCGAATTACAAAAAGAAAGAAAAAATTCCAGGCGATCTTGAAACTGGACATGCAGAAGGCCTATGATAGAATCGAATGGGATTTTCTAAAGAATTGTATGCTGAAAATGGGTTTTTGTGAGAGGTGGGTATTTCTAATTATGCAATGTGTCTCAACAGTGTCCTTAAGTGTGAAGATCAACGAGGAACCAACTCAATATTTCACCCCCTCGAGAGGACTTAGACAAAGAGACCCCCTTTCTCCTTATTTATTCATCCTAATAGCAAACATTTTAACATGGTTGATGAACAAAGCTATTGAAGAGGGAAGCATCAAGGGGATAACACTAAACAGGTTTTGTCCTACACTGTCTCATTTACTTTTTGCCGATGATGTTATATTTTTTCTGGATGGGACTATTGTCGAATGCCAAAACCTAGCAAATATCCTTAATCAGTACTGCTATGCATCAGGGCAAGCTATAAATTTAAACAAATCAATGGTATTCTTTAGCAGTAACAGCCCTCTATCTTTGAAAAGAAACCTAGCTCATGAGCTCAGAGTTCCCATCATAGAAAAAACAGGGAAATATCTCGGTATTCCAATAGAATGGGGTCATTCAAAGAAAGAGATGTTTGCGTGGATCTTAGCAAGAGTAAACTCGAAGCTCGAGGGATAGAAAGAAAAGCTACTCACAAAAGCAGGCAAAGAAATTCTAATTAAGAGTGTTGTGCAGGCCATCCCCACTTATGCAATGTCAATTTCTAAACTTCCTATTTCCATATGTAGAGCCATAGAAAGAAGAATTGCGTCATTTTGGTGATAGAAAGGTGATTCAAAAAGAGGTTTGCATTGGAAAAAATGGGAAGTTTTAAAAACTAGAAAGGATGAGGGAGATTTGGGATTTAAAGATTTGATTAATTTTAATCGAGCAATGCTCGGAAAGCAAGCCTGGCGATTATCCAACTCTCCTTTAGCTTTGTGGAGCAGAATACTAAAAGGAATCTACTTCCCAAATGGAGATTTATGGAAGGCAAGTAAGGGGCAACGACCGTCTTGAAGATGGCAAAGTATGTTAGCAGGAAGAGAAGCTATAGAAGCAGACGTTAAGTGGTCAGTGGGGTATGGCAAATTAATTAAAATACGGGAAGACATATGGCTAAAGTATGGTGTGATCGAAGGACCAGCTAATCAACAGGAACCTATTCTGGTGTCAAAACTGATTGATGCAGAATCGAGAGTTTGGGAGGAACATCAAATCCTTAACCTTTTTGAAGAAAAAATCGCCAATGAGATTCTTGCGATACCTCTGAGTTCGAATACAAAGAAGGATAGCCTTGTATGGACAAGGAATTAGTTAGGGAAATACACCATGAAGAGCAGATACAACTGAGCCTACCCCAAAACCATTAGAACCAACCTAAACAGGACATCCTATTCTTTTAAGCCCCCACAAACCTTGTGGACTCAAATATGGAGTCTTGCAATACCTTTGAAAATGCGTACATTTCTATGGAGCCTCTATCAAAACGCCATACCCACACGGGAGAATCTCTATAAAAGAAAACTGTTACCCAATCCCTTATGCCCGTTTTGCTGCACAAATATGGAAACCATAGAACATCTATTTTTGTTGTGCAAGTGGACAAAAACAATATGGGCAGATCCACACATCAACATCATCAGCAACCCAAGCAACATCAAGAGATTCGATCAGTGGCTAATGGAGGCATTTGAAGAGAAGGAAGGCTTACCCGAACAAGAACTCATTGCGGTGGTGCTGTGGAAGTCCCGAAACAACCTTATTTTTAGAGCAAAGCCTCCGCAACCAGTCGATCTCATGGATCTCGCGCAAGAACAGCAAAGAAACTTTAGCAGATGGCAGAATCGAAAAAGACCATCCCCCCCAAATCGAAGCGTACCTATTCGGTGGAAGCCGCCGGACAAAGACGAGCTGAAGATCAACGTTGATGCTTCATGGTTTCCAGGTGAATTCCTCTGCTCAATCGTTGGAATAGTTTGAGATCCATCGGGAAGGTGGTCGAGGGTTTCGCATATGAAGTTAGGGCTTCCTCTTCTCTGCAAGCCGAAACACTTTCTCTCTTGCACGGGCTCTCGTACTTGAGAGAACTTGATACACGGCACGTGGGGAGAGAGAAAAGTCAAAGAGTTAGCTGGGCATGTGAAAGTGATTGTTTGACTCTAGTTGATATTGTAATGGGCCGGGCCGATTCTCCATGGGACTTAGAAGAAATTATGGAGAGATGCAAAGCAGAGTTAGCGTTGTGTAAATCAGCACGGGTGGTCTACTGCCCACGCGAAGCAAACCAAGTGGCGGATTGGTTGGTTAGAACACATCGAGCCAAAAAACTTCCTTTAAAGTGGAGTTACCCTCCTTTATCCCTCTCCGAAATTCTATGTTTGGAATTTTATCCATCGTTGTCTTGTAAGACTTGTTTATTTCCATGAATGAATGCAACATCTACTTTTGACCCAAAAAAAAAAAAATTGGAGTCCCAAGCTTGTTAGTTGAATTCGCCCTTACTCTAAAGTTTAAATGCACAAATTATGAGCTAATTAGGATATATCAACTACTTTACACGACACTAATTCCCTGACGCGAGACTTTTGGGAATATCGTACTTGATGGTGTGGTGAGATAGTTCAGTGGTCTTTTCCTGCAATGACAGTATGGTGAACGGCCGTTTAGCTAGATTCGGCCGCGTAACGCTTCTTGGTCTTCCTTTCTTAGGGCTTGTAAAGGACTTGGCCTTCACTTTTGCATTTGATGTGAGGAGCAAAACCAAACAAGTGCCTGAAAAATGAATAGATGGAATTATCACCCCAACGATTTAATTAAGAGTGCGGCTTAGCTGACCGTTACTCCGTCATTGACAGAGTGACGGTCAGCTAAGCTTTTCCCTTTCATTATATGATCAACGATCGCTACGTGATTAAATCAAGTGACTGAAAAATCCTCATTAAAAAAACCCCACGTTCACGATATTAATTCGATATGCTGATGAAAATATGATGTCAAACTAATTGACCGTTTCAAAAGAATATGTTGAAGATACGGTTTGGTGTCTTGAAGATATGATTTGATTTTGCGGATGATTGTACTAATATTAGATTGATATGTTAATTGATTCAGTCTGTTCAAACAGGAAAATAGTATCACGTATATTATTTATTGTATTGTACACTCTTGTATTAGATATACCTCCTTATACATGAATGAAAGATATAGAGAAAATTCCTCAAATTATTGTTTTCTGTCATTGTATCAGAACTCTCTTTCCTGCCCCAGCTTTTGCATTTTTAGAATTGCCTCCGTCTTGTTTTTGGTTTTGTTGTTGCGATTCCTATTCTGCAAAACAAATCAGCACCCGGTAGGAATTCATTATAGATACCATGTCAAAGAATCAAAGTTCAAGTGAGGAAATCAACAACTCACCTCATAACCAAGATTCGGACCAAGTTGATCCGATTGAAGAAGAACCCTCCGCTCAACACCTTGCTGAGTTTGTCCCAACTCCAATTCAAACTTCCAGCCTAGCCCAATGGCCATCAGTCCACTGGTTTCCAGTTCAAGGACAATGGGCCGCCGGACCAAGTCAGACATGGGCACACCAAGGTCTATTTGGAGAAGAAGGAAGACTGGGTTGGACGGGTCAAGATCACAAACCCGAATCCACTTAATTGGGTCTCGGGATGCAACCCTACTCAATTTTCCAACCCGGCTTTCTAGCCTATGCGATTGATTCTAGGTAGCAACGGCCGCTTGGACCTTGGCAACCCCTCTACACATCGCCGGTCAACGAACCAGAGCTTTGGCTCATCAGTTTATAGCTCACAGAACTGAGTAACTCCATGACTTGGGCTGGTGACTTTTGGCGAGCCTTGGTCACGAAGGATAAGGACGGCTTCTTTGGCGGAGTTGTCCCCTTTCCAACTAACGATTGGTTGCAACGACATTGGCATAAATACAACCGACTTGTTCACACAAGGATCATGAACTATATGGCTCCCGAGGTCATGACTAGGTTCCCATCGACTGAAGACTCTAAGGTGATGTGGGACAACATTCATGAGATGTATGGGAAGTTAGATCGAGCAAAGATTTTTTCGCCCCATATAGGCCTTGTCAGAGTTGAAGCAAGGGAACTTCCCAGTTACCGCTTGCTTTAACCGACTCCTGGCTCTATGGAATGAGCTTGAGGTGGCTGAGGAATAATTGGAAGGACCCGAGACAACCTTGAGGTAGTATCGGGCCATCAAAGAACGAGAAAAAAAGACTCATTTTCTGTTGATTCTAAATGAGACTTACTCGAATTTTAGGTTGCAAATTCTTGACATGGATTTTGTTCCACTGCTTGGCCAAATCTTCCAACTTGCCATCCAAGAGGGGAGCCAGTGCCTAGCAACGGCCAAGTACGTGCGGGTGGATGAGGGCGTGACGCTCGTTGCTCTGGTGAGCTCCCAGTAGCCAATACCCATAATCGTGAGTACCCCTCGTGTGGTGCTAGGGTTTTGCTAGGAGGAAGAAGCATATCTTAAAAGGTTGGCCTTGGATCCAGATCAAAAGCCGAGGTTTGATGGCTCTTATCCATCCTTCTGAGGGATTGAATTGGGTGGTCCACATGCTACCACGTTAGCATCAGTGCACAAGACATTCTATGGCTCATAGGCTGCCACACAATATTGGAAGGGTAAATCATACATTTACCCATAACTAGTATCAAAATATCATGAAGGCCCTCAGTCAATTAAGCACTATTGACAGGACTACTAGTTTCTTAGGAACTTCTTTATGCGAGATAGACTCTATTTCAGTTGATGCATAGATGATTGATTGAGGTTCTAGTGACCACATAATTTGCAATGAGAAGTTTTTCTCTTGAATTGACACCAAATTCCATGCTCCCATGTCATTATGTCTTCCAAACATGTCACTCGTGTCACCAAAATTGGCAGTGTTTGTCTTAATCCCAAATTTATTCTCATAAATGTCCTTTATATTCCTAAATTTGAGTTCAAACTTATATCTATTTCCAAAGCCTGCAAGGACAATTCTTGTTGTGCCATATTCAATTCCCAAAATTGCTTTTTTCAAGACCTGTTGACTGATAAATTGATGGGCTTGGGTAGTATTACACAAGGGCTGTACTTTTGGACTAATTTTCCAAAGGGTTTTGATTTATCTTCCATTTCCTAAAATAAGGGTGTTTCATGTAATGCCATTATTGACAATACAATCTTTCTTTTCCATTAGCGTTTGGGTCATAGTGTTTGTTTTCCTCACTCCAAATGTCTTATCTGTCCTTTGGCAAAATATTCACAAATATCATTCCCAGTCAGTAAATCTCGAGCTACTAATGCTTTTTCATTAATACATGTTGATATATGGGGTCTCTATCATACTCCACATCACAATGAAGTTCATTTCTTTCTCACCATTGTGGATAATTATACTCGTGCCAATCGGTTTTCTTCATGCAAAAAAAGAGCCAAACTTTTTCCCATTTGATCGAATTTTTTCACCCTAATAAAGAATCAGTTAGACAAATTTGCGCAACGCATTTGTGTAGGCAATGGACACGAGTTTTTCATTATTCACTGTTAGTCATTTTTCTCTTCTCATGGCATTCTTCATGAGAGTTCTTGCACCTATACTCCTTAGCAAAATGAGATTGTTGAATGAAAGCAATGTCATTTTTTAGAAGTAGCTTGACCCTTAAATATCAAGCATCAATTTCTAAAACTTTTTGAGGAGATTGTGTGGTCATAACGGCCTATTATTATTTGGCTTTTGTGATTTAAAATAAATTATTATTTTTATAATAGATTAAAGACTGTCACCTAGTCATTTCTCTTATTTTTTTTTTTTTTCCTTTGCCTTTTAGTTCTTTCCCCCCATTTCCTCGTTCTTCTCCAAGCACCCCTTCTCCTCCGTCCACTGCACATCACGCCAATCGGGGCTTGGTGGTTGTGTACGTAGAATTTACTAAAGTGAGCTTAATAAACGAGTGACGTGACCGAATTTCGACCGTTTATTTTATTTTTCATTTGTCAAGGAATTAGAGAAGGTAAATTTAAGATGTTTTTATCCTTAAATTTAGAATATGCTGCTGTAAATAATTTATGAACTTTAAGAGAGGAGAGATAATTAATTAAAAACAAGACTATATCTCTAATTAATTGACTTGTCGTTTGTTCGAATCAAAAGTATTTATATCAGAACAATCCGTACAGGAAAGTGAATAATATAATCTAATAAGGTTATTAGCTATTTTATAAAATATTATCCCTAATATCTCATATTATCTCTAACAATATCATCTAATATGAAAATCTCTCATATCCATAAACATTTGGAAATTAACAATGCATGTATATTATAAGAAGGTGAAATAGGCGAGGTGCACGTGGCCAAAAAATTATGAGAGGTCTATAAGGTATTTAGTATTCCATGTTTCTTAAATGGATATAATATAGAGTATTGCCAGCCTAATAGTGCTGTTAACTAACCGTGCAATTCATAGCACATGTTGAGAGAGTACATTTTAAGAAACAATTTACTCATTTCATCCGAGCTGGAGATGTAAAGGTGAAGAAGCCACCATTCCATGTACTGTCACATCATCATTTCCCTATAATATATGTGATCGTTTCTTCCATTACTTGAATTGGTCTTAAAAAAAGAAGGAATCTCGATGTGGGAGATGGGAAATGGACATGTGACGGGCCCATTGCACGGCACATATTGAGAGAGTACTTTTTAAGAAAGAAATTTATTCATATCATCCAAGCTGAGATCTAAAGGTAGAGAAGCTACCGTTCCATATGAAAAACTTATGGTACCATCACATCATCATTTCCTTACAATATATACGGTCGTTCCTCCCATTACTTGAATCTATCTTAAAAAAAAATAATCTTGATGTGGAAGATAGGAAATGGACATGTGACGGGTCCATTGCACGCAGTCTTAAGATGCATATTCCAGGACTTAAATATCGTGTTGGAACGCTCTATAAAACGAGCATTGCACTGGACAGATCTTGCATGCAACCATATTCACCATCCTTGTTTGACTAGATATCTTGAGAAGCAATACAAGCATGAAGCTGGAAGTGCAATGGAAGAAGTTGGTCAAACCATCGGTGCCGTGCCGAACAACCGGCAAAAATTGAAGTTAACATCAATTGGATCGGTCTTAAAAATAAAAAATAAAAAAAGAATCTTGATGTGGGAGATGGGAAATGGACATGTAACAGGTCCATTCCACGGCACATATTGAGAGAGTACTTTTTAAGAAAGAAATCTATTCATATCATCCAAGTTGGTGATCTAAAGGTGGAGAAGCCACGTTCCATATGAAAAACTTATGGTATCGTCACATAATCATTTCCCTATAATATATACCATCGTTCCTCCCATTACTTGAATTGGTATTAAAAAAAAATAATCTTGATGTGGAAGGTAGGAAATGGACATGTAACGGGTCAACTGCACGCAGTCTTAAAATGCATATTCCAGGACTTAAATACGTCTTGGAACGCTCTATAAAACGAGCATTGCACTGGACAGATCTTGCATGCAACCATATTCACCATCCTCGTTTGACTATCTTGAGAAGCAATACAAGCATGAAGGTGGAAGTGCAATGGAAGAAGTTAGTCAAACCATCGATGCCGACGCCGAACAACCGGCAAAAATGGAAGTTAACATCGCTGGATCAGCTTCAAATGCCAATTTACATAGGCGTTATGTTCTCCTATAGAGATAATGCTGAGAACCCAGGAGTTGATATTTCTCAAAGGCTTCTCCAAATGGAAGAGTCACTTTCTGAAACCCTAACACTCTTTTATCCTATGGCAGGGAGGTATATTGAAGATGATGGTTGTTTTATTGACTGTAACGACCTTGGAGTTGAGTTCGTCCACGCGAAAGTGGATGGCCAGATTGATAAGCTTCTCCATGGAGACCCCGACATTGATTTGCTCCAACGTTTGTCGAAGTACCCGACCGATGTAGCTGGCAATCCGTTAGTGTTGATCCAAGTGAATACGTTTGAGTGTGGCGGATTAGCAATTAGCATGCGCTTTACACACAAGATCGGCGACATGTACACCATGGCCATGTTCATCAATTCGTGGGCTACCGCTTGCCGAGGTAATGCAGACGCGATGTTCCGTCCTAGTTTCGAGCTGTCATCTCTATTCCCAGTAAAAGAGTTGGCGGTTCCGATTTTGAGTCCACGACATATTGGCAACAAGGAACTCATCATGAGCAGGTTGAGGTTCAACGCCGATGCTTTATCGAAGCTGAAAGCCTTAGCTAGGGACAATGCAAAGGACTCGATGGCCAACGATTCCCAGCCTTCAAGGCTGGAGGTTGTTTCGGCACTACTAGGTAGGGCTTTCGTCAATATTTGCCGAAATAAACATGGCGAACAAAGGACTTTCTTAGTTTGTATGCCTGTAACTTGCGTGAGAAGATCAATCTGGCGATACCCACGAATTCTTGTGGCAATCTTTTCGCCATCGTGTGGGCGCGATCTGGTCAACCAACGGCCGGAAAAATTGAGTTGGAGTTCAACGGAATGGTGAATGTAATGCGCGATATGATAGCGGATGCCAAAACAAAGTACGCAACAGTAGTAGACGGGGATGAGTTATGCTCAATGGTGGGCAATTCTCTAGCCGAGTTTGTCAAAATTCTTGCCAGAGGCGAAGATTGTCTGTTTGGTTTTAGTAGCTGGTGCCGGTTGGGGCTATACGAGAATGACTTCGGGTGGGGAAGACCGGTTCTCGTGAGCAACACACCGTCGAATTTTGTATCGATTTTTCTTATCGACGATGAAGAGAGCGGAGGAATCGATGCATGGATAACCGTTGGCAAAGATGAGATGATTCTTCTTAAACAAGATCCGGAGATTCTGAAATTTACTTCGTAGTCAGAGATAGAGATGTTGCCTGATTATATCATTTGTGAAGTCATCGTTTCTTACAATAATGTAAAGTGGGATAATGAAAATGATGACCTCAAGTCGCTAGTATTTGTAACATCTGTTTGGTTTATTGAAGAATGATGCTTCTTGTGAACAAGGTTAACTCTTAACCAATGTTTATGAACTTATTAATTACCTTATTACTGCATTTATTCATATCTTGCAAAGGAGTTGACGTAATTGCATTTTACAGTACGATTGCCGCTGGAAATTCATTCGCTTAATGTTTTGAGTGGGTATTCTTTTTTTTCTTTTTTTTACCTTTCATACATATAGGGTTGGCAACCTAAAGTTTGGGAATGAATTTAATTTTTAAATTTACCTCTATCAGTGAAAACTCGTGTACCTACCAAACACTTAGCTTCCCTCTCCTCTCTCTCTATTTTGTCAACCCAAATGCATAGACTTGCTGCTGCGGCCGCGGCTGCTCCCTCCATCACTCCTTGCCCACCGTTTGGACGATCCACGTGACCTCCGAGACGGTTTTTTCTTTCCTTCGTTTTTTCACTTTTTTTTTCCTATTTCCTTATTCTTCTCTGAGCACCTCTTCCCCTTTGCCTTCCGCACGTCACGTCAGCTGGCAATAGCATTGCTTCATCGGCTACTGTTTTATTATTAGTAGGAATGTCAATGGATTGGATCGGCCGGGTTTCAATGTTACCTAAACCCCCTAATCACAAGGATTGTGTACTTTGTCGAACCTAACCTGACCTGAAATGCATAAGACCTGAAGCAAATCTGAGTTGAGTTGGGTTGGATTGGGTAGGTTAGGGTCTATTCGGATGGTTTTTTTTTTAAGAACAACAGATCTAGTATTTTCACACAAATTGGAAATAATAATTCTTGCTACTGTAATTTCAAGGGCATTTCTATGTTTTGGCTTAAACCAATGACCCAAAACTATTTGTCCAAACACAACCCACCCAAACTCTGAGATTTTCGGTGAAAACGGCTTGGATAGCACTAGGGCCATCAAATGGGTGAGTTTGGGTTCGGGTTCGGGTTTGGGTCGGGTCTAAAATGGTCCGACTCATATTGATTTATTTAATTCGTTTTGACCTATTTTCATGTAATGTAAATTTGATGACTCATATCCGACCCAATCCATAACCAACCCAACCCATATTATCGAAATACATCAATATTTAACTCAATTTAGGTTAATTCACTCCAACACATTTAATTCACTTTAAGCTCTTCACATATGTATTCCTTGAAAAAAAAACTTCACATCAAATTTAAAAAGAAAATTAAAAAATAAATAATTAGTAAATAAAATAAAAAATGTGAAAAACCTTTAACTAAACCTAAGAAAGATTTTTTTTTTTATAAAGGTGGTATTGCTAAAATACTTTAATGCAATACAAATAACAAACAATTTTTATATTCTTTTATAATTTTTTAAAAATCAAAATTTGAATAACTTTTATTTTATTTTTTAAAAATATAATTTTTAATTGCTCTCTCTATGTCTCTGTCTCTGTCTCTGTCTCTGTTTGTCTCTCTCTCTCTCTTGTCCTCAATGGTTGGCATGGATGCCAGTTAGGACATGAAAAGGATGGGTCTATGGATGTTTTGCTCTAATACAAGTATTGGTCATGTATGTCTTTATTCGTAGACTGAATGTATGTAGTGAGATTTTTTTTTTAAAATTATTTTAGTTTAATATTATTAAGTGATTAACAATATTTGTTCTCTCTCTTTCTCGTCCTCAATGGTTGGCAGGGATGCCAATCAGCACATGTAAAGGCTTGGTCTATGAATGTTTTACTCTAATACAAGTACCTATCATGCATGTATCTCTCTCTCTCTCTCTCTCATCCTCAATAGTTGGCATGGATGCTAATTAGCACACGGAAAGACTTGGTCTAGGAATGTTTTGCTCCAATACAAGTACCAACCATGCATGTATCTATTCGTAGATTGAATATATGTGGTGAGATTTTCTTTTTATTATTTTAATTTAATATTATTAAGCGATTAACTATATTTGGTCTCTCTCTCTCTCTCTCTCTCTCTCTCTCTCACACACACACACACACACACACTCATGCATGTACCTTTTTATTATTTTAGTTTAATATTATTAAGTGATTAACTATATTTGTTCTCTCTCTCGAGAGTGTGCTCAATGGTTGGCACGGATGCCAATGAGCACACGAAAAGGCTTGGTCTATGAATATTTTGCTATAATACAAGTTACAGGATTGAATATATGCAGTGAGATTTTCTTTTTATTATTTTAGTTTAATATTATTAAGTGATTAACTATATTTGTTCTTTCTTTTGTTTTCAAGTGGTTATACTTTGCAGCAATTTTTCATATATGATTGAGGAATGAAATTCTATGATTAAGATTTTATGTTACATATATTGAATTTTTATTATTTATTTTATTTTACGTGTTCATCTTTTATGGATTGTCGTGATTGATAAATGAGACTTTTGTTGTTTTGTTTTGTTTGTTTTTTTTTTTTTTTTTTTTTGGTACTGGAGGAACCGGTTTGCAGCCGACAGCCGCGCCATAAACCCCCAGGTGACACTTAAGCAGGAGGACCCACCACCCCTGAGTCACACTTAATACACCTAGCGCCTCCCCTGGGTTTTGAACCCTTCACCTCTTCGTTGTGGATCAGCAGAGCCTTAACCAGTGGAGCCACCGCGGCCAGTGGTTACTTTTGTTGTTTTGTTCGCTTTTAGTTTACTTGACTATAATTGAAACAAAAAAATGATAAAAAAGAAAAAAAATTGGTTGGTTCTCGATTTTAGTCTAGAACCGATTGATAAGGTAGATTCTAGGTTCCATGATATATATGGTAGATTATAGATTCCAAAAATTAGGAACCGATCCTGACTAGGTGGGTTACAAGTTATAGGTGAAACTTGAACTGGTCCCAATTGATAAGGTAGATTATAAGTTCCTGATTAGTGAGGCTTGAGCCTCGCTAGATGTCGGTGAGGTTGAGGCCTCGCTAGATTGGCGAGCTCAAGCTTGCCCAACACCGGCAAGCTCGAGGTTTGCCAGATCGGCGAGGCTCGAGCCTTGTTTGGCTAGGCTTGAGGCTTGCCAAATATTGGCGAGCTTGAGCTTGCCCGATGCCGACGAGCTCGAGTCTTGCCACATCTGGTGAGGCTTGAGCCTTGCCAATCATTGGGAAGGCCTTGGCCTCGCTAGATTGGCGAGATTGAGCTCATCCAATGCCAGCAAGCTTGAGCCTTGCCTGGCCGGTGATCAGCCATTGCCATGCCGGCCATCGACTAAGGAAGGAGGAAGATGAAAGGAAAAAAAAAAAAAAAAAAGATGAAAAAGAACAAAGAAAAGAAAAATAAAATACAAAAAAATAATCCTAATTTCGATTTTTATAAAAAAACATTTTTATAAAGAGGGAAGAGAGAGTGTGAGGCTTGGGTTGGAAATGAGTGTTTAAGTGCAACTCATTTAAGACCTATTTAACTAATCTCTTCAAAATATAAGTGACCCATATATGATTTACTTCGAAATGTAAGTGACTCATATATGACCCCTTTATGTATGGGTTTAAGATCCATTTTTCAACATCTCCTTCTTTCAAATGTACTTAGCATATTTCAACATCTCCTTCTTTTCAATGCACGTATTGACCTTAATGAACTAATCCTTCATCTTCATCCGGAAACTTGAAAACAAGAGTTATCTGGAGTGGAAAGGTAGATCCTAGAAATCATTATCATCAACTGCTGGTATCCATCGAGCAAAGTTAGGCTTTACTCAATATACTGCTTGAACTTGAATGAGCTTGAATTCTCAAGCTAGCTTTACTGCGTGACAGGCTCGACTGGATAGAGCTTAATTCGATTCAGCTTGGTTATCCAACATTAAGGGCTCAGGTTCTCGTTAAATCTAGTTTCCAAATCGCAACAGACATTACAGAGATAGGATGATAGCATATCTAGCACTGCGTAAGTGTGCGTATGAAACGATGTCGTGTTAGAACACTTGCTAAACATATCCTTAAGGAATGAGCTGATGTCGAATGTATTGACATACATATTGTCAAAAAGCTAGCCTGCAAGGTTTAGACTTATGAGGTTCTTGTGTTAAGCGAAGTGTTAAGTAGACCGAGCGATATGCGTTTGATGTTCGCGCCGTGCAAACTTGATAAGATTTGAATTGATCACATTTCGAGTGTTCGGCGATTAAAGCTCAAGTCGCTCGATTTGTTTACACCTAATGCAGTTGGTCAAACTTGAGGTCTCACATCAATTTTCTTCAAATGTCAGGGGCTTAGAATGCAACTCAGGCATTGCCACCTTGAATTAATCCTCTGGGAGTAATGCCAATGATTGCACAGAGCATCTTCTCTTTGCTCTTTGGGTCCTGTAACTTCTCTTCTTGTTTTCATCAGTTCATCTCGTCCACAACACTGGATTTCTTTAGTCGATGATTGCAAAAAGCATTTGTATGTCTCTTCTGGTTTGTCTCTTTCACCACCCAATTTTTCTACATGTCTTATGTACTGTAATGGATGTCCTTGTGTTATTGTCCGTCGCAACCTAAATTTCGGGTGCATCATCTAGGGTTTAGGTTGATGGATTACTAAGTCTTAAACTTAGCTCGGGCTCTTCCAAGTCCATACCAATTCGCAACTTAGGTTTAAGTTTTTAGCATGCAAATCAATTTTATCTAAGAGTCGTCACTAATCAGTTTATGGTAGATCAATTTTAAACCTAAGTAAAATAATGGGAATTATTTTACTCCTACGAACTAGAGATTTTGGGTATGGGGATTTGGTTACACTAGACTTTTCTAATGCCCTTTTAGTACCATTTTGTTTTTTCAAAAATGTTTTTGTAGGCAGTTGGATTTATTTTAAGCTAAACCACTATTTTAAACCAAACCACTATCATGCAATTGGGTGATCACATGGATGCTCAACCATTATTAAACATTGAATAAAATAAATTGCACCAAAGGAATTCAATACACTAACGCAAGTAATTCTTTTTTGCGTTTTCTTGAAATTAGAACTTTATCATAAAACATACACCTTAACTACATGACACAATTTTACTACCAGGCTATTTCTAATTAAATGAACTTAACACGCAAACTAATTGACATGCACCTAATATTTTTGTATTTTTTTTTTGGTTAAAATTCGTAATAAAAAGAAAACTTAATTAAATTATCTAAAATGACTAATTTTCTAACCTAGTTTAAGGATTAATTTGATTTAAACCCTATCATATCTTAGAAAAATATTTTTTTTAGAAAAGAGATTATTAAAATGTGCAAACATTATCTAAGACCCTATCTATAAAATGTTATTTAAATCCAACCCTAATCTATTCCAAAAATTATCTAAACGCGCAATCTAAAAAAGCAATCCTAATTTATGAAAATAACACACTCTGATGCAAGATTTGATTTTTTTTCTTTAATATTTTTCAAAAAAAGCGATTACTAGATAAACATTATATCTAAACCACTCAAGATATTAATCAAATAAAAGATTAAAACAATCAAAAAAATAATCAATTGTCTCACTGATTAATTTTAACGATTATTTTAAACCTAAACATCACAACATATGAGAAAGTTCAAAATAATTAAAAATTTGATCCAAAATCTTATGGATCAAATTAATAATTATAATGATCCAATAAGTTAAAATACTATCAAAATGCCTAAAAAAATCAATATAATTAAAAAAATGATCCGATATCTTACTAATCAAATTAATAATTATAGAGATTTTTGGGGCAATATAACTCTATGGATAATGCCTAAAATATATAAATAATTAACATTGACACCCAATATTCCAACTTAAGTAATAATAATGAAACTTGATTTTTTTTAACAGAAAATAAAAAATAAAAAGAAAAACTACCTAAGATGGGCAATGCAGGAAGGGAAAACGTGACGACGGGGGATGGGCGCGGCGACGCGGGGATCGGATGGCCATACCAACAGTGGGCAGACCAGCAGGCGTCGGGCGAAGGCAGACCGGCAGGTGGCGACGGCGACGGCGCGGGCTGCGGCAGAACGGAGGTGCGGCGTCGGCTGGTCGTCGAGGACAGAGGCGGAGGCTGGCTGTGGGCGTCGGGCACCAGGCGCAGTAGCAGTGATGGCGCGGTGCAGAGGCGAGGCTGTGGAGGCGGCGGCTGCTGTTGCGCCGGCGACAGGCGCAGCGACGGCGGGCAGAGGCGCCCGACGGTGCAGGCTACAGGCGTCAGGTTGCTGGTGAGCTGCTGGCGCGATCGTCGGGCAGAGGCGCAGGCAGGGGCGGCGTTCGAGCGACGCTGCAACGGCGTCGGGCGGAGCAGAGGCAGGGGCTTCGGGAGGGCAGCACGGCGACCTGCAAGGGGAACAGAGAACAGAAGCAGCGGCGGAGGAGTCAGGCGCGGGCTGCTGGGTGGCGCTCGCGCTGCGACCAGCGGCGTCGAACGGCAAAGGGGGCGTCGGGCGCTGGTGCAAGCGCGGGTGAGGCGCGGGGAGCGGGGCTCAGGCGGAGGGAGACACGCGGTCGTCGACGCTCGGGGGGTTGCAGCGGTGGTGATGCGGGCAGAGGAAGGCGGAGCGAGCGACGGAGCTGCGGCGAGCGCGGCGACGGCGGTTGCAGAGGCGGGACGGTGGCGAAGGCGTCGGGCTACTGGGCGCTGCGACGAGCGAGCGGCAGGAGACGTCGGTGATGCGCGGCGGTGGCTGGCGACTGGACTCGGGCGGCGCAGACGGGCGGGATGAGGGACAGCAGCAGCGGCGTCGTGGCTGGGTCGCGGGCAGAAGGCGGGCGGAGTGGCTGCACGAAGAACGAATTATTTTTGTTTTTTTTTTCTTTTCTTTTTCCTCTGCTGGCCTGCTGCACACTAGGGGTGTCAATGGGTCGGGTCAGGTCGGGTCTTGTTGTTACCCGACCCGACCCGAAACACAATGGTCACACATGTGCCCGACCTGAACCGACCCGAAACACATGAGATGGTCTAAATGTGTTTCGGGTCGGTTTCGGTCGGGTCGGGGTCGGGTTGCCGGGTATTTTTTTTTTTTTTTTTTTTTCGGGTGGTTGTAACAGTCCCAATCTCTTGCGAACATGTTATCACAAGAACACAAAATACCTATTAATAATTCCTGCGGATGCTATTTTTCAAGGACAAGCCATATGATGCAAAACCTGCTAACCAAGTTAATTATATCTTCTTGAAGCTACTAGATATTCATGAATTGGAAAGAACTGGTAAGACCTGTCCTTAAATTGTAGTCCAATAGAAAGCTTCTTGGTGACGATGAACAGAAGAAACATCACAGAGAAAACAAAGACTCCATAAAAGACAAAGTAGATGGCTCATAAATTGCTTTGGAATGCATAGCGCGGTTGGTGCAGCACCAATACTCATAGCACAGCCAGTTGCAAGAGCCCCGCAAACAGCGACCAGTGTGCTAAAAACGAGAAGAGCCATGACAGAAGAATCGCTGGAAGATGTGGAGTCACCGTGATTGCCACAATTAGAGACTTCTTCTTTGAGAAGCAGAGAGCATGTTGAGAGCCCATCTTCTTCTTTGCCCTCTCTCTCCATGTCTCTTTATTTCTGATGAGCAAGAATTGCAAGGAATGGACAAGAAGTCCAAAAGGCATTTGAGGCAGCCCTAAGAAGTACTAGGTTCTGATGAAATAGTATGTTGACTGGTGATAAGATATAGCACCTGCGTAGCAAACACCAGCAACTCACCAACAGCAAAAAAAGCCAGAAAAGGGTACATGCTCTTGAAACAAAAGGCAGAAAAGAAAAATATTGCCCCAAGGAATGATGATACTGAAAGGAGCTGTAGGAAACATTCAAAAGAAGTTTAAACACAGATAATAGGTTGCAAGTTACGCTAATAGTAAAAAGGGCGCCACATTTTAACTTCAACTTTCCTCAGTTACTAGTCCACAACTGTTGCAGCATGATATGCTGAAAAACAGTGCACATTCATTCTGTTCTTTCACAAAGGGCACATTACTACATTGGAGACAATTCCAACTTTTGTCCATTGGTCTGTCTAATTTACAAGCTCCTCCTAAATATAAATTACATTCCCTCAACAATAACACCATTTCTAAATATCAATTTCAATTGAAGTAAAGGAGCCATAGGAGTAATTCTGAATTTTTCCACGCTAAAACCTTTCTAAATTACAAAATTTTATTTTTATCTTTTTAAAGTACTCACGTGTCCATCAGATTATCATCACTTCATTCAAGCTTAGTTTGAAAGTGATGGAGTAGTCAACATTCCATGCCATAAAGGATTGCTGCCCTCATCTCTGTCCTATAAAATTCAATATTAAACAGATTCTTGAAGTATCAACACCAACAGCTCTCCTGCACAGAGTAAATTCAAATTGTCCTGAACCCTGTTTGCAACTTGTGCACTAAAATATCTACATCACAGAATTCATCCACCACCCAATTTAGCAAGTCTTCCCAACATCTCTAAGATCATATGGGGTTAACTACTACTACCCCCATCACCAGCAAAGGCTAGCCCACATGCTAAGAACAACACGGAAACACGGCTAGACCGCATAAACTCTCGAATGCCTACATCACTACCTCAGCTCAGCCTAGAGTCCCAAGATTTCCACAGGAAGAGAGACCAAATCGCTCCCAAGGAAAACAATTCGAGCCCCGCGCAGCTAAAAAAGAAGCAAGCTCGAACGAAGAGAGCAACCTCAAACAGAGCCCTAAAAGAGAACCTGCCTCCTCTTTCACCACCACCATAGCCAATCGAATTCGGAAAAAATCAACAGGAAAATTCAATGAAGAAGAAGGACGCTGAAGCTCCTCGCGGATCAAGAAGTCGATGGAAGCACAGACCTGAGGGGTTTCCGGCCACAGACGGCAACGATCGACTAATTCTGCGACGACTAGGGTTCCAGCGTTGAGACGAGGGGTGGCGACAGCGACGGCGAGGCGGAGGCGCATCGATCGGAGGAGAGGCAGTCGTGAGCGAAGGCACAGTCGTCGGAGAAGAAGGTGGAGCCGAGAGGGAAATGTCTATGTTTGACGGTAAAGAAAGATGAGGACGTGTTTACTGTTTGTGTTTGTGTTTGTGTTTGTTCGCTTGTTCGGAAGTAAGAGTTAACGTGTTTCGGGTCAAACAATGTTCCAACCCTGACCCGACCCGAAACACGTTTCTTTACTTTGTTTTATATGTGTTACCCGAACAGTATCAAGACCCGAAACACGTATCATGCTTGTTTCATGTTCGGGTCGTGTTCGGGTCGGGTCGGTTCGGGTCGGGTCGGGCTTTTTTGACACCCCTACTGCACACGTCCCTTCCCTCTCAAAGAACGAATTATTTTTGTTTTTCTGCAGTTCCTGTTCAGCAGAAAGCCCAAGCTTCTTGCTGACTTTTCCCCTTCCCAAAGAACGAATTTTTTTTTTTTTTTTTTTTTATTTTGACCCATAAACCGAGAAGAAGTCCCCTTTTTCTTCACGAATTCTTTCTTTCCTGCACGGATTTTCTCTCCAATTTTATATTTTTTGGTCCCCCCAGCAGGTCACGAAAATTGTGGCTCTCTTTTATAGTCAGTCCAGACGGTCACTTTTTATGACAATTTTCGAATTTCTATTTTCTTAATTCAAAGCTGCAAATTGGAGGGTGATTTTGCGATCGGCTCGATTTTGCTTCGATTCTTTTCATTTTATTAAAATTCTTGTTCTTTATTTATCTAATTCCCTAAATCTTGACTGGAAATTGCTTCCGCATTTATCAAGATTTTAAATTTCCAACTTCCATGCATAATCAATCAAATTGATTTTTTTTCTTTTTTTTTTCCTTTTATTTGCGATTTTTATTTTTATTTTCTTAGGGTTGCCAAAATTAGGTGTCAATACCATCGTTCTCTTCCGCTCGCCTCCAAGCACAGACTTCGCCTCCAAGCACAGACGACATTGTATACGTTATCAACTCCTCGCCAGCCTGTCTCGTCTATATTATTTAGCAACAATACATTGCACCGCTGTAGTCTGATTATCTCGCTTGAATTATGACGGTCTTCAGGTTCACTTATGGTGTAACAATAGGCTTGGTTTTGACTGTTTTAGCTGTTGGAGCTGCTCCTGATGAATACCTCATTACTCACGTACCAGGCTTTGATGGCTCTTTACCCTCTAGTCATTATGCAGGGTACAAAATCCACCATTGTCCTTACTGTCATTTCGATCTCAGCCTCGTTTAATTGTCTAAGAGAATTCTGAGTTCGTTATTTGCAGGTACATCGCTATACCGGGAAACCCTGAAAAGAAGAATTTGTTCTACTATTTCATTGCGTCTGAAAGGAATCCTAGCAAGGACCCTGTAGTACTGTGGCTTAACGGAGGACCCGGTTGCTCCAGCTTCTATGGTTTTGTTTTCGAACATGGTATTTGAATTAAGCACCGAACCATATGATGATGTTTTCGCAGTCACATGTTGCAAGGTCCCATTTTCATGGCCGTACCTACATGCAGGACCATTTAATTTTCAAGCAGGAAAGTCAAACGGAAGCTTGCCCATACTTCAGCTCAATCCCTTCAGCTGGTCTAAGGTCTGTAAAATCGTTTCTGTTTTGTGAACTTCTCCATTCACTTACTGGATTTCATGTTGGCGTAGAATAATTTGTAACTCATTGTTTCCTGAGGTCTACAAGGAAGTGCTCTTGCTCAATTTTCAGGTCTCCAACATTATCTATTTGGAGTCACCATGTGGAGTGGGTTTTTCATACTCTAACAATCCACGCAATTATGCGACAGGAGACCTTCAAACCGCCTCTGACACGCATGCGTTTCTTCTCAAGGTAACAATGCACCTGCACTAATCTGAATGTGTTAGGTTTAAGTCGGCCGGTCAATTTACAGGAAAGGAATAAGTAGGATAGCAGTAGAGCAGCTGCTAATAAGCCATTGTATTGAAGCACTCCTCTTAATCTTAATATGTAAAGCCGCTGAATCATTTGTTTTTGGATTCAGTGGTTCGAGCTCTATCCAGAGTACCTTTCAAATCCATTCTACATATCAGGAGAGTCGTATGCTGGAGTTTACGTGCCGACTCTTGCCTCCAATGTAGTAAAAGGTACGGTGTACTCAATAAAATTCCAGGTTTATCTATCTAGTTTTGTCAGTAAGTGCAATTGAATTTCTCTTTCAGGAATTAAGAAAGGTGAAAAGCCTCTGATCAATTTCAAGGTATCCATCTCCTCTTCCCATCCTCTGCTGAATGACTTGGGCAACACCCAATGCCATGAGGATGGCTTTGACTGACTGAACTTTTTAAATATGAACAAATGTACCTTACTGCAGGGTTACCTCATTGGAAATGGGATTGCAGATGACGAATACGATGGCAACGGTCATGTGCCTTTCTTCTTCGGTATGGCGCTGATCTCAAGCGACATCTTTGAGGTCAGTTAAACAGGGAAGCTAGCACTAATGAGTGGATTTGTGCTCTCAAGAAGTCCCATGAGTATGTTTAGCAGAAGCTTTACAATTGATTCTGCAGGATTGTCAGGCAGCATGTAAAGGAAAATTTTATGACCCCCCAAATGACCGATGCCTACAGAATCTTCTCAAGGCTTACGCGGTGTGACAGTGTCCCTTTCACATTAATTGGGGACATGTCTATGAGCTTTAATAGCAACAGAACCGATACTATCCTCAAATAGATTTGCAAGTGGGATACGGCCTATAAATTGACATTTTTTCCCTCTACTTTCTAGGCTGTGACAGATTTGAATAGCTATGACATTCTTGAGCCATGCTACCGCTACCCAGGCAACAAGGTCACGAGTCTGCCTCTTGGCCACCATTATTTGGGGGTGACTGAGAAGCCTCTCTACATAAGAGAGAGAATGTTAAGTTACGATTCACCTCTTTGGCTATTAGGAAAGGACAACATGATTGCATCGAGTCCCCAGTCGGCAAACGCGTTTCACATCCCATGCTTTGTGAGTAATTCGAGCTTTTAGTATGCACGATTAATTTTCTATTGCTTTTCCAATCTCATCTGGAGGTTGAAAATCAAATTCCCGGGCATTGTAAATGTAAGCATGGCAACATTTTAGTGCTTTCTGAGAAAACTTGAACCTTCAATCGCTGTTGCTGTGCTTGATTAGTTACGTTTAAGATAAAAGATGGAGATTTGCATTAAACATTTGTTAACAAAAGACCGATATATCTGTTACTATAATGTGAGTCCAAATTTACATTGGGCGAGACCCAAAAACAGTGCTCGTTCTCTCCTCAAGATAAGTCAAGCATCGGTATCCCATTGTGTATCATAATGTTCTCAGTTGTGAGTTTGCAGAATGATGATTTCGCAACTGCATGGTTAAACAACGAAGCAGTTCGGGAAGCAATCCACGCAGCACCGGTAAAGTGTTAAATTTGTTGCTTTCTTTGCTACAGAAATGTCAAGCTTCCAGTTATTTGATCGGGCATTTGCTTATCTTACATGTAATAGGCGAGTGTGGCAGGTCCTTGGGAGATATGTCCCACTAGAGTGCGGAGAAACTATACCATCGATACAGGAAGTATGATCCCGTATCACAAAAGTTTGATTTCTGAGGGATACAGGGCACTGATATACAGGTGAGATAGGTGATGTTCATGCCCTCTGCATTACTGAGATGTCTCTTATTGCCGTGGCACTCCTAATAGGATTGATGTAACTTGAACTTGTCGAATTAATCTATTTGATCCTAATAGTTGTTGCCACTTTTTCTTTTGATTGTCGTTAATTGACAGTTCTTTTATCTGCTCTCAGTGGAGATCATGATTCAGTCGTACCTTACACTGGTACTCAAGCGTGGACCAGGTCACTTGGATACAAAATTGTTGATGAATGGAGATCATGGATCTCCAGCGAGCAGGTCGCTGGGTAAGTTCTTGCTTCATCCCATGTTTGGCAGTAATGCTTAGCACTTGCAAGGTATAATCTTATCAACTAGTACTCATGGTCAAAGAGTAGAAATGTTGCAAATACTCCATTCATTCACATTTCCATCGCTTTTAAGTGCATCCACGAATTCAAATTATCATGCAATGCCACTGTGGGTGATTACGCTAAGCTGCTCTAAGCATTCTACTCTAAGCATTCGAGCTTTTCCAACTCGTTTCAGGTATCTGCAAGGGTATGACCACAACCTCACATTCCTAACTGTCAAGGTCAGGAACCAATGAACCTTCTTACCCATCATATCTTAAGACTCACAATTCGTTGCACAAAAAAGACTAGAACAAGGTCACGGCATAATCATGAAGAGCGTGCCGTTTTCTGCATATTTCGGTCGCTCTGTCAAAACAATCTGGAATGTGGCACAATGCAATAGAACAATGCTGATAATATATACTTAATCTCTATGGACAGAAGATGCGACAGTATACAAAACGATGTCAAAAGTTCTTCCTCAATGTCTACGACAAAATAGAAAGAGTTGTCTGTGTCTAAATCCTAGAGAAAAGCTCAATTTATCCTTAACGAACTAATTTCGTATGATGTTTGAAAATGAGATATTTGAAGTTCAAATTCACAAATCCTTGCCTTTTGATAGTTGATACCGAATAGTTGATACCGAAGATGAAAACCTTTGTCTCGCTTTTGAGGCTCCGAAGCAATTCTATTCGTTGTTTTACGGGAATGCACTTAAGCCGATTTATTTCTAATCGCACAAGTGCCGCTCGTTGTACTAGTCATCTAGTTGTCTGATGCTAATAATAACCGTCTTGTCATTGGTGCAGGGAGCGGGGCATACTGTCCCTCAATACAAGCCCCGGGAATCATTGGATTTCTATACTCGCTGGCTAGATGGAAAACCAATCTGAAATTACTACATCGCAGAGCAGGACCAATAGAACTTATGTACCTGAAAAGTTCATCAAGTTTTCAATAAAATCTTGCTGTGCGGTTTCTTGATTTCTCCACTGTGCTCAAAACAGCCGACTTGAATTTGATCTATATTGTAACATAGGGAGAGATCGGTACCCCCGACTTTTGTTCAATGTCTCCAAAGAGACTAGACGAATGAAGTAGGACAGATGTAATCGACATTGACACGGATTAATCATGCATTAATACTTGTTATAATGTAGAACTTACTCTATTTATTACTGATCCCCATGTTAGGCTGATTGATGTTGCCGTAATTCAAAATCATGCGTCGATTCTTGTAATGCAAACAAATGAAGATCTCTTTGAATCTAGAACCCTTTTATGATATCCGTGATGGAAGAAATTGAAGGTGAAACAATTGCAACTCATATGAAGAAGAGAAGGAGATAGATTTTTCATTTAGTTCACTTTTAACAAGATCAATTACAAGACTCTTAATAGACTTGTTATATGACTGTTATTCTTTCTCATAAATATGGCTAGCGTTTCAAGGAGATAAACTTGTAGGAATTTACAAAACATTACACCTTGAAACACAAACATTCACGACATAGAAATATGAACAGATTTCTAAGAAAAAAAAATGCTAAAATGATGACTTTTTATTATTATTATTATTATTATTATTATTATTATTATTATTTTATAAATTCGTGCACCTGGAGAATCGAATGGACATATTAATGGATCACTAACTCCTTTGCATGATTGAAAACATCCAATGAATTTGGTTTAATTCCACCACACCAATTAATATTCCTTGGTTCCACTCTATCATAGCTGAAAACGAGTAAACATTTATAATCAATCCTTACACCAAAAATCTCATCACGATGAATGCTTCTGCCAATTACCACTTGAGCTTATGGCTTCCGGCTTTTAATCCAGGCATGCCCAGCTTGATACTTAGTTGATTTGATATGACTAAATCGAGTATACTAATGGCGCACTCCCTTGTGCTCCTTTTACAATCACAGTCAGCCAAACGAAAAACTACGATCAGTGAGTCCAGCTTGTGCAACATCAGATTGGTCAGGATCAGTTGTCGTGGAACGCCAACATCGGTCTATTTCCGAAGGTATTATACCGCTAGTGCTCATTGCATCCGGCGCAACCTCCAGTGAGGCATGTCCGCGACTTTATTTGAATAAATCAAGTTTTGGAATAATGATGCTCGAGGAAAAGCTGGCTATCACATCCGAGGGTCACTACTTCCTGATCTGTGAGACAAGGTTCTCAGATTTCGATGAGCATAATGGGTTATTGCTTGCTATAGGGGTATCAAAATGGGTCCATGGCCTGTTTTTTGACTTATATTTCTTATAAATGGGTTGTGTATGGGTTGTCAGTATTCAAAGGTCCGGCTAAAAATGGGTTTAAAGAGTTATAAGTTGAATTAGATGGGCCAAAAATGGGTCACCCAATATAAAATATTGTCATCAGGGCGAGGGGTCACGCAGCTTTTGCAAGCATCACCATTGATCTTGCGCTCGCAACTCGCAAGCAACCGCAACACTTGTCGTCGCTCCTCCGTTGCTTACTTCTGTGCCCACCTCTGTCACCCGCTGACGGTGCGACGTTAACCTAACCCTCTGTCGTTAGGGTTTGGTTACTCATCAGCTTCATCCTGGATCTCCTCCTGCTGAATCAGAGCCTCCTCTTTCAGTATCCTCGAGCTTATGCCTTACGATATGAGCTTCTCCTCTTTTTTGTGCTTCTTCGCAGGTCTCGTCACGGCAGTTTCATTGTCGTCAGCGAGGAAGGCTTGCGGATTTTGGTGCCTCGTTCTCTTCTTGGCCATTGTTGGAGGAGGAGGAGGAGGAAGAGGTGTGTCGGTGGTCGGAACTGGATCTGGAGCAGAACACTGCTTGCAACGGATGCATAAGAAAATCCTAAACCTCGACTAGGATTGATGGTGCGTGATGTTGGTTGAGCTCGCGCATGGACCTTTTGTTGGGTTTGTCGAGGGAATAAAAGATGCGACGAAAATTTAGAAAATCAATTAGAAATTTCAGTCCTTTTTTTAATCTCTTTTCAGTTTTCTTTCTATAAATCAAACAATAAAATAAATTTTCTTTTATATTATTTAGGAAGATTTATCATAAAAATAAATCTTAAAACATGCTCACACTCAAATAAACTAAAAATGACCAGAATTTGAAAATTGTTATAATTTTGAAAAAAAATATTATATTTTGAAGTTGCTATCTAACAAATAAAATATCGGGAAAATTCCAAATAGGGGCCTAAAGTGTCCTTATATTTAAAAGGGTTAATACCTTGAAAAACCATAAATCAATACATCTGTAATAAATTTATCCAAAAGTAATTTTTTGACCACCAAAAATCCTAAATTAGTACACCTTTGACAAATTTACCTCCAATTGATACATTTGTAGTAAATTTACCCTATGTTAGTTCTTGTTAAATTTCACTATCAATTTATCAAGTTGAATGACGTGATAGTTTACTGGGGTATCGATTCGCAATTTTACTCTTCATTTGTTACAATTATATAATTTTTGTGATTTTTTGTGGTATTAATCCAATTTAATGAATGGTATATTTATCACAAATGCACTAGTTTAGGGTTTTTGGTGGTTGGATAAATTAGTTTGGAGTAAATTTGTCACAAATATACCCGTTTGAGTTTTTTTTTTTTTTTTTTTTTTTTTTTTTTTTATGGTTAGTTGGGATAAATTTGTCACATGTGTACTAGTTTGGGGTTTTTCATAATAAAAAAATTAGTTATGGTAAATTTGTCGTACGTGTATCAGTTTGGGATTTTTCAGGATATTAACCCTTTCTCAAATAAGAGCTTAAAGTGTCATAATTTTTTCAAATAAGGACTCGAATTGGAATCGGTTATAAATAGGGTTTGAAGTGGCTATATTAGTTTCAAACAAGTACTTGACTTTCTAGTTGATCAAGGGTTTTTTCGTCCTTTGCATTTTTTTTTTTTTGAAATTTTCCTTTTTTTTTTTGTTTTTTGTTTTTTTTTTTTTTTTTTTTTTTCTAGTTTTCTCTTCATCTTTGTCGGTGGTTGAGTAGGCGAGGCGACCCTTGCCCTGAGTGAGACTGCCCTCGCCGAATCTAGGTGAGGTTTGCCCTTGAAAGCTATAGTTGAGGGCCGCCATTGTCAGTCTGGGCGAGGGATGGCCTTGCTTTGATTGTGGTTCTCATTAGCGGTTGGGGAGGTCACTGAGCCCTTGCTAGTGCTCACTAGAAAAAAAAAAAAAGGAAAAGAAGAAAGAAAATAGAAAAAAAGGATAATTTAACATAAATATGGTTTTTTTTTTTTATAATGAAAATACCCTTTGGCCAGCCGTAGGGATATTTAGCCGGTCGGCGATTAGTAAGGTCAGTCCCTTATTTGAAATTGCTATAGCTACTTTAGGCCTTTATTTGACATAAGATCTATTTTAGGCCATAATTTGAGAAGATGGCACTTCAAGTTCTTATTTGAAATTTTCATTAAAATATCGCTGTACAACGGACTATGGTCGTTACAAATTAAATTCAGTATGAATAATGCTCATATAAATAATGAAACTGAAAAGAGCTGGTATGTAATGAGTAAAATGGGCTTGTCAACCCTAAGTTCTTTATATGTATATTTTGGTCAAATTCTTTATAAATATTTCGATTTATAGGTTTATTACATTTTTATTTTATTTAATAATTTTTTAATTGTTTAATTTGCCTTTTTTATTTATTTGATTTGAAGTTTTTATCCAAGTAGCATATACATGCGAAGAACTTAAAGAGAGTGTGGGTTTTCATAGAATATTAAAATATTTTAGCAATATGGGTTAGGTCGGGTAAGGGTTGAGTATGGATCACTAGATTTGCACTATATGAATATGGATCAAAACATGCTAAATAGGTCAATATGAGTCGGACAATATACGACTTGACCCACCCATTTGACTCGGTCATAGGAGCCCACCGAATCGGTCCTCTTCCACTGAACTGACCGAATTGGATTATTAGCCCTCCCCATTCCCTATGGTTGATTTTATGCTTAGATATCAAAACTTCTTATTATCCTTGTATTGGTTAGAAATGAAAGTTATATCATTCTGACCAAAAAAAAAAAAAAAATCAATGCAATGATTTTACTATCTATGCTCTCAGTGGTTTCTTTGATTAGTGTACATTGTATCATTTGCTCTGCTGCTTCTTTTTAACTTTGACCTCTAGTTTTTGAACTGGAGTTCCTTTGACACTGTAGCCGACTACGTCAACCTTGACGGTCGGCCACTATTAGATCTAAGTGAGATCATTTAATTAATTGCATTTAAATCAAGTACCGCCACCGATAGTAATATAATTTTTGATCTAATCCAGTAGTTACTTCATCACCTTCTTATTAATGTCGTCATGATTCTATTCTTGGTATCTAAGCTTACAGGCTTGCGGGAATAGGTAATGGGCATAGACCTAAGTCACGCCAAAAGTGGGAAATCTAGACGCCCTCACCTACCGTGCAAAGGGTCGCAAGTGGTGTTGTATATATGTCTGGTTCCTTTGGGCCTGGTCGCTACGACCCTCTTTGCGAGTACGCAAGTGCTGCTGTACACATGCTTGGTTACACGGAAGGTGAAACCATCTACACCTGCTCTTTTGGCGTGCTCTAGGTTTCTTTTTATGTTTCCTTTGTCCATCAAGCTCATCACTAAAACAGATTATTATTAGCATTTGTTTAGGAGTCTCGTGTTAAAGTTCGATCTTCTTCAAATTTGAACAAATGATGAATCATTTGACTATTCGAATAATGTCGCTTTTTGAATTTTCTATCAATTAGTCTTCACATTCTATCGAACTTATCTAAAGATGAATTCCGTGCAAGTTCTTTAGATGGGTTATAATTTTTTTTTCTGCCTCGGTCTTTCATATGTATTAGCTTTTCAAAAAAATTTCAAAACAGATACAAAAAGGAAAAATGCAAAATGTGGAGGAGAGTTGGTACAAGAGTATTTAGTAGGGCTGTGCAGATTCCAGGGTAAAGTACATACACTTTTTTTTTTTTTTTGGTGTCCTAAAAAACCCGTAAGCCGACAGCCGGCGGGTTGAACCTAGAGGCTGGACAGGTGAAACCACCACTCCATGCGACCGTGTAAGTCACCTAACAGCCCTTCAACCCCCTTGCTTTGCAAGGGCTTCGAACCCCTCCCCTCTGGGCGAAAGGATCACAGAGGCTCTACCATCCAAGCTGCCGCGATCGGTGGTAAGTACATACACTTTTTTTTTTATAAGGGTTACTATTTTGCAAAATTTTAAACTAGTATACGTGTGACAGATTTACTCAAAATTAATTTTTTGACCATGAAAAATTCCAAACTAGTATACCTGTGATAAATTTATTTCAACTGATTATAAAAACCAAAATCAGTTTGCTTGTGACAAATTTACCTTTCGTTAAATTAGATTAATACTACAAAAAATTACAAAAATTGTATAATTGTGACAAATGGAGAGTAAAATCTCAAATCAGTACACCAATTAACTGTCACGCGTCATTTAACTTAGTAATTTGACAATAAAATTTAACGGAAACTAACAAAGGGTAAATTTATCATAAATATACCAATTTGGGGTTTAAAATTAGTTTGTGGTAAATTTATCACATGTATATTAGTTTAGAATTCTTCAGGACATCAACATTTTTATAATTACGAGTTCCAATTTTTTGAAATCTAGAACCTAACCTATATATTCTTGGAATTGCCCTGAAATCTGGAACTTGTCAGTTCTACTAGTTCTAGAGTACCATGTACTACTATGCATTATTTTCTATTTTTTTATTTAATAAAATTTATACCACTTTTAATTATTAAACACATCAAACATTCAAGATAACACAGAAATGGACTACATGTTATATTACATATTCTTGTCTAATAGTAACATAAATTCTAAAATGATAATAACATTAAAAGCAAAAGGAAATGAAACAAAGAATTAGATCAACTTCCACCTATCATTTAAATCCATGAGCTTAGATGAAAACTCGTTTCAGTTCACCAATCAATCATTGACTATATCATTTGGTGGAAAGAACACCAACAAAACCTGGAGTCCCAAGCCTGTTAGTTGAATTCACCCTTACTCTAAAGTTTAAGTGAATAAATTACGAGCTAATTAGGATATATCAACTACTTTACACAACACTAATTCCCTGACGTGAGACTTTTCTAACAATTGGGACTATCGTACTTGATGGTGTGGTGAGATAGTTCAGTGCTCTTTTCCTGCAATGACACTATGGTGAACGGCCGTTTAGCTAGATTCGGCCGCGTAACGCTTCTTGGCCTTCCTTTCTTAGGGCTTGTAAAGGACTTGGCCTTCACTTTTGCGTTTGATGTGAGGAGCAAAACCAAACGAGTGCCTGAAAAATGTATAGATGGAATTACCACCCCCAACGATTTAATTAAGAGTGCGGCTTAGCTGACCGTTACTCCGTCATTGACAGAGTGACGGTCAGCTAAGCTTTTCCCTTTAATTATATGATCTCAATGATCGCTACTTGATTAAATCAAGTGACTGAAAAATCCTCATTAAAAAACCCCACGTTCACGATATTAATTCGATATGCTGATGAAAATATGATGTCAAACTAATTGACCCTTTCAAAAGAATATGTTGATGATACTATTTGGTGTGTCTTGAAGATATGATTTGATTCTGCGGATGATTGTACTAATATTAGATTGATATGTTAATTGATTCAGTCTGTTCAAATAGAAAAATAGTATCACCTATATTATTTATTGTATTGTACACTCTTGTATTAGATATACCTTCTTATACATGAATAAAAGGTACATAGAAAATTCCTCAAATTATTGTTTTCTGTCGTTCTATCAGAACTCTCTTTCCTGCCCCAGCTTCTGCATTTTTGGAATTGCCTCCGTCTTGTTTCTGGTTTTGTTGTTGCGATTCCTATTCTGCAAAACAAACCAGCACCCGGCAGGAACATTATAGATACCATGTCAAAGAATCAAAGTTCAAGTGAGGAAATCAACCACTCACCTCATAACCAAGATTCGGACCAAGTCGATCCGATTGAAGAAGAACCCTCCGCTCAACACCTTGCTGAGTTTGTCCCAACTCCAATTCAAACTTCCAGCTAGCCCAATGGCCATCGGTCCACTGGTTTCCAGTTCAAGGACAATGGGCTGCTGGACCAAGTCAGACATTGGCACACCAAGGTCTATTTGGAGAAGAAGGAAGACTAGGCTGGACGGGTCAGGATCACAAACCCAAATCCACTCAATCGGGTCTCGGGATGCAACCCTACTCGATTTTCCAACCCGGTTTTCTAGCCTATGCGATTGATTCTAGGCAGCGGCGGCCGCTTGGACCTTGGTGACCCCTCTACACATCGCCGGTCAACGAACCAGAGCTTTGGCTCATCAGTTTATAGCTCACAGAACTGAATAACTACACGACCTGCGCTCGTGACTTTCGGCGAGCCTTGGTCACAAAGGATAAGGATGGCTTCCTTGACGGAGCTGTCCCCTTTCCAACTAACGATTGGTTGCAACGACATTGGCATAAATGCAACCAATTTGTTCACACAAAGATAAGGAACCATATGGCTCCTAAGGTCATGACTAGGTTCCCATTGACCGAAGACTCTAAGGTGATGTGGGACAACATCCATGAGATGTATGGGAAGTTATATCAAGCGAAGATGTTTTCGCCCCACTTAGGCCTTGTCAGAATTGAAGCAAGGGAACTTCCCAATTACTGCTTGCTTTAACCGACTCCCGGCTCTATGTAACGAGGCTGAGGAATAATTGGAAGGACCCGAGACAACCTTGCTTTAACCAACTCCTGGCTCTATTAACAACTCATTATCTGTTGATTCTAAGTGAGACTTACTCGAATTTTAGGTTGCAAATTCTCGACATGGATTTTGTTCCACTGCTTGGCTGAATCTTCCAACTTGCCATCCAAGAAGGGAGCCAGTGCCTGGCAACGATCGAGTACGTGCAGGTGGATGAGGGTGTGACGCTCGTTGCTTTGGTGAGCTCTTAGTAGCGAATACCCATAACCGTGAGTACCCCTCGTGTGGTGCTAGGGTTTTGCTAGGAGGAAGAAGCAGATCTTAAAAGGTCGGCCTTGGATCCAGATCAAAAGCTGAGATTTGACGGCTCTTATCCATCCATCTGAGGGATCGAATTGGGTGGTGCACATGCTACCACGTTAGCATCAGTACAAAAGACATTCTATGGCTCATAGGCTGCCACATCATCTCAGAAAAGGGGAGGACAAAATTTTAAAACAAAAGATAAAATTTGTAAATATTACAAATGCCCACACCATACTATTGATACGTGCTGAAAATTGCATGATAAACCCAACGACAAAAGAAAAAAGGCAAAGGATTATCTATTTATTAGGTGTCGGATCAAAAAAATTAGGTGTCTGGACGAAATATTGGAAGGGTAAATCAGACATTTACCCATGACTAGTATCAAAATATCATGAAGGTCCTCAGTCAATTAAGCACTATTGACAGGACCACTAGTTTCTTAGGTACCTCTTTATGTGAGATAAGACTCTATTTCAATTGATGCATAGATGATTAATTGAGGTTCTAGTGATCACATAGTTTGCAATGAGAAGTTTTTCTCTTGAATTGACACCAAATTCCATGCTCCCATGTCATTATGTCTTCCAAACGAATGTCACTTGTGTCACCAAAATTGGCACTGTTTTCTTAATCCCAAAATTAGTCTCATAATTGTCATTTATATTCCTAAATTTGAGTTCAAACTTATATCTATTTCCAAAGCCTGCAAAGACAATTCTTGTTGTGCTTATTCAATTCCCAAAATTGCTTTTTTCAAGACCCGTCGACTGATAAATTGATGGGCTGGGGTAGTATTACACAAGGGCTATACTTTTGGACCAATTTTCCAAAGGGTTTCGATTTATCTTCCATTTCCTGAAATAAGGGTGTTTCGTGTAATCTCACTATTGACAATAAAATCTTTCTTTTCCATCAGCGTTTGGGTTATAGTGCTTGTTTTCCTCATTCCAAATGTCCCATCTGTCCTTTGGCAAAATAGTCACAAATATCATTCTCAATCAGTAAATCTCGAGTTGCTAATGCTTTTTCATTAATACATGTTGATATATGGGGTCTCTAGCATACTCCACATCACAATGGAGTTCGTTTCTTTCTCACCATTGTGGATAATTATACTCGTGCCACATGGGTTTTCTTCACGCAAAAAAAGAGCCAAACTTTTTCCCATTTGATCAATTTTTTTCACCCTAATAAAGAATCAGTTAGACAAATCTGCACAACGCTTTTGTATAGGCAATGGACACGAGTTTTTCATTATTGACCATAAGTCATTTTTCTCTTTTCATGGCATTTTTCATGAGAGTTCTTGTACCTATACTCCTCAATAAAATGAGATTTTTGAATGAAAGTAACGTCATCTTTTAGATGTAGCTTGACCCTTAAATTTCAAGTATCAGTTTCTGAAACTTTTTGAGGAGATTGTGTGGTCATAACAGCCTATTATTATTTGGTTTTTGTGATTCAAAATAAATTGTTATTTTCATAATAGGTTAAAGACTGTCACCTAGTCATTTCTCTTATTTTTTCTTCCTTTGCCTTTTAGTTCTTTCCCCCCGTTTCCTCGTTCTTCTCCAAGCACCCCTTCTCCTCCGTCCACTGCACATCACGCCAATTGGGTCTTGGTGGTTGTGTACGTAAATTTTACTAAAGTGAGCTTAATAAACGAGTGACGTGACCGAATTTCGACCGTTTATTTGATTTTTCATTTGTCAACGAATTAGAGAAGGTAAATTTAAGTTGTTTTTATCCTTAAATTTAGAATATGCTGCTGTAAATAATTTAAGAACTATAAGAGAGGAGAGATAATGAATTAAAAAAAAAGAGAGACTATATCTCTAATTAATTGACTTGTCGATTGTTCGAATCAAAAGTATTTATATCAGAACAATCCGTACAAGAAAGTTAATAATATTATCTAATAAGGTCATTAGCTATTTTATAAAATATTATCCCTAATATCTCATATTATCTCTAACAATATTATATAATATTCATTACCTTTTACCAAAAAAAAATTATATAATATGAAAATCTCTCATTAAAATAAACATTTGGAAATTAACAATGCATGTATATTATAAGAAGGTGAAACAGGCGAGGTGCACGTGGCCAAAAAATTATGAGAGGTCTATAAGGTATTTAGCATTCCATGTTTCTTAAATGGATATAATATAGTTAATGTAGAGCTTTCTTGTTCTCAGCACAATAAGGCATATTCCCCCAAGAAGCTTTCTTGTTCTTAGCACACCCTCTCGTCAATGTAGAGCTTCGTCAACCGGTCATGTGGCGCGAACCAACCATGGGTTCTGAAGCAGATTGCCTCCTTCTCCTTTAGTTTCCCCTATTCCCCCACCTCTCGCCCTCCCTGAGGTTGACGCAAGATGTTTGCATGTTCTGGATTTCATCATCGGAGGCCATCGCTGCAATGCACAGAGGTGAATTACTCCACAACTTGCCCTATCTAGCTGTGTATCATCACTTTTACTTACTCCTGTAGAAATTGTCGTTGTTTGGGGCTGGGTCTTTGCTTCCCTTGCTACCGATTTATGTCCACTTAGAGGATTGTCTGGCAATGGCTTCGGATGAACCTGAGGAATCGGTGCGTATGGCTGCTCTGTGTCAGCGTTTGGGGCGTCTCTGCTCCGCACAAGAGGTAGAGATATGGGAGGATGTACCTGCAACAGAAAAACTTGCGGAATGTAGACTGACACTTTTGGGAAAGGTTATTACCACTTCTAATATAAATTTTCAAGCTTTCCAGGAAACTATGAAGCGTGTATGGCGCGTTGTTCTAGTTGAATTCTCTCAACGCGAAGGTGGTTTATATTTAGCAAAGTTCTAAAATGATAAGAATTATCAACGTATTTCACAAGGAGGACCTTGGCTTTTTTCTAGCCACTTAGTTATTTTTAAGGCCTGGATTCCTAATACACCTCTCCACTACTATGATTTTACTCGATGTGCATTTTGGGTCCAAATATTTGGCTTGCCATTGGAGTGGACCATTGAACAGATACTGAGGAAGGCTGCAAATCAGCTCGGTGACATCTTGGAGGTAAAAGTCGATAGTAAGGAGGGTTCCACAATCAAGATAGGGCGAGTATGAGTAGAAATGAACCTTAATGCACCTCTGAAAACTGGTAAATTGATTCGTTTAGCTGGGCGACTGTTATGGCTGGATTTTAGGTATGAACGACTCCCCCACTTTTGCTACTTGTATGGGAGACTTGGCCACTACGCTACATACTGCACGGAAGTCCCTTTTGATTTGGCGCGAGAGGAAGGCAAAGATAAACTAGCTTTTGGTCCGTGGTTGAAAGCAGAGGTTCGCGAATCTAGCCCCTATTGGAAAGCATTCTATAATCCTCCAGAAACTCAAGAACTAACTCAGGAAACAATACCAGAGACTCCACCAGCATTACTACAACCTTTAACCCTATTACCACCACCGGCAGCTAAAGACCGAGAAGTTACCAGATCATCTCTTGAAGGACAGAATCCTGCTGTGACAGAGCCTCCTCCGAATCCTCCTCAAGCTTTGTATCAGCAGGGGACTCATCAACCGTGACGGAGGCCAATAATTGTGCGTTCATAGTGTCCGTGACAATTGGTTGACATTGATCTAAAACGGGGCCGAAGTCACGATGGCCAACAGTTGTATATAGCTGTTCAAAGAAAGCAGATGTCATCTCCTTTAGAGCTGTTATATCCCTCACCCATTCATTATTTTCATTCCGAAGCATTCCAATCCGATTTCTCTGCCGTCGTTGGATCGTAGTGGCATGAAAGAACTTATTGTTTTTGTCACCCCAACGCAACCAATTGATCCTGGACCTCATAGCCCAAAACTGCTCTTCTTGCTGCCAAATATTCCTCAGCTCATCTTGGATTTGAGAGACCTCGTCTTTGTTGGTATTGGAGCTGTAAGGGTGATTAGTTAGAGTTTGCAGACGTTGTTGTAAAGCCATTATCCTCAAGTGTCCATTACCGAACTTTGATCGACTCCATATGCTTAAAGCATTTCTCACTTTATTCAGTTTGTGCAAAAAGATCAGAATTTCTCAATTGATCAGAAGGCCATGTTTCAGAGACAACTCGGCTACATTCCGAGTCATTGTTCCAATATGCCTCATAAACAAAAGTGCGTTGGCGATTTTTGTTAACGAGCACTGTGGAAAGAAGTAAAGGGCTATGATCATATCCCAGTGCCGGTAGTGCATACACTTTAGCCTCTGGATAGAGTAGTCGCCACTCCATAGAGCATAGGACTCGGTCTAATCGTTCCTTTACAAGATTAGCCCCTTCACGATTATTTGTCCAAGTATACGCGCAACCCTTGCTTTCGACTTCCATCAAGGCACAGTCATCTACAACAACACGAAAGGAAGTGAGCCGAGATTGGAGAGGAGATCGTTTGCCAACCTTTTCCCAAGGATGAAGAATTTCATTAAAATCCCCGGCACAAATCCAAGGAAGTGTATTGAAAGCACTGATTCTTCGAAGATTCTCCCAGAACAGCTGGCGATTGTGATAAGAGAAAGGGGCATGCAAATAGGTAATTCTCATAAGCCGATCATCGCTATAATCCCTGCAGACCATATCAAAATAATCCTCCGATACGCCTTCTATTTCTAAAGAAATAGTATCATTCCAAAAAACCGCTAAACCACCTGCTGTGCCGACTGGATTTTGAACAAAAGATCTACTAAAATGTAAACTACGCTGTAATCTGTTGAGAACCAACTCCCGGTTCTTGGTTTCCATCAAAAACAGAAGGTCGGGCTTTTCTTTGGCTGACAAAGCCTTTAGAGCTTGGACTGTCAGGGGATTGCCCAACCCCTGACAGTTCCAACATAAAAGCTTCATTTGTGTCATGGTGGCTGTTGAGGGCCAGCCACCAAAGCTCGGTGAAGTGCTTCATCTGCTGCAAATACTGGTGTTTCCTGTAAGTGTGTTTCATCAAGATGATCAGTTGCAAATACTGGTGTTTCCTGTTGAACATCTCTTCTTCTATTGTCCATGGACGGAAGGAGTATGGACACATCCCCAACTAAATATCTTCTTCCAGCCAAATTCAATAACTCGTTTGGATTAGTGGATTGCCGAAAAAGTATGAGATCAGAACTTCTTACCTGGATTGACCATGGTTGCTCATGTTTTATGGTAGCTGTGGCATCTGCGCAATAATAGCGTTTTCCGTGGTCTACATCCTGATCTCAATAGGGCTGTTGTAGATGCCTTGGCTCAGAGTCGCATCTCCCATCTCTCCGATCACGGGCGTCCCCAAACAGAAAGTACGCACAAAGGAGCTTCTGTCGCTCCATCAGCACACTACTAGCAACCGCCGGATCCAGGCTTTATCAAGTGCAATATCGACGGATCCTTCTACCCTGGGAACAGAGAGGGCACAATGGCCTACATCAGTCGCGATCACAGGTGTCTCCTAACAGATGTATATACGTGCAGATTTCCAGCAACTTCGGCTTTTCAAACTGAAATACAAGCGTTTACCTTAACCCTAAAACGTCTAAAGCAGCAAGGCCTCCTCACTGCATATCTAGTGATCGAGTCTGACTGTCTGCAGTTGATTGATGTTCTTCAAGCGCGGACGCAACCACCATGGGAGGAACGGCCGCTGTTCGACGAGCTTCAATCGCTTTTGCCCCTTTTCCCTAACCTACGACTGCAACATTGCAACAGAAGGGCTAATTCCGTAGCCGACTAGGCTGCAAAGGCCCACAAACGACCAGACCTGGCCCAAAACTGGAATATTTTTCCTCCTATTTTGCAAACTTTGGTAGCGGCGGATGCTTTCGCTTCTACTTCTCTTCGAACGCTAAGGTGTAATATTTCTCCTACTTAAATATCAATCTTACTTACTGACCCCAAAAAAAAAAAATGGATATAATATAGAGTATTGCCAGCCTAATAGTGCTGTTAACTAACGGTGCAATTCATAGCACATGTTGAAAGAGTACATTTTAAGAAACAATTTACTCATTTCATCCAAGCTGGAGATCTAAAGGTGAAGAAGCCACCATGGAATGTGAAAATCTTATTGTACCGTCACATCATCATTTCCCTATAATACGTTTCTCCCATTACTTGAATTGGTCTTAAAAAAATGAAAAAAAGAATCTCGATGTGGGAGATGGGAAATGGACATGTAACGGGCCCATTGCACGGCACATATTGAGAGAGTACTTTTTAAGAAAGAAATCTATTCATATCATCCAAGCTGAGATCTAAAGGTGGAGAAGCCACCGTTCCATATGAAAAACTTACGGTACCGTCACATCATCGTTTCTTTACAATATATACGGTCATCCCTCCCATTACTTGAATCTGTCTTAAAAAAATAATCTTGATATGGAAGATAGGGAATGGACATGTGACGGGTCCATTGCACGCAGTCTTAAGATGCATATTCCAGGACTCAAATATCGTCTTGGAACGCTCTATAAAACGAGCAATGCGCTGGACAGATCTTGCATGCAACCATATTCACCATCCTTGTTTGACTAGATATCTTGGTACCAATACAAGCATGAAGCTGGAAGTGCAATGGAAGAAGTTGGTCAAACCATCGGTGCCGACGCCGAACAACAGGCAAAAATTGAAGTTAACATCACTGGATCAGCTTCAAATGCCAATTTACATTGGCGTTATGTTCTACTATAGAAATAATGCTGAGAACCCAGGAGTTGATATTTCTCAAAGGCTTTTCCAAATGGAGAAGTCACTTTCTGAAACCCTAACACTCTTTTATCCTATGGCAGGGAGATATATTGAGGATGATGGTTGTTTTATTGACTGTGACGACCTTGGAGTTGAGTTCGACCATGCCAAAGTGGATGGCCAGATTGATAAGCTTCTCCATGGAGATCCCGACATTGATTTGCTCCAACGTTTGTCGAAGTACCCGACCGATGTAGCTGGCAATCCGTAAGTTGCGATCCAAGTGAATACGTTTGAGTGTGGCGGATTAGCGATTAGCATGCGCTTTACACACAAGATCGGCGACATGCACACCATGGCGATGTTCATCAATTCGTGGGCTACCGCTTGCCGAGGTAATGCAGACGCGATGGTCCATCCTATTTTCGAGTTGTCATCTCTATTCCCAGAAAAAGAGTTGGTGGTTCCGATTTTGAGTCCACGACGGATTGGCAACAAGGAACTCATCATGAGCAGGTTGAGGTTCAACGCCGATGCTTTATCGAAGCTAAAAGCCTTAGCTAGGGACAATGCAAAGGACTCGATGGCCAAAGATTCCCAGCCTTAAAGGGTGGAGGTTGTTTCGGCACTACTAGGTAGGGCTTTCGTCAATATTTGGAAATAAACATGGCGAACAAAGGACTTTCGTGGTTCGTATGCCAGTTAACTTGCGCGAGGGATCAATCTGGCGATACCTGCGAATTCTTTCGGCAATCTTTTCACCATTGTGTGGGCACGATCTGGTCAGCCGACGGCTGGAAAAATTGAGTTGGAGTTCGACGGAATGGTGAAAGTAATGCACGATATGATAGCGGATGCCAAAACAAAGTACGCAATAGTGGTAGACGGGGAGGAGTTGTGCTCGATGGCGGGCGATTCCCTAGCCGAATTTGTAAAAATTGTGGCCAGAGGCGAAGATTGTCGGTTTGGTTTTAGTAGCTGGTGCCAGTTTGGACTATACGAGAATGACTTCGGGTGGGGAAGACCGGTTCTCGCGAGCACTGAGCAACACACGAATCGATTTTTCTTATCGACGATGAAGAGGGCGGAGGAATCGATGCAATAATAACCGTCGGCAAAGAAGAGATGATTCTTCTTAAACAAGATCCGGAGATTCTGAAATTCACATCCTAGTCAGAGATGTTGCCTGATTATATTATTTGTGAAGTCATCGTTTCTTACAATAATGTAAAGTGGGACAATGAAAATTATGAACTCAAGTCGCTAGTATTTGTAGCATCTGTTTGGTTATTGAAGAATGATGCTTCTTGGGGACAAGATCAACTCTTAACTAACGTTTACCACCTTATCAAGTACCTTATTACAGCATTTATTTTTATCTTGTAGAGGGGTTGATGTAATTGCATTTTCTAGTATTATTGCCCGGAAATTCATTCGCTTAATGTTGGGAGTGGGTATTCTTTGTCAATACATAAAGAGTTGGGAACCTAAAGCTCTGGAATGAATTTACATTTTAAGTTCACCTCCATCAGTGAAAACTCACATACCAACCAAACAGTTAGCTTCCATCTCTCTCTCTCTCTCTCTCTCTCTCTCTCTCTCTCTCTCTCCTTTCGACCCAACGCATAGACTCACTGCCATGGCCGCGGCTGCCGCCTCCATTACTCCCTACCCACCGTCTAGACGATCCAAGTGACCTCCGAGATGGTTTTTCCTTACCTTCGTTTTTTACCTTTCCTATTTCCTTATTCATCTCTGGGCACCTCTTCTCCTTTGCCTGCCACACGTTGTTGAGGAAAATTCCCTTATTAGTTTTGATGGTTAACAAAACTTTCTTTAATTGTTGTTTGATTCTTATGGTATGATATTCGATACTTGGGGATAGTGATTGGGAAAGTAATATTGTGCAACGGCCAATAATTTGGTGGGTTCCTTGTTAAAATTATGAGATATATCCAAGAAGGAAAGTATATCAAATCAAATCTTTCAAGGTGGAATATAGCAAGACTTGGATAAATCAATCTACAAGAGACGAAATATTCTTTCCAAGTAAAGCACTCTTCTTATGAAAACTCCTGCTGTATGGGTGACGGAATCAATCAGAGACTTCAATCTCGGCAACTTTGAAGCAATCGGATCTTCTCGCTAACTTTCAAGTCCAACGGTTAGATTGGATTAGCGATCCTCTAAAGTTATATCAAACAGTTAGTTTGTGTTGGAGAAATCTTTCTAGAATATTTTGAAGCTGACAAAACGTTTCTATCGGTAGTCCGGATATTTGCAGATTGTCCGTTTAAAGTCTCGAAGACTTTCGATCACCGGACTCAAGACTCAAGACTCAAGACTTAAGACTCAAGACTCAAGACTCAAGATTTAAGACTCAAGATTATTCTCATTGACAGTCTTTCGAACCGGTGACGAAGGAAATCCAGGAACCGAAGTACATGGTTAAGGATTTAATCTTATCCTCCGGAGAAGATTTTTGGCTGGATAAATATAACGGATTCTTTTATTCGTATCTAGATCGATTGAAGATCCGATGATCGACGAAGTATTCTTGGAAGGTTCTATTCATGGAAACCAAGATCCTGATTGTATGGGCGAACAAGATTGATGGGCTATCGTCAGATTCCTTTAATAGCTCGAATGATCTTCTTAATTGATTCCGTCCAACGGGTAGATTGGAGGAATTCCTTTGGTAAGTGCCAACGGGTATGATGGCATAAAGGAGTATAAAAGGAAGACGTTCTAGTTGTTTTATGAGTGTGGTCGATAGAGAAATTCCAGAGTCTGAAGCACCTTGATTATTAGTCGATACAGTTTGAGCGAAATTGTATACACAGAGAGTGTCTATACTTGGTGATACCTTGAGTGAGTGTGGTAGATCATCTACACCTAGAAATCAAGGAAGATCAACACTGTAACATCTCTTTGTTCATAGTGGAATCCAGCCTATTGGCTGTCTGTGCAGAAGAGTGGACGTAGGCTTGAATCAAGCCGAACCACTATAAATCGCGTGCTCAATTCTCTCTTTCATTTACCCAGTCTTACGTCAATTATTATTTGCAAATCCTTCATCTGTCTAAGTATTGTGCGACTATCAAGAAAAATCGTTTATATACCTATTCACCCCCCTTTAGGTACTAGCACTAGCTATATCAATTGGTATCAGAGCTCGTGTTCTTACTCTATTTGAAGTGTTTTACTTGAGTAAAAGATCCATGGCTAGTATGCTGGCACGGGTGGCTGGTGGAAGGGCAAAGCAATACTGAGACCACCCTAGTTTGATGGAAAGGATTACAACATCCGGAAGAACAAGATGAAAGCCTTTCTACGATCAAAGGATCCTCCGGAATGGGACGTTGTGGAAAGAGGGATCACTCCTACCGCCGCATCGGTCTCTCGAAAGAGGGAAAGAAACAATTGAGACCAAAGTGGAATGACTCGGGAAGAAATAAACAAGAGACAAGCACTCGATGCAAAAGCAATTTACTCTTTATATTGTGCTTTGTCACCAACCGAATATAACAGAATATCTTCTTGTGTTACAAAGAAAAGAAGTATGGGACAGATTACATATCACCTATGAAGGAACAGATCGAGTGAAGGAGACCGAGAATCAACATTCTCCTTGGTCAATATGAATCCTTCAAAATGAAACCAGAGAATCTATAACCGACATGTTTAGTCGTTTTACGATATTGTCAATGGTCTTGAGAACCAAGGACAAAAAATTTCTGATCCCATGAAGGTGAACAAGCTACTGCGTGGACTCTCTAAGGATTGGAATCATATAAAGACTTCAATAAGGGAGACGCAAAGAATTATGCCACTATCTCGTCGATGAGCCGATTGGAACTCTTGTCTTATGAAGTGGAACGAATTAATGAAGACGAAGATCCAAGAGGTAAGAAATCCATTGCATTAAAATCAAATGATGATTCGATGATGCAGATTCTGAAGATGATCTGGACGACGAGGAGCTTGCTCTTATGATAAGAAGATTCAGAAAACTGAATAGAAAAGAAGGCCAAGATGTTAAAAGGAAGCAAGAAAATTGAAATTTCGAAGTTTATAATTCCTAAGTTCTAAGTGATCTTCAATCATATACATTCATTTTCAGTGAGCTATACTGAGTAATTTTTTAGAGGTTGAGAGTGTGTGAGGAACTGTTCACACGAGCTTGAGTATTTATTACTTAGATCTTGTAACCTTTGATAGATTCATTCTAGTGGAATCCAGCCAATCAGCTGTCAGTGTGGGATAGTGGATTTAAGCTTCTTAAAGCCGAAACACTATAACTTTGTTGTGCGCAATTTTCTTTATCCCTAAAGTTCTATTTATATTTTGTGATAGTAATTTGTACATTGGTAAGATCTGACCACAGCATGGTTTATCGGCAAACATTGCTTTATTGCAATAACGTTTTAAATTTATTTTATTATGTACCATCACCTATTCACCCCACTCTAGGGGATCCATCTAGCCCTAACAATTGGTATCGAAGATTGGTTAATCTTTATTGAAGTGCTTCATTACTTCTGAGTTAACGATCTTTCGATGGCTAGCATTTTTGCACAAGGACTTATGGAAGGACAGAGTGACAGAAGGCCTCCATACTTTGATGGACGGGACTACAACATCTGGAAGAATAAGATAAAAGCATTCATTAGATCCAAAGATCTCTTGGAGTGGGATGTAGTTTTGAAGGGTGTTAAGCCTAAAGCCTCTTCCTCCAAAAAGGACATGGACAACAAAAAGCCGGAAGTCGAAGCCATGTCTGAGACATAAACATCCAAGAGAGAAGTTTTAGATGCTAAAGTAGTTTATTCTTTATACTATGCTTTATCTCCTATTGAATATGACTGCATATCCTCATGTGAATCTGTTGAGGAAATTTGGGAGAGGTTGCACGTAATGTGTGAAGGAACCAACCAAGTCAAGGGGACTAAGATAAACATTTTGCTCGGGTAGTATGAATCTTTAAAAATGAAGATAGATGAATCAGTGACTGATATATTCAGTAGATTCACTGACATCGTCAACGGCCTGGCACAACAAGGACAACCAGTACCAGATTCCATGAAAGTGAACAAAATCTTTCTTGATTTATCAAAGGAATGGAACAATATCAAAACATCCATTTGGGAAACTTAAGGTATCTCACCACTTTTCATAGACAAACTCATGGGAACACTTCAATCATATGAAGTGGAACGTTTGAATGAGGAAGGAGAATCTAGAGGTAAGAAAATGATTGCATTGAAATCTAACTATGATTATGATAATACAGATTCTGAGGATGATGAAGAAGATGACGAGGAAATGGCTCTCATGATGAAGAAATTTCGCAAGATGGCCAGGAAAGAAAGAAAATTAAAATGGGTAAGACCTTTTAGATTGTCTAAACAAAAGAACTTCAGTGGAAGAGTAGATAACAAGGATGTGATCTACTTTGAATGCAAGAAGAGAGGACACATCAAGTAGAATTGCCCTCTACTAAAGAAAAAAAAAAAAGTTGGAGAAAGGTAAGAAAGCACTAAAGGCTGAAACCTGAAGTGATACGAAGTGCAAAAAAAGTGATGAAGAATATCCTAACATTTGTTTGATAGCAAATTCAAGAACTATAATATGATATTGGATGAACTTGCTCAAATCATCCACGTTGAATACAATGTTTCCAAAAAGATTCCAATAAAGCTTGATGAGGCCTACGACTTTGTCTTGTAAAGTCCAAATTGTTCTCAAAGTTTTAGAGAAATTATATCGGCGAGCCTTCTGCTTCTCAGAATGAATTTTGTTCAAAAGATCCGGACTATGCCTTCGTCCAAAAACATTTTCTATGAACGACTTCTCTTGTTATGAGGTAAAAGTTATTTGCGTCATTCTTAACAAATTCGATGATTTTTCCACCCCCCACATGATCTTCATCCACATGTATCGCATGGCAAAGAGAAAGACAGGAAAACTTCTTATGTTACTCTGGTCACACAAATTTTTAAGCATTTCAAGATTGATTTCTCTGATGCTGTACCACTTCTCATGCCAAATGTTGAGATCGGGAAGAAAACCTAGACAAAATGATGCTGAGAATGACACCGGGAGGATGGGTTAACCATAGAGAAGAAGTTGTCCCCAGTAGTCATGGAGATAATGACAGAGCTGTGACAAAGATCCAAGAGAGACTCGCTGAATTGACCGAACCAGAAAAGAGAAAGCATGCTATGGCACCGACACCACTCAAGGCCCCTCGTCCACCTAGGCCAGAAAGATCATCATCACCTGCTGTGGACATCTCTACCTCTCCTGCCAGCCTTAATCAACTTCAAGTAGATGTTCGGGAAATCAAGACCACTCTCCTATCTTCAACTCAATATATGGTGAAGATTGAGTGCACTCTTCTTAGCTTGGATTGCTACAACCTTGTAAGACCAGACCAAAAGACCGCCGAACTGTAACCGCCTACTTCGTTGTAGCAACGCAAATGCCCTTGCACCTAAACATGTTCAAAACTCTATGTGCTCTTATTTTGCTTTTTGTTGCTTAGGTCTAAGTCGTTTGCTGCTTAGGTCCAATATCCTTTATCAACTTATCGATAACATCAATGAAGCTACTCTTTTTCGTGTCTTTTTGCTTGATGACAAAAAGGGAGAGAGTAACTTGATATGAAAAATTTGCAAATGAAAAATTTGCAAATATGCTAGTATATGCTCATAATATTTGTTCTTGATAATGTTTGCAAATATGCTAGTATCTACTCATAATATTTGCTCCCGATAATGTTTGCAAATATGCTAATATCTGCTCATAATATTTGCTCCACATAGTGTTTTCATTTGCTACCATCTACTCATAATGTTTTGCTCATGATAACTTAGGATAAATATTTGCTTGTTCGTTCATGACAAATTTTACTAAGTATGCTAAGTCGCCTATAATTGAACTGCTCTTCAAAACAAGGGGAGCGTGCGAGTGTATCATTGAAATAGGGGTCAATTGTTATACTTTGAACTCCAAATACTTGATGACGCACTATGGATAGAAGATCTTTGTCCAACAATGTTCCATTTCGTTAAAGATCATCTAAGTTCATATATCCAAGCTTTACTGCAAAACATCTTGAGGAGATCCTATCTAATATACCTATTTTTATTTCACATCTGCGAGATAGTTTTGTCATCATAAAACAAAAAAAATAGAGATTATTGGAGAAAGATCTTCAAGTGATTTAGATGATGTGCAAACTATCCTTAGTATATTATTTACTATGGTGTATGCAGATGTTTGGACCAAAGGACTATGCAATATCCATGATGTGATTCATTGGAAAGAAGTTCACAAATGTCCGATTATAGCAAACAGTGTTAGTTAACCTAAAAGATCAGCAGTTGATGATATTTTATGTCGAAGCTATAAAGATCAAGTCGATAGTGCTGTAATAACCAAGTACATTTGATGATGTTTGTTTGGTTAGCTAAGTAGCCGTTGAAGACTTGGATTCGCACAATAGCTGAATCCAGAAGAAACATGAACAGCTAGGTCGTTTGGTAGGTCAGTTAAAGACTGTAGCGAGAAGACAGAAGCAATTGCCATTGTTAGCTAGTTTACAGTGATTCAAGGAAATAAACTATATGGGTAGTACCACCCATGAATAACAGCTCAACAGAATGATAAATATCTACTTCTCTAATTTATCTTCAATGGATAGATTGAAGAAGGATATAAAAGGGAAGACCCTAGAAAGCCAAAGAGAGTGTGGGACATAAAAATCAAGAAGCTCACTTCCTGCTAAATTTCTCTTAGCTATAAGCTCTCTATCGTACAGTTTTGATATTCGTGCTATTTAGTAATTATGCAAAGGATTAAGTGTGCAAGAGTAAAAGCTGCAACTGAGTCCTGATAATGATAAGTGCAAGCCAATTGTAAAGGATAAGTGCAAGCCAATTGTAATTTTTCAAGCAAATTACTAGTGGAATCTAGCCCGTTGTGAGGCTTTAGTCTGAAGAGTAGACGTAGGCTTGTGGATAAAGCCGAACTACTATAACTCTCTTAGTTCCGCTGTTTTGTTTTATTCACATATATTTGCACACAGTTAGTTCACGGCTTTTCTCAACCATTAGATTAAGCTAATCTTTATTTAGCGACTAGCTAATTTTCGCAAAAGATCGTCAAAGTTTAAAAACAACCTATTCACATTCTCTTTAGGTTGTATTGTTAGCCATTAATAGTGTCGACAAGACCAAATCAAGCAACATTACCAAAAATGATTTCTAGTTCCTCTAAAGTCGATGTCAATTCGTGACGACCAAACACGAATGTTGAACTCTTGGGATTTTAAAAATGGGCTAGATGTGACATCCTGAAATTCGACCTCGTTTCGATAAAGTGAAATGGGCATTTCGTCGACGTGTTTACGGTCCTTTTTCTCTGAGCTGATCACTCACTAGTTAACTAACCTATTGAGTGAAGCCGTTAAGGGATGTATCTCGCAGTAAAATCCCTAAAAGCTACTCAATTTGTTGGACGACTAAAATCACGTCCGATTGATTTTTAACCACGAAATCAACTCGATTTTAATCGAATTTTAAAGACGTCATAACTCTTATTTTAGGATCGTCTCATCGTTCGTCAATTTATTGACGAAGTCCGAAATTTCAAGAAAGAAATTATCGGAAGAAAAGTTCGAAAAGAATTAAAAAGGGAAAGAGAAAAGAAAAATAAGAATAATATGATTTTTGAATGCCCTTTTCTCTCTCTCCCTTTTCTCTCTCTCTATCCTCTCCCCTCTCCTTCGTGCATAGCCAGCCCCCACCGACCAAATCCCCTTGCCAAATTCAATTTGGCTTCTCTCTCTTTCTTTTTCACTTCGACTTTTCAAACCTCTTCTTCTTTCTCACTTATCTCTTCTTCTCTCTCCTCTTTCTTTCCCCCAACCCCACGTGACCGACTCCTTCTCTCTCTTTTCTTCTTCTCCTTCGTGTGAAACCAGAGAGGAGAAGCTTGAGCGGAAGTTGCAGGCGCACGGAGACCGCAGCTCGCCGAAGCCGTCGCCGCCCATCCCGCTGCCGCACCGCCGCCCGTGCACGCCGCGCACGCCCCCGCGTCCGCTGCTCGCTGCCGTCCTCCCCGTGCGACCTCACCCCTGCTCCGCCTCTGTCCAGCTCAATTCGGCCACCTCCGGCCACCGCCTACCTCCGTCCGGCCACCTCGCAGCCCCCCGGCATCCCCCTCGCCCTCCGCCGGCCTTCCCTCGCCGCCCTAGCCGCCGGATCTGCTCCGACCAGCCAAGGGCAGAGACCCACGAAATGGGTTTCCAGCACCTTTGAGCTCGCTTTTGGGCCGTTTCCGGGCCCCGAACCTGAGCCGTGCTTTGGGAAGTTTTGTTCCTCGCATCGCCCCCGTCGGATTGGTTCGATTTGCGTGCGATTTGGTGAGTAATCTCACTAATCCCGAATTAGTTGACTAATTATGCTTTAAGGTTGGTTTAGCTTTAATTAATTATGTTTAGGTTGTTAGATTAGAATAAATTAGCAATTATTAGTCAATTGTGATACGATTTAGATAAATTGATTGCGCAATTAACAAGTAGACGTGGTCTACTATTTATTGGAAGTATCTCGGGAATTTTCCGACCTCTAATTGGGCTTCAATTTGGCGATTCGGGCCTAAGTGAGATTTTTGGCATTTAAATATTATTTTTCGGAATTAAATTAATTATTTATTTATTTTCCGAAAATTAACTGGATAGCCAGGGGCCGGAATATTATGCTGATGACTATGGTGAAGTCCGTTTATTTAATCGGGCTTTATTTTGAGCTAAATCGAATTTTTAATATTAATTATTTAATTTTCGAAATTAATTAATTAATTATTTATTTTCCGAAAATTCAATTGAGATGGCTAATGACCGGAATATTATGCTGATGATCGTGGTGAAGTTCGTTTATTTAATTGAGCCTTATTTTGAGCTAAATGGAATTTTTAATATTTATTAATTAATTTTCGAAATTATTTATTTATTTATTTATTTATTTTTCGGAAATTAAGATTGAGATGGCTGACGACTGAAATCTCGTGCCGATTGTCATGGCGCAGTCCATTTATTTATTTGAGCTTTGAATTGTGCCAAATTGAATTGAATGTGGAATTTAGGACATATATTCCTAAATGGTTGTGGTTAATTATTTCATTGAGAAATCATTGAGTATTGATTGAATATTGAAAGTGGTCGAGTGGGACCGTAAAGCATTGAATCTTGAAAGGGTCGAGTGGGACCAGAAAAGCCATTGAATCTTGAAAGTGGTCGAGTGGGACCAGTAAAGCCATTGAGTATCGAAAGTGGTCGAGTGGGACCGTAAAAGCCATTAAATATTGAATGTTGTCGAGTGGTGGACTGTGTCTTCCACCTTTGCTTAAGATGTGATCTGAGGATCGTAGTTCGTAATTGATGATTGAGATGAAATAATCGAATTGACCTAGAATGGTCCGTCTGACATATAATCGACTAGGTCGATTGATCATTGCTTTGATTTGATGTTGTGAATTGATTGACTGAATGGAAATGACCGTGAGTGGTCTTGTTGGTATATAATCGACTAGGTCGATTTGATCGATGCTTCGATCTGTGATATGATTACTTGGGTGCCTATTGTGAATTGTACTGACTTGTAGGTGGGATCTAAGACCAAGGTACGTCTTCTGCCCTATGCGTGTATAGGCAGCCTATAGTATAATGGTTTACTAATCAGGCTTAGTGGGGTAGAACTCGCTGAGACATAGTCTCATCCCAGTTTGGGGAAAACATTTCAGGACCCCCGATGAGGAGTTGAGGAGGAGGAGTTTGAGAAGGAGAACTCAGAAGTGAAACTGAAAGTAAGAAAGATTTTTGGAAGAAGAAGATAATTCCGAGAGGGGCCTTGAGTATGGCCTAGATGGACTGAGAGTTTATCTTCTTTTGAGATCTCTAATTTGATGTGAAGAGAAATAGAGTAAAAAGTTGTGTAGTACTCTGGTTTGTGTTTTGTATAAAAGTTTGGTTATAAATTTCAATATGAAAAATATGGCACTGCTTTTCTATCCCATTGTTTTATTGTCTGGGGATTTATAACTGCTTCCGCATGTGCATAATAATTGAAAGGGTCGGCGATACATTGTCCTGGGATATCGCATTTTAAAATCGACCAAGTAGAAGGATGTGTGCATGCCCGAGGATCGGGGCGTGACACTAGAGCCTTCACTAATGGCTTGTGGGGCTCTCGATATAAGAGAAAAATAAGATTGCCAATCTTCTTTTCTACAAATGTCTTCTTACTTGCATCAAGTGCTTCCCACATATCTACCAATGTCCCCTTTGGGGTCGAGATTATACGAAGCTCGGGGAAACCCATTATATCTAGACCTCATAGGCATTTTAATCAATCACCATTTGTCATGAAATAAAATAAACCTAATGACAATCCATTGCATAAATGAAAGGAACATTATTTATACTGGGGAATAGAACGCTAGTGCCTTCAAAAGATAGAAAAGAAAAAGAAAAAGAAAATGTGGCAACTACAAAGACACATCGCATCCTAACCTGTGAGATTCACTAAAAGGTAGGATCTAAAGGCTAAAGGCTCCCATTCAAATAAGATCAAAAGAGTTTTCCCCATTTCGTACTTATGTCGGATAGTTCTCTTTATCACTAATAAAAAATGAACGGGACAACAAGTGGATAATCATGGGTTATTCCCCGCATGGGTTTCATCTTTGGACACCTCCTATGGGCTTCCTAACACGATCGGGGTTTTAGATTGTGAGTTATGTGTGCAAATGTGTAGTGCCAAGGCAAATATAAAGGCAAGCACAACAATTGATATTCAAATGCCACTTCAATTTCCTTCACATAAACATATGTTTCTACACCTGCCTACAAAACAAATAGGTTAATAGACACTTCACCCCTTATAACTCCCAATTTGCAAGAACATTTAACACTTATGTTAATGGACTTACCTCACCTTCATGACCATGCTGCCATGAAACCTCGCTAATTAGCACACAATCAAGTTTATTAGGCTTGAGTCCTCAAGTCTCTAGCGGAGTCGGCAAACTGTCATGACCTAAATCAATATCGCTGCCATGAAACCTCGTTACTTAACACACATCAAGTTTATTAGGCCTATGTCCTCAAGTCTCTAAAGGAATTGCATGAAATCCATCTCATCTAGCCAAGCAGCTCGACTACTTTGCAAGTGGTCGAGAAACGTATCCACTTTTACAGCCAACTAAAAAGAAAAGGTAAATGAATATCCCAGATAACTGTGCAATACAAGCCTATTCTTTTTATTTTTCTTGGGCCAAATTCTTGATGACTCCCAATATAGACTCAAAACTTGTGGACAAGCTCTTCCTTCTCTTCAGTTGAAGTACTAAGGATCGTTATTGATGTTCAAGACAAAAGATGGTGGTCAGATTCTTTTGCTCGAATCTTTATAGTGATCAAAGCTACAACTTAGATTGAATTGCATTATTATCTACAGACATCCAAATTAAACGGTTGCATTGGAAGAATTTTTCCATGGCACTCACAAGAATTGCTAGTTTTGTTTGTGTATTTTGATCATTGTATAGTATTTTATGGTTGGAGAGATGTGTATTTGATCTCGAGCTAAGAGATTATCGTTTTTTTTAATGCTCAAATTTCGAATCTTGCAGTGTATATTAGCATATGGAAGGCCTGTCCACGTTACGATCACGATCAACAACGAAATAGTAGCCAAGACTAGCCAAGAGCGTGATCGCATTTGATTCCAAACGTTTGATTCTGGACGTGATCACCTTCTTGGCTAGTCTTGGCTACTATTTCGTTGTTGATCGTGATCGTAACGTGGACGGGCCTTCCATAGGCTAACATACGCTGCAATATTCGAACTTTGAGCATTAAAAAAAAAACGACGATCTCTTAGCTTGGGATCAAACACACATCTCTCCAACCAGAAAATACTACACAATAATCAAAATACACAAACAAAACTAGAAATTCGTGTGGGTGTCGTGGGAAAATTCTTCCAATCCAATTGTTTAATTTGGATATCCGCAGATTATAATGCAATTCAATCTAAATTATAACTTTGATCACTATAAAGATTTGGGCAAAAGAATCTGACCACTATCTTTGTCTTGAACATCAACAACAACCCTTAGTACTCCAAGTGAACAGAAGGAAGAGCTTGTGCATAAGGCATGAGTCTATATGGAGAGTCACCAAGAATTTGGCCACAAAAAAGAAAAAGAAAAAAAGAATAGGCTTGTATTGCATAGTTACCTGGAATATTCATTTTCCTTCTCGTTTTAGTTGGCTGTAAAAGTGGTTGACTACTTGCAGAGTAGTCGAGGTGCACGGCCAGATGTGAATGTATTTCATGCTCAAATCATAGTTTTCCATGACAGAAACCGTCAACTGCTCCATGGTTGTGGCTTTTACGTGGTACGCATGAAGGGTACGGTTTATATGTCAGGGATTATAAAGCAGAAGGTTCGAATGCTATGAGGATCATTGTTTGTCATGCGAGCAATGGAAAAATTATCAAAAAATTCATAAACCTATTATAATTGTGTCAATTTAGTCCCACATTTTTTTTTTCAATTAAATCCTAAATCGTTTACAATTGTGCCAATCCAAGTCATTCTGGTCAAATTTGACTAGCCAGCATTGGACGTCATTGGTGAACAATATTTTAATAATATTTTTTTTCAAATTTTTTTTTTTCAAAAATTTTATTAATTTTTAATATTTTCTGTTTTTCCTCTCTTTTTCTTTTTTTCCCTCCTCCCTCGTTCTTCCGGTGGCTAACCAAAGAAAAGAGCCAGTCATTGGACTGAGGCAGTCGGCTAGGCTTGATTTAGGGTGAGCTCGCCTCGCCATCTTTGGATGAGGGTCGCCTAGCCATTGGCGAGGCAAGCCCTCATTGAATCTAAGCGAGGGCAAGCCTCACTAGTGGATCGGTGAGCTCACCCTTCCCCGGATCCGGCGAGGGCTTGCCGCACCGTCGCCGGGTGAGGGCTACCTAGCCACCGGTGAGGCGAGCCCTCGTTGATGCTAGATCTAGCAAGGGCTTGCCTCGCTAGTGGCTCGGCGGCCCTCGCTTAATGACAGCGGGGTGAGGTCGCCCTCAATTGGGCTTGGTCAGTCGTTGGAAGGAGGAGGGAGAGAAAAAACAAAAAGAGAGAAAAAAAGAAAAGATTAATAATTTAATTAAAAATTCGAAAAAGTAAAATAATATTAAAATATTGTCCCTTTGGTACAGCCGGTGTCCTCGTCAGCACCAATCGGCCACATTTTCCCAGAAGGACTAAATTGACACTATTGCATAAGGTTTAGCACTCAATTAGCCAAAAAATAAAGTTTAGTATTGAATCGGCATAATTATAATAGGTTTAAGATTTTTTTTTTTGGTAATTTTCCCTACGAGCAATGCGATTGGAAATGTGGTGTATAAGTTGTCGCATGGAAGATGGTAGCTTCCAAGCCTCATATTAAAATTGGACTTAGATTTATAAAATTAAACCATAACCATGATTGAAGCTTAATTGCTTGATTTTCTTATGCTTTAGAGGATAAAATCTTTCAAATTGATAAGCTCTTGTGTGAAGTTTCCAAAATTGATTTTGGATTTGGACTTATCTTACGGAAATGAGTGAGAAACAGTTGTCCGTTCGCAAGTTATGAAAGATAGATTTTGGTCCTATTCAAACCGACAACTCACATTTTGACTCGATAAATTGCGAAATTGGATGCACAGGCAGATTTCAAACAGTCCTAAATGAAATGCCAAAGAAAGAACAACATCTAATTATGACTAGAATTAAAGTAATTTTATTTTTGGTCGATTTAAAATTTAAAACTGAAAAATTCAGAAATCAAGGTTCTTGATCGAATTCGTGAAATTTGACACAAAAGTCAAATTGATATTAAAAAAATGTATTTGTGCATTTTTTATTTTTTCGATTTTTTTTTGTTAAAGGTTTGATCAAATTTCCTAAAAGGTTGATTTTTTTGGGTCAAATTTTTGAATTTTCGAGAAATTGATTTGACAAAAGTGAAATTAAAGTTAAATGAAATCTTTTTGGGTAAAAAGTCAATTTTTGATCCAGGGGTTGACTTTTGATCAAAGGGTTGACCAAAAAGTTACCCTAAAGTTAACTGTTTGACTTTTTAGGTTTTTCTTGAAAATGAATTAGAAATTACTGAAAAATGACAATGCAAAAGAAAGAAATGAAAACGACACTTTTGGCCGAGAAATGGGGCTTCATCGCGATCAAAACCTAAATCTCAATTTTTACCTTTTATTGATGCATCGACTAAAAATTAGGTGTCAACAGCTACTCTTTTTTGAGTGAGAGTTCGAAGAGGTTCCACTCAAAGACAAAATTGATACCAACAATTTTAAGTTGACTCCATTTTGGGAATAGAAAATGACAGAGAAAATGACATTTGGTTAGGGACACACTTGGACACTTACCTTCGCTCATTGGAGATTCTGGACTCATATTTGGAATTCTTCTCTCCATCTCTCTCGTGGAATGGAATGAAGGAAATTATGTTGTTGAGGAAAAAGGAAACATGAAACTTAAAGTTGAGGTTTCTAAGAACAACTTGGAATCTAAAAGTGAGGTTTCTTAGGACAACCCAGAACTTGAAGCCGAGGTTTCTTATGACAACTTGGAACCTAAAGTCGAGGTTTCTAAGGACAACCTGGAACCTAAAGGTGAGGTTTCTTAGAACAACCTGGAACCTAAAGCCCAGATTTCTTAGGACAACCTGGAACATGAAGTTGAGGTTTCTTAGGACAACTAGGAACCTAAAATTAAGGTTTTTGAGGACAACCTAAAACCTAAAGCTGAGGTTTCTTAGAACAACTTGGAACCTGGAGTAGAGGTTTCTTAGGACAACCATGAACCTCAAGGCGAGGTCTCTTAGGACAACTTGGAAATTGAAGTTGAGGTTTCTTAGGACAACTTGGAACCTGAGGTCAAGGTTTTTTAGAACAACTAGAAACCTAAAATCGAGGTTTTTGAAGACAACCAATAACCTAAAGTGGAGGTTCCTTAGGACAACTTGGAACCAAAAGCCAACATTTCTTAGGACAACCTAGAACTTGAAGTCGAGGTTTCTTAGGACAACCAAGAACTTAAAGTTGAGAGGGGTATGGTTTAGGGTGACCAATAATTAAAAACAAGGGTTATGGTTTAGGATAACCAAAAAGCAATCGACTGGGGGAACACGTATTTTGAAAAAGGATTTAGGGATTGCTCAAAAGCCAATCTTACGAAACGATACCGATTGTCAAATCCCTTCAGAGAGGATTTTAACAAAATGTAATTTGATTAATCACTTAAGGGTTAAATCAAATATACCAAGTGGAAATAGCCTAATCAAAAGAGGTCTTTCACACTGGCTCTCAAAAAGTGCTTTTATTCCCAACCATTGATGTGGGAAAACTATTTAAATCTCACTGGAGAGATCTCACTCAACTCATGTCTAAGGCTTTCGGAAACGTTCATAGCGAATATAGTTCATTGTTCAAAAGGTCTTTCGAAAGGACTGTAATGATGGCTTAGTCATGGGCTTAAATAAAGGGTATTTATTTTGAGGCCAAGAAATGAATGTTCAATCATAATCTTCATCGGGTTTACAAGTAAAGAACCTTGAAGATAAGATAAGATATGATTGCTTCCACTTCTTCTAGCGGTAGCTCCTGTGTGATACTCTTATTTCAATTCAAATTATCTAATCGAAAGAGACTTCGGATAAGGGTTGTAATATTGGTTTGAGTGAGGCTTAAAAGGGCTCGAAAATTTTTTAGATATCAAGGGGTCAAAAGTAAGTGAGTATCTTGGCATCATTACCATCACACAACTTTTCAAGAGTCTAACTCTTGAAATTTAACTTATCTCGAGGGTCCTTTTGACTATTTGTCTTGAGACATGAGAGCTTCGCTCTTTTTTTTACTGACATTATTTGCAATACATGTTTTGTAAAGCTTTTCTTTTCCTTTTCTGAATAATCTTTTGCATGACCATTAATTCTGCTTTTCTTTCCATTTTTTTTATGGGCATTTGCCTTACTTTTATAAGGCACATTGCTTTTTTATACCCCCTAGTTTCATTCTCTTTTGAGTATCTAGGACTCTCGAGTGATATTTATAAACATGACCAGCATTCTCAATTTTGTTGGTAAATCACATGCTTTGCTCCAGTGTGGGGAGATAATCATCACTTGAGGTTATGAAGGAATTGTGTGACATCTTGAATTTTTAGGTTCTATTTTCAATTGAATGATTCGGACCTTTTATCGACGCGCCTGTAGTGTTATTCTCTGAGCTGATCACTCACGAGATAATTAGATTATTGGTGAAGCCGTTAAGGGACTTTAACGCAATGGACTTGAGAATTCGACCACGAATCAACTGCTCGACCGTGTTAATCTACAAGAGTCATTATGGCACCGTCAAAATCTATCAGAGATCGGAGATAGGTCGATTCGATAGAGATATGTGATTAGTGTGTGGGTGATTCTATCTGATTGCAAAATTTCTGTCAAACGGCATTAGACCGATTTTTCTATCATTTCTGTACTATATGTCCGTATTTGAAATCTCAAGATTTTCACGACAATCGAGAGTCGCCAATGTGTCGAAAATGTACATTGTGGCTCGAAAATAAACGACCACGAGTCAATTGCACTAAAGATTCATAAAAGCTACCCGATAGGTTATGTTACACTAAAATTGCGCCAGATTGAAATTGAGACTACGAATTTGAACCCAATTTCAGAAATTGAAAGTTCTATCATGTTATGATTTATTTTAGGAACGTCGACCCATTCTCCAAAGAATTTTCGGCGATTCCGGGATTTTTTTTGGAAAATCATTTCAGACGATTTGGAAAAGAACGGAAATTCGGATGGGCTAAATCGAAGGGATTTTTTTATTTCCAAACTGAGCTATTTAGTGATGGGGACTTGCAGAAATTTTATGGACTTCATCCTTAGCAAAATTTGGAGATTAATTGAAGAATTCAGAGCTAGGCATGGGGTTGCAATTTAGGCTTCAAATTTGATTAATTGTGATATTAATTTTCAAGAAAGTAATAGGAGGGGCCAAGCATTCAATGGAGTGGATTAAGCTTGTTGACCTTGTACCCCCTTTTTCACAAGCTTCTCACACACGCCTCAGCTACCCGGTCTTCTTCGCATGGCTTCTCTTTCATTTTCCTTCTGCTTTGCCCGTCGTTCTCTTTCCCTTCGAACAGCCCAACTCCACGTCATTTTCTTTCTCCCCAGCAGCCCACCATCATCTGCCCATCATCCCCACTTCCTTTCTCTCTTGCTGCCGTCTATGTTGGTCTTCACTCCTGTTGCCACGAAGACGTCGAGTCAACCCAACAAATTCTCCAACAAAGCCATGGTTGACCGAAGCAGCTCCCACCTTCGCTTGTCTCTCTCTGCACGCGTCTTTCACTGCCCCACCGATCTTCGCTCCATGCGGTCAGGAATCCAGCTGCTTCCTTCGTCGAATTCCGCAACACTACCGAGTCAACATAACTTCCCCCGAAGCCTCATCGTTGACCCTTATAGTGCCTTCGTGCGCCAGCTGCCATCTCCGTTCGTCTCTCCCTCCACCCAAACAGCTCAGCCGCACACTCGTTCGACCGCTTCAGCCATCTTCAGTTCAGTAGCCCACGCAATTTTCTTATCCAACCCGTTGATTGAAGTTAGGCCCAGCTCGTGAACCTCAGCCCATCATTTGAGGTTCAGCCCACCGAAGCTGGCCCATCTTCTGTCGTGACTCAGCCCGCACATCTCGGCCCACTCGAAGTCAGCCTGCAAGTTTAGCCAAGCCCAGCAGTTTTGCTACGGGCTTGCTAGGCTTTTTCAGCTCGGTCCAAGTCTTCGTTGGTGTTGCCATTTTGGAGTTTATCAGCCGCCGTCGTGTTGCTATCGCAATGAATCGGTTTTCGCATTAAACCGGTGAGTTTATGCACTAAACTTTACTTAGTAGGCTAATGACGTTTAATGGGTATTTAATTTAGGTTAATTAGGAATTAGGTGGTTAGTTAGATTAGATTAGTGATTTAATTAGTTAATTATACATGTTAGGTGGTTAGAATGGCTAAATTAGAGACTAGATAGATCGTATTATTTATCTAGATTGGTTTGGTAATTTTTCGGGCCCGTTTTGATATTTAATTGGGCATTTCCAGGTTAAGTTAGCATTTTTGGTATATAAAATAATTAATTTAATTAATTTTAGTAATTATTTAATATTTTCCGGAAATTAGACCGGGATAGCCAGTGACTAGATTTTGTGTTGATTGCAATGGTGTCGTTAATTTATGCAATTGAGTGTCAAATTATGCAAATTGAGTGCTGATTGAAAACTTGGTTATTTATTCCAAAAATAGTGCATTTCAATATTTATTCAGAAAATCCCGAGTGTTGGATTTTAACATCGAAAATAGTTTTATATACTATATAAAATAGTGAGATTTTAAAAATGAAGTATATCAGTTTTTCCTGCTCGATCTGACCGTGTACCCACATACGACTATTTTCACTGGGTGTATTTAATATGAAGAAAATAGACCATGATAACTATTTTAATGGAGGCATTTGAGTGTAATGCACGTTGGCTTGGGCCGAGATTGATTGGTCGTATGTTGGTTAAGAGAATCCGTCCCCAGCGTTTACGTCGGACGTTACCCATTCATTTAGGACTCGGGTCGCAGTAGATTTTAAATCTGCGCTCCTTCGGGAAAGCTGTCTTTGAGAGACGTAACCGTGCTCAAAGGAGCTGAGACGACGCCTGGCAATGCCACAAGATCGCCAAACTTAGAGTTGGCCGTACCCTGGAGGGGTATAATTAACAATTGGAATGCATGGTTGGTTGAGTTAGCTGAGCCTGATTATGAGACAAAATTGTGTGACATGGTATGGGACGTGTCTTAACGGTTTGGCCTTATAATCAGGATCCTTGTGATTAATTGTGTTGGTGAGGCATTATAATTGTTGTGTGTTGTGATTTTGTGCCTTATGTGCATATGAGCTGTACTGACTTGCAGGGTGGATCTGAGATGAGGTAAGTCTTTGTAGTTGTATAATTGTGTGGTTAGGACACCTCTAGGCGTATTACCCTCCTAATCAGGGTTTAGAGCATGAACTCGCTGAGATTTATATCTCACTCCATCGTGGACTCATTTCTTTTCAGGGTTGTAGAGTGGAAGACTTGGAGCTGAGCTGAGGGGATCTAAAGTATAGGTCAGATAAGACAGTTCCTTTTTGTGAGATAGTCTTTTGAAGTCTTTTGGTTATAAGCTTTAGTACATGACTTAGTATGTTTATAAAAGTATGTTTTGTCTGTGAATCTGTTTCTTACTTTTCTATCCCAAGCTATTGATGTCAGGGGATTAGTAATTCGCTTCCACATGTGCATTAAAATGAATGGGTCGGCGACTCGTCTTGGGAAGTCGCATTTTTAGTATTGACCATTGAGGGATGGGCACGTGCTCGAGAATCGGGTCGTGACATCCCCGTTCCAGTGGTATCAGAGCCAGATTAGTGTTTAGAGTGATAAGGTGTGATGAGTTCTTGGGATAGTTAGTAGGAATGACCTCTATTTTCCGTTTGGTAGTTGTTTGTGGGGATCACTTAGGGTGTGCATGGAAACACTCCAAAAAAGTGTTTCCGGCACACTTCTGTACGGAAAGTGTGCCCGGGAACAAAAAAGGAACAGAAACGCGTTTGGTTGCGTTTTGTTCCTTTTTGTTTTTTTGTTTCGAACGAAATAGGAACAGAAAAAAGAAACAACAATTTGTTGTTTCTTGCTCCAGAAAAAGAAATGAAGAAACGCTTCTTGGATTTTTCTTCTTCTTTTTTTTCTTTTTTCTTTCACCGGTCGCCGGCCTCGGCCATGGCCGGCGACCGGCCCGTCGAGGCTCGGCCTCGCCCCATCCGGCGAGGCCGAGCGTCGCCGGCCCCGGCGAGGCGAGGCGAGGCTCGGCGTCGCCGGCGCGGGCGAGGCCGAGCGTCGCGGATCTGGGCGAGCTCGAGCTCGCCCGGCCATGGCGAGGCTCGGCCTCGCCGGATCCGGGCGAGCCCGAGCTCGCCCAACCAAGGCGAGGCTCGGCCTCGCCCGCGCGGCGACGCCGAGCCTCGCCTTGGCTGGGCGAGCTCGGGCTCGCCAGATCCGGCGAGGCCGAGCCTCGCCATGGCCGGGCGAGCTCGAGCTCGCCAGATCCGGCGAGGCTCGGCCTCGCCGAGGGCCGGCGACGCTCGGCCTCGCGGATCCGGGCGAGGCCGAGCTCGCCCAGCCAAGGCGAGGCCGAGCCTCGCCCAACCACGGCGAGGCTCGGCCTCGCCGAGGGCGGCGAGCCTCGCCGTGGCCGGGCGAGGCTGCCGGCCCCGTCGGCCGGTCGCCGAAGGCCGATGACCGGCCGAAAAAAGAAAAATTTAAAAAGAAAGGAAAAAGTGAAAAATAAAATAAAAATGTTTAAAAATTAAAAGAAATAAAAAAGAATAAAATTTACCAAACGTGTTTCTATTCATTTTTTATTCCCGGACCAAACGTTACCAAACGTGTTCTTTTGTTCAAAAATTGTTCCCGGAACAGAAACACTTTTTTTTTGTTTGTTCCCGGGAAAAAAAAACAAACGTTACCATTCGCGCCCTTAGTTTCTAATTTTGTATGGAATTGGGAACAGGTTTTGTAGAAAGTCTACAGCATGAGTGATTAGGAGTAGATGACTCCTATAAAGAGGACCATAACTTCAGTGACTCGGGTTAGGACACCAACATGGGTTGGTACTCGAGGTAGTCGTGGTAAAGCGCCAGCATAGGCTAGCACTAATCGAGTAACACCACCTCTTGTTGGTGTTGGTGTAGTAGCACCTGGTGATTCGAGAACTGTTGGGATCATGCAGGTGCTAGAGGCGATGAGAGATCTGATGGGACAGTAGGCCTAGAATCAAGTCGCCGCCACTACAGCTGTCGCTACTACCACCGCCAATGCTGTTGTTGCTGCCACCGCTAATGTCGCAGCCACTGCCGTACCTGTTGTCGTACCTATTGAAGTTCCACCTAGGAACGTGGTTGCTGTGAGGCCTATGCATAAACTCATGGAGTAGTTTCTGAAGTTGAACCCACCGAGGTTCACTGGTACAGGAGATTCTGAAGTTGCAACTCTATGGATTCAAGGTTTGGAGAAGACCTTTACACTAATGATGTGCACCGAGACAAGGAAGGTCATCCTTATAGCCTATCAACTGCAGGGAATTGTAAGCACTTGGTGGATGACCACCAGAGGAATGGTATTCCCTGAAGGCGTGGTTCTGGAATGGAACGCCTTTGTCGAGGTCTTTAACAATAAATAATTTTATGAGACTACTAGAGAACTGAAGATGGCAGAATTCCAGCGCCTTCGCCAAGGTATGATGACAGTTGATTAGTACGAAGCGAAATTTGTTGAATTGTCACAGTATGCCCCTAGATTGGTTGAGGATCCGATAAATCGAGCTAGGAGATTCAGAGATGGACTCAAACTGGAACTAAGGAGTCCGTTGATACTACTCAACTTGAGGAACTACAACGACCTATATGAACAGGTCCAAATGATAGAGAGACCAGAACGAACGAGCCGCAGCTTCTAGGTCGCGATTTAGTTCTTGAGATGACTAGTATAAACACCTAGAGGGGGTGAATGGGGGTGTAAAAACGATTTCTTGAGATACGAAAGCGATACTAGGCAAATGATAGAAAGGAAATTCTCTTCTCGTTAACAAAATGAAATTCGATCAAAGTAAAACAGAGTGTAAGGAAGAGAAAATTGAACACAGGGTTTATAGTGGTTCGGCTTATTCCAAGCCTACGTCCACTCTTCCGCACTGACAGCCCACCAACTGGATTTCACTATGGACAAAAGAGATGTTACAACACAGTATTTCCTTGATTCCACAGTGTAGATATTCTACCACACTTCCTTAAGGATTCTCACAAGTATAGACTCTCTTTTGCGTACAAGGATTCGCTCAAATGAATTGACTAAACAACAAGGAGCTTCAGACTTTGGAATTCTTCTATCGCGCATATCTTTGAACAGCTTAGAACGTCTTCCTTATATACTCTTTTATGCCATCATACCCGTTGGCACTTACCAAAGGAATTCCTCCAATCAATCCGTTGGACAGAATCAATTAGGAAGACCATTCGAGCTATTAAAGGAACATGTCGATAGCCCATCAATCCTGTTCGCCCATACAATTAGGATCTCGGTTTCCATAAGTAGAACCTTCCACGAATATTTCGCCAATCATCGGATCCTTAATCTTCGAATCAATCTTGATCAATCAAAGGATTCCGTTATGTAATATCCAGCCAAGAGATCTTCTCCAGTCGATAAGGTCATATCCTTAATGAAACATCCAGTTCTGGATAGACTTTCTTCAGCGGATTAGAGACTGTCAATAAGGATAGACTTTAAGTCTTGAGTTTGGCTGTCCGGAGGTCTTCAGACTTTAAATAGCAGAGTCTGGGGATCTTCAGACTAGACTGAAGGAAACGTTTTGTTAGCATCAAAACACTTCATGAAGATTTCTCCAACAGTTCTAACTAGGATAGAAATCGGTTTGGGAAGAGACCGATGACTAGAGGAAGGTATCCTATTCCACCCAGGAAGAAGGGTGGGATAGGGAAGTCAGCGTCAAGCCAATTTAGAGTGTGTCATTCCTGTGGAGGACAACACGGATCAGCCCTGTGTCTAGCTAGGACGAGTGCTTGTTTTGTATGTGGTCAGCAGGGTCACATAGTAAAAAATGTTACAGAAGACATATGGGACAATAGTTACCACCGCCACCACTGATGGGTCAGATTCGAGGAGTCGCGCCACCGAATGCACTGTAGGGTGGTTTGAACCATCTTCAACTCAAGGAATCACTAGACGATAGGCTGAAGACGCGCCTGATGTGATCACAGGTACGGTCTCATTGAACGACCACACTGTTTATGCTATATTTGACCCCGGTGCAACTCATTCATTTATCGCTGAGCAATTTGTTAAGCTAGTAGGATTGATTCTTGAGTTATTGGAGTCAATGGTTAGCATATCTACATTGTTAAAGGATAATGTGTTAGCTACAGTGGGTTGTCTTGGTTACAAGTTAGCGATTGGTGAGCGAGATGGAAGGATAGATTTGATAGTCCTAGCCATATATGATTTCGATGTGATAATTAGCATGGACTGGCTCACCAAGCAACGAGCTAAGATGGATTACTATCATAAAGCGATTTAGTTTAACCCGTTAGCCGGTGAAAGTTTTGAGTTTATTGAGAGTCGAGGAGGACCCTTGATTACTTTAATCTCGACGTTTGAAACAACCCAATTGTTAGACGGGGGTTGCCAAGGTTACTTAGCGATTTTTGTGGATACGACAGTAGAGGAGTTGAAGATCGAAGACATAGAAGTGGTTCAGGAATTTCCAGACGTGTTTCTAAAGGAATTGTCAGGCCTACCGCTAGAAAGGGAGATCGAATTTGTGATTGAGTTAGCCCCTGGGACAGAGCTAATTTCTAAGGCTCCTTACCGGATGGCGTTATCTAAATTAAAAGAACTGAAGGTGTAGATGCATGAGTTGTTGGATAAGGGATTTATACTTCTTAGTGCATTATCTTGGGGAGCACCAGTTTTGTTCGTGAAGAAGAAGGATGGTTTGTTGCGCCTGTGCATCGACTATCGTCAACTTAATCAAGTGATGATCAAGAATGAGTATCCACTGCCGAGAATTGACGACTTGTTTGATCAGTTGCAAGGAGCGTCGATATTTTCTAAAATCGACCTAAGGACAGGATATCATCAGCTGAGGATCAGGAAGGAAGACATTCTAAAGTCAGCGTTTCGTATGCGATACGGCCATTATGAGTGCACTATAATGCCATTTGGTTTAATGAACACCCCAACTGCTTTCATGGACCTGATGAACCGATTGTTCAAAGAATACCTGGATCAATTTGTGATCATGTTCATCGACGATATCCTGGTGTACTTAAGAAGTCCAAAGGAGCATGAAAGACATTTGAGGATAGTATTGAATATTCTAAAGATTCACGAGCTGTATGCCAAGTTCAACAAGTGCGAGTTTTGGTTGACTTGAGTTGCTTTCCTAGGTCACGTGGTCTCAGGTGAAGGAATCTCCGTGGACCCAGCCAAGATTGAAGCAGTGATCAACTGGCCAAGACCGACTACCGTGATTGAGATTAGAAGCTTTCTTGGTTTAGCAGGGTATTACGGATGGTTTGTGGAAGGATTTTCAGCATTAGCTTTGCCGATGACTCGACCATTGAAGAAGGAAGAGAAGTTTGTGTGGACAGACAAGTGCGGGTGTAGTTTCCAAGAACTTAAGCAGAAGCTGACTACCGCACCTGTGTTGACCATACCATCTGGTCTTGGAGGATATGAAATCTATAATGATGCGTCGTTTAGAGGACTAGGTTGTGTGTTGATGCAATATGGTAGGGTTGTTGCATACGCGTCCCGTCAGTTGAGACCTCATGAGATGAATTACCCGACGCATGACTTAGAACTTGCAGCGATTATTTTCACTTTGAAGATTTGGAGACATTACTTATGTGGAGAAAGATTCCAGATCTTCACAGACCATCAAAGTTTCAAGTACTTATTTTCTCAAAATGAGTTGAATATGAGTTAGCGTCACTAGATGGAACTCCTAAAGGACTATGATTGTGATATCTTGTGTTACCCTGGAAAGGTGAATAAAGTTGCAGATGCGCTGAGTCAGAAGTCTTCAGTTGCGCATATGCTGGTTAAGGAGTGGAATTTACTTGAGAGAGCTCGAGATTCGGTTTTCAAGTTTGAGGTAAGCCATCTTTCGAATCTTATGGCCACCCTCAGAATTGAGCTAGAAGTATAGATCAGAATCAATACGCTTCAGTTGACAGATCCGGATGTTCAGAAAATCCTACAAGAGGATATCGAGAAGAGGAAGGCTGACTTTCATATTTTTTAGGATGGAACATTGAGGTTCCGAGGACGATTGTGTATACCTGACAATGCGGCACCTAAGGAAGAGAATTTGTCAGAAGCTCATCGTAGCAGTTACAGCATTCATCCTGGCAGTACAAAGATGTATCAGAATCTATGTCAACATTATTAGTGGTCTGGTATGAAGGCGGATATCGCCAGGCATGTCGCTAAGTGTCTGATATGTCAGCAAGTGAAGGCACATCATTGTAAGCTGGGAGGACTTTTGCAACCTCTTGAGATTCCCAAGTGGAAATGGGAACATATCGCAATGAATTTTGTGACGGGCTTACCAAGGAGTCAGAGAGGTAATGATTTCATTTGGGTAGTGGTCAACAAACTGACGAAGTCGGCTCACTTTATTGCCATACGAAAGGACCTAGATTTGGACAGGCATGCAAAATTGTACGTGCGTTAGATCATTCGCTTGCATGGAGTGTCGGTGATGATTACATCAGACAGAGACTCGAGGTTTACCATCGCTTTTTGGAAGAGCCTGCAGACCGCTTTAAGAATGAACCTGCAATATAGTACAGCCTATCATCCTCAGACGAATGGCTAGTTTGAGAGGACGATTCAAACCCTCGAAGACATGCTGCGAGCTTGCGTGTTGGACTTCAAGGGAAGTTGGGAAGAACAGCTTCATCTTGTCGAGTTTGCCTACAACAATAGCTACCAGCAGAGCATTCATATGGCTCATTTTGAAGCATTGTATGATAGAGCGTGCATAATGCCAGTGTGTTGGGATGAGGTCAGAAAACGGAAGATCACAGGCCCAGAGTTGGTTTAGCAATCAGTGGATGCAATTGCTATCATCAGAGACATATTAAAGACTGCTTAGACCCGCCATAAGAGCTATGCAAATAAGCGTCGGAGACCATTGGAATTCCAAGTTAGTGAGCACGTCTTTCTAAAGGTGTTACCGATGATGGGTACTTCGCGTTTTGGCAAGAAGGGAAAGCTGAGTTCGAGGTACGTAGATCCCTTCGAGATTTTGGAAAGAATAGGGATTCTAACGTATCGTCCTGCATTACCGCTAAGGTTGGTGTAAGTGCATGACGTCTTTCATGTATCGATGTTGAGGAAGTATGAGCTTGACCCGACCCACGTGCTTAATTTTTAGGAATTGGACGTGGACGACAGAGTGTCGTACGTTGAGAGCCCGGTTCAGATTGTGGATCGAAAAGAACAGGTTCTACGTATAAAGACGATCCAGTTGGTTAAAGTGGTCTAGCATCACCACGACACAGAGGGAGCAACCTGGGAAAGTGAAGAATCAATGAGACGACTATACCCCCACCATTTTGTTTAAGATTTGTATGCTTTAAATTTTGAGGACGAAATTTTTATAAGAGGAAAAGAGTTGTGACATCCTAAAATTTCAGGTTCTGTTTTCAATTGTATGAATTGGGCCTTTCATCGACGTGCCTATAGTACTATTCTCCAAGTTGATCACTCAAGAGATAGCTAGATTATCCGGTGAAGCCATTAAGGAATTTTAACGTAATAGACTTGAGAATTCGGATCGGGTCGCATTCATTTGGGACTCGGGTCGTAGTAGATTTTAGACCTACACTCATTTGGGAAAGCCGTTTTTGAGAGACGTAGCTGTGCTCAAAGGAGGTGAGACGACGCCTGGCAATGCCACAAGGCCGCCAAACTTAGAGTTGGCCGTACCCTTGAGGGGTGTAATTAATAATTGGAACTCATGGTTGGTTGAGTTAGCTGAGCTTGATTATGAGACAAAATTGTGTAGCATGGTATGGGATGTGTTATAACAGTTTGGCCTTATAATCGAGACCTTTGTGATTAATTGTGTTGGTGAGGCGTTTCAATTGTTGTGTGTTGTGATTTTGTGCCTTGTGTGCATACGAGCTGTACTAACCTGCAGGGTGGATTTGAGACAAGGTAAGTCTCTGTAGTTGTATGATTGTGTGGTTATGATGCCTCTAGGCGTATTACCCTCTTAATCGAGGTTTAGAACATGAACTCGCTGATTTATATCTCACTCCCTCATGGGCTCATTTCTTGTTAGGGTCGTAGAGTGGAGGACCTAGAGTCGAGCTGATGGGATTTGAAGTGTAGGTCAGATAGGATAATTCCTTTTTGTGAGGCAGTCTTTTGAAGTCTTTTGGTAATAAGCTTTTGTGCATGACTCGGTATATCTATAAAAGCATGTTTTGTCTGTGAATCTATTTCCTGCTTTTCTATCCCAATCTATTGATGCCAGGGGATTAGTAATTCGCTTCTGCATGTGCATTAAAATGAATGGGTCGGCAACTCGTCCTGGGAAATTGCATTTTTAGTATCAACCATTGAGGGATGGGTGCGCGCTTGAGGATCGGGGCGTGAAAAATTGCATAAGGCTCAAATTGGCTAAGCAAAAGGTAATTGTGTTTAAAGTAGTGAACATAATGTTCTTTGTCACTTTAGGATGCTTCGAGCTTCGATAAGAAATCACCTGAAGCTAGCACAAGAAGATTGATGCAAGTGAAAGCAATAAAATCTTTCTTGATCTTTTGCTCCATGATTTTCAACCAAGGCCCCCTATTTTGCCCCCAATGTGGCGTTGTTCTTGATAGGGTTATTTTAGAAATGCTCCATATTTAGGTCAAAGTACCTTGCAAAGGATATCAATAGTGTTTGGGATCGAGAAAAAAAATGCCTTTATCATCTCAAACCATATATTCACAGTGAATGAACCATATGCTCTAAGACATGGTTCTTTTCACTCAATTATCTCAAAGAGTGTTTAAGGATGTGTTTGGTAAAGGGTTGCCTTTCATCACTTTACGCACTATTACTTGGCATATTAACAATATTTTTGGGTTTTTCAAAGCACACTTCGGTTAAATTCAACTCCCTAGGGAATGAAAATGTACCTTTTAAAAAAAAAAAAAAAAAGACATGTTCCCTTTGACCCTACTAGGGAAACTTTTGGAAACAAGGTTGGATAAAATTTATAGACAGAACAGGCTTTGCTCAGCACATGGGTTTACTTCTAGAGTTCTAAATGACTCTTTTGAGCATTTTAAGGGATAGGGTCACTTCTAAGCTTTAAAGAAGATGATCACTTTTAAAGGTTTTGCATTTTTAAGATCGATCTCCTGTGGATAGGTAGAATCTTCTCTAGAGATCCTGCAAAATGGACAAACATGTAAATGCGACATGTATGCATGAGATGCATTATGCAAATATCCTAAAGTGGCTCAGATTCAATCCAAAAGTGGCTCAATGGCCTTTCACTTTATATATGGATCATACTTTTTGACAACATTAGTATTTACAGGTCTTGGCAATTTTGGGCCATTCATTTCTACAAGGATCAGTGCTCCACCAGGTAGCACATTCTTTACAATATATTACCTTCGTAGTTCGGAGTAAACTTCCCACGAGAATCTGGAATGATAGGTAGGACTTTTATCACGACGAGATCATTGATCTCAAAATGTCTTGGCCTGACCTTGCGATTGAACAACCAAGCTACTCTCTTTTGATAACTTTGTCCATGGCATAAGGTTTTTACCCTCTTTTCATCAATCATATTGAGTTGTTCAAATCTTTATTGAACCCATTTAGCTTTAGAGAGCTTAACTTGATAAAGTACCCTCAGTGAAGGAATTTCCACTTTCGCGGGTAGCATAGCCTCCGTTCCATAAACCAATGATAATGGTGTTACCCCAGTTGAAGTGCAAATTGAAGTTCGATAAGCAAGCAAAGCATATGGCAACCGATCACACCAATCACGATAATTTTCTGTCGTTTTGGCTAAAATCTTCTTGATGTTCTTATTTGCCGCTTCCATGGCTCCATTCATTTATAAGTGGTAAGAAGAAGCATTCAAATGGTGAATGTGGAATTCTCCAAGTAATTCATCCACCACCTTGTTGTTTAGGTTTGATCCATTATTTGTGATGATTGCTTTAGGAACTCCATATTGAGCGATGATATCACGACGGATGAACTTTACCACGCTCTTTGTAGTGACGTGGCTTCAATCCATTTGGTGAAGTAATCAATGACCACTAAGATAAACCGGTGTCCATTCGATGCTTTAGGATTAATTAGTTTGATAATGTCGATGCCCCACATTGAAAAAAGGCCAGGATTTGAACATTTGATGTAGTTCATTAAGAGGAGCATTGATTTTATTTCCATAGACTTGGCATTGGTGATAACACCTCACATATTGAATACAAGCGGCTTCCATGGTCAACTAGTAATAGCCGAGCCTCATGATTTTTCTTGCTAGAAGATAACCGTTCATATGAGGGCCACACTCTCCTTTATGTATCTTTTTCATCAGGCGTTTAGTTTCCTGTGCATCCATGCACTTCAGTAAAACTGAATCGAAAGACCTTTTATAAAGGGCTCCTCCATTGAGAAAGAATTTGGATTCCAACTTCATCAGGTATTTTTTTATCATTGGCTTAACTCCCTTGGGGAAATTTGCATTCTCGAAGGTAATTCATGATATCATAATACCAAGGTTGACTATCAAGTTCCTCTTCAATCATCAGGCATTAGGAAAGCTTCTTTAGGACGTCAATTTGCAAAGGATTAACGCTCAAGCCATCGATTACTTGCAACATTGAAGATAAAGTCGACGGGGCATCATCAATTTGAATTTGTGATATTGGCAGATAATCAAAAGAGATTTCATCAAATTTCTTGGCCAAGTCTTTGAGATATTTATGGTAAGGAATCAACTTTACGTCTCGCGATTGCCATTCACCTCCTTTCTGGAGGATGATGAGTGCAAAATCACCATAAACCTGAAGCATTCTAACTTTTATATCGATGGCTAACTGCAGACTAGGGATGTAAGCTTCATATTCAAAAATAGTGCTGGTACATGGGAATACTAACTTTGCATCTATTGGATAATGTTGACTTTCTGGGGATATTAACACTACCCCAGTGCAATAACCAGAAAGGTTAACAGCACCATCAAAATACATGATTCACTTGTCATGTGATACCAAATAAATCCATTCATCAACCTCATCCCAGTCATTAGATTTCTTGGGATTTTCAGCTAACATATCTGTTATGGCTTGCCCTTTGACAAACTTTTGTGCCATGCTTTGGATATCAAATAGAGTAATATTTTCCATTTAGTGAACCTTCCAGCCAATGCAGACTTCTCCAAAAGGTATTTAATCGGGTCATTCTCAATCACTAGAAGGATGAGGTGGTGAAAAGTATATTGCCTCGGTCGGTGTAACACCCAAATCAAGGCTACACAGGTCTTTTCCACTTCAGGATATTAGACCTCAAATGTAGTACATTTTTTACTAAGGTAGTATATGGCACGTTCTATTCCATCCTTGGGTCTTTTTTGTGCCAACATGGCTCCTAAAGAGTCTTCGTGAATGGTGAGATATAAGATTAGAGGCATGCCTTGGATAGGCGGTACAAGTACAGGAGATTGTGAAAGATATCACTTAAGCTATTCAAATGACTTCTGACATTCTTTATCCCAGTTGACCTTGGCGTTCTTCTTTAACAACTTGAAGAATGGCTTAGCGGTTTCTGACAATTGGGAGATGAATCTCACAACATAATTCAATCTTCCCAGTAGACTTCGAACTTCCTTAATAGTAGAAGGAGGTTTCATCTTGCATATGGCTTTTACCTTAGAGGGATCTATCTTGATGCCTTTGTTACTAACCATAAATCCAAGAAGCTTCCTAGATTTTGCCTCAAATGCATTTTGCGGGGTTAAGCCACAACTTGAATTTCTTCAATCGGTTAAATAGTTTTCTTAAAATTTCAACATGGTCTTCTCCTTGTCTTTACTTTGCAATCATGCCATCGACATAGACTTCAATCTCCTTATGCATCATGTCATGGAATAGTGTAACCATAACTCTTTGATATCTTACTCCTCGTTCTTCAAGCCAAAGGGAATAACTTTGTAGTAAAATGTTCCCCATGGGGTGATAAACAATGTCTTACTTTATCCTCTTTCTTCATCCAGATTCGGTTGTAATTAAAGAATCCATTCATAAAGGAGCATAGTTCGAATCTCACCGCACAATCAACTAAGACATCAATATGCGGTAATGGGAAGTCCTCTTTAGGGCTTACTTTGTTCAAGCTGCGATAGTCAACACACACTTGAAATCATCCGTCTTTTTTCATAGCCGAGGCAATGTTTGTAGTCCAATTGTATAAATGTGCAACTTCAATAAAGTCCACTTTCAAGAATCTCATGACTTATTCTTTAACTTTCTTGGATAATTCGGGTCTTGTCCTCCTAAGTTCTTGCTTCTTAGGTGGGATGTTTAGATGGCGGTGAATGCTCCACAATATTAGTATTTAAGCTTGGCATATTAGCATAGGACCAAGCGAACACATCTTGGTATTCCTTCAAAAGTTCAACCATTCTTTCAACTTCGGCTCCAGAAAAGCCTTCCCTAATTTGTGCTTCTTTTAGGTTCTCAGAATTACCTAAATTCACAGTAATGGTTTGCTTAGCAGTGGGAGGTTTAAATTCCTCATGTTGGATCTATTCCTTTTCAATAACCTTTGAATTGTCTTCATCTTCAAACTCATAATAATGAGGTCCACACGAATTCACAAGGGGTGAATCCAAGCCATGCATATGACTATCGTGACTATGCAAAGTGTTATGCATGAGATGTAATAAAATGGTTAGTATAGTAACAACAAATGCAATGCATCTTGTTTTTATGAAAACAATCTTTTTAAACGCCATTTTCAAAAAATGATCAATAGGGAACTCATCCTCATATCCTTAGACATCCTCATTCCAAAAATCCATTTGAGAAAAGTAGGAAATGTGTGGCAATTCAGGCCTCAAAGCATCCTCATAAGACTAGTTTGGAGTGCTTCCACACGTCCTAAATAAAACGTGCGCATGCTTTGTTGAATCTAAAATGATAAGGCCGTATTATGAAGTATACTATCTTCAATCAACGGCTTAAGATCCAAGTATTTACAAAGATGACAGATGAAAGAATAACTTGAACAAACGAATTGAGCAAATGGAAAATCCCTCATAGGGGATAATTAATGGAATGAGAAACTAAGGAAGAAGTGGGTGTGTTCCCAATTGGTTTAGCAACGTCAATTATGATCACATTCATAACTGCAGGATAGTAGACTCCTTTATACCTTTGGTGTAGCTTCCCTAAAAATCAAAACTCCCTTATCAAAAAGATTTTGAACCTTGACCTTAAGGCCAAGTAGTTATCAACATCATGTCCTTCTTCTCCCATGTGATACACGCATGCTTTGGACATATCGAATCCAGTAAACTTTGGGGAGTTTCTCTCGGGACTTCCTTAGCCACCAATCTCTCTTCCAAAAGCATGGGCAATAATTGAGAGAGTGGTCTTCGTAAGAGTGTAAACTGACGAGCTGAGGTATGCTTATGTGGCTTCTTATTGAGATCATGATGCAATCGAACATGAACCAAATCCATCATATTGAGACGTCTTTGATTACATTCTCTAGTCCCTAAAGATAGTTCAACTTCAAATACTTATTTTTCGTAAGCCTGTTTTCCTTTACTCTTCAAATAAAAGCTAGTCGTCTCTGGCAAAGAAAGAGTTGATAATTCTATACCCATTAACACGATCCATAAGACACGTCATCATTCCATGCATTTCATTTACTCGATTCTAAAGATCTTCAAGAGTGGACGCAATTTTGGTTGAAAGTAATGGAGTTATGAATGCTTCAAAATCTGTGAATGTGGCGATTATTTCGTCTAGTCGATTTTCCAAATTAGTTACTCGAACTTGAGTGTCTTTGTTCTCCATCCTTGTTTGAGAGCAAATCCCTATAATGAAGCGCCTTTCAGCCGCTTTTTAGTACCTTTTGAAAAAAGATAGTTCAAATCAGTACAAGTTAAGAGAAATCAAGAATACAAAACCTAGTCAATTTTATATTTTCCTAAGATGAAATAATGATAAAAAGTGTATATGATCCCAGTATCATATAGCATCCTCTTATCAAAATTTCTTCAAAAAAAATTATACAATTGAAAAGGAACGACGACGAACATTTAATCAGAATGGCCATTTTCTAAAAATTTCATCAGAATGAAAATCTTTAGATAAAAAGTCTAAGGACTAGGTGAATTATGCAGAGACGCTTGTACCATGGGCCAAGCGTTCCTCATTGATCAAGGCATCGTCTTCTTTCTCCTCAATATGAGATTGTCGAAAATCTTGAGGCTCAAGAATATGAGGCAATTGAAACTCAAGCTTAGGTTCTACTTGATAGTAGATGTAATTGATGGTAGCGTGATGAGTCCTCATCTCTCTTTCCAAGTCGGCTTCATCCATGGCGACCACGTAATGTGAGGAACGAGAGTACCGAATTCTATTAACGGCTTGAATCCCGGCCTTGATATGGTCAATTTGGTTTTCCTCGATGATCTCATCATGATAATCAATACAATATAACCCTAGCTTGAGGATTGGCAAGATCGTTTGAAGCGTGCCATATTGGTGGAGCACCCTTAAAGGGTAATACGACGTTAAACCCATCAATCTCACGAGGGGGAGTGGGTCATCAACTTCACTAACAAGGCGCACCTTAGGATTCCCACGCCATCGAACATGCTATTGGATTAAGCTAGGGTGGAGATTTTTTAAGAAATGAAACCATATAGAGAAAGACCATGATCGAAAGAATTCATTTATTTGACAAAATCTAAGAATGGGATGATGATATTTCGTGACATCGACAATCTTCGTGTGAGGGGCGAATTCTGTGATATGCGAGAAAAACCAAATTTGGAGAAGTCCTAATAGGGCTCTAAGAGTTCCTCGACCATTTTCGTTGAAACAATTAAGAGACACAAAAGTTTCGGCAAGAATCATGTGTGTAAAACAATTAAAGGTGCACACTTGATTGATAATGTGAATGACTAAATGATCCATTGTTTTTTTGGGTATGTGGGAATACCACAAAGCCAAAGGCATGGAATTCGAGTTTCCTTTAAGAATGACCCTAATTTTGTCGATAGGGATATTGAGGAATTGACTTAGAAGAGATATTGGATCTTGACCAATAGGAGGAGTGACGAAACCTAAAGAGGCTTTGCCTAATCCGATAGCTTTCCAGATCTCCTCAATTGTAGGGTTGATTAAACATGAAGGTGGAAATCATGGGATTTCAAAAATGAGCCAATGCTTTCACAATTGCAATATGTGGTTCGACTTCTAATAAAGTCGAGAGGAAACCTATGCATTTTTCCACGTAATATTGATGTCTTGGGTTGAGCTTCTCCCATAGAGTCTTGAGATTCTTTTGCACCGGGACAAAGTCCACTTCGGGTTTACCCATCTAAACCTAAACCTAAAGGGGCATCCGTGATTAAAACATATCATCATTGAAATATAAAGTGCATAATTGAAATATGGAAAGTAAGAAGATAAGAACGATAAGAAAGGAATGATATCTTACCCACCAAACACATGGCAAGCACAAATCACATGTTGTATGAAACTATGAGGTTTCGACGCCTAGGGTAAGGGTGCTAAAGCGTCAAGGTCCCTATCTCAAAGGATAAAAATAGTTTACCCACCATTACTATCGTCGGTTAGTGCTATTTTTATCGGTTGGGATGAGCGGGTATATGTAGGTGATGGATTACCACGAGTGTTCACTCGCAAATTCTACCCATAAACCCTCGTAAGTTCTTAAATTAGGTGATCGGGGTTTTGGACCACGGTTGTATGTGCGGTGTTCTGCTAAAGCTTGTAAACATGCATTTAAATTTAAACATCCAGCACTTCAATATAAACCCTCATACATTCATATATCCATACACCACCTACAAAATAAAGGGTTTACACTCACTTCACCCCTTATAACTCTCACCTGCAAGACCATTTAACGTGAAGTTAGCGACTAACCTAATTTTCCACTCGACTTTGACATACAGGCGATCCTACACAAGACACGTCAGTTTAAACACAACAACTATTTTTAAATAGCTTGAAGTTCTCCTAATTTAGTAACCAATCCCTAGCGGAGTTGCCAAGCCTATCACGACCCGATCTCGTCGCCCATCGATCCCCCTCACAAGGATAGGAAATGGAAAGGTCGGGTTTAGGGGTACTTGACCAGAAAAGTTTCCTCATGGTTCTCAACCACAGGGATATCATCACCTCATCCCCCTGACAAACCTCATGTGAATTTCCTTCACAAAGTCGTGAGTTCTTCCAAATTCGTACCTCGCATGACAGTGGAGTGTCGCAACCCATACCCACACAGGCGACACACATGACACACCTCGAGAGAGGAGATCTGATGTGAATATCGGATTGAAGGGTACTTTTACCATGGAAGACCTCCCCCTAGTACTCTTTCCTAAGGATGACATCACTTCATCCATTAGAAATTTTCCACAGGCAGGTATGCTAAATCATGGTGAGTTCTATCGAGACTCGTACCTCATGCAACGAGTTTATTTATATGGTCTAGTTATTTAGGACAACCTAAAAATAAGACGGGAGTCGCCACTAGTCTCATTTGAGGGGTCTGTTAGAAAACCCAATCGAAGGTCGGGAGTGTTCCTTTGATTTCTACGCAACCAAATAGCTAGGTTCGAGGACTTGGGTTACGCTAATATTTCTATTAGCGCTATTTCGATACCTAAACAGTATGCTATGTTTTCCTAATGTGTCCATGCGTTTTTTTTTTTTTTTTTTTTTTTTGAGAAAACTCCTACTAGGTTTAGAAGTTGACAAAACTTTCTTGTTCTTGATTTTTATTCTGAAGAATAGTAGACTTCTAAAGTCATATTGTAGACTTTTGTCAAAGTCTATTCATTCCAAAAGTCTTTCCCACTCTAACGCAATCCAGACTGAAACCAAGTCTAGAATGAAGATATGATTAGACTTAAGTTTATTGATCTTACGACAAGGGTTTAGTTTGAACATACTAGAGATTTATTCTTTAATATCTGGCTTTCTGGCGAAGAATCTCACTTACCTTTTATAAATACATTGATGGAATCAATCACGAATTGATGAAATCATTCTTGAAGACAAGTTCCTTTCGAGAAGCATCTACTATTGGAAACCTAGATTCTGATTGTATAGGTGACCATAATTAATGGATTTTTATCTCAATCTTCTTACGGCTACAAGGTTTCTTTAATCGATTTTGTCTAACGGATTAATTGGAAGAAATTCCTTTGGAGAATGCCAATAGCTAGTAAGGCGTGTAGGAGTATTTAAGGAGGTCATTCAGTCTATTTGATTTGTGCGTGAAAATTGAAATTCCAAAGTCCAAGTCCTTTCCAATCACTTGTTCTTCAATGAAAGCTCTTACAAATTGTATTTAAGAGAGAAAATCACAAGAAGAGTGACTTAGTGTGGAGAAAAGAAATTTTCCACTGAGTGTTTGCACTTGAAATACTTCTATGTTGATTCTTTAGTGAATCTCAGCTAGAAGGTTGTTAGCGTGAGAGAATAGACGTAGGTTTAATCTAAGCCGAACCACTATAAATCTCGTGTGCAATTTTCTCTTCCCTTAACTTTTTTTAGTTTTATCTATCGCATTTTTTTGTTTTTGAAAAATTTATTACATCTCTTATCTGGTTCTAAATTTTCACCAGAAGTCTGGTGGCTCTTTTAATCAGTCTTTGACTCTTTTTTAGACTTTTCTTGCAACTTATTTAATTTCACATTTATTTGTCAAGGTTTATTTTAAACACCTATTCACCCCGTCTAGGTGTTAGTACTAGCATTTTCAATTGGTATCAGAGCCATGTGCTCTTCTGTTGAAGCATTTAGTCTTCTGAACTAAAGATCTTCTATGATTAGTTCTTTAGCACCAAGACTCGTGGAGGGGCAGAGCAATACCAGGCCACCTTATTTTGATGGAAAATGATATAGTGTGTGGAAGAATAAAATGAAGGTGTTCCTGAGATCCAGAGATCCTCTAGAATTGGATATTATAGAAAGAGGAATCAACCCAAAGGCAGCTTTAGCTTCAGACAAGGGAAAAAAAGTCTTAGATAAGGATGCTGAGGAATCCAACCAAACAAAAATTACCAAGAGACAGGCTCTTGATGCAAAAGCCATATATTCTTTATACTGTGCATTGTCTTCTGCTAAATATAACAGAATTTCTTCATGTGAAACAGCTAAAGAAGTCTGTGATAGATTTCATGTCACCTATGAAGGGATAGATCGTGTAAAGGAGCCAAAAATAAATATCTTACTTGGCCTCTAGAAGTTTGGAGAGTCTATTAGAGATATGTTTAGTTGATTTACAGATATTATAAATGGGTTGGCATATCAAGGTCAACCAATTCTTACTCCAATGAAGGTCAACAAACTTTTGCGAGAACTTTTAAAGGATTGGAACCATCTGAAAACATCAATTTAGGAGACATAAAGAATCATGCCTCTTTCTATTGATGAGTTGATAGGCACTTTTCAATCGTATGAAGTGGAACGGATCAATGATGAAGAGGATCCAAAGGGTAAGAAGTCAATTGCACTTAAGTCTAATGTTGAATCTGATTATACAGACACATATGATGATATAGACAATGAGGAGCTGGCTCTTATGATAAAGAAATTCAGGAAACTAAATAGGAAAGGAAGAAGATTGAATCGGAAAAAGTAAAGCAAGCAAAATTTCCAGAAAAGATCGATGGAAAATGTTGAAATTAGCAAGGATGTGATATGCTTTGAGTGCGAGAAGATGGGACACATCAAGCCTAACTATCCATTGCTGAAAAAAAGAAAAAAAGAAAGGAAAGTATGAAAAATACAAGAAAGCTTTAAAAGCATAAACCTGGAGTGACACAGAATGTAAGGAAAGTGAAAAGGAGTTTGCAAATATCCGTCTGGTGACTCAGAATCTGAATTAGACTCTGACACAGACTCAGAATTTAACAAGAAAATCGAGGTAAGTCATTCAAAAATTCCTATTAAAGTTTCTAAGTATATAGATGAACTTTGCTTGAACCTCAAATCTTTTGTTAAAAGGATCTCCGAATTAAAGAATGAAAATTCAAAACTCAAGCACAAGGATAATTCTTGGAGAGATAAGTTTGAAAATCTGAAAAATGATTTTGATGATTTGAAAAAAAATACTGATTCTCTTTCAAAAGAAAATGAATGTTTGAAAAAGAAGATTTCAAATATTTTTACAAAGTTCTCTAAAGGATAAAAAAAAAAACTTTAGAGAAAATCTTTTAAGCTCAAATACCCTATTATAACAAATCTGATTTGGGTATGAGTAAAGAAAATACTTTTTTGATCAATTTTCCTAAAGTCAATGAGAGATTTAAACAAAGACCTCCAAAATCTTCTTACAAAAATCATTTTCAAAAAGTTTTTGCAAAACCTATTGGCCGAAGTGCTCTTAAATGTTCTAAGTGTAACAGACTTAAAACATTTCAAGAATGAATATCCTGAAGTTTGGAGACCCGCTAAGAAGGATTGGGTAACGGTTGTCTTTAAAACTAACTCACTAGAACCCAAGAAAATGTGGGTACCAACAAAATTTTGAGATTTCTCTTTGACTACAAGAAATTGTTAAAAGGAAAAGCAAATGGTACTTGGACAGTGGCTGTTCTAGACATATGATGGGAAATTCAAGCAATTTTGCAAAACTAGAAAAACAAAAAGGATGAAATGTTTCGTTTGGTGGGAATAGCAAAGGAAAAATTATTGGACATAGAACAGTGAGGATTGGAATTTTGATCATCAACAAAGTTTCTCTGATAAAATGTTTGAATTACAATCTTCTGAGCATAAGCTAACTATGTGATACGAGATTTAGAATCAATTTTCAAGAAGATGTTTGTTCTGGAGTTAGTCGAGACTTCTCTCAAACTTTCACTGGGCGAAGATATGGCAATATTTATCTTCTGGACATAAGTCTAGAGAGCTCTCTATGTCTTATCTCAATTCAAGATGAAGCAAATCTCTAGCATCGCAAGCTTGGACATGTGAGTATGAAACAGATTGCTAAATTATTGACAAAGAAGTTGGTTCGATATCTTCCCAAAATGGTGTACTAGAAGTTTGAGTTGTATACTCCATGTATCTTCAAAAAACAGGTCAGAAGCTCATTTAAACCTATAAATCAAGTTTTCACTAATCGCGTCTTGCAGTTTCTTCACATGAATCTTTTTAGACAAACCAAAACACAAAGCATTGGTGGTAAGAAATACTGTTTGATAGTTGTGGATGATTATTCAAGATTCACGTGGGTTTTCTTCTTGGCAAATAAAACAAAAATCTTCTCATATTTTTCAAAGTTTGCTAAGAAGTTTTGAAATGAGAAAGGTTATGTCATTTCAAGCATAAAGACTGATCATGGGGGAGAATTTGAAAATCAAAACTTTGCAAATTTTTGTGATGAGAATGGTCAACAACATATTTTCTCCTCTCCATACACTCTAGAACAAAATTGAGTGGTAGAAAGAAAAAAATAGGTCGTTACAAGAGATGGTCAGAACTCTACTTATAGAAAGTAGAGTCTCTTCTCATTTTTGGGCAAAAGTAGTTTCAATTGCTTGTTATATAATTAACAAAGTATTTTTAAGGCTTATCATAGAGAAAACTCCCTATGAAGTTTATGAAGGAAAAATGTCAAATATTTCTTATTTTCATGTGTTTGGTTGCAAGTGTTTCATTTTGAAGGATGGAAATGATCGGCTGGGAAATTTGAAGAAAGATCGGATGAAGGTATATTTCTTGGCTAGTCTACTTCAAGCAAAACCTACAGGGTCTTCAACAAGAATACACAGATTGTTGAAAAATCCATGAATGTTAGATTTCAAGAAAGTGTTCAAAACCAACAAGATCAAACTCAACTTGAAGAGTTTGAACTAGTTTCAAACTTAATAAAGTCTGATTCCCCCAAGGAACCTCAGTCTTCTGGTGATCAATGTCAAGCAGAAGAAAAGTCAGAAGAATCAAAGAAAATTGACGTTCAGCAAACTCTTGTAGAAAGTGACAAATCTAACAGTAACTGGAAGCACAAATCAAGCCATCCTAAAGAGCTCATTATTGGCAACATAGAAGAAGGGATCCGTACCAGATCCAATGTAAAAGGAGACTCAAGTGCTTTAGCTCTTATTTTTCAAATAGAACCAAAGAGAGTAGAGAAAGCTTTATCTGATGAAAGTTGGATAGAAGCAATGCAGGAAGAACTCAGACAATTCAGAATTAATGATGTCTAGGTGTTAGTTCTAAAATCAAAGGGAAATTTATAATTGGAACAATGGGTGTTTAGAAACAAGATGGATGAAAATGGTAAAGTAACAAGGAACAAAGCAAGGCTTGTCGCAAAAGGTTATATGCAAGAGGAATGAATAGACTATGATGCGACATATGCGCCTCTAACCAAGTTAGAAGCCATAAGACTATTGATTGCATAGGCATGTTTCCATAATTTTAGGTTATTCCAGATGGATGTTAAGAGTGCATTCCTAAATGGGTTCATATAAGAAGAAATTGTTATATCTTTGCTGATTTTTCGAAAATAATATTTCAAAAATTATTAACAAGTACTTTTTAATATTTTTTAAAAAGGAAGTTTTTTGTACTTGTTCGATTGCCCTGGTTCATTTTCTTTAAATAAAATCTTTGACCCTTTTTCCCCGATAACCAGACTCTCTGCAAACCCTAAACTTTCTCTCAAACCCTTGGTTCTCTTGATCTACTCTTATATTCTCTACAAAGTTTCTCACTCAATCATTCGTGAGCATGTCATAAAAATCCTCCAAATCCGTTTTGATGTCTTATCAAAGGAAATCCTCTCACATTGCTAGTTGCGGGCCTCAGTTTGTCTCCAGAGGTCTGACACATTTTGACCTCACCGAGGATGAATCGCCTCGAAGCATGAATTGATAATCATTGGAGGAAAAGGTTACTCAGGAAGCGACTGTGGCATCCCAGAAATTCAAAGCCAAATCATAAGGTGTGTTAAAGTCTCTAATTAGGTGATAAATTTTCCATGGCTTATGCTTTAGCCATTGGTCTTTTTATTTAGTTGAATTATGCATATGATTGTGAGAATTTAATTTTGATGGATTAATAATTTATGCTTGGCCATATACTTTATAAATTTAATTTCAAAAAAATAAAATAAAATGTCCCAAGACTTTGGCCATGTTGAAAATTAGAATTTAAAAATATTTATAGAAGGAATTAAAAAAAAAAAAAAGAGGAAAAGGTTAATTTTTGGGATGGGCCTTAAGCCCATTGGCCTAAGCTTGATGGGCCAAGCTAGTCGGCCCAATAGAGGCCAAAAGGAGGTGGTCGACCGGCCCAAAAGCCCAAGCCCAAGAAGCCCAAATTAATTCAAAAATTCAATAAGACAAGTGGCAAAAAGGGAAGGCCATGCATTGGTTGGTTTGTAGGCAAGTAATCATGAGGATTAGGGGAGTATAAAAGGGGAAGAGAGAGAGAGAAGGTGGCCGGTTTACACCATTCGGCCGAGAGAGAGGGTGAGAGAGAGAGAAATCGCGAGAGAGAGAGGGAGCGGCCGAGAGGGAAAGGAGGAGGAACCGCCGCCGTCCGCCGTCCGTCCGCCGTGTTCGCCGCCCTACGCCGTCGTTCATGAGGTCTAGAGGCAAGTGGGAGTCCTCTAGCCTCTCTTGCATGCTTGTATGTTGATTGCATGTTGAATTTTTGAGTGTTGGATGGGAAAAAACCGAAGCATGGATGAGTTGTGTGTGAATAGTGTGACTGTTCTTGCTCGGATCATGTGAGTCAGAAACTTGTTTGAGCTTACATGTGTGTTTGGAGTCCGAGTTTGGCTTTGATTTCTCATGAAATTTGTAGCTAACATCTTGTACTATAACATACTAAAATTTCGTGGAAAATGATGGAGATTTGAGGGGTTAAAGTCTCATCCTACGGAGACCCCAGATCTGTAAAGTTTTTATTGACCTCTTGCTAGATTCTTGATTGCATGTTGGTTTTTGTTGAAGATCTCACTTCGATGTCTTCATGAAAGTTGTAGGTGACACCTTAAAATAAAACATACTCAAATTTGAAGAGAAATGAACAAGTATAGCCTAGTAAATCGACTAGATCTTGAAGATGGAAGTTCTGGAGATGTATTTCGGGACACCCGAGACTTCAAGGACCTAAATAATGACTATACTCTGGTTATTTGACTTAGATCTCTTCATGAAACTTGTAGAGGATATCTTTATGTATAACATATCCAAATTTCAGAGAAAACTAAAGAGAATAGGTAGGTTAAAACTTCATATTTCGGAGATGGAGGCACTGGACGATGCGGTAATGGGTCCAGAAGCTTCGTGAGGTTGAATAAAATAATCTATAAGGAATCTGACTTGGAGTTCTCATGAGAGTTGTAAAAAAATTTCTTGGCTATAACCCAGTAAAATTTCATAATTTTTGGAGGCCATATGGATATTTTAGTTGAATTTATTCGGAAACCGTGCATTCTAGTTTACCCGAGAATCATAGGATGTTTTTGGGAAAATTGTGAGATTTAGTAAAAATTCAATTTGACCATGAATTTTGCAAGTAATTAACATCCTATGAGTTTGTTTAATAATTTCTTGAATTTTGGAAATTTTGGGAATTTATTGATATAAAAAAATAATAAAAATAAATAAATAAATAAATAAATAAAATAGATTTTTATTTGCCCCCTCACTCAATTTAATTTATGTGGCATGTGTGATAAAGTCTTGGTATATGTATGACATTGAATTGAGATGTGTATGTGATAAAGTCTTGGTATGTGTATGATATTGAATTGAGATGCATGTGTAAACCCTATGCCAAGTATGACTTGTTTGATGTCATGACATATGCCATGTTAAATTAAGATTGAAATTGGAAAATGTGGATGATGGGAAATGAGGAAAAGGTTGTGATGGAGGATGATGGCCAGAATGTATAGAGATACATTGCCGGAATTCCCCGGGAGATTCAGGATGCCCGGAATGTGGGGGGCCGGAAGCCCTGTCGGAGGTCTTTGCCCGAAGGGAATGCCTCGCGATGCCAGGATTTGGGTGCGGGATGCCCGGCCAGGGAGTGTAAATGCCGGAAGCCCTGTCGGAGGTTTCTGCCCAAAGGGAATGCCTCGTGATGCTAGTTGAGATGCGAGATGCCCGGAATGTGGGGGGCCGGAAGCCCGGTGGCCATGGGATGGCTGAATTGCCGGGAGCCCTGTCGGAGGTTTCTACCCGAAGGGATGATGATGAGATTGATGATTTGAGAAATGGGTGATGTGGTGATCAAAATTGAAAGATAAAGATGAAAATTTACCCATGATATGATATGCATGATGATATGCATGATAGTGATGATGATATGTGATGTGATATGATGATCACCCATGGCATGATATGCATGATGATATGCATGATAGTGATGATGATATGTGATGTGATATGATGATCACCCATGGTATGATATGCATGATGATATGCATGATATGCATGATGATATGCATGATAGTGATGATGATATGTGATGTGATATGATGATCACCCATGGCATGATATGCATGATGATATGCATGATATGCATGATGATATGTGATGTGATATGATGATCACCCATGGTATGATATGCATGATGATATGCATGATAGTGATGATGATATGTGATGTGATATGATGATCACCTATGATATGATATGCCATGATGATGATGTGATGATGTCATGATGATGATGACATGTGTGATGTGATGATGCTATGATGTTATATATATGATTTTGAGATTGACACATGATAGTATGCGAATAGCTACAAGGTAAGTAACGCTTGCAATGCATGTATGATTTGTATGATGCATTGAGTTGTTATTGGATTTCCTTATCTGCTGAGTGGTTGTACTCACCCCTTTTGGGGACCCACATTTCAGATTAGCAGTATGCCGCTTCCTGCCGTCGCGCGGGGTACATTTTACGGGTTACCGTCCGACGTCGAGGTAGAGTGTGAGGAGTTCAGCTGTCCTTCCATACCTGGACTCACCTACATACGCGTGCGCTGTTTTGTTATGTACGATATATGCCTGGCTGGGGGCCCAGTCGTTTAGGAGTTCGTTTCTGTCCACGTTCGCCGCGATGGGGTGATGAGGGGGATGTTGCCGCCGCCACCGCCTGATGCACCGGACTGGGTGTGAGGTCCGAGCGCGATGAGTAGGGGCTGTGTTTTTTTTTGGAGTTAGTTAGCCGACATATATGATGGGAGGTTGTACACACGTGATGCAGAGGGTCCAGGTTTCTTTTTGAGGTTTTAGGCTGGACATGGCAGAGTCCTAGCTTTTCCTTTTTATGTATCGACCCAAAAAGGGAGTCCCATCTTGAAAAGAATATGTAAATAATGTGTCGTCGTTTGTTTATAGAATCCTGATGGTTAGTGGTGTGTATTTGTATCATGGTTGGTAGGGGGAGAGATGGTGATATTTTACTTCCGCTAATGAGTTGCGCATGGGACCGCTTTTTTTTAAAAAAAAATGCCTATGAATAACGACGCTTTTCTTCTAAGTGCAAGTAAGAGAGGGTGATTAGATGTAATATCGGTGCTTGTGGCGACCGCCAAAGGGTTCGGGGTGCTATAGCGACACCTATTTCAGTAAGAAAGTCCGAGGTAGTTCTCAAACATTATGAGTTTTTGAAAAAGGGAGGAAGTTCCATCGATTTCATAAGTTTGTTATTGAAATAAAATGGCTTTGGGAACGAAACCTTGTTCTTGAGAGCCATGGAAAGCTTAGGGCTGGTAGAGGCTGGAAGAACAGAAAATGAATTTTCAAACTTTCCTACTGATCCTCGCTTTGGCACAAAGGGTTAAGCTAAGAGCAAAAAGGAAAATAATGATGAGAGGGTGTTCAAAAATTTCCAACCCAAAATGGGTGTTGCTATAGAAATCACTAGAACAAAAGGGAAGTTGTTTCGATCAAAGGACCATAAGAAAGTCTACGGACAGATGCTAAACAGAGGGGTCATCATCTCGAACTGTATATTTTGATTTCCTAGATTCCATCAAGGTGAATTTGTGAGAAAAGTTTGCCAAGCTTCAGATGGAGTGGTTCTGTGTGGAGTCATCTGATGCTTATCTTGAATTGATTGCTTACTTCTATTCCAATCTGTCTGTTTTGGATCCCACTCATGTTCAATTTACTATGAGTGATAAAGTGTTTGATGTTGATGTTGATTTGTTGGTTGATATTCTGGGAGCAAAAAGGAGTGGATTCTTGCCCATCAATGTGTCCAACGAAGAGGTCACCAAGATTCTAGTGAAGGACGGGATTCCTATGGGAAGCATTATTTACTCTAGGATGTCTGCTATTAATATTTTACTTCATAAGATCGTCATCAACTGCATCAGAACCAAAGCTGCCTCCAAAACCGATGTTTCTAGATTATAGGAAAAAATGATGTGGGCCATCTGCAATGGTGTTGCTTTCTCACTCTCTCACACAATCCTACTGCATGTGTACAAAACTGTCATGAAGGGAAAGTGACAACTTTCGTATATAGGATTGGTAACCAGATTTTTCCAACACTTCTAGATTCAATCGCCATCCAATTTTTGCTTCAGAGCCATTGTTCCCATGCAAATTAGACTTAAAATGATCTAAAAAATGAGATTAAAGGATCTCTCTGGAGCCTTCCAACTTTTGAAGAAAGAATTTGGTAGCAAAGCTAAGTTAGGATTTGTAGCTGAGAAGAAGCACAAATGGAAGAGCATTGTCTCGCGAACTCCAAAAAGAAAACGACCTGTTCTTCTTTTCCAAGATGAAGAAGTGGAAGATGATGAAGACGGGACCATCTTTGATATTGTGGCAAATATTGTTATGTGTGATCCTCTTGGTGGTATAGCCGATTCTTAGAAGAAGAAGAGGATGAGAGCGAGAAAGAACCGGAAGAAGAAACTGGAGTAAAAGAGAGTAAGGAGGATGACTCAAATGATGAAGAGGGAGATGCCAATATGAATAAGGGACAAAAGCATTCTAATAAGGAAGAAGAAGATATGAAGGAAGTTGATGCAGGAGATGCTGGAGAGAAGGAAATTGGTCAACAAACAAGTGCTGGAAGAGAAGAAGTGTTGGAAGGAGAAGGAGTTCTTCCTTAGACTGTAGCCACTGTGACAGGGGGAGTAGGTGAGAAAACTTCTCTTAATGACCAAACTATTAAACCAACTACTAGTGATAGCATTAGTCAATCTCCTCCAGATGCTGAAAATATTTATGCATCTCATTCCCCTAAAATTTCTTTTAAGGGTCAAGACAAAGAAACTAATGTTCTGGGGAAGTAATAAATTTCACATGTTCACGTCGATGTTCTTTCACTTCTTGATACTACACAAGTACAATTTGCAGTAGCTAATGCCCAAACTGAACCAAAATCAAACTATCCTCGAATAGTAGAGCTCCTTTTGGAGATTAAGGCATAACAATATGGATGGAGGTTGAAATCTAGAAGTTGCATGTTGCTCTCGGTACAATTTCAGAATCTCTCACCGAAAAGGTACAGTCTCTTAATGATAAAGTTTAGACCATGAATAAGCAGGCATCTCAGAATTTAGCGAAGGTTGAGACTATCTTCCACCAGTGCCTGACTAAGCTTGAGGAGACCGTGTTAGATTTTGGAGGATTTCCAACTTGTTTGTGTTCCTAGGCAACCTTGATCCTTTTTGAAACAAACTTTTTTTATTTTCTTGTTCTTGATTTTTATTCTAAAGAATAGTAGACTTCTGAAGTTATATCGCAAACTTTTATCAAAGTCTATTCATTCCAGAAGTCTTTCCCACTCTAATGCAATCCAGACTGAAACCAAGCCCATAACGAATATATAATTAGACTTAGATTTATTGATCTTAAGACAAGGATTTAGTTTGAACATAATAGAGATTTTTTCTTTAATATCTAGCTTTCTAGTGAATAGTCTTGCTTACCTTTATTAAATACATTGATGGAATCAATCACGAATTGATGAAATCAATCTTGAAGATAAGTTCCTTTTTGGGAAGCATCTACTTATGAAAACCTAGATTCTGATCGTATGAGTGACCAAAATCAATGGATTTTCATCTCATTCTTCAAATGGCTACAAGATTTCTTAATCAATTCTATCCAACGGTTTGATTGGAAGAAATCCCTCTGGAGAATGCCAACGGCTAGTAAGGCGTGGAGGAGTATTTAAGGAAGTCATTTAATCTTTTTTTTTTTTTTGGTACCCAGGGAACCTCCGCACGCCGCTTCGCGGTGGAGAGTAAACCCTGGGGCGCCAGGGCCTCCCACCGCTAGTCCCAGGAGCAGGTAAGACGCGCGTTATGCGTCCGGCAAGTCTCGAACTCCTCCCCTCGTCCGGTAAAGGGTACTAAGCCTCAACCAACTCGGCCACCGCGGGTGGTGGTGTAATTTAATCTATTTGATTTGTGCGTAGAAATTGAAATTCCAAAGTCTGAAGTCTTTCCAATCACTTGTTTTTCAACAATAGCTCTTACAAATTGTATTCAAGAGAGAAAATCACAAGAAGAGTGACTTAGTGTAGGAAAAAGAAATCTCTCATTGAGTGTTTGCACTCGAAATATTGTATTTTTCTATTGATATTTTAGTGAATCTCAGCCAAAAGGTTGTTAGCGTGGGAGAGTGGACGTAGGCTTGATTTAAGCCGAACCACTATAAATCTCATGTGCAATTTTCTTTTCCCTTAACTCTTTTTAGTTTTATCCGTTGTTTTTTTTTTTTTTTTTTTTTTCTGAAAAATCTATTCCATCTCTTATCTCGATTCTGAATTTTTGCTAGAAGTCCGGTGACTCTTTTTCAAACTTTGCTCGCAACTTATTTTATTTCACATTTATTTGTCAATGTTTATTTTAACACCTATTCACCCCCCTCTAGGTGTTAGTACTAACATTTTCACTTCTTAAATTTTCAAGATCATTAGTCCTAAACTAATTGATCATGCACAGTTGGTCATTTTCATGCTAATCTATTTCTAAAGAAAATGAAAAGAAACACCCAATTGAATTGAAAATTGTGAAGCAGTAAGTAAACAATTAAGGAAAGCTATAAATCTATCATGTCATCCTATAAGATATAAAGACAAACACAATTGAAAAAAGATAAGAAGAAGAGAGGATCCACAACTCGTCAAGTTTTACAATAAAAAGAACTCGAGACATATGTCAGGGAAATGAATGGTACATGATAACAGTTGAAATGGATATCGACCTCCACTGTTTTTACACTTTCTCCATCTTCAGGGTCATAATCTAAACTTAGTCTGGGAAAGCTATAACTAGGTACATACAATGAAAAGAAACAATCATACATGTCAAAACAGTCAAAAACACGAGTTCATGTTAAGATCAATCACTTAAAGAAAATTTAATGTGAAAATCAAATTTTAAGGCCTCGAGGTCAGCCTTTGTAATTCATGTGAGGGTCCCACTAAGATATCTACCCAATCGATTTTTGTGACTTATAGCCATTATTGACCAATTGTGTTCTTGCATGGCTAATAACGCTTATAAGTCTCCTAACTAAGCAATTTATGTGACTCTACGGTTTTCTCTCGATATCATGTATCGACTCTACCATTCATTTAAAAGTCACATGCATTGCAGAAATTTAAACATGCATGCAGGTCTTTTTGAACCTTGTTTTTCAACCAATCAAATAGATGAGTGAGTCGTTGGTGAATCACTTATTACCAAAGTCATGCGCCAATTACAAATACATACATTTATAATGAATAACGTGATTATATGTATGAGGGGTACATGAGATATATCAAAGACATATGTCAAAATCATTTATAAAAAAATAATATTCTGAGACAAAGTGATGTCTAGTTCAGGGCTTGCATAAATGCACTCACAAGCGTTGCAAGTATTATAAATACAATTCAAACCATGACTTTCACGATGTCAAATCAGGATTTTAAAAAGGTTTGAAAATATTTAGGATTAAGGAATATCTAGGCTATGGAACACATTAAATTGTCAAGGCTAGTCCAGAGCTCGCATAAATACACTTACAAGCATCGTAGAAATTTTAAATATGGTCCAAACCACGATTTTTCCTTAAGTAAAATCGATCTTTGGAAAAGATTTTTTTAGAAATTGTTTTTGGGAAGCATCATATGTACTAAAGTATTTTTGAAATATGCAATTTGAAAATGCCAATTGTTCAACAACAAAGATCAAAGTATTTAGAACAGTTTCCATGAAAATGACATAGCCTAATTTCATGCATAAACTAACCTAAAAGGTATAACTAAACAATCATAATCATGTTCATATCAGGAAAATTTTGACTAAGCAGGGTATTGCATCAAAATTGAATAATGTCCATCAATAATCTAGTTATGAAAAAAATTCACTAATATGTAGGACATAATAACGAACAACTTTCATGAAGAAAGTTTTCCTAAACGAGCTACACATGATTTTACAAAAATCAGACAACAAGCAACAGCATGTTAGAAAGTTATCAAAATAACATGACACTTAGCTAATATCACAAGTATTTGCCCTATCAAAACAAGTCTAAATATCACCAAATTTTCACACAATGTAGCCAACATGTTGACAAACAATGTTTTTAAGAGGCCAAACATCCTAATAGAAAAAATGAAAAAAAATTATCAAATGTTTGTTCAAATAGGAGTTAGAACAGGGGTCTGAATTTGATCTCATCTCTAGATTTTGATCTAGTTTTGAAAAAATGGAAAATAGTCCAAATGATGAGCGATCTATATGAAATTAGTGGCATTAGAAACCTTTAAGTATGCCTTATGACTTTCTAGAAGGACTCAAGTCCAAATTATGTCAATTAAGTGCTCTAATAAATCTCAAAACCATTCAAGTAATGCACAAATGGCATGAAAAAAAATCACATGCGACATAGAACTAGATGCAACAAATAATTGTGGTGATCATTTAACCCTAAATCGGCTTGAGAAAATGTCATACAATTTGATGACAATAGAAGATGACTCAAGATCCATTATGAAATGCTTGAGGATTTCTAGGTAAACATGCACTCTCATGACACATTAATCATGCAAAATGCCACTCAAATGCAATGAGATAAACATGTAATCAAACCTTGTAACATGAAGTTTAAGTATCAAGAAGACATTATAAAAAAAATTGGACTCTAAATGACTCAAACAAACATGGCAAGATACATGTACATCAAGATTTGGTTTTAGCATTAGCCTCATAAAACACGCATGATTTTAGACATCTCAAGACATGCAAAAATCTTACAAAAAATCATATACATAGAACATGCAATAATGAATGTTTCTCATTAAGAGTTTAAAACTAAATATGATCACATGAATCGTAGTAAAAATGACAAAATAGAAATGCACATTTAGACTATGTACTATCGCAACACATTTTAACATTAGTTCATGTAATTGATTTATTTGCCAACGTTAAGACTTTGCAAAGTATGTGTCAATTGAACATATGTATCATGTATTTCAGCTCTCATGAGGATTTGAGGCCAAACAAGCACATTTGTGGACTCAATTTCATCGATACGGAATTTAGACCAATGTAGAACGGACTGTCCTAAATTCAGATCTAAATGATTTTAATCTAATTAAACTCATCCAAAAATCACAAAAAAATTATAGGATATTCGCCATACAATTATGAGAAATTTTATAAATGAAAGTTCTTCTAGAACTCAATACAAAAATCAACACAAAAATGACAAAATCAGATATCAATACATAATATATTAACCTAGGCTTAGATCTGAGTAGATCTGGCCTAGTTAAGCACATCAAAAAATCATGAAAAAATTACAGGATATTCTTCATACAATTATGAGAAACTTTTATGAAGAAAAGTTCTTCTAGAATTCAACAAAAAAAAATCAGCATAAAAATGACAAAATCAGAGATTAATACGGAATAAAATGACCTAGACTTGGATCTGAGTAGATATGACCTAGTTAAACACATCCAAAAATTATGAAAATATTACAAGACATGCACAAAACAATTTGGCATAACACATGAGGGAATTGTCCAAAAATCATCATAGAAGTTTTATAGTAAAGTCTCATTTTGGGGCAAAAACATAACCGAAAATCCAATTGAACTACAGTGGAATTGCTCATCTTCGGAGATGTTTTTCAAGCATCAAACAACACTCGATTGGGGCATGCAACCTATCATTTCGAAGCTCTAGATTTCTATTATCTAATCCTAAGAGGACTCGAGTTGAAATGAGGTCATTTCAGATCTCGTTTTGGTCAAAACATTAAATCAGTCCTATAACTACGAAAATGCAGATTTAAGCAAAATCAAATACAATCATTCAAGTTCAAGCTTCAACAACTCATCAAAGATCACATGAGTATAGCATATATCCCTAACATTGAACCATAGCCCCAGTTAGCTAATTTGACCTTGCTTCATAGGATTTGAGATTGAGAAATTACATTTTATCGCAATTTAGTCGATCTTGATTGAAATCGATCGAAGTTTTTGCCAAAACTTCAATTAGACCTCAACAAACCACCAAGGACTAGATCCAGATAGCAAGGAACAGCTTCAGAAGGTAGTTGAATCACCTACATTAAAGGAAAATAGAACCGGTCTGAGAGTTGGACCCGTCTTCATGCCAGTGAAGGAGATCAAGCTTGAAATGGCAGATCAAGGAGTTGCTGGAGGTGAAATCAACTCCTAGCAGCTAGAGTAGGATGAGTAGTGTCATGCCCCGATCCTCGGGCACGCACACATCCTTCAAACTTGGTCGATTTTATAATGCGATATCCCAGGACTAAGTATCGCCGACCCTTTCATTTATTAAGCACATGCAGAAGCAATTAAAATCCCCAGACAATAAAACGATGGGATAGAAAAGCAGGGCCATATTTTTCATATTGAAATTTATAACCAAACTTTTATACAAAACACAAATCACTTCATAACTATTCACATCAAAATAAAGATCTCAAAAGAAGACAGAAACTTAGACGAACTGGGCCGTACTCAAGGCCCCTCTCAGGATTGTCTTCTTCTTCCAAAAATCTTTCTCCTTAAGATCTCACCTCCGAGTTCTCCTTCTCGGATTTCTCCTCCTCAGCTCTTCAGCGGGGTCCTGAAATGGTTTCGCCAAACTGGGATGAGACTACGTCTCAGCGAGTTCTACCCCACTAAGCCCGATTAGTAAACCATTATACTATAGGCTGCCTAAACACGCACAAGGCGAGAGGACTTACCTTGGCCTCGCATCCCACCGCAAGTCAGTACAATTCACAATAGGCACCCATTTACTCAAAACAAATCGAACCAGTCGATTACATGTCATACAAATCAATCCCCGCGGTGGGATATTTAAAAGCTAGGCCACGTGCATTCTCTAGGAAGACATTCCAGGTCTCCGAGTTCACGTGCCTCGAACCTTGGGCCCACGTGCATTCTCTAAGGTGACCTTTTCGCCAAAGTGATACATCAAGTCACCGAGCCCACGTGCCCTTTTAGATGCCTGGGCCCACGTGCATTCTCTTAGGTGCATCTCACCAAAGTGATGCATCAAGTCACCGAGCCCACGTGCCCTTTTAGATGCCTAGGCCCACGTGCATTCTCTTAGGTGCATCTCACCAAAGTGATGCATCAAGTCACCGAGCCCACGTGCCCTTTTAGATGCCTGCACTTAGTCACAGAGCTCCATCAATGCTCTCGGTCGTCGATTCGCCAAGGTGACGTACAGTGACACTTTACTATGCTTTCGGGCGTCTTTTCGCCAAGGTGATACACCGATCACAGAGCCAACATAAACAATTCAATATGCTCTCGGGCGTCTTTTCGCCAAGGTGATATATTCATCACAGAGCCAACATAAACAATTCAATATATTCAACCACCGAACTCACGTGCATTCTCCAGTGATATTCCAATTCACTTTTAATACCGACAACCAATGCCCAACGATTTCTCAATCAAATAATTAAATCAACTCAACAAAGCATTATAAACGCTGAATAACATACTTGGCCATTTACCAATCAACAATTCAATCTCAAACAATTCCAATCAATTTAAGGTAAATCCCTAAAATATCACAATTTCTTCAATTCCATACAACGTGGAGCTCAAATAAATAAACGGACTGCGCCACGACGATCAGCACGAGATTTCAGTCGTCGGCCATCAAAATCTTAATTTCCAAAAAATAAATAATTAATTTATTAATTTCAAAAATTAAATAATTAATATTAAAAATTCAATTTAGCTCAAAATAAAGCCCGATTAAATAAACGGACTTCACCACGGTCATCAGCATAATTTTCCGGTTCCAGACCATCTCAGTTAAATTTTCGGGAAATAATTAATTATTTAATTTAATTCCGAAAATTAATATTTAAATACTAAAAAATCCACTTAGGCCCGAAAAGCCTAATTGGAGCCCACGTAGGGTTGGGAAAATCCCGAGACACTTCCAATAATTAGTAGACCACGTCTACTTGCTAATTGCATAATCAATTTATCTAAATTGCATCACATTTGACTAATAATTGCTAATTTATGCTAATCTAACAACCTAAACATAATTAATTAAAACTAAACCAACCCTAAGCATAATTAGTCAACTAATCCTGGATTAGTGAGATTACTCACCAAATCGCGCGCAAATCGGATCAATCCGACGGCGGCGACGCGAGGAACGATTGTTCCCAAAGCGACTTGCGGATCCGGGGCCCAAAAACGGCCCAAAAGCGGGCCCGAGTCGCTGGAAACCCACTCCGTGGGCTTGCTGGACGAGGCGATCGGGGGGCCCGGCGGCTAGGGCGGCGAGGGGAGGCCGGCGGAGGGCGAGGGAGCTCCGGCGGCGGGGCGGGCGGTGGCCGAGGTGGCCGGACGGGGCGGGAACGAGGGTGAAGCTGCGGGCCGGGTCGGGGGCCGGGATCGCGCGGCACGGGCGTGCGCGGACGGTGGGGGCGGCGGGCGCGCGGGCGGCTGTCGCGGGCGGCGGTGCGGCGGGATGGGCGGCGACGGAGAGCGGCGCTACCGTCCTTCCTCCGTTTCGGGTTCCGCGAAGAAGAGAGGAGAAAGAAGGGGTTCGGTCGTGCGAAGGGGAAAAGAAGAAGAAAGAGAGAGAGAGAGAGAGAGAGAGAGAGAGAGAGAGAAAAAGTAGGCGGTGGGGAAAAGAAAGCTGTCCGCACGATGGGGAGGGGAAAAAGGGAGGAAAGAGAGAAGAAAGAGAGAAGAAAGAGAGAAGAGAGAGGGAGAGAAAAAGGAATTAAAATAATAACATTATTCTTATTTTTTTTTTCTTTCCTTTTCCCTTTCTACTTTCTTTTGGTCTTCGATTTTTCCTCCGATAATTTCTTTTTTGAAATTTCAAACTCATCAATAAATTGACAGACGATGAGACTGTCCTAAAATGAATTGTGACACGTCCGAATATTCGATTCCCAAAACCGAATTAAATTTCATGATTAAAATCGACCGGACGCGATTTTAGTCCAATCCAACCAATTAGGTAGCTTTTAGGGATTTTACCGCGGATATATCCCTTAACGGCTTCACCCAATAAGTTGGCTAACTCGTGAGTGATCAGCTCAGAGAAAAATGACCATAGGCACGCCGACGATATGCACATTTCACTTTATCGAAACGGGGTCGAATTTCAGGATGTCACAACTCTTCCTCTTATAAAAATTTCGTCCTCGAAATTTAAACCCTTACACACTTTGCTCAAAAGGGCGGGGCATAATTGTCTCATCGACTCTTCGTCTCCCAAGTCGCTCCTTCGTAATCGTGGTGTTGCTGCACCACTTTGACCAACGGAATGGTCTTTGTACTCAGAACTTGCTCTTTACGATCGATAATCTGAACTGGGCTTTCAACATATGACATACGGTCATCCACGTCCAATTTCTCAAAATTGAGCACGTGAGTCGGGTCAGGCTCGTACTTCCTTAACATCGACACGTGAAAGACGTCATGCACTTGCGCCAATCTTGGCAGCAACGCAAGACGATACGCTAGGTTTCCGATTCTTTCAAGAATCTCAAACGGACCTACGTACCTCGGACTCAGCTTGCATTTCTTACTAAAGCGAAGTTCCCCTCATTGGTGACACTTTTAGAAAACGTGATCACCAACTTGGAATTCCAAAGACTTTCGACGCTTATCTCGCATAACTTTTCCGCCCTTTTCCGCGCTGTCTTCAATCTGTCTCTCGATCACGCCACGGCATTTACTGATTGCTGAACCAACTCTGGGCCTGTTATCTTCCTTTCTCCGACTTCATCCCAACACACTGGAGTTCTGCACACTCTGCCATACAACGCTTCAAATGGAGCCGTCTTGATGCTCTGCTAATAACTGTTGTTGTAGGCGAATTCCACCAGATGAAACTGATCTTCCCAACTTCCTTTGAAGTCTATTACACACGCTCTTAGCATGTCTTCAAGAGTCTGAATTGTCCTTTCGACGGCCATCCGTCCGAGGATGATACGCGTCATCGCATCGAAGCTTTGTACGTAAAGCACTCTGCAAGCTCTTCCAAAAAGCAACAGTAAACTTTGGGTCTCTATTGGATGTTATCGTAACTGGCACTCCATGCATACGAACCACCTGACGCACATACAGGTCTGCGTGTCTATCCGCACTCAAGTCCTTTCGAACCGCAATGAAGTGAGCCGACTTTGTCGGCCCGTCGACTACTACCCAAATCGAATCATTCCACCTCGACTCCTTGGTAGTCCAGTCACGAAGTCCATCGTGATATGCTCCCATTTCCACTGGGATCGCGAGAGGTTGCAGAAATCCTCCCGGCTTGCAATGCTGGGCTTTTACTCGCTGACAAGTCAAACACTTGGCCACATGCTTGGCGATGTCCGCCTTCATACCTGACCACCCGTAATGTTGACGCAGATTCTGATACATTTTAGTGCTTCCAGGATGAACGCTGTAACTGTTACGATGTGCTTCAGATAAAATTTCTTCTCTAAGCTCTACATTGTCAGGTACAACCAAACGTCCTTGGAACCTCAATACCCCATCATCAAAAACTTGAAATTCAGCCTTTCTTTTATCGATATCCTCTTGAAGAATTCTCTGTACGTCTGGATCTGTCGGTTGAAGTTGCTTGATTCTAACCTGGACATCCGGCTCAATTCCGAGGGTGGCCATAAGACTTGAAAGGTGGCCTACCTCAAATTTGAATTCCGAATCTCGAGCTCTCTCGATTAAGTTCCACTCCTTAACCAAGATTTGCACTATTGAAAATTTCCAACTCAATGTATCGGCGACCTTATTCGCCTTTCCCGGGTGATATAGAATATCACAGTCATAATCCTTCAACAATTCCATCCATCGACGCTGTCTCATGTTCAACTCTTTTTGAGAGAATAAATACTTGAGACTCTGATGGTCCGTGAAGATCTGAAACATTTCCCCACACAAGTAATGCCTCCAAATCTTTAACGCAAATATGATGGCTGCGAGTTCTAAGTCATGCGTCGGGTAATTCAATTCATGAGGTCTCAACTGCCGGGAAGCGTATGTAACAACTTTGCCATGTTGCATCAGCACGCAACCCAATCCCCTAAATGACGCATCACTATAGATCTCGAATCCTCTAGGACCAGATGGAATCGTCAGCACAGGTGCGATAGTCAGCTTTTCCTTCAGCTCTTGGAAAATACACTCGCACTTGTCTGTCCATATGAATTTCTCATTTTTCTTCGAGAGCTTTGTCAAAGGCGACGCTATCGATGAGAACCCTTCCACAAACCGTCTGTAATAACCTGTTAACCCTAGAAAACTTCTGATCTCTGACACTGATGTCGGTCTCGGCCACTTGATCACGGCTTCTATCTTGCTCGGGTCGACGGAGATTCCTTCTCCGGAAATCACATGACCTAAGAACGCAACACGAGTTAACCAAAACTCACATTTGCTAAACTTAGCATACAACTGATGAGTTCTTAAGGTCTGAAGCACTAATCTCAGATGATTCTCATGCTCTTCATCACTTCTCGAATAGACTAAGATGTCATCAATAAACACGATCACAAACTGATCATGATATTCCTTGGACATTCTGTTTGTCAAATCCATGACAGCAACTAGAGTGTTCACCAAGCCAAATGATCTTACATTACTCTCGTAAAGACCATATCAAGTACGAACAGCTGTCTTTCGTACAACCTCCTTCCTGGTTTGTAACTGATAACTTCATAATCTCAAGTCGACCTTTAAAACATCAATACTCTTTATAACTAGTCACGCCATTCATTGATCTTTGGCAAAGAACACTTGTCCTTGATCTTCACCTAATTGAGTTGACGATGGTCGATGCACACTTGCAACAAACCATCTTTCTTCTTCTCACAACCAAAACTGATGTTTCCCCTAAGTGATGTACTGATATACACGAATTCCTCATTCATCAATCTTCACATCTGCATCTTCAATTCTACCAATTCAGACAACAACAACTGGTAAGAAGCCTTCGAGAGTGGCTCTATCCTGGTGCTAGTTCGATCACGATTTCTATCCCTTTCTGACGGCAACCCAAGCAATCCCTTTGGAACCATCTTAGAAATTTTCTGTATCACGGCCACCTTCTTCTCATTCTATTTCTCAACTGACACATCCACACAGCTGTCAAACCAATCTTGGCAACCTCCGTCTAACAAACGAATTGGCTTTAGCCAACGAGATTAATGAAATCGAAGATTCTTTTCGACTCCCAATAACCTCGACACTTTCACGTGCCAATGCACTAAACTGGATTACTCCAAGACCATGATTCATTATCACTAGATGCTCCATGAGCCCACACTATTCATGTGATATCAAACTCACACCTCACAACTAGTCAAGCACAACTATTGCTAATGATTTCCCCTCTGTCACTTTTACTTAAACAATTTAAGTCTTACCAACTCAGCACAAAGCTCTATTGCGCTGCTTTGATAAAATCACTTCCAACACATTCTTTCTCGGATCGGTGCAAGGTCCATTCTACTCCCATTCCTTTCGCCATCCTAGTGGCGTTCCGTCTGCAGTAGCGATGTCCATGCTACCTTAGACTTCCACTGACAGTCCTTCACCTGATGGCCATGTTGGTCATCATCACAACATGTTCTAGTCATACTCGGACACTAGATTTATCCATGCTTCCTTCTACAATTCTGACACTTAACTGGTGAGTCTTCTATCTCCTGCCAAGTGACAGCACACACTCTTTCTGGTTGCCCCATCATTCTGCTAGGATCACTCCCCACCAGATATCCTTGCTGGTTATACTCCAAATAATTTCGCATCCTAGGAAGGACATAAGACCGATCTCCATTATTACGTCCGGAACAACCTGATCTATTAGAATCGGTGCTGACTCGACTATCCCACCATTCCTCGAGAGTGGAATAGAATGCTTTTCTCTCGACCTCGGTCTTTTCCCTGACCGATTCCATTTCTGCTTGAACTGGATCTATACCTCAACTCGAATGCAATGACTCGCTCCCGGATCACATCTCCACTCTGGATCTCAGCAAGTGAGGCGACAACGACATTTGCAACACTGACGGCGGCTCGATCCTGAGCCTCCAGGCTCATCCAATTCCCAAGGAACACAAGCATCAAAACGATCCTATCGAACTTAGGATCATTTGACGCTACTACACTAGTACCAACCTGCAGTGGTACTCTTACACTCGAGCTGGCCAGAGCCAACACTCTGCCACAACCACCTCGGGTACTGACCTTTGTCAGTGCATCATCCCGAGTCACAGAGGACATTGTCCTCTTACTAGGAGTTCTCAGCTCCTGCTCGCTCATGGTTCAGTTTTACACTGCAACCCATCTTCCAAACCCACATTGGATTAGAAGGTGAGCGATCCACACACAACAAGCAATTCTAGCATTTAGCTAACACAGACATGCACCAGCATGAATTTAAATGCCTTTCCTACTAACTATCCCATGGTCATCGCTCCTTATCACTCCAATCTTCAACTTCGCTCTGATACCACTTAAACTGGATGTCACGCCCCGATCCTCGGGCACGCACACATCCTTCAGACTTGGTCGATTTTATAATGCGATATCCCAGGACTAAGTATCGCCGACCCTTTCATTTATTAAGCACACGAAGCAATTAAAATCCCCAGACAATAAAAAGATGGGATAGAAAAGCAGGGCCATATTTTTCATATTGAAATTTATAACCAAACTTTTATACAAAACACAAATCACTTCATAACTATTCACATCAAAATAGAGATCTCAAAAGAAGACATAAACTTAGACGAACTAGGCCGTACTCAAGGCCCCTCTCGGGATTGTCTTCTTCTTCCAAAATCTTTCTCCTTAAGATCTCACCTCCGAGTTCTCCTTCTCGGATTTCTCCTCCTCGCTCTTCGGCGAGGTCCCGAAATGGTTTCGCCAAACCGGGATGAGACTACGTCTCGGCGAGTTCTACCCCACTAAGCCCGATTAGTAAACCATTATACTATAGGCTGCCTAAACACGCACAAGGCGAGAGGACTTACCTTGGCCTCGATCCCACCCGCAAGTCAAGTACAATTCACAATAGGCACCCATTTACTCAAAACAAATCGAACCGTCGATTACATGTCATACAAATCAATCCCCGCGGTGGGATATTTAAAAGCTAGGCCACGTGCATTCTCTAGGAAGACATTCCAAGTCTCCGAGTTCACGTGCCTTGAACCTGGGCCCACGTGCATTCTCTAAGGCGACCTTTTGCCAAAGTGATACATCAAGTCACCGAGCCCACGTGCCCTTTTAGATGCCCGGGCCCACGTGCATTCTCTTAGGTGCATCTCACCAAAGTGATGCATCAAGTCACCGAGCCCACGTGCCCTTTTAGATGCCTGCACTTAGTCACAGAGCTCCATCAATGCTCTCGGGCGTCGATTCGCCAAGGTGACGTACAGTGACACTTTACTATGCTCTCGGGCGTCTTTTTCGCCAAGGTGATACATTGATCACAGAGCCAACATAAACAATTCAATATGCTCTCGGGCGTCTTTTTCGCCAAGGTGATATATTCATCACAGAGCCAACATAAACAATTCAATATATTCAACCACTGAACTCACGTGCATTCTCCAGGTGATATTCCAATTCACTTTTAATACCGACAACCAATGCCCAACGATTTCTCAATCAAATAATTAAATCAACTCAACAAAGCATTATAAACGCTGAATAACATACTTGGCCATTTACCAATCAACAATTCAATCTCAAACAATTCCAATCAATTTAGGGTAAATCCCTAAAATATCACAATTTCTTCAATTCCATACAACGTGGAGCTCAAATAAATAAATGGACTGCGCCACGACGATCAGCACGAGATTTCAGTCGTCGGCCATCAAAATCTTAATTTCCAAAAAATAAATAATTAATTTATTAATTTCAAAAATTAAATAATTAATATTAAAAATTCAATTTAGCTCAAAATAAAGCCCAATTAAATAAATGGACTTCACCACGGTCATCAGCATAATTTTCCGGTTCCAGACCATCTCAGTTGAATTTTCGGGAAATAATTAATTATTTGATTTAATTCCGAAAATTAATATTTAAATACTAAAAAAAATCCACTTAGGCCCGAAAAGCCTAATTGGAGCCCACGTAGGGTTGGGAAAAATCCCGCGGCCCTTCCAATAATTAGTAGACCACGTCTACTTGCTAATTGCATAATCAATTTATCTAAATCGCATCACATTTGACTAATAATTGCTAATTTATGCTAATCTAACAACCTAAACATAATTAATTAAAACTAAACCAACCATAAGCATAATTAGTCAACTAATCCTGGATTAGTGAGATTACTCACCAAATCGCGCGCAAATCGGATCAATCCGACGGCGGCAACGCGAGGAACGATTGTTCCCAAAGCGACTCGCGGATCCGGGGCCCAGAAACGGCCCAAAAGCGGGCCCGAAGTCGCTGAAACCCACTCCGTGGGCTTGCTGGACGAGGCTGATCGGGGCTGCTCCTGCGGCTAGGGCGGCGAGGGGAGGCCGGCGGAGGGCGAGGGGAGCTCCGGCGGGGCTGGGCGGTGGCCGAGGTGGCCGGACGGGGCTGGAACAGGGGTGAACAGCGGCTGGGTCGCGGCTGGATCGCGCGGCCTGGGCGTGCGCGGACGGTGGGACGGCGGCGGGCGCGCGGGCGGCTGTCGCGGGCGGCGGTGCGGCGGCGGGATGGGCGGCGACGGGAGCGGCTGGCTGCTGTCCTTCCTCCGTTTCTGGGTTCCGCGAAGAAGAGAGGAGAAAGAAGGGGTTCGGTCGTGCGAAGGGGAAAAGAAGAAAGAGAGAGAGAGAGAGAGAGAGAGAGAAAAAGTAGGCGGTGGGGAAAAGGAAAGCTGTCTGCACGATGGGGAGGGGAAAAAGGGAGGAAAGAGAGAAGAAAGAGAGAAGAGAGAGGGAGAGAAAAAGGAATTAAAATAATAATATTATTCTTATTTTTCTTTTTCTCTTTCCTTTTCCCTTTCTACTTTCTTTTGGTCTTCGATTTTTCCTCCGATAATTTTTTTGAAATTTCAAACTCATCAATAAATTGACAGACGATGAGACTGTCCTAAATGAATGACACGTCCGAATATACGATTCCCAAAACCGAATTAAATTTCATGATTAAAATCGATCGGACGCGATTTTAGTCCAATCCAACCAATTAGGTAGCTTTTAGGGATTTTACCGCGGATATATCCCTTAACGGCTTCACCCAATAAGTTGGCTAACTCGTGAGTGATCATTCGAGAGAAAAATGGGCCAAAAACACGCCGACGATATGCACATTTCACTTTATCGAAACGGGGCCAAATTTCGGGATGTCCGAGTAGATTCTTTGGTGAGATGAATCGTCATCGGTGGGAGCTAAATCGATGGCGATCTGGTTGCTGGAAAGAGGTCCAGTCAAACCAAGCTAGAGAGAGGAAGAGAGATATATTCTTGGCACCAAAATAGATAAAAGAGAGAGAGAGGAAGAGAGAGAAATTGAGGAGAGAGATTTTGTTGCTTAAATGAAGCCCCCCTAAAAGCAAATTTCACTTATATACTCCTCAAATTAATTAGTTTTGGCTGTTGGTTTGATCCAATGGTTGAAATTTCAATCCAACGGTCAAAATTCGACTTTGAAAGCTTTATCATGATCTCGAGGTGTTGGGTAATTGATCTAGTGGGTTTGATTCGCAAAAACCCAAAGCGAGAATTGCGTCAGAATGTCTAATTAAGGGTTAAATTGCAATTTGATAAAACTTGAGGGTCAACATATAAAATTTGGAGAAATTAAAGGTGCAGAAGTGAAATTGAAATTGAGAGGGTTTGGGAATCGATCATTAGAGGTCAGGAGCCGGCTGACAAGGGGCTGAACCGGCCAGCCCTGTTGGTGGCCGGTCAGACCAGTTCGGATCAATTCGACCAGATTTTGACCAGTTCTTGACTGGTTTGGTCCGGTTTTGGCTGTTTTTTTCACTTGGGACCCCTATGGGTCTAAAATTTATGCAATTTGGTCCCTAAAAGACCGAAGGAATTTTATCATTTTTTAAGGATAAATTGGTCAATTAAGATACAATTAAACTAATCAAACCTTATGAACATTAACCTAACTGAACGATTATCATGAAAAAAAAAAAAAAACAAGTCAAAACCATGGGTGCTTTGAATTGGGCCTAAAGCTCTAAAATGGTAAAATTTGCAATTCAATTGGCAAAATTGTAAATTAACCAAAATTGAATTCAATTAATGTCATAATTGTCATATCTAATGAATTACCCATGTGCAAGATCATTATTGCATTCAAATTGACCTTGAATTGAAGTGCTCGGGCTTAGTTCAAAAATGGATCTAAGCCTAATATTAAAATTGGAATTAGATTTATGAAATTAAACCATAGCCATGAATAGGTCAATTCAAATTTTGATGATTGAAGCCTAATTGCTTGACTTTCTTATGCTCGGGAGGATAAAATCCTTCAAATTGATAAGTTATGGTGTGAAATTTCCAAAATCAATTTTGGATTTGGACTTATCTTAAGAAAATGAGTGAAAAACAATCGTCCGTTTGCAAGTCATGAATGATCGATTTTGGTACCCTACTTAAAGCTCAAAACGGCAATTCGCATTTTGACTTGACAAATTGCGAAATTGAATGTATAGGCAGATTTCAAATTGTCCCTAAACCAAATGCCAAAGAAATAAGTACATCTAATTATGATTAGAATAAAAGTAATTTTATTTTTGGTCGATTTAGAACCTAAAACTGAAAATTCAGAAATCAATGTTCTTAATTGAATTTTGTGAAATTTTTAACACAAAAGTCAAATTGACATTAAAAGAAATGTATTTATGCATTTTTTTTGTCAAAAGTTTGATCAAAAGTCAACCATTTAATTGACTTTTCCTAAAATGTTGATTTTTTTGGGTCAAATCTTTGAATTTTCGAAAAATTGATTTGACAAAAGTGAAATTAAAGCTAAATGAAATCTTTTGGGTAAAAAGTCAATTTTGACCCGGGGTTGACTTTTTCAAAGGGGTGACAAAAAGTCAACCCGAAAAGTTAATCGTTTGACTTTTCGGGTTTTTCTTGAAAATGAATTAGAAATTATTTAAAAACGATAATGCAAAAGAAAGAAATGAAAACTACACTTTTTGGTCGAAAAATGGGGCTTTGTCGCGATCAAAAACTAAAATCTCGATTTTTACCTTTTATTGACACATCGACTAAAAATCAAGTATCAACAAAGATACAAAATTGAACCACCATAAAGTCTGAATAGAATTGTGTGGCATTTGAAACATTATCTATGTAGTCTCTCACCATTAAAGGTGCTTTCGTGTAAATGGACGAACAGAGTCTTGGAGTCTCTATGATTACTAGTGTCTAATTATTAATTTATGCAAGTTGTATCCCATTTAGGTAGGTAAGTGATAATTCAAATCCAAATGTATAAACATGATCCAATATCACACTTTAATTTGTTTGTTGTGATCTTGAACTTTAATTCAATAGGTAATATTTTTTATAAACTTTTAATTTATTCAATGTGTTCTTTAAATTTTTGTACATATTCAATATAATTCTCGAATTATATGAAAGTACCCAATATTATCTCTTCATTAAATCGATTTAATGGAATTTGTTGATTTGACTTCCAATTTAGTACGCTTGAACATTACACGGATTATGTACTTGAGAAATTCAACTTGTTATACTATAATTATCCTTTTAATTTGTTTAATTTGTTCAATTTGGAAAAATGATTATCAATGTTATTTGATAACTTAAATAATTATACCCTGATTTAGGTTAAATATCTTATGTGGATGATCTATATGTAACGTTTTTTATCCACCATTTAAACTAACCGCCTTGAAAGTCAAATTAATGAATTCCATTAACTTGCATTAATGGAAGGATATCATCGGAAATTTCCATATAATCTAGGGACTAATATGAACATTTACAAAAGTTCAGAGATCATATTGAGTGAATTAAAAATTCAGGGACAACATTGCATATAGGGATAAATTTCATGGATTACATTAAATAAATTATAAATTTAGGGACATTGTATTTAGGCGAACTAATAACATTTAATTGACGGACATATTACAATGAAACCTCTGAAAAATCTCCGGTGGGGTCTCATCGCCAGCTTGTATTGCCTCCCACATAGAAGATTTTACGGACATAGGAGGATGAAATCTCTGCAAAATCTCTGGTGGGCTCTCTTTTCATCACAACCTTATATTGCCTCCGTCAGACTAGATTTTTCTTGGATTATCTATGAGTTCGCTTATAAAAAAAGGTTGTTCAACAAAAAATATTTATATAACCAATCTTCACCCACCAGATTTGAGTGCACCGATTCTAATTTGCTGGGGAACCCGGAGTGACCGGAAGAGATTCAAGTATGAAGATTGAAGTGCAAAGCAAGAAATTGATCAAGCCATCGGCTCTGACCCCGAACCGCAGTCAAAAGCTAAACATTTCAGGTATTGATGAGATTGTGGGTTCACTTTACCATGGTTTCCTTATCTACTACCAGGCCAATGGCGAAAACCATGAAGACGACATTTGCCGAAGGCTTTGCCTTTTGGAGGAGTCGCTTTCGGATACCCTAGCGATCTTCTACCCTCTAGCTGGTCGGTACGTCGAGGAAGAGCTCTTTATCGACTGTAACGACCAAGGAGTAGAATTTGTGCATGCCAAAGTGAATGGCCAGCTCAATCAGCTCCTCCATGGAGAATTTGACACAGACCTGCTTGGCCGTTTGTCCGAGTTCCGAATGAAACCAGCCGGCAATCCCCTAGTCGTGATTCAAGTGAACGTGTTCGAGTGTGGGGGACTCGTGATCAGCCTGCGCTTTTGTCACAATTTAGGTGACATGGCCGCCATGGTGACATTCATGAACTCATGGGCTACCGCGTGCAGGAGCGGAATCCACGAATTAGCCTCACCGTATTTCCAGATGTCCTCTCTATTCCCGGTGAAGAGGTCGGGGGTAAATATGATCCCTCCACTTCTTGCTGGAGTAAAACTCACGATGAATCGGTTCTTATTCAGTGGTGCGGCCCTGTCGAGATTGAAATTAGCCGGCCCTAAAATATGAGGATATCGAGAGTGGAGGCTGTGTCCGCACTGTTATGTAAGGCATTCGTAACTATGGACCGAGCGAAACACGGGCGCCTAAGGCCTCTCGTTGTTTGCCAGAACATGAACTTGCGTGGGAGAGTCAATCTACCCATACCGACAAATGCGTTCGGTAACGTCATCACCAAGGTCGTCGCCCGACACACGATGACTCAGAGCAGCCTGGATTTCGAAGCGTTTGTGAAGATGATCCACGATATGTTTGCGAATGTGAAGGCAAGGTTCGCAGCCATAGCCGACACAGAGATGTGTATGGATATGGTGAAGGATTCTAACAGAGAATACGAGGAGGGGATTAACAGTGACGAAGAGAATGTGGTGGACTTTACAAGCTGGTGTGGTTTCCCATTCTACGACATCGATTTTGGTTGGGGGAGGCCGGACTTGGTGAGCAGCGCATGCATTCCTGTCCGCAAGATTATTCTCCTTGATAGTAAATCTGAGGGTGGAATCGATGCATGGATCGTAGTAAGACAAGAGGAGAAGGTTCTTCTTGAGCAAGACCCTGACATTGCTGCTTTTACTTCTTGAAAACTCTATTGGGCGGAGCGGCTGCGTGCACTCTCTACCATCCATATCGTTAGACCTGTTGAAATATGATAAAATTGGTTTTGGTTATTGAGTTGTCAACAACTCAACACCTCCTGAGATCGGTAGAAAACCTCTCCCTAGCTAGAGAGAAAAGAAAGGTTGCTCATATGTGAGGAAGAGAGAAAAGATAAAAGAGTTGTGGCTGTGTCCTTGTAAAAGCTAGTCAGCTTTTGAGTGCTTTGTCTGTGTTGTGAGATAATATATTATTATAATCGTGTGAGATAATATTTTATTTATGTGTTATACTTATATCTCCGTTTGGTTCAACAAGTGCCTTAAATTCTCGTTTTATCATTCCCCCAATTTTTAAGTGATTTCAGTTCGATTATTTCCTTCCATTGACCCAGGCATATTCGGCTTTTGGACCTTTACACACTAAGGTCTAACCCACTATTGTCTTGCGTGGATTACTATGATTGAGTATGTTATTAATGATGTGATTTATTCGTATATTGTTGTTGCACATAATTATATCATGCATGTTTAGAGTTTAGAGTGCATTACTTTTATATTTAGGGCCATACATGTATAGGCTTGAGGACATGTTAGCATTAGAATCCATATAGATTCAGGTTAGTGCATAATTTTCATAAAATAAAATCCACAATCTTTTTTTTATTTAGTTTTCATATAGATTGCGTGTAGACCTAGGGTTATTAGGCTTATGTTATACAATGCTAGGAAATTTAAAATTATGTATCACGTAGACAGTTTTAGTAATTATACGCGCATCATCCGCATTGCACATAGTTTAATATTAATACTAACTTATTAGTCATAGGATTTAAATTTTCCCTTTTTGTAAAATAAGAAATAAAAATAGCACTTCATGTTGGTTTTGTTGACACCTAAATTTTACCATTTTATTTATGATTTAATCACATAAAAAATTAGGAAATAATTTCAAATTCTAGCCAAAAAAATAATTTCCATTGAATTGCATGGCATATAGACATTAGGAGCATTTGCATTAGTAGTAATAGAGCCATTTCATTAAAAGAGAAAAAAATAGAAAATTAATTGAAAGAACTATTATTTAAAAAAAAAAAAAAAACAATGAGATTGGGCTGGGGCCAAGCCGGCCCAGCCCTTCTTTCCTTTTCTCTTGCCTTTTTCTTCTCTTCCCCACAGTCTTTGCCTGGCCCTCTTCCTTTTGGCGCCTAGCCCAAACGCCTCTTCTTCTTCTTCCCCCCTTCATGCTGCTCACCGCCTTCTGCAAAAAGGGAAGAGCGACGGAGGTACAAAGATAAGGGAGCAGCAGGTCGCAGCATGATCCCAAGGTCGGGGATCAGGCCGGCCACGACAGGCTGGCGATGGCAGAAGCCATGCGCACCTGTCACTGGCCAAGCTTAAAAAGGCGAGGTTCCAAGGATTGAGGGAGGTTCTGATTTCGGAGGGAGCGAGAGGGGGAGAAATGGAGAGTGATCGGGAAGAGGGAGACGCGGAATCCACCTCAGCCGAGCGTCTCTTAGCCATCCCCGACGATAGGTTGCGCTTCCTAGCCAAAACCACTAAGCCGTGGCTTCCCTTTCCTCAAGTTTTTCCGGTGAGTTTTCCGGTTTTTGGTTCAACCACCCGTGTTGACTTCCTAAGGATCCCGGCTCGGGGGCGTGCAAGGCGACCGGACGTAATCCGATCTATCGATCTCGCCCATCGTTCGCTACCCCCGAGTTGGGTAGGGACCCCGCCGACCTTTATTTTTTTGGTGCCCTGCTCTTGTCCTGTTCTCTCACACTTTTTGCATGGGTTACTGAGTCGGGGGTGCGTTTCGAGTTCGCTTAAGCTGTCCTTTGTTGATGTTGAGCATTCCCTGCCATTCCCATTAAGTTTTGATCTAGTTTCGAGTCTTATTCTTGTCCAGGCTGTCTTGAGCCGACGCACCCTAGGTGTTTGATAAAATGCAAAGCGCTTCTGGTAAAACAGCCACTGCCTTCGCTATATCCGAATCTCGTGTATCATTGTTTTGATCGCTATTTACACGGATCGTCTCCCAGGAAGCCCTATCTCGTTGATTGTGGGTAGTGGTTTCCTTGATCGTGGGTAGTGGTGTTTCTTCAAGAGAGATCTTGGCTATGGTGTCGTTCTCGGCAAAGAAGAGAACGTAGAAAAGAGGAGTTTCAGTGAGGAAGGAAACCACGCCCAAGGAAGGGAAAATTAAATAAAAATAGAAAATAGAAAAATAAAATAAAAGAAACAAACAAAGAGTAAAGAAAAGAGAGATAACATCAATCCGTAAGCCATCTTTGAGCATTGTGTGGGCTGGATGGACTTTGGGAGTGTCTGTTTCATTTTTCAAAAAGTAACATTCGTCCTCATTTTGTCCATTTTCGCATGTTGCACCCCACATCCATCTTGCGTTTTGCATTTTATATATATTCAGGATCGTTGGATAGTGGTACACGCCGTTCTCGGCTTGGGATAAAATATATACGTCAAAATCGTGGTTTCGACGTTGTGAGGTTGGGTTTGAATTTATGGGAATTTCTAGGTTTAATGGAAGTTTCGGGCGTGCAGAATACATGGGAACTTCTGGTTTTAATGGAAGCTTCGGGCGTGTAGAGAACGCACGAAGAAGAAGAAGACTAGAAGAAGGAAAGAAAAGATTAAAAGAAAAAGCAAAAGGAAAATAAAGTACAGAAAAGGTCAAAAAAGAAATAGGGAAAAGAGAAAAAATTGGCTTCGGGAAGGAGGAGCGAGAGAAAAGGTGCAGTGGAAAAGACAAAATAGGGAAAAGACAAAAAGAGAAAAAAATAAAAAAAAAGAATTTTTAAAAAAACTAAAAAAGTCTTTTTTATTCGACGTGGGTCGGATCCGCGTTGGGTCGGGTCAATGGCCAGATTGGGTTTACCCGGTCCAAACCCGTTTTCCCGATTATAATAATGTTAAATATTAAGTATATATTAAAAATTTCAAAAAGTCAAAAAAATTTAAAAAAATTAAAAGATTCGAAAAATAATAAAAATTCAAAAAAATTTCGAAAATCCAACAACTTCCAAAGAACATTTAAAAATTCAAAAATTTCAGAAGATATTGAAATTTCGATTTTTTAAAATTAAATTAAATAAAAATAAAAAATTTAGAAAATTAAAAAATTCTCATTAAATTCGAAAATCCAGAAAGGTCTAAACATTTCAGTAGTAATTAGAAAGGCACCGAAAAAAAAATCCAAAAAATATTAAAAAATCCATAAAGATAAAAAAAGCCCAAATGTTTCGGAAAATTCGAAAATTCAATTTTTTTGAAAAATCTAAAAAAATATAAAAAATAAAAAATATAAAAATCAAAAAGGTTAAAAATAATCTCTTTAGCTATTTTATTTTAAAAATGGAAGTCTTTCAATTTAGAATTATGCTTAAAGTTGACCAAGCCCTTAGGGTTCTACCTTAGGGATTCAATTTTCCTTAAAAACAAATGTCATTGATTGTGTGATTTTGATACATTGATTTTGACTTCGGCTTCCTTTTAGTCTAGGTAGGATTAACATTTATCTTTTCCTTAATGTTAAATCTTTGCTCTTTCATGCAATTTATTTAACACTCTTCTTTACTACTAATTGTTATTTTAATGATTGTGTACCTACATGATCATCTTACGTGTTAATGGATAAGTATAAACTTAATCTAAATGACTTGACAAAAATATCCATTTTTTAAAAATGAATTAGATTAGGCACCAAGAGGACATTGATTTGTTAATAAGTGTAATCAAGTCCTTAAACCTAGATTCTTTGGATTCTCTAGTTGCGTATGAAGTGACGTACACTCCCATTATCTCTTTGGTTTATAACCAACCCTAATAGGTTAGTGGCGACTCCTTATTCAAAAAATTTTGCTATCCTCAATTTGAACACCCAATATCGTGCAAGGTGTGGGCTTGGGAGAGCCTGTGTTTAATCACGGGCCATGGCCAATCTTTTATACAATATCCCTAAACCTATTCCCTCCCCCCAGGGTAGATCACGACAAGTTTGTATCACATGGTTAGTTCATGAAATAGGAAATGCATCCACGTTTAATTTGTAGTCTTTAAAAGAACAAAATACATTAGTCGGTCTCATATACATTGCGTTAATTAGGAGAAATAATTTAGTGTAGATTGCGTAGGTAACATTCCATATCATATCATTTTAGAAATCATCTTGCATAACCATGCATAACATTCGTTCATTCCGTCCGCATATCTTCCTAACTAATGGTTTGCAAAAACTAGTGGTGATGGATTCATCCGGAAACTTGAACAAAAGAGTTATCTAGAGCGGAAAGGTGGATTCTTGAAATCCTTACCATCAACTGCTGGTGTCCATCGAGTGGAGTTAGGCTTTACTCGATCTACTACTCGAACTCGAATGAGGTTGAATTCTCAAGCTAGCTTTACTGTGTGACAGGCTTGATTGGATAGAGCTTAATTCGATTCAGCTTGGTTATCCAACATCAAGGGCTCATGTTCTCGTTAAATCTAGTTTCCAAATCGCAACAGACGTTACGGATATAGGATGATAGCATATCTACTTATCTAGCATTGCGTAAGTGTGCGTATGAAATGATGTCGTGTTAGAACACTTGCTAAACATACCCTTAAGGAATGAGCTGATGTCGAATGGACTGACATACATATTGTCAAAAAGCTAGCCTGCAAGGATTAGACTTACGGGGTTCTTGCGTTAAGCAAAGTGTTAAGAAGACTGAGCAATATGCGTTTGATATTCGCCTTGTGCAAACTTGATAAGATTTGAGTTGATCACATTTGAGTGTTTGGCGATTAAAGCTCAAGTCGCTTGGTTTGTTTACACCTAATGCAGTTGGTCAAACTTGAGGTCTCACATCAATTTTCTTCAAATGTCAAGGGCTATACAGTTAGAATGCAACTCAGGCATTTCCACCTTGAATTAATCCTCTGGAAGTAATGCCAATGATTGCACAAAGCATCTCCAACCACTATTATATTTGTCTCTTCTCTCTGCTCTTTGGGTCTTGTAACTTCTCTTCTTGTTTTCATCAGTTCATCTCGTCCACAACATTGGATTTCTTTAGTCGATGATTGCAAAAAGCATTTGTATTTCTATTCTGGTTTGTCTCTTTCACCATCCATTTTTTCTACATGTCTTATGTACTGTAATGGACGTCCTTGTGTTACAGTCGTTCTCTTCCGCTTGCCTCCAAGCACAGACGACATTGTATACGTTATCAACTCCTCGCCAGCCTGTCTCGTCTATATTATTTAGCAACAATACATTGCACCGCTGTAGTCTGATTATCTCGCTGGAATTATGACGGTCTTCAGGTTCACTTATGGTGTAACACTAGGCTTGGGTTTGACTGTTTTAGCTGTTGGAGCAGCTCCTGATGAATCCCTCATTACTCACGTACCAGGCTTTGATGCCTCTTTACCCTCTAGTCATTATGCAGGGTACAAACTCCACCATTGTCCTTCCTGTCATTTCGATCTCAGCCTCGTTTAATTGTCTAAGAGAATTCTGAGTTTGTTATTTGCAGGTACGTCGCCATAAAGGGAAACCCTGGAAAGAAGAATTTGTTCTACTATTTCATTGCGTCTGAAAGGAATCCTAGCAAGGACCCTGTAGTGCTGTGGCTTAACGGAGGACCCGGTTGCTCCAGCTTCGACGGTTTTGTTTTCGAACATGGTATTCGAATTAAACACTGAACCGATATGATGATGTTTTCGTAGTCACATGTTGTAAGGTCCCATTTTCATGGCCTTACCTACATGCAGGACCATTTAATTTTCACGCAGGAAAGCCAAATGGAAGCTTGTCCATACTTCAGCTCAATCCCTTCAGCTGGTCTAAGGTCTGTAAAATCGTTTCTGTTTTGTGAACTTCTCCATTCACTTACTGTATTTCATGTTGGCGTGGAATAATTTGTAACTCATTGTTTCCTGAGGTCTACAAGGAAGTGCTCTTGCTCAATTTTCAGGTCTCCAACATTATCTATTTGGATTCACCATGTGGAGTGGGTTTATCATACTCTGACAATCCACGCAATTATGCGACAGGAGACCATCAAACCGCCTCTGACACGCATGCCTTTCTTCACAAGGTAACAATGCAAGGCCCTGCACTAACCTGAACGTGTTAGGTTTAAGTTGGCCGGTCAATTTACAGGAAAGGAATAAGTAGGATAGCGGTAGTGCAGCTGCTAATAAGCCGTTGTATTGAAGCACTCCTCTTAATCTTAATATGTAAAGCTGCTGAATCATTTGTGTGTGGATTCAGTGGTTCGAGCTCTATCCAGAGTACCTTTCAAATCCATTCTACATATCAGGAGAGTCATATGCTGGAGTTTATGTGCCAACTCTTGCCTCCAATGTAGTAAAAGGTACGGTGTACTCAACAAAATTCCAGGTTCATCTGTCTAGTTTTGTCAGTAATTGCAATTGAATTTCTCTTTCAGGAATTAAGAAAGGTAAAAAGCCTCTGATCAATTTCAAGGTATCTATATCCTCTTCCCATCCTCTGCTGAATGACTTGGGAACACCCAATTCCATGAGGATGGCTTTAACTGACTGAACTTTTTAAATATGAACAAATGTACCTTACTGCAGGGTTACCTCATTGGAAATGGGATTGCAGATGACGAATATGATGGCAATGGCCTTGTGCCTTTCTTCTTCAGTATGGTGCTGATCTCAAGCGACATCTTTGAGGTCGGTTAAACAGGGAAACTAGCACTAATGAGTGGATTTGTGCTCTCAAGAAGTCCCATGCGTATGTTTAGCAGAAGCTTTACAATTGATTCTGCAGGATTGTCTGGCTACATGTAAAGGGAAATTTTATGACCCCCCAAATGACCGATGCCGACAGAATATTCTCAAGGCTTACACGGTGCGACGGTGTCCCTTTCACATTAATTTGGGACATGTCTATTAGCTTTCATAGCAATAGAACCGATACTATCCTCAAATAGATTTGCAAGTGGGATATGGCTTATAAATTGACATTTTTCCCGCTACTTTCTAGGCTGTGACAGATTTGAATAGCTACGACATTCTTGAGCCGTGCTATCGCTACCCAGGCAACAAGGTCACGAGTCTGCCTCTTGGCCACCATCATTTGGGGGTGACTCAGAAGCCTCTCTACACAATAGAAAGAATGTTTGGTTACGATTCGCCTCTTTGGCTATTAGGAAAGGACAACACGGTTACATCGAGTCCCCAGTCTGCAAACGCGTTTCACATCCCATGCTTTGTGAGTAATTGGAGCTTTTAGTATGCACGATTAATTTTCTATTGCTTTTCCAATCTCATCTGGAGGTTGAAAATCAAATTCCAGGGCATTGTAAATGTAAGCACGGTGACATTTTAGTGCTTTCTGAGAAAGCTAGAACCTTCAATTGCTGTTGCTATGCTTGATTAGTTACGTTTAAGAGTAAAGATGGAGATTTGCATAACACATTTGTTAACAAAAGACCGATATATCTGTTACTATAATGTGAGTCCAAATTTACATTGGGCGAGAACTAAAAATAGTGCTCGTTCTCTCCTCGAGATAAGTCAAGCATCGGTATCCCATTACATATCATAATGTTCTCAGTTGTGTTTGCAGAATGATGATTTCGCAACTGCATGGTTAAACAACGAAGCAGTTCGGGAAGCAATCCACGCAGCACCGGTAAAGTGTTAAATTTGTTGCTTTTCTTTGCCCCAGAAATGTCGAGCTTCCAGTTATTTGATCAAGCATTTGTTTATCTTACGTGTAATAGGCGAGTGTGGCAGGTCCTTGGGAGATATGCGCCATTAGAGTGCGGAGAAACTATACCATCGATACAGGAAGTATGATCCCGTATCACAAAAGTTTGATTTCTGAGGGATACAGGGCACTGATATACAGGTGAGATATGTGATGTTCATGCCCTCTGCATTACTGAGATATCTCTTCTTGCCACGGCACTCCTAATAGGATTGATGTAACTTGAACTTGTTGAATTAACCTATTTGATCCCAATAGTTGTTGCCCCTTTTTCTTTTGATTGTCGTTAATTGACAGTTCTTTTATCTGCTCTCAGTGGAGATCATGATTCAGTCGTACCTTACACCGGTACTCAAGCGTGGATCAGGTCGCTTGGATACAAAATTGTCGATGAATGGAGATCGTGGATCTCCAACGAGCAGGTCGCTGGGTAAGTTCTTCATCCCATGTTTGGTGGTAATGCTTAGCACTGCAAGGTATAATCTTATCGACTAGTACTCATGGTCAAAGAGTAGAAATGTTGCATAGCACTGCAAGGTATAATCTTATCGACTAGTACTCATGGTCAAAGAGTAGAAATGTTGCAAATCCTCTGTTCATTCAAATTTCCGTCGGTTTTAAATGCATCCACGAATTCAAATTATTATGCAATGCCACTGTGGGTGATTACGCTATGCTGCTCTAAGCATTCAACTCCAAGTATTCAAGCTTTTCCAACTTGTTTCAGGTATCTGCAAGGGTATGACCACAACCTCACATTCCTTACGGTCAAGGTCAGGAACCAACGAACCTTCTTACCCATCATATCTTAAGACTCACAATTCGTTACACGAAAAAGACTAGAACAAGGTCACGGCATTATAATGAAGAGCATGCTGTTTTCTGCATATTTTGGTCGCTCTGTCAAAACAAACGGGAATGTGGCACACTGCAATAAAACAATGCTGATAATATATACTTAAATCTCTATGGACAGAAGATGCGACAGTATACAAAACTATGTCAAAAGTTCTTCCTCAATGTCTACGACAAAATAAAAAAGAGTTGTCTGTGTCTAAATCCTAGAGAAAAGCTCAATTAATCCTTAACGAACTAATTTCGTATGATGTTTGGAAATGAGATATTTGAAGTTCAAATTCACAAATCCTTGCTTTTTGATAGTTGATACCGAAGATGAAAACCTTTGACTCGCTTTTGAGGCTCCAAGGCAATTCTATTCTTTGTTTTACTGGAATGCACTTAAGCCTATTTTAATTAATCGCACATGTGCTGCTCGTTGAACTAGTCATCTCCTTGTCTGATGCTAATAATAACCATCTAGTAATTGGTGCAGGGAGCGGGGCATACGGTCCCTCAATACAAGCCGCGGGAATCATTGGATTTCTATACTCGCTGGCTAGATGGAAAACCAATTTGACATTACTACATCGCCTCTGGCTTATTGAATGGGGATCTTTCTACCATTTAGTCTGAAAAGCAGGAGAAATATAACTTATGTACTCGAAAAGTTCATCAAGTTTACAATGAGATCTTCCTTTGCGGTTTCTTGATTTCTCCACTGTTCTTAGCACAAACAAACCGACTTGAATTTGGCCTATATTCTAACATAGGGAGAGATCAGTACTCCCGACTTTTGTTCAATTTCTCAACAGAGACTAGGCGAAATGAGCTTTGTTATTGCATCCGGTAAAGTATGACAGATGTAATCGACATTGACACAGATTAATCATGCATTAATACTTGATATATTGTATAACTTACTGTATTTATTACTGATCCCCATGTTAGGCTGATTGATGTTGCCGTAATTCAAAATCATGCATCAATTCTTGTAATGCAATACAATGAAGATCTCTTTGAATCTAGAACCCTTTATGATATACGTGATGGAAGAAATTGAAGGTGAAACACTTGCAACTCACACGAAGAAGAGAAGGAGATAGATTTTTCGTTTAATTCACTTTTAACAAGATCGATTACAAGACTCTCCTATTTATAAACTTGTTACATGACTGTTATTCTTTCTCATAAATATAGCTAGCGTTCCAAGGAGATAAAATCCTAGGAATTTGCAAAACATTAATTACACCTTGAAACACAAACATTCATGATATAGAAATATGAACAAACTTCTTAAAAGAAACGCTACAATGATGACTTTTTTTTTTTTTTTTAAATGTGTGTACTTGAAGAGTCGAAGAAAAATATCAATGGATCAATAACTTCTTTGCGTGATCGACAACATCCAATGAATTTGGTTTAATTATTAACAATATGAGGCTTAGTACTTCCGCTACACCAATCAATATTTTCGGTTCCACTCTATCATAGCTGAAAACGAGCAAACACTTATAATCAATCTTTACACCAAAAATCTCATCATGATGAATGCTTCTGCCAATTACCACTTAAGCTTATGGCTTCCGGATTTCAATCCAGGCATGCCCAGCTTGATACTTAGTTGATTGGATATGACTAAATTGAGTATACTAATGGCGCACTCCCTTGCGCTCCTTGTACAATCACAGTCAGCCAAACGAAAAACCACGACCAGTGAGTCCAGCTTGTGCAACATCAGATTGGTCAGGATCAGTTGTCGTCGAACGCCAACATTGCTCTATTTCTGAAGGTATTATACCGCTAGTGCTCATTGCATCCGGCGCAACCTCCAGCGAGGCATGTTCGTGACTTTATTTGAATAAATCAAGTTCTGGAATAACGATGCTCAAGGAAAAGCTGGCTATCACATCCGAGGGTCACTACTTCCTGATCTGTGAGACAAGGTTCTCAGATTTCGATGAGCATAACGGGTTATTGCTTGCTATAGGGGTATCAAAATGGGTCCATGGCCTATTTTTTGACTTATATTTCTTATAAATGGGTTGTGTATGGGTTGTCAGTATTCAAAGGTCCGGCTAAAAATGGGTTTAAAGAGTTATAAGTTGAATTAGATGGGCCGAAAATGGGTCACCCATTAAAAAATATTGTCATCAAGGCTTAGGGGTCACGCAGCTTTTGCAAGCACCGCCATCGATCTTGCCCTGGCAACTCGCAAGCAACCGTAACACTTCTCGTCGCTCCTCAGTTGCCTACTTCTGTGCCCGCCTCTGTCGCCTGCCGATGGTGCGACGTTAACCTAACTCTCTGTCGTTAGGGTTTGGTTACTCATCAGCTTCATCCTGGATCTCCTTCTGCTAAATCAGAGCCTCCTCTTTCAGTATCCTCGAGCTTATGCCTTACGATATGAGCTTCTCCTCTTTTTTGTGCTTCTTCGCAGGTCTCGTCACGGCAGTTTCATTGTCGTCAGCGAGGAAGGCTTGCGGATTTTGGTGCCTCGTTCTCTTCTTGGCCATTGTTGGAGGAGGAGGAGGGGGAAGAAGAGGTGTGTCGGTGGTCGGAGCTGGATCTGGAGCAGAACACTGCTGGCAACGGATGCAGAAGAAAATCCTAAACCTCGACTAGGATTGATGGTGCGTGATGTTGGTTGAGCTCACGCATGGACCTTTTGTTGGGCTTGCGGAGGGAATAAAAGATGCGACGAAAATTTGAAAAATCAATTAGAAATTTCAGTCCTTTTTTAATCTCTTTTCAGTTTTCTTTCTATAAATCAAACCATAAAATAAATTTTCTTTTATATTATTTAGGAAGATTTATCATAAAAATAAATCTTAAAACATGCTCACACTCACATAAACTAAAAATGACCAGAATTTGAAAATTGTTATACTTTAAAAAATGATATTATCTTTTGAAGCTACTATCTAACAAATAAAATATCGGGAAAATTTCAAATAAAAGTCTAAAGTGTCTTTATTTTCTCAAATAAAGGTTTGAAGTGTCATAATTTTTTCAAATAAGAACCGAAATGGAATCGGTTTAAATAGAGGTCTCAGTAGTGGTTATATCAATTTCAAATAAGTGCTTGACTTTCTAGTTGGTTAAGGGTATTTTTGTCCTTTACCTTTTTTTTTTTTTTTTTTTTTTTTTCCTTTTTTTTTTTTCTTTATACATTTTTTTTTTTTTTTTTTTTTGGTTTTCTCTTCCTCTTTGCTAGACTAAGCAGGTGAGGCGACCATTGCCCTAGGTGAGACCACCCTCGCCAAATCTAGGCAAGGTTTGCCCTCGAAAGCTATAGGTGAGGGCCGCCATATCTGGTTTGGGCGAGGGGATGGCCTCGCCTTGATCGCAATCCTTGCTAGCAATTGGGGAGGTCATTGAGCCCTTGTCAGCGCTAACTAGAAAAAAAAAAGATTAAAAGGAAAAGAAGAAAGAAAAAAAAAAGAAAAAGATAATTTAACATAAAAATGGTCTTTTGATGAAAATACCCTTTGGCTAGCCAGAATATTTAGCTGGCCAGCCAGCGATCAGCAAGGTTAGTCTCTTATTTGAAACTACTATAGCTACTTCATGCCCTTATTTGACATAAGGTCAACTTTAAGCCATTATTTGAGAAAATGATAGCACTTCAAGCTCTTATTTGAAAATTTCCCTAGAATATTGCTGCACAACGGACTGTGGTCGTTATAGAATAAATTCAATGTAAATAATGTTCATATAAATAATGAAACTGAAAAGAGCTGGTACCTAACACGTAAAATGGGTTTGTTAGCCCTAAGTTCTATATATATATATATTGGTCAAATTCTTTATAAATATTTTGCTTTTTTTAATTTGGTTTGAAGTTTTTATCCAAGTAGCATATACATGTGAAGAACTTAAAGGGAGTGTGGGTTTTCCTATAATATTAATGTGTTTTAGCGATGCAGGTTAGGTCGGGTAAGGATCGAGTATGGTTCGCTAGATTTGTACTATATGAATATGTATCAAAATAGGTTAAATGGGGTAATATGGGTCAGACCATATACGACTTGACCCACTCATTTGACTGGGTCGTAAGAACCCACCGAACCAATTCTCTTTGATATAGCTAGTGCTAGTACCTAGAGGGGGGTGAATAGGTATATAAACGATTTTTCGCACAATACTTAGACAATTGAGTAATTGCAGCAAATAACATTCAATCGTAAGACTCGGTGAATGAAAGAGAGAATTAAACACGAGGTTTATAGTGGTTCGGCTTGATTCAAGCCTACGTCCACTCTTTCGCACCGACACCAATCGGCTGGATTCCACTATGAACAAAGAGATGTTACAGCGTTGATCTTCCTTGACTTCCGGGTGTAGATGAACTACCACACTCACTCAAGGTATCACAAAGTATAGACACTCTCGTATACAATTTCGCTCGATCGTATCGACTAATAATCAAGGTGTTTCGGACTGGAATTTCTCTATCGATCACACACTTGAACAACCGAGATGTCTTCCTTTTATACTCCTTTATGCCATCATAACCGTTGGCACTTACCAAAGGAATTCCTCCAATCTACCCGTTGGACGGAATCAATCAAGAAGATCATCCGAGCTATTAAAGGAATCGACGATAGCCCATCAATCCTGTTCGCCCATACAATCAGGATCTTGGTTTCCATGAATAGAACCTTCCAAGAATACTTCGTCGATTATCGGATCTTCAATTGATCTAGATACGAATCAAAGAATCCGTTGTATATGTCCAGCCAAAAGATCTTCTCCAGAGATCAAGATGAAATCCTTAACCATAATCCTCGATTTGGATTTCCTTCAACACGGATCGATAGACTGTCAATGAGAATAATTTTGAGTCTTAAGTCTTGAGTCTTGAATCTTGAGTCTTGAAATATGAGTCTTGAGTTCGAGTCGGTGGTCGAAAGTCTTCGACACAAATAACTGACTAGACCGATGGAAACGTTTTGTCGGCTTCAAAATCTTCTAGAGCGATTTCTCCAACAATCTCGCCCTTTTGATGATGACAAAACTTTCCCGTAGATTTGAACAACCTTGACCCGCAAAAAACATTTCTCAAGCAATATGGCTATCTCATAAAGATTTAATAAACAACCGACTCGCATCCACAGAAAATTGGTTAGACTTTCATGAGTAATACCATATAACAATACTCGATATAAATGCCAACAGTCAAGCATCACAATCCACAGCCAAATTCAGTCCGTACTCAAGTTCACACAAGTCATACTCAAAAACTTAAAAACTCACAATCACAAAACAAATTTAAAATCAAGGATTGAAAAAGATGGTTGGTTCAAATTTCTTCTCCCCCTTTTTGTCATCGTAAAAGGTGAGAAAAGAGTCATGTACGCTTGGGAATGCGCACGATCCGGAATTCTCCCATGGACTCGTACTATGCCTTCGAGCCTCTTCAAGTCTTCCCTTAATTTTGCTACCTCTTCTCCTTTGGCATTAGCTTGAATCTGCAGAGCGAGGTCTTTCATTCGTATTCCGGGGTAATCAAGATGCTTGGCCAGCATTCTTGATGGCTTGAATTTCATAGTCCGAGCATAGATTTGTCCCCGCATTTCCGAAGAATATCAAGAATACGATGAAAATCTGCGGAATTGTCGACCGTATACTAGCATTTACTTTCTCGGATAGAGTGAATGCGGACGATGGCGCTTCGTATGACCTTGCAGATTTGATGATGTATCATGATGATCTTCGAGGTAATGGAGAAGCATGAGGTGAGGATTTTTCTTGCTCCCCAACTCCCCCGTCTCTAAGACATCAAAATCTTGCTCGTCAACTCCCCCTGTCTCTAAGACATCAAGATGGGTGGAGTGATGATCATGCTCTTCCGTTCCTTTTTCTCCAGATTCAGCAGCAGACTTTTCTTTCTCTTCTTCTCCTTCTTCTTCATCTTCTTTTTCTTTCTCTCTCTGTTCTTCTTCTTCTTCATCCTCTTTCTCCTTTTCTCGCAGCTCTTCTTCTCTTTGCTCGGATCGAAGTTCCGTTGATCGAGATACGTAACGTCTAGTCCTTACCAAAGGCGGGAATAGAGTGATCTTCATCGTCTTCTTCATCCTCTAAGATGAGAGATCTTCTTTTTGGATGGAGCACGAATGGGCTCCTTCCCTTTTCTCTTTGATGCAGAAGAGAGCGGAGTTTTCACCTTGAACTTTGCCATTTCCTTGCTAAGTTCTTTCAGATGCATCTTCGTCAACATGTTTAAACCTACCACCATTTTATCGCATGGTCTAACACAGAGAGTGTGTGGCAGTTCGATATTCATGTGTCTGAAGATCTTTGTCACAAGATTTGGATAAGGCAATTGTCCCTTGTTCTTCGACATTGCTCTGTACATATGGAATAGAATAGTATGAGGCAGAGAGAACTTCTTCCCCGAGTTGATTGCATACATCAATTTGGCTTCCGAATTGGATACATCGTCTTTGATGTAGACTTTGGCCTGATGCGTTGATCACAATTTTGTGCAGCACAATATTGATGGCACTCATCTTCGAGTAGGTAATCTTCGCCTCTCGTATCTCTCGTTTTTGACAAGATCCGAGTAGCACGAGCAATCGAGACTTTGATTGGTTGATAACGTCCTCGTTCAACACCAATTATGTCCGCCAGCATGTCCACATCAATCACATAATCCTGATCTCGGACACTGAATGATATTCTATTCGCATCAAGAAAACTTAGATTTGAATAGAAATAAGCAAGTCAAGTGTGCATAACCATCGATAGTATCGTGCAAAACCGCTCAAGTTGAAGCAGTTCGAACTTTTCCCTTAAGTTCACATTAATTGCATCCAGAAATCAAAATCAACACTCCCGGGGTTTATCACTCCTCGTTTCAACAAAGGCGAAGAACAGCTTTCCCGATCATTCGATCTAAACAACTCCATCTTCTTTCCCTTCACATTTGCAGCAATGCCCATTCTTGGTTGAAAATCACTAAACATTTTATCATCTTCGTTCCCCTCATTAGGAATCGGTCCTGAAACCCGAGGGTCACTTGGAATGTTTGCAAGTGATTCTTCAGCCTTACCTTTGGGAGCAATTCCCAATTCCTCCATTCGCTTCAAAAATCTGTACTCATTCCCATAATTCTTTTCTCTAAGAAAAGCATCTATATAATTCAGAGGAGAACCAGAAGCCTTCAATGCACGATAGAGCATGTAAATAAATGAGGGTTTATGTGCTCTCACCGGTTCGACGTCCTCTAGAATGACTTCCTCCCGATGATGACCCGCACCTTGTGGGGTAGATGGTGAGTGATGAGGTGGAGAGGGAACAGGACTGTTTCTTTGTCTCGACAAATCATCTTCCTCGGTGAGATCGAAGTGCGTAGGTCCCTCTTTCATTCTCTCGTGGACCCCCGCTTGCTATCCTTGACGACTTTCTCGAAGAAGACATCTTTTCTTGTCAATGGAAGATTCCTTCACTCGTTTTCCCAAGGAAAATGACAACTTTCTCGAGTATGGATACGAAGTAGAAAACGGGGTTGAGAGAAGAATGCCTTTTAGGGTTTTGAGAATCGAGTAAAAAGTGAAAACTGTGTATATATAACTCAGTTTTGAAAAGGCAAGAGCAATCGTTACAAAGAAAGGTGAACAGTCGTCTTTCTTAAAAAAAAAGTAATAACTGCCATTTTAAAAGAGATTATCCCTTTTTGAAAAGGCATGTTTAAAGATTGTATCAATCAAATATAACTGAACGAAAGATCGTACCTTTTTTTTGAGATTAAAAGAATAACTTACGTCTATACAATGAAGGTCTCGAGTCCGAGAATTCGTAGTCCGAAGTATAGAGTCCGAAGGATAGAGTCTCGATTGATGTAGATTCTTCGTCTTTAACTTCTTCAAGCTTCAAAATGTTGAGTCTGGTACGGATAAAATCGAATTGATTTTTCTCCAATGGCTTTGTGAATATATCCGCTAGTTGACTTTTCGAATCAACAAATTGAATTGAGATTTCTCCATTTTGAATATGATCTCTAATAAAATGATGTCGAATCTCTATATGCTTTGCTCTTGAATGAAGGATTGGATTTTTGGTGAGATTGATTGCGCCGGTGTTGTCACATCGATTTCGTGCATGAGTCTTCAATCCCAAAATCTTGTAGCTGTTGTTTTATCCATAGAATTTGCGAACAGCAGCTTCCAAGAGCTACATACTCTGCTTCTGTTGTAGAGAGAGCTACAGTGCTCTGTTTCCTTGAAAACCAAGACACTGTCCTGCTTCCAAGCAACTGGCAGGTTCCTGAAGTACTCTTTCTATCGACTCGCAACCGGCCGGATCGGCGTCGAATATCCGGAAGATTGAAGTCTCCCTCTTTAGGATACCATAGACCGATCCTTGAAGACGAGGCAACGTATTTAATAACACGTTTTGCAGCCTTGAGATGAGATTCTCTAGGATCTGATTGAAACCTAGCACATATGCAAACACTCAACAAAATGTCAGGTCTAGAGGCAGTAAGATAAAGAAGTGAACCGATGATGCTTCTGTACAGCTTTTGATCAACTTTCTTCCCTTCTTCATCTTTGTCTATTTTCAACGAACTTGACATTGGTATATCAGTCTTCTTGCAATTTTCTAATCCAAACCTTTTGACAAGATCATTAGCATATTTTTCTTGACAAATGAAAGTACCTTCCTTCAATTGCTTTACTTGAAGACCAAGAAAGAATGTTAATTCTCCCATCATACTCATTTCAAATTCATCCCGCATAGACTTTGAAAATTTCTTGCACGTACTTTCATTAGGGGATCCAAATATGATATCATCCACATATATTTGAACAAGTATAAAACTTTTGTTTTCCTTTTTAATAAATAAAGTAGTATCAACTTTACCTTTAACAAAACCACTCTTTAATAAGAACTTACTTAGTCCGTCGTACCAAGCTCGAGGTGCTCGCTTTAAACCATACAGAGCCTTTTCCCAAGGCGAGTCCGGCTTCTTTGGGTCTTCAAACCCCGGAGGTTGTTCCACGTAAACTTCCTCATGGATAAATCCATTTAGGAAAGCGCTTTTGACGTCCATTTGGAATAACCTGAAATTTTTATAGCAAGCAAATGCAAGTAATAGACGAATAGCTTCTAACCTTGCCAGGAGCGTAGGTCTCATCATAGTCTATTCCTTCTTCTTGCGTATATCCTTTTGCCACGAGTCTTGCTTTGTTTCGTACGACTTTTCCTTTTTCATTCATCTTGTTTCTGAACACCCATTTGGTTCCGATAACAGTTTTACCTTTTGGTTTAGATGACAGATCCCAGACGTCGTTTATGTTGAACTGTCTGAGCTCTTCTTGCATAGCTTCAATCCAGCTTTCATCGATAGAGCTTCTTCTATGCTTTTTGGTTCAATTTCAGAAATAAGAGCTACGGCACTAGACTCTTCACGCCTTTTGGATCTCGGTGCGGATTCCTTCATTAATTTCTCCGATAATGAGATCTTTAGGATGACTGGATTTATGCTTCCAGATTTGCTGGTTGATTTAACTGGTTGAAGACCTTTTTCTTTATCTCGAGTCTTCATGAGTAGCTTGATGCCGATCTTCCGAATTTGAGAAGCTTCTTGAGTTGTAATCTTTTGAGGGTCGGAAAGGTTCGGACTCTTCATGCCGAGTCCGACCGGATTCACCTTGCATAGAGTCTTGGAATTTGACATTCATTGACTCCTCCACGACATCGGCTCTTCTTATTATAGACTCGTAGGCTTTGCTTGATGTAGAATATCCAAGGAAGATGCCTTCATCCGATCTTTCTTCGAACTTACCAACTTGATCTTTTGCATTTTTCAATATAAAACATTTGCATCCGAAAACATGAAAGTATGAAACAATAGGCTTCTTTCCTTTGAGTAATTCATAAGGAGTTTTCTCGAATAGGTCTTAGAAAGACTCTATTGATAATATAGCATGCTGTTGAAACAGATTCAGCCCAAAATCGTGAAGAAATTTTACTTTCAATTAACGAGTTCTAGCCATTTCTTGAAGAGATCGATTCTTCCTTTCCACCACTCCATTCTCGCCGAGGAGTATATGGAGAAGAGAATATATGTTTAAATCCGAGTCATCACAAAATTTTGTAAAATTTTGATTTTCAAATTCGCCTCCATGATCTGTTCTTATACTTGATATAACACATCCAATTTCATTTTGAATCTTTTTAGCAAATTTTTCAAAATACGAGAGTGTTTCGAGACTTATTTGCAAGAAAATATACCCAAGTAAAACGGGAGTAATCATCTACAATTACTAGGCAATATTTCTTACCTCCAATACTCGGGTTCGGTTGGTCCGAATAGATCCATATGCAATAGCTGCAATACATGATTAGTAGAGACATGATTTATAGACTTGTATGAATCTTTTACCCGCTTTCCCAGAATGCAAGGAGTACATAGATTGGTCTTTTGATATGACAATTTTGGTAGACCTCGAACAAGCTGTTTTGATGAGATTTTGGCCAATTGCTTCATATTGACATGGCCGAGCTTTCTATGCCATAGGTTTGCTTCGTCTTGTATTGAGATTAAGCAATGCGAATCATTTGGTTTTACGTCTAGGAGGTAGATATTTCCATGTCTTCGACCTTTGAAAGATCGAGTAGAGTCTTTACCGATTCGTAACATGTTCCTTCTTGGAAGAAAATCTTGAATCCAGTATCACATAATTGACTCGATCTTTGAGAAGATTGTAATTGAGTCCTTCTACTAGCGAAACATTGTTTATTGTGAGATTTCCAATTTTAACAGTTCCAAATCCCACAATATTTCCTTTGCTGTTTCCTCCAAATGAAACTTTTCCTCCGTTCACTTGAATAAGCTTTATGAAGCTATTTGAGTCTCCCGTCATGTGTCTTGAGCATCCGCTGTCAAGATACCATTTTATCTTTTTCTTGACGGAGACCCGCATTCAAATGAAAATCTCAAGCTTTCTTTGGTACCCAAATTTTCTTGGGTCCTTTGGTGTTAGCAGAATAATCATTATAAGGCCATGCTTTCTTAAGGCTTCCAAATCATAGGACACTCTTTTTCAAAATGATCCTTTGTTACACTTTGAACATCTTAGAGCATTTCGACCTACTGATTTTACAAAAACTTTCTTGAAATGATTTTTGTAAGCCTCTTTCGATGGTCTCTTCTTAATTCTTTCTTTTACTTTAGGAAAATCAATCAATGGAATTGTTTCGCTGTCATTCCTAGTCCGGACTTATTGAAGTAAGGTCTTTGAACCGAAAGAACTTTTTCAAGTTTTTCAGATCCTATTGAAAATTTCCTTGAAATATTTGATAAGTCAGTTTTTAGAAAAGTATTTTCTTTTAAAAGATTATCTTCTTTTTCTTTAAGAGTAGAAACGTTCAAATCTAAACTTTTGATTCTTTCTTCTAAAATGTTTCCTTTTTGTTTTAAAGCTAAGTTTTCCCTTTTTAGTTCGGAAACTCTTTTAAGAGAAGTCTTAAGATTAAAACACAGTTCATCAATATATTTAGAGACTTTGACAGGAATTTTAAAATCACTTACCTCAAATTCACTTTCGAGTCCGATCCAGAATCCGAGTCCGAGTCCGATTGTGCCATCGCACACGATTGGCATATTCATCCTCACTTTCTTCACACTCAGTATCACTCCAAGTTTCGGCTTTGAGTGCTTTCCGAAACTTTTCAGCTTTTCCTTTCTTCTTCTTTAAGAGGACAGTTGGGTCTTATGTGTCCCTTTTTCTTACATTCGAAACAAACTACATCTTTGTTTGGTTCCTCATCATCAACAGACTTGGATTGCTGTCTTTGAAAATTTTGTTTCTTGGAGTTGAACCTTCTTCCTTTTATATTCAGTTTTTCGAACCTTCTTATCATAAGAGCAAGCTCCTCATCGTCCGAGATCATCTTCAGAATTTGCATTATCGAATCATCATTTGATTTCAATGCAATAGATTTCTTACCTCTTGGATCTTCGTCTTCATTGATTCGTTCCACTTCATAAGATGAAGAGTTCCAATCAGCTCATCAACGAGATAGTGGCATAATTCTTTGCGTCTCTCTTATCGAAGTCTTTATATGATTCCAATCCTTAGAAAGTCCACGCAAAGAGCTTGTTCACTTTCATGGGATCGAGATCTTTTGTCCTTGGTTCTCAAGACCATTGACAATATCGTAAAACGACTAAACATGTCGGTTATAGGTTCTCCTGGTTTCATTTTGAAGGATTCATATTGACCAAGGAGAATGTTGATTCTAGTCTCCTTCACTCGACCTGTTCCTTCATAGGTGATATGTAATCTGTCCCACACTTCTTTTGCTGTAACACAAGAAGATATTCTGTTATATTCAGTTGGTGACAAAGCACAATATAAAGAGTAAATTGCTTTTGCATCAAGTGCTTGTCTCTTATTGATTTCTTCCTGAGTCATTCCACCGGTCTCAATTGTTTCTTTTCCTCTTTCAGAAACTGATGCAGCAGTAGGAGTGATCCCTTTTTCCACAACGTCCCATTCCGAGGATCCTTTGATCGCGAGAAAGGCTTTCATCTTGTTCTTCCAGATGTTGTAATCCTTTCCATCAAAGTAGGGAGGTCTGGTATTGCTTTGCCCTTCCATCGCCCCGGTGCCGACATACTAGCCATGGATCTTTTACCGTGAAGTAAAACACTTCAAATAAAGTAAGAACACGAGCTCTGATACCAATTGATATAGCTAGTGCTAGTACCTAGAGGGGGTGAATAGGTATATAAACGATTTTTCGCACAATACTTAGACAATTGAGTAATTGCAGCAAATAACATTCAATCGTAAGACTCAGTGAATGAAAGAGAGAATTAAACATGAGGTTTATAGTGGTTCGGCTTGATTCAAGCCTACGTCCACTCTTCGCACCGACAGCCAATCGGCTGGATTCCACTATGAACAAAGAGATGTTACGGCGTTGATCTTCCTTGACTTCGGGTGTAGATGAACTACCACACTCACTCAAGGTATCACAAAGTATAGACACTCTCGTATACAATTTCGCTCGATCGTATCGACTAATAATCAAGGTGTTTCGGACTCTGGAATTTCTCTATCGATCACACACTTGAACAACGAGATGTCTTCCTTTTATACTCCTTTATGCCATCATAACCGTTGGCACTTACCAAAGGAATTCCTCCAATCTACCCGTTGGACGGAATCAATCAAGAAGATCATCCGAGCTATTAAAGGAATCGACGATAGCCCATCAATCGTTCGCCCATACAATCAGGATCTTGGTTTCCATGAATAGAACCTTCCAAGAATACTTCGTCGATTATCGGATCTTCAATTGATCTAGATACGAATCAAAGAATCCGTTGTATATGTCCAGCCAAAAGATCTTCTCCAGAGATCAAGATGAAATCCTTAACCATAATCCTCGATTTGGATTTCCTTCAACACTTTGGATCGATAGACTGTCAATGAGAATAATTTTGAGTCTTAAGTCTTGAGTCTTGAATCTTGAGTCTTGAAATATGAGTCTTGAGTTCGAGTCCGGTGGTCGAAAGTCTTCGACACAAATAACCGGACTAGGACCGATGGAAACGTTTTGTCAGCTTCAAAATCTTCTAGAGCGATTTCTCCAACACTCTTCCACCAAATTGGATTGTTAGCCCTCCCCATTCCCTATGGTTGATTTTATACTTAGATATCGAGACTTCTTATTATCCTTGTATTGGTTAGAAATGACAGTTATATCATTCTGACAAAAAAAAAAAAAAAATCAATGCAATGATTTTACTATCTATGCTCTCAGTGGTTTCTTTGATTAGTGTACAGTGTATCATTTGCTCTGCTGCTTTTTTTTTTTTTAACTTTGACCTCTAGTTTTTGAACTGGAGTTCCTTTGACACTGTAGCCGACTACGTCAACCTTGACGGTCGGCCACTATTAGATTTAAGCGAGATCATTAATTAATTGCATTTAAATCAAGTACCGCCGACGATAGTAATATAATTTTTGCTCTAATCCAGTAGTTACTTCATCACCTTCTTATTAATGTCGTCACGATTCTATTCTTGGTATCTAAGCTTACAGGCTTGCGGGAATAGGTAATGCGCATAGGCCTAAGTCACGCCAAAATTGGGAAATCTAGACGCCCTCACCTACCGTGCAAAGGGTCGCAAGTGGTGTTGTATATATGTCTGGTTCCTTTGGGCCTGGTCGCTACGACCCTCTTTGCGAGTACGCAAGTGCTGCTGTACACATGCTTGGTTACACGGAAGGTGAAACCATCTACACCTGCTCTTTTGGCGTGCTCTAGGTTTCTTTTTATGTTTCCTTTGTCCATCAAGCTCATCACTAAAACAGATTATTATTAGCATCAGTTTAGGCGTCTCGTGTTGAAGTTCGATCTTCTTCAAATTTGAACAAATGACGAATCATCCGACTATTCGAATAATGTCGCTTTTTGAATTTTCTATCAATTGGTCCTCACATTATATTGAACTTCTCTAAAGATGAATTCCGCGCAAGTTCTTTAGATGTGGTTTTTAATTTTTCTTTTCTACCTCGGTCTTTCATATATATTAGCTTTTCAAAAAATTTTCAAAACAGATACAAGAAAGGAAAAAGGCAAAATGTGGAGGAGAGGTGGGAGTATTTAGTGGGGCTGTGCAGATTCCAGGGTAAAGTACTTGCACTTTTTTTTATAATTACCAAGTTTCAATTTTTTGGAATCTAGAACCTAACCTATATATTCTTGGAATCGCCCTTGAAATCTGGAACTTATTATTAGTTATATGCCCTAAAGTAACCATGTAATAGTTATATGTTAAAGATTTCAGTTGTGTTGTCAAATTAATGGTAAAAACGTATTCATTCATTCGTCCAATTATCTGTATGAATGATTCCATAAGATTAGTTGTAACTGGACTTATTCTTGAGACGTTAAGAATATGCGTGACGAGTTCACAGTTAGATTAAATCTTTAAACCGTTCATGGTCAATGAATATTAATGATCCAGTTGAGACCGGTGTATTCTTAGCTCACCATTAAGTATTGGATGCTTAAGATAATGATGAGTCACGAGTTTTGGATATTATGATGCTCAAGTTAGAACACACGTGCTTATAACAGACACGTTTATTGAATGTGACACATAGAATGATTGGCAACATGGAAGCTTTTAGCAGGGTCAATAACTAATCGTTCATGCTCTGATTTTGTGTAAATAATTCTTAAACTTGAGGCATAGTGTTGACTTATATAGTGTTTGGACTAAATACTAAAAGGGTAAATCAGACATTTACCCATGACCAGCATCAAAATATCATGAAGGCCCCCAATCAATTAAGCGCTATTGACAGGATTGCTAGTTTCTCAGGTATCTCTTTATGCAAAATAGACTCTATTTCAGTTGATGCATGGATGATTGTTTAAGGTGCTATCGAACGCATAATTTGCAATGAGAAGTTTTTCTCTCGAATTGACACCATATTCCATTCTCCATGTCAGTATGTCTTCCAAACGAATGTCACTTGTGTCACCAAAATTGATATTGTTTGTCTTAATCCCAAAATTATTCTTAGAAATGTCCTTTATATTCCTAAATTTGAGTTCAAGTTAATATCTATTTCCAAAGCTTGCAAGGACAATTCTTGTCACGCCATATTCAACTCCCAAAATTGCTTCTTTCAAGACCTTTCGACTGGTAAATTGATGGGCTTAGATAGTATTACACAAGAGCTATACTTTTGGACCAATTTTCTAAAGGATTTTGATTAATCTTCCATTTCATGAAATAAAGGTGTTTCATGTAATGCCATTATTGATAATAAGATCATTCTTTTCCATCGTTTGGGTCATAGTACTTGTTTTTCTCACTGCAAATGTCCCATCTATCCTTTGGCAAAATAGTCACGAATATCATTCCTAGTCAATAAATCTCGAGCTACTAGTGCTTTTTCATTAATACATGTTGATGTATGGGGTCCCTATCATACTCCACATCACAATGGAGTTCGTTTCTTTCTCACCATTGTGAATGATTATACTCCTACCACATGGGTTTTCTTCATGCAAAAAAAGAGCCAAACTTCTTCCCATTTGTAGAATTTTTTCACCCTAATAAAGAATCAATTTGACAAATTTGTAGGTAATGGACATGAGTTTTTCACTACTGACTATAAGTCTTTTTTCTTTTTTCATGGCATTCTTCATGAGGGTTCTTGCACCTAAAATTGTCAGCAAAATGGAATTGTTGAATGAAAGCAACGTCATCTTTTAGAAGTAGCTTGAGCCTTTAAATATCAAGCATTAGTTTCTTAGACATTTTGAGGAGATTGTGTGGTCACAACAACCTATTCATTCAATCGCATGCCAGATACTTAAAGATTGGACTCCTTTTAAAATGCTTTTTCGGAAACAACCATATATTGATCATTTAATAGTTTTTGACTGTTTATGCTAAGCAACTATTGTAGGACCTCAAGACAAAATGGATCACGTGCCATATAATGCATTTTTATGTTGTATCTTGCTTTACAGAAAGGTTATATTCTCATGGAGATATCCACATCCCAATTCTTAATAAGTAGAGATGTTGTTTTCCATAAAGATATATTTCCATTTCAAGAAATGGCATCTTCATCTCAATCACCCGATTTGGTATTAGATCGTTGATCATTCTAATCAGAGGATGATTTATCTTTGAATCCATAGTATATTTTTGCTATAATAGATCTTGAATATTCTCTACTAGCAACACATAATTTTGTCTCCAAGAATCAAGCAATCAAGTCTTTAGTGATGAGAGGACCACACTTGTTTCACCTGCTTCATCAGTAGCATCTCCACAGCTAATTTTTGATGAATCTTCATCACCTATTCATGGATAGATGCCTATTGAGCAACCTCGACATACTGGCCATCATGTTCGCCCACCAACATGGACCAAAGACTACATATGTCCCACATTGAATTCTCCGGATACACATTATCTAGTGTCCTCTTATGTCTCATATAGTTGACTATCACTAGACTATATGTGTTGTATTTGTTGCATATCATAGGAACAAGAACCTTCTTCCTATGACGAAGCAGCTCATGATCCACGTTGGCATCAAGCTACGGAGTCCGAGTTAAATGCTCTCATAGAGAATCACACTTGGGATATTGTTTCGTTACCTCCACATCAAAAACCAATAGGTTGCAAGTGGGCGTACAAGATTAGATATAGGGGAGATGGTTCTGTTGAGCACTACAAGGCTTGATTGGTAGCTAAAAGCTTCACACAAAGAGATGGATTCAATTATCATAACACTTTTTCTCCAGCTGCTAAGGAGTTTATTGTTCGTTCCTTTTTCTCCATTGCTGTATTTCACAATTGGCCACGGATGTCCACAATACATTCCTTTATGGGGAGCTAGACGAAGAAATCTATATGGATCTTCCATAGGGTTTACGTAGATAGGGGGAGTCTCGAGTATGTCGTCTCCGCAAATTCTTGTATGGACTTAAATGGGCTTCCCAACAATGGTATGCCAAATTTACCACACCACTCATAGATGCAGGTTTTCAACATTCCAAGCATGATTATGCCTTATTTACATGGACCAGAGGTACATCATCAATCTATTTATTAATGTATGTCGATGATATATTATCATGGGATATGATGAATATGCTGTTGAAGATTTCAAAGAATATCCACATTCCACCTTTTATATTAAATATTTGGGACCTCCCAAATATTTTCTTGGCATTGAGATTGCTCGGTCTAATGAAGGAATCCGCCTTAGCTAGCGAAAATTTGTTATAAATCATATTAGAAGTAGGATTGTTAGGGTGTAAGCCAATTGTTGTTTAGATTGAATAAAATATCGTTGACAACACATGAATATGATATGGGATCATCATCATCACCTATTGTTGATTTATTGCTTAAGGATCCATCAAGCTACCAAGACTTATCGGAAAATTGATTTATCTCACCATGACTAGACTAGACCTGATATATATTATGTGGTACATATACTCAATCAATTTATGCACAGCCCAAAGCATTTGCATATGAATATAGCATTAAAAGTTGTGGAATATTTGAAAGGATGTCTAGGCCTCGGAATACTTTTATTGTGTGATTGTGACATGAACATGACAGCTTATTGTGACACGGACTATGCTACTTGTCCAATGACATGAAGATTTGTCATAGGTTTTTCCATTAAATTAAGAAGATCATTGATTTCATGGAAGACGAAGAAATAGTCAACAGTTTCCTTATCATCAATTGAATCAGAATATAGAGCTATGGCAAAGATTGCTTGTGAAATAGTATGGATTCAATGATTACTTTCTAATCTTGGAGTGCAAGTGGATGGGCCAAACATATTGTTTTGCGATAATGATGCTACACTCAAACTTAGAGCAAATCCAATATTTTATGAGAGGACAAAACACATAGAAATCGACTATCATTTCACTTGGGATAAAATCCCAAAAGAATAGTTGCAACAAGAGGAATTGCAACTGCTGAACAACCCGCGGACATTTTCACTAAATTATTATGTCAAAGATAGCACACGTATACATTGAGTAAGCTAGGCATCTTCGATATATACAAGTCACCAGCTTGAGGGAGAGTGTTGAAGATACGATTTGGTATATCTTGAAGATATGATTTGATTCCACGGATGATTGTACTAATCTTAGATTGATAGATTAATTGATTCAAATTATTCAAATAGGAAAATAGTATCATGTATATTATTTCCTATATTGTATATTCTTGTATTACATATACGTCGTGTCGTACATGAACGAAAGATACAGAGAAAATTTTTCAAGATCTGGATTTCTGTCAGAATAGAATATACTTAACGGGAAGTTCGTTGAATTTTGATCCTCTTCCGTTTCCATGTGGAGTCCGAAACTTGACATCCTGTTCATCTATGTCGACAGGGCGAGGCAATCACCATAAGAAAGAGGGGAAAGAGCCAAGTCAAATGGGAGGCATAATTAAGCCACGACTAAGTCATATATAAGAAAATTAATAGATAGAATTAGCACCCCCACCATTCTATTAAATGATCTATGATTGCACGTGGCCCCATGATCAATCACAGCGACGACGAATACCGCGTCGAAATTCCCATGTTCACCAATCGAATTGATTAGGTAACAATAATTGATAGCTCGATAGGATAGAATATACTTGGTGTGAAGCACATTGAATTATGATAATACCATTTTCATATAAAATCTGAAACTTGGAGGTGCGGACACCTAGAGTGTCAAAATTAGGCACAATGGGACATTTTAATGCCAAAAGTTTCAAAATATACATTTAAATGTCAAAATTGGAGAAAAATGGAATACTTAAGTGCTAACAATGAGAAATTCCAGTAAGCAAGCAACATCATTTTTGGTACTGATGTGGCTAGATAGACGCAAAAATAACATCGTTTTGGCATTGACGTAACCGCAAAAATTGAATTTAATATAATATTAATAAAAATAAATGAAAAAAAAAAATTAAAAAAGAAGAAGAAGAAGAAGAAGGAGGCGGAACAAGTTCCCTCGCTGAAGCTTGCTGCAAATCTCTCCTTTTTTTTTTTAATTCACATTTATTTTAAAATTCAATTTTGAGGCAAAACGACGTCGTTTTTGTCAGATCATTACTAAGTTGGTTTTTGACGAGCCACATAAACCACATGTATTATTAATGAAAGCCACGTTAGATTTCCGACTACTCTTGCTAGACTTGGCACTGAAGTGATCTACTTTTCAAAAAAGTGGTACTTAAATGTACATTTTGAAACTTTTTGCGCTGAAGTGTTTACCTGTGCCAAAGTTAACACTTTTGGTGTACTTTACCCCAGAAATTTGACATCCTATTTATCTATATCAATACGGCAAGGCGTGATGATGATATGGATGAAAATCCATAAGACAACGTAAATAAATTATATCGTGCAGATTGATCTCTTTAAACAAGTACTTCACAACGACACAAGTAGAGAACACACACGATACAAGTAGAGAATAAACATGTATATGTCTATGGTCAGTAGTATTCTTTTTGGGAGAGAGTTCTCTTTTGATCTTTCCACCTAATTACCTCGAAACCAAGTTGGGAGGAAAAGTACCAAAAAAGTCATAAACCTATTGTATTAGTACCAATTCAGTCATAAACTTTTTAATTGGATCAATTCAGTTCTAAACTTTTTAATATTGGTACCAATTCAGTCCATCCGGCCAATTTTGGCCGGCCGGTGCTGACGTGGACGTCGGCCGGTGGCCGGACGCTGACATGGCAATTTTTACGATTTTTTAAAGTTATTTTTTTGAAATTTTTTTGAATTTTTCTTTTTTTTTTCCTTTTCTTTTCAGCTTTCTTCCTCACGGTGGCCGGCAAGCCTTAGCAAGGGCTTCGCGGCCCTCGTCTAGCCTCTCCCGGGGTCGCCAGTGAGGTGGCTTCACTCGGATCTGGGCAAAAAGATAGCTGAAAAGAAAAGGAAAAAGAAAAGAAAAAAGAAAAAAATTAATAAAAAAATTGAAACAATCATAAAAATTGCCACGTCAGCGCCGACTAGCCAAAATTGGTCGGATGGACTTAATCGATACCAATATTAAAAGGTTTAGGACTGAATTGGTCCAATTAAAAAGTTTAGGACTGAATTGGTACCGATACAATATGTTTTGGACTTTTTCGGTACTTTTCCCCCAAGTTGGGAGAATTACTTGAATTAACTTAGAATACATGCGATGTTTTCATTTAGCACTTGAAAGTTCTAAACCGCCATTAATTTTCCACTCTCCTACTTTCCACTACCTAAACGTAAGTAGTCAATTGTCATACAAAAATGAAATAGAACAACATATAGTTGCTAGTTTTTAGCTAGCGAACTATTTATCATTTCAAAATTTTTCATGGGCATCAGGGGCTTAATCTAACGTAAATGGTGCAACACACATGCGATCTACCTTCACAAATTTTTCGTGGGTATCAGCGGCTCAATCTAACGTAAATGGGGCAACTTCATTCGGTCTACCTTCACTAAGAAAGTCCTATTAGTCAGTTCTTCTATTTCTCATGTGGCGTTTTTTAAAATAGGATTGTGCTGCTTAGTTTGTATTTTAAGGAATATTGTCCAAAAAGTCCTAAACTTATGGTATAGTAGCCAACTTGGTCCTAAGATTTATACCAATTTAGTCATAAACATTTCAATTGTGCCAATTTAATCTTAAACCTTTTAATGATTTGCTAATTTAGTATAAAACCTTTTAATTAATCAATTTAGTTTTAAATCTTTTGATAATATGCCAATTTAGTTATTGCAACCAATTTTTGGGAAGATATTGCTAATAGGTAGTCCAGCATCATCTACCCTTGCCTATGGCCAGTTGCCGCCCATCCCGAGGCTTGGCAATTTGCGAGAGGAGGAAGGAAAAAAAAAGAAAAGAAAATGGGGAGATAAAAAAATTAATTCAGAAAAATTTAGAAAAATGTAAAAATTATCAAAGTTAGCATTGGTTGTTTCTTATAGGACTATCGACGTCCACATTAGTGATTTCTGATAAGAATTAATAGGAAGGACTTAATTGGTAAATTGTCAAAATTTTTATGATTAAATTGATAAATCGTCAAAGGTTTTAGGATTAAACTGATACAATTGAAATATTTAATATTGAATTGACCACCTAACAATAGGCTTAAAACTTTTTAGACAATGTTCTTTTATAATTTGTGTGATGAATTAGAAAAGAAGAAATATCATGTAGTTATGATCCTCTCGTACAGAAGAAGACACGGCAAATACGGAGCCGTGTAATGTGGAAAATGATCTAGTTATATAGTTGCACTTAAATATTAAGGAATTTATCCGTGAGTACTTATGGAGCACTTGTTAAATCAGTACTTAAGGCAATATTACGATCTACAATCTACAAGTTATTCTTGTACAACGTGTAATTGTAATCAATACTTCGCAAATTAATTTTTTTATAATGCATACTTTAACAAGCGCCCAAGGAGCATTCGTTATTATATTATGAAGCATTCCACCATAAAATATTAATAGAAGATTCATTATTGCACTTTCTATCGGTATATCGGCTTGTGCATATGAAACTTGTCCCCCATAGCACATTAATAGTATTTGATTATTTCATCATATTCAAGACATTATAAGGAAATTTCCCAACACTAACTCAATCGCTGCATTCTTTTTTTTTTTGGGTTAATACCACGAAAAACTCTAAATTAGTATACTTGTGACAAATTTATCTTAAACTAATTTTTTGACCATTAAAAACTCTAAATTGATGGACCTTTGATAAATTTATTTCAAACCGATACACTCGTGATAAATTTATTCAATGTTATTTATGGTAGATTTTATTATTTAAATTATTGAGTTGAATAATACGCGATAGTTAACTGGTATATCAGTTTGATATTTTACTTTTCGTTTGTCACGGTTGTACTGGTTTTGTAGCTTTTTGTGATATTAATCCAATTTAATGAAGGGTATATCTATCATAAATGTACTGGTGTGAGGGTTTTGGTGGTCAAAAAAATTAACTTGGAGTAAAATGTGTTACATGTGCACCGGTTTAAGGTTTTTTGTGGTCATTTAAGGTAAATTTATCACAAGTGTACTAATTTGAGGTAAAATTGGCACATGTATACTAACTTGAGGTTTTTCGTGATATTAATCATTTTTTTTTTCGGGGGTTCATTTTTGAAGAAAAGCAATATGTAATTACATTGCCACATAAGAAGCAACACCAATAGTCAACATGAAGACAACATGCAAATACGAATTACCAGCCTATCATCCCCGATGGATTGAAGGGGCAAACATAAGCATTTTTTTTTACTGTAAGTTGGTAAAACGTCGTGCAACGTTCAGTAAATGAGCCCCAAATTTATCGAAGAGTGCCTCTATCTTGAGACTAAATCCTCGACTATTCTTTATTCGTAAAGGATTTTCTACTTGCTTTTTTGAAAACATTTAACCCTAATTTCTGTAGATTCTATTTCTTCATTTCGATAAGATCTTTCCAGCGATGTCTCAATAATATTGATGTTAACAAATATAATTTAGTCGCAAACTCAAAACTAAACCACATTCATGTAGAATAATGATTGAAATCATTGCGATACCAAAAAAATAACAGGAAGAGGGATAGAGAGAATCTCCATCCATCCTGTGATAAAACCTGCAAGCTAACATGGTAATTAACTATCTAAACTGCAAACTACCCAATCAGTTTTAAACTTATTATACAGATGCCAATTCAGCCTCAGACAATTTAATTCTGTCAATTTAGTTTTAAATTTTTACGCGAAATTCCAATGTAGCCATTTTAGTCAATTTTCACCGGAAATCATTGATGTGACAATCCATTCATCGCCGGGCATCATAGGTAGCACACTAACATGTCAGCCATTTTCGGCAAAAGTTGATTGTAATGATTGTATTGGTATTTCATGCAAAGTGTAAGGATTAAATTGGTAAAAATGAAAAGTTCAAGACTGAATTAACATCCGTATGGTAAGTTTAGAACCGATTGGACAATTTCTCCTCATGATATGTGTACAAAGAGAGAAACTTACAATAACAAATATTTCCTTTTGAGACTTAATTGAATTAGCCTTTGTCCCGCCCTCCCTTATCCTAAATCAAGACATTTCACCCCAAAATTTATTTTTAACCACATGGATTTAAATTTTCAGTTCAAGACGATATATTTATATCTTAACTTTACCTCCAACAAAAGACGGATGGCACATTGGCAAATTAATTTTGTATAGGGTTTTTCCCTCTTTCTTTTTTGGACTTTATTAGCATAATAATTGATAGACTAGAGAATAGCAGCTTGTTGTGAGTCATAAATTTTTGAAGGAATAGACATCACAATAATTTATAATTATTTGTTATTTGATTTTTCGTGATTCAAAATAAAATATTATTTTCATGATAGATTAAAGACCGCCACCTAATCATTTCTCTTTTTTTTTTTTCTCTTTCCCCTTTAGTTCTCTTCCCCCCATTTCCTTGTTCTTCTTCGAGCACCCCTTCACCTCCGTCCACTGCACACCACGCCAATCGGGGCTTGGTGGTTGTGTACGTAAATTTTACTAAAGTGAGCTTAATAGATGAGTGACGTGACCGAATTTCGACCATTTATTTGATTTTTCATTTGTCAATGAATTAGAGAAGGTAAATTTAAGATGTTTTTATCCTTAAATTTAGAATATGCTGCTGTAAATAATTTATGATCTTTAAGAGAGGAGAGATAGTTAATTAAAAATAAGACTATATCTCTACTTAATTGACTTGTCGTTTAAATTGTTCAAATCAAAAGTATTTATATCAGAACAATACATATAGGAAAGTGAATAATATAATCTAATAAGGTTATTAGCTATTTTATAAAATATTATCCCTAATATCTCATAATATCTCTAACAATATTATCTAGTAAGGAAATCTCTAATATCCATAAACATTTGGAAATTAACAATGCATGTATATAATATGAGAGGTCTATAAGGTATTTAGCATTCCATGTTTCTTAGATGGATATATTATGTAGTATTGCCAGCCTAACAGTGGTGTTAACTAACGGTGCAATTCATAGCACATGTTGAGAAAATACATTTTAAGAAACAAATCTACTCACATCATCCAAGCTGGAGATCTAAAGGTGGAGAAGTCACCGTTCCATGTGAAAAATTACAGTACCGTCACGTAATCATTTCCCTCTAATATATACGATCGTTTCTCCCATTACTTGAATCGGTCTTAAAAAGAAGAATCTTGATGTGGGAGATGGGAAATGGACATGTAACAGGTCCATTCCACGGCACATATTGAGAGAGTACTTTTTAAGAAACAAATCTATTCATATCATCCAAGCTGGTGATCTAAAGGTGGAGAAGCCACCGTTCCATATGAAAAACTTATGGTATCGTCACATAATCATTTCCCTATAATATATACCATCGTTCCTCCCATTACTTGAATTGGTATTAAAAAAAAATAATCTTGATGTGGAAGGTAGGAAATGGACATGTAACGGATCAATTGCACGCAGTCTTAAAATGCATATTCCAGGACTTAAATACGTCTTGGAACGCTCTATAAAACGAGCATTGCACTGGACAGATCTTGCATGCAACCATATTCACCATCCTCGTTTGACTAGATATCTTGAGAAGCAATACAAGCATGAAGGTGGAAGTGCAATGGAAGAAGTTAGTCAAACCATCGATGCCGACGCCGAACAACCGGCAAAAATGGAAGTTAACATCGCTGGATCAGCTTCAAATGCCAGTTTACATAGGCGTTATGTTCTCCTATAGAGATAATGCTGAGAACCCAGGAGTTGATATTTCTCAAAGGCTTCTCCAAATGGAAGAGTCACTTTCTGAAACCCTAACACTCTTTTATCCTATGGCAGGGAGGTATATTGAGGATGATGGTTGTTTTATTGACTGTAACGACCTTGGAGTTGAGTTCGTCCACGCCAAAGTGGGTGGCCAGATTGATAAGCTTCTCCATGGAGATCCCGACTTTGATTTGCTCCAACGTTTGTCGAAGTACCCGACCGATGTAGCTGGCAATCCGTTAGTTGTGATCCAAGTGAATACGTTCGAGTGTGGCGGATTAGCGATTAGCATGCGCTTTACACACAAGATCGGCGATATGTACACCATGGCCATGTTCATCAATTCGTGGGCTACCGCTTGCCGAGGTAATGCAGACGCGATGGTCCGTCCGAGTTTCGAGCTGTCATCTCTATTCCCAGTAAAAGAGTTGGTGGTTCCGATTTTGAGTCCACGACGTATTGGCAACAAGGAGCTCATCATGAGCAGGTTGAGGTTCAACGCCGATGCTTTATCGAAGCTGAAAGCCTTAGCTAGGGACAATGCAAAGGACTCGATGGCCAACGATTCCCAGCCTTCAAGGCTGGAGGTTGTTTCGGCACTACTAGGTAGGGCTTTCGTCAATATTTGCCGAAATAAACATGGCGAACAAAGGACTTTCTTAGTTTGTATGCCAGTTAACTTGCGTGAGAAGATCAATCTGGCGATACCCACGAATTCTTGTGGCAATCTTTTCGCCATCGTGTGGACGCGATCTGGTCAACCAACGGCCGGAAAAATTGAGTTGGAGTTCAACGGAATGGTGAATGTAATGCGCGATATGATAGCGGATGCCAAAACAAAGTACGCAACAGTAGTAGACGGGGATGAGTTATGCTCAATGGTGGGCAATTCTCTAGCCGAGTTTGTCAAAATTCTTGCCAGAGGCGAAGATTGTCTGTTTGGTTTTAGTAGCTGGTGCCGGTTGGGGCTATACGAGAATGACTTCGGGTGGGGAAGACCGGTTCTCGTGAGCAACACACCGTCGAATTTTGTATCGATTTTTCTTATCGACGATGAAGAGAGCGGAGGAATCGATGCATGGATAACCGTTGGCAAAGATGAGATGATTCTTCTTAAACAAGATCCGGAGATTCCGAAATTTACTTCCTAGTCAGAGATAGAGATGTTGCCTGATTATATCATTTGTGAAGTCATCGTTTCTTACAATAATGTAAAGTGGGATAATGAAAACGATGACCTCAAGTCACTAGTATTTGTAACATCTGTTTGGTTTATTGAAGAATGATGCTTCTTGTGAACAAGGTTAACTCTTAACCAATGTTTATGAACTTATTAATTACCTTATTACTGCATTTATTCATATCTTGCAAAGGAGTTGACGTAATTGCATTTTATAGTACGATTGCCGCTGGAAATTCATTCGCTTAATGTTTTGAGTGGGTATTTTTTTTTTTTTTTACCTTTCATACATATAGGGTTGGCAACCTAAAGTTTGGGAATGAATTTAATTTTTAAATTTTCCTCTATCAGTGAAAACTCGTGTACCTACCAAACACTTAGGCCCTGTTTGGTAAACATCCAAACAGGGCCAAATTCTGATTCTTTGTTCCCGGAATCAGTTTCGGCCTAGAATTGCGTTTGGTAAAATTTTTGTTCTTGGGAACAAATTTGTTCCCGGGAACAGATTGGGAATAGAATCAATAACCAAAAAAAAGTTGATTCTTGCTCCGGGAATGAATTTGAGAATCAAAATCAAGAATTTTTCTTCTTTCTTTCGGCCATCTCGCGACCGCCGTCCACCATCGCCCGCCACCGTCTGCCGACCGCCGGCCACCGTCCACCGCCATCCACCGCCGGCCGTTGGTCCGGCGAGCTCGCCGGAGGCTCGCCAGACCAGGGCGAGGTCCGGCGAGCTCGCCGGAGGCTCGCCAGACCAAGGCGAGGTCCGGCGAGCTCGTCGGAGGCAAGCCCGGCCACCGGCGAGGCTCGGCCTCGCGGATATGGTGAGGCCGAGCCTCGCCGGTGGTGGGCGGGGGGTGGGCAAGCCTCGCGACGCCCAGCCCCATCGGTGGCTTTGGCGGGCGTCGCCTGCCTCGGCGAGGCCAGCCGGCCACCGGCGAGGCTAGGCGAGCCTCGCCACTGCCGGCGAGGCTCGGCCTTCGAGGGCCGGCGACGCTCCGGGAGGTCGCCAGGCCAAACGGGAAGAAGAAGATGAGAAAAAGGAAAAAAAAAAGAAAAAAAAAAGAAAAAAAGAAAAAAGGAAAAGAAAAGGAAAAATTAAAGAAAAAAATTTTAAAAATGAAAAAAAGAAAAAAAGTTATTTAAAAATTAAAAGAAATTGATTTGGAATAGAATTAATGAGCACGGTACCAAACGCAATTCTCTTCCAAAATCAGAAATTTTGGACAGTTACCAAATGGCTTAAAATGCTTAAAATCGGTTCAGGGAACATAATAAAAAGAATCGCCCGATCGAATCTACTAGGAAATGAGAATCGTTACCAAACGCGGCCTTAGCTTCCCTCTCCTCTCTCTCTATTTTGTCAACCCAATGCATAGACTTGCTGCTGCGCCGCTGGCTGCTGCCTCCATCACTCCTTGCCCACCGTTTGGACGATCCACGTGACCTCCGAGACGGTTTTTTCTTTCCTTCGTTTTTTCACATTTTTTTTCCTATTTCCTTATTCTTCTCTGAGCACCTCTTCCCCTTTGCCTTCTGCACGTCACGTCAGCTGGCAATAGCATAGCTTCATCGGCTACTGTCTTATCAATAGTAGGAACGTTCCGCACGTCACGTCAGCTGGCAATAGCATTGCTTCATCGGCTACTGTTTTATTATTAGTAGGAATGTCAATGGATTGGATCGGCCGGGTTTCAATGTTACCTAAAGCCCCTAATCACAAGGATTGTGTACTTTGTCGAACCTAACCTGACCTGAAACGCATAAGACCTGAAGCAAATCCGAGTTGGGTTGGGTTGGGTAGGTTAGGGTCTATCCGGATGGGTTTTCCAGAAGAACGACAGATCTAGTATTTTCACACAAATTGGAAATAATAATTCTTGCTACTGCAATTTCAAGGGCATTTCTATGTTTTGGCTTAAACCATTGACCCAAAACTATTTGTCCAAACACAACCCACCCAAACTCTGAGATTTTCGGTGAAAACGGCTTGGATAGCACTAGGGCCATCAAATGGGTGAGTTTGAGTTCGGGTTTGGGTCGGGTCCAAAATGGTCTGACCAATATTGACCTATTTAATTTGTTTTGACCTATTTTCATGTAATGTAAATTTGATAACTCATATCCGACCCAATCCATAACCGATCCAACCCATATTACCGAAATACATCAATATTTAACTCAATTTAGGTTAATTCACTCCAACACATTTAATTCACTTTAAGCTCTTCACATATATATTCCTTGAAAAAAAAAACTTCACATCAAATTTAAAAGAAAATTAAACAATAAATAATTAGTAAATAAAATAAAAAATGTGAAAAACCTTTAACTAAACCTAAGAAAGATTTTTTTTTTTTTGAAGGTGGTATTGCTAAAATACTTTAATGCAATACAAATTTAAGAAACAATTTTTATATTCTTTTATAATTTTTTAAAAATAAAAAATTTAATAATTTCTATTTTATTTTTTAAAAATATAATTTTTAATTGCTCTCTCTATGTATCTATCTTTGTCTCTCTCTGTCTCTCTCTCTCTTGTCCTCAATGGTTGGCATGGATGCCAATTAGGACATGAAAAGGCTGGGTCTATGGATGTTTTGGAGTGCGGGAATGCGCAGAGTCTGTAAGCTTGCTGGCCAAGACGACACTTAAGTCATAACTTTAAAATGGCAGACACTTAAGTCCATCATCGGAGTAAAATGGGACACTTAAGTGCCACTCCGGCGAAAATCCGGCCAAATGGCTGACGTGGCGACTTTCCGCGAGCTCGGTCCAAAACGGCGTCGTTTTGCACGCGACGTGGCGGAGAAAATGCAAAAACGACGCCGTTTCGCGTCTACGTGTAAATAATAAAATATAAATTAATTAAATTAGATTTAAAATATTCAAAAAATTTAAAAAAATAAGAAAAATTTTAAAATTTTAAAAAAATTAAGAAAAATTTTAAAAATTAAGAAAATTTTAAAAATTTTAAAAATTAAGAAAATTTTAAAAATTTTAAAAATTAAGAAAATTTTAAAAATTTTAAAAATTAAGAAAAATTTAAAAATTAAGAAAAATTAAAAATTTTAAAAATTTTAAAAATTTTAAAAATTTAAAAATTTAAAAAAATAAGAAAATTTAAAATTTTTAAAAAATTAAGAAAATTTTAAAAATTTTAAAAAATTTTAAAAAAAATTAAGAAATTTTAATTTTTTTTAAAATTAAGAAAAATTTTAAAATTTTTTAAAAATTAAGAAAATTTTAAATTTTTTTTTTAAAATTAAGAAAAATTATAAAAAATTAAAATTATAAAAAAATTATAAAAGGGGGATGGGAGGCCGAACGGGCGGCTCCCTTGCCGCCGCCGCCGGCTCCCTCACCGCCGCCACCTCCGCCGCCGGCGCCTCCCCCCTTTTTTTTTTAATTTTTTAATTTTTTTAAATTTTCTTATTTTTTTAAATTTTTAAATTTTCTTATTTTTTAAAATTTTTTAATTTTTAAAATTAAAATTTTTAAAATTTTCTTTAATTTTTAAAATTTTTTAATTTTTAAAATTAAAATTTTCAAAATTTTTTTTTTTTTTTAAATTTTTAAATTTTTTAAAATTAAATTTTTTTAAAATTTCTTATTTTTAATTTTTTTTTAAATTTTTTAAAATTAAAATTTTTAAAATTTTCATTTTTTTTTTAAAATTTTTTTTAATTTTTTTAATTTTTTTAATTTTTTAAAAATAAAATTTTTAAAATTTTCTTTTTTAAAAAAAAATTTTAAAATTTTTTAAAATTAAATTTTTTATTTTTTTAAAATTAAAATTTTTAATTTTTTTTAATTTTTTTATTTATTTTTATGCTGATTTGGAGCTCCGTGAGCCACGTAGGCAAAAAATAATAATAAAATATTGCCACGTAGGATTTCCGGTGAGGGTTGCGGAGGTGGCAGTAAGTGTCCCACTCGAAAAAAAAAGTGGCACTTAAGTGTGCAGATTTTGAAGTTACAAGCACCTAAGATCCCGGCGTGCAGTTACAAGCACTTGTGGTGGACTTCTGCCGATGTTTTGCTCTGATACAACTATTGGTCATGTATGTCTTTATTCGTAGACTGAATGTATGTGGTGAGATTTTTTTTTAATTATTTTAGTTTAATATTATTAAGTGATTAACAATATTTGTTCTCTCTCTCTTTCTTGTCCTCAATGGTTGGCATGGATGCCAATCAGCACATGTAAAGGCTTGGTCTAGGAATGTTTTGCTCTAATACAAGTACCTATCAGGCATGTATCTCTCTCTCTCTCTCTCTCATCCTCAATAGTTGGCATGGATGCTAATTAGCACACGGAAAGACTTGGTCTAGGAATGTTTTGCTCCAATACAAGTACCGACCATGCATGTATCTATTCGTGGATTGAATATATGTGGTGAGATTTTCTTTTTATTACTTTAATTTAATATTATTAAACGATTAACTATATTTGGTCTCTCTCTCTCTCTCTCTCACTCATGCATGTACCTTTTTATTATTTTAGTTTAATATTATTAAGTGATTAACGATATTTGTTCTCTCTCTCTCTCTCGAGTGTGCTCAATGGTTGGCATGGATGCCAATGAGCACACGAAAAGGCTTGGTCTATGAATATTTTGCTATAATACAAGTTACAGGACTGAATATATGCAGTGAGATTTTCTTTTAATTATTTTAGTTTAATATTATTAAGTGATTAACTATATTTGTTCTGTCTTTTGTTTTCAAGTGGTTATAATTTGCAGCAATTTTTCATATATGATTGAGGAATGAAATTCTATGATTAAGATTTTATGTTACATATATTGAATTTTTATTATTTATTTTATTTTACGTGTTCATCTTTTATGGATTGTCGTGATTGATAAATGAGACTTTTGTTGTTTTGTTCGCTTTCAGTTTACTTGACTATAATTGAAACAAAAAAAAAAATGATAAAAAAGTAAAAAAATTGGTTGGTTCTCGATTTTAGTCTAGAACCGATTGATGAGGTAGATTCTAGGTTCCATGACATATATGGTAGATTATAGATTCCAAAAATTAGGAACCGGTCCTGACTAGGTGGGTTACAAGTTATAGGTGAAACTTGAACTGGTCCCAATTGATAAAGTAGATTCTAAGTTCCAGATTAGTGAGGCTTGAGCCTCGCTAGATGTCGGCGAGGTTGAGGCCTCGCTAGATTGGTGAGCTCAAGCTTGCCCAACACCGGCAAGCTCGAGGTTCGTCAGATCGGCGAGGCTCGAGCCTTGTCTGGCTAGGCTTGAGGCTTGCCAAATATTGGTGAGCTTGAGCTTGCCAGATGTCGACGAGCTCGAGTCTTGCCACATCTGGTGAGGCTTGAGCCTTGCCAATCATTGGAAAGGCCTTGGCCTCGCTAGATTGGCGAGATTGAGCTCATCCAATGCCAGCAAGCTTGAGCCTTGCCTGGCCGGTGATCAGCCATTGCCATGCTGGCCATCGACTAAGGAAGGAGGAAGAAGAAAGGAAAAAAAAGAAGAAGAAAAAGAACAAAGAAAAGAAAAATAAAATACAAAAAAATAATCCTAATTTCGATTTTTATAATAAAAACATTTTTATAAAGAGGGAAGAGAGAGTGTGAGGCTTGGGTTGGAAATGAGTGTTTAAGTGCAACTCATTTAAGACCTATTTAACTAATCTCTTCAAAATATAAGTGACCCATATATGATTTACTTCAAAATGTAAGTGACTCATGTATGACCCCTTTATATATGGGTTTAAGATCCATTTTTCAACATCTCCTTCTTTTCAAACGTACTTAGCATTCTTCAACATCTCCTTCTTTTCAATGCACGTATTGACCTTAATGAATTAATCCTTCATCTTCATCCGGAAACTTGAAAACAAGAGTTATCTGGAGTGGAAAGGTAGATTCTAGAAATCATTATCATCAACTGCTGGTATCCATCGAGCAAAGTTAGGCTTTACTCAATATACTGCTTGAACTTGAATGAGCTTGAATTCTCAAGCTAGCTTTACTGCAAGACAGGCTTGACTGGATAGAGCTTAATTCGATTCAGCTTGGTTATCCAACATTAAGGGCTCAGGTTCTCGTTAAATCTAGTTTCCAAATCGCAACAGACATTACAGAGATAGGATGATAGCATATCTAGCACTGCGTACGTGTGCGTATGAAACGATGTCGTGTTAGAACACTTGCTAAATATATCCTTAAGGAATGAGCTGATGTCGAATGTATTGACATACATATTGTCAAAAAGCTAGCCTGCAAGGATTAGACTTATGAGGTTCTTGTGTTAAGCGAAGTGTTAAGTAGACCGAGCGATCTGCGTTTGATGTTCGCGCCGTGCAAACTTGATAAGATTTGAATTGATCACATTTCGAGTGTTCGGCGATTAAAGCTCAAGTCGCTCGGTTTGTTTACACCTAATGCAGTTGGTCAAACTTGAGGTCTCACATCAATTTTCTTCAAATGTCAGGGGCTCAGAATGCAACTCAGGCATTGCCACCTTGAATTAATCCAATGATTGCACAGAGCATCTTCTCTCTGTTCTTTGGGTCCTGTAACTTCTCTTCTTGTTTTCATCAGTTCATCTCGTCCACAACACTGGATTTCTTTAGTCGATGATTGCAAAAAGCATTTGTATGTCTCTTCTGGTTTGTCTCTTTCACCATCCAATTTTTCTACATGTCTTATGTACTGTAATGGATGTCCTTGTGTTACTGTCCATTGCAACCTAAATCTCGGGTGCATCATCTAGGGTTTAGGTTGATGGATTACTAAGTCTTAAACTTAGCTCAAGCTCTTCCAAGCCCATACCAATTCGTGACTTAGGTTTAAGTTTTTAGCATGCAAATCAATTTTATCCAGGAGTCGCCACTAATCAGTTTATGGTAGATTGATTAGACACCTAAGTAAAATAATGAGAGAATTATTTTATTCCTACGAACTAGAGATTTTGGGTATGGGGATTTGGTTATACTAGACTTTTCTAATGCCCTTTTGGTACCATTTTTTTTTTTTTCAAAAATGTTTTTGCAGGTAGTTGGATTTATTTTAAGCTAAACCACTATTTTAAGCTAAACCACTATCATGCAATTGGGTGATCACATGGATGCTCAACCATTATTAAACATTGAATAAAATAAATTGCACCAAAGGAATTCAACACACTAAAGCAAGTAATTCTTTTTGCGTTTTCTTGAAATTAGAACTTTATCATAAAACATACACCTTAACTACATGACATAATTTTACTACCAGGCTATTTCTAATTAAATGAACTTAACACGCAAACTAATTGACATGCACCTAATATTTTTGTATTTTTTTGTTAAAATTCGTAATAAAAAGAAAACTTAATTAAATTATCTAAAATGACTAATTTTCTAACCTAGTTTAAGGATTAATTTGATTTAAACCCTATCATATCTTAGAAAAATATATATATATATTTTTTAGAAAAGAGATTATTAAAATGTGCAAACATTATCTAAGACCCTATCTATAAAATGTTATTTAAATCCAACCCTAATCTATTCCAAAAATTATCTAAACGTACAATCTAAAAAAGCAATCCTAATTTATTAAAACAACACACTCCGATGCAAGATTTGATTTTTTTTTTTTAATGTTTTTCAAAACAAGCGATTACTAGATAAACATTATATCTAAACCACTCAAAATATTAATCAAATAAAAGATTAAAAACAATCGAAAAAATAATCAATTGTCTCACTGATTAAATTTAACGATTATTTTAACCCTAAACATCACAACATATGAGAAAGTTCAAAATAATTAAAAATTTGATCCAAAATCTTATGGATCAAATTAATAATTATAATGATCCAATAAGTTAAAATACTATCAAAATGCCTAAAAAAAATCACTATAATTAAAAAAAATATCCGATATCTTACTAATCAAATTAATAATTATAGAGATTTTTGGGGCAACAGAACTCTATGGATAATGCCTAAAATATATAAATAATTAACATTGACACCCAATATTCCAACTTAAGTAATAATAATGAAACTTGATTTTTTTTAACAGAAAATAAAAAATAAAAAGAAAATCTACCTAAGATGGGCAGTGCAGGAAGGAAAAACGCGACGACAGGGGATGGGCGCGGCGACGCGGAGATCGGATGGCCAGACCAACAGTGGGCAGACCAGCTGGCGTCGGGCGAAGGCAGACCGGCAGGTGGCGAAGGCGACGGCGACGGCGCGGGCTGCGGCAGAACGGAGGTGCGGCATCGGCTGGTCGTCGAGGACAGAGGCGGAGGCTGGCTGTGGGCGTCGGGCACCAGGCGCAGTAGCAGTGATGGCGCGGTGCAGAGGCGCGGCTGTGGAGGCGGCGGCTGCTGTTGCGCCGGCGACAGGCGCAGCGACGGCGGGCAGAGGCGCGCGTTGGTGCAGGCTACAGGCGTAAGGTTGCTGGTGAGCTGCTGGCGCGATCGTCGGGCAGAGGCGCAGGCAGGGGCGGCGTTCGAGCGACGCTGCAACGGCGTCGGGCGGAGCAGAGGCAGGGGCGTCGGGAGGGCAGCACGGCGACCTGCAAGGGGAACAGAGAACAGAAGCAGCGGCGGAGGAGTCAGGCGCGGGCTGCTGGGTGGCGCTCGCGCTGCGACCAGCGGCGACGAACGGCAAAGGGGGCGTCGGGCGCTGGTGCAAGCGCGGGTGAGGCGCGGGGAGCGGGGCTCAGGCGGAGGGAGACACACGGTCGTCGACGCTCGGGGGGTTGCAGCGGTGGTGGTGCGGGCAGAGGAAGGCGGAGCGAGCGACGGAGCTGCGGCGAGCGCTGCGACGGCGGTTGCAGAGGCGGGACGGTGGCGAAGGCGTCGGGCGACCGGGCGCTGCGACGAGCGAGCGGCAGGATACGTCGGTGATGCGCGGCGGTGGCTGGCGACCGGACTCGGGCGGCGCAGACGGGCGGGATGAGGGACAGCAGCAGCGGCGTCGTGACTGGGTCGCGGGCAGAAGGCGGGCGGAGTGGCTGCACGAAGAACGAATTATTTTTGTTTTTTGTTTTCTTTTCTTTTTCCTCTGCTGGCCTGCTGCACACGTCCCTTCCCTTCCCTCTCAAAGAACGAATTATTTTTGTTTTTCTGCAGTCCCTGTTCAGCAGAAAGCCCAAGCTTCTTGCTGACTTTTCCCCCTTCCCAAAGAACGAATTTTTTTTTTTTGTTTTTAATTTTGACCCATAAACCGAGAAGAAGCCCCCTTTTTCTTCACGAATTCTTTCTTTCCTGCACGGATTTTCTCTCCAATTTTATATTTTTTGGTCCCCAGCATATCACGAAAATTGTGGCTCTCTTTTATAGTCATTCCAGACGGTCACTTTTTATGACAATTTTCGAATTTTCATTTTCTTAATTCAAAGCTGTAAATTGGAGCGTGATTTTGCGATCAGTTCGATTTTGTTTTGATTATTTTCATTTTATCAAAATTCTTACTCTTTATTTATCTGATTCCCTAAATCTTGATCGGAAATTGCTTCCACATTTATCAAGATTTGAAATTTCCAATTTCCATACGTAATCAATCAAATTGATTTTTTTTTCCTTTTATTTGTGATTTTTATTTTTATTTTCTTAGGGTGGCCAAAATTAGGTGTCAACACCGTCGTTCTCTTCCGCTCGCCTCCAAGCACAGACTTCGCCTCCAAGCACAGACGACATTGTATACGTTATCAACTCCTCGCCAGCCTGTCTCGTCTATATTATTTAGCAACAATACATTGCACCTCTGTAGTCTGATTATCTCGCTTGAATTATGACGGTCTTCAGGTTCACTTATGGTGTAACAGTAGGCTTGGTTTTGACTGTTTTAGCTGTTGGAGCAGCTCCTGATGAATCCCTCATTACTCACGTACCAGGCTTTGATGGCTCTTTACCCTCTAGTCATTATGCAGGGTACAAAATCCACCATTGTCCTTACTGTCATTTCGGTCTCAGCCTCGTTTAATTGTCTAAGAGAATTCTAAGTTCGTTATTTGCAGGTACGTCGCTATACCGGGAAACCCTGGAAAGAAGAATTTGTTCTACTATTTCATTGCGTCTGAAAGGAATCCTAGCAAGGACCCTGTAGTACTGTGGCTTAACGGAGGACCCGCTTGCTCCAGCTTCTATGGTTTTGTTTTCGAACATGGTATTCGAATTAAGCACCAAACCATATGATGATGTTTTCGCAGTCACATGTTGCAAGGTCCCATTTTCATGGCCGTACCTACATGCAGGACCATTTAATTATCAAGCAGGAAAGTCAAACGGAAGCTTGCCCATACTTCAGCTCAATCCCCTTCAGCTGGTCTAAGGTCTGTAAAATCGTTTCTGTTTTGTGAACTTCTCCATTCACTTACTGGATTTCATGTTGGCGTAGAATAATTTGTAACTCATTGTTTCCTGAGGTCTACAAGGAAGTGCTCTTGCTCAATTTTCAGGTCTCCAACATTATCTATTTGGAGTCACCATGTGGAGTGGGTTTTTCATACTCTAACAATCCACGCAATTATGCGACAGGAGACCTTCAAACCGCCTCTGACACGCATGCGTTTCTTCTCAAGGTAACAAAGCACCTGCACTAATCTGAATGTGTTAGGTTTAAGTCGGCGGTCAATTTACAGGAAAGGAATAAGTAGGATAGCAGTAGAGCAGCTGCTAATAAGCCATTGTATTGAAGCACTCCTCTTAATCTTAATATGTAAAGCCGCTGAATCATTTGTTTTTGGATTCAGTGGTTCGAGCTCTATCCAGAGTACCTTTCAAATCCATTCTACATATCAGGAGAGTCGTATGCTGGAGTTTACGTGCCGACTCTTGCCTCCAATGTAGTAAAAGGTACGGTGTACTCAACAAAATTCCAGGTTCATCTGTCTAGTTTTGTCAGTAATTGCAATTGAATTTCTCTTTCAGGAATTAAGAAAGGTGAAAAGCCTCTGATCAATTTCAAGGTATCCATCTCCTCTTCCCATCCTCTGCTGAATGACTTGGGCAACACCCAATTCCATGAGGATGGCTTTGACTGACTGAACTTTTTAAATATGAACAAATGTACCTTACTGCAGGGTTACCTCATTGGAAATGGGATTGCAGATGACGAATACGATGGCAACGGTCATGTGCCTTTCTTCTTCGGTATGGCGCTGATCTCAAGCGACATCTTTGAGGTCAGTTAAACAGGGAAGCTAGCACTAATGAGTGGATTTGTGCTCTCAAGAAGTCCCATGAGTATTTTTAAAAGAAGCTTTACAATTGATTCTGCAGGATTGTCAGGCTACATGTAAAGGGAAATTTTATGATCCCCCAAATGACCGATGCCGACAGAATCTTCTCAAGGCTTACGCGGTGCGACGGTGTCCCTTTCACATTAATTTGGGACATGTCTATGAGCTTTAATAGCAATAGAACCGATACTATCCTCAAATAGATTTGCAAGTGGGATACGGCCTATAAATTGACAATTTTTTCCCTCTACTTTCTAGGCTGTGAAAGATTTGAATAGCTACGACATTCTTGAGCCATGCTACCGCTACCCAGGCAACAAGGTCACGAGTCTGCCTCTTGGCCACCATTATTTGGGGGTGACTGAGAAGCCTCTCTACATAAGAGAGAGAATGTTAAGCTACGATTCACCTCTTTGGCTATTAGGAAAGGACAACATGATTACATCGAGTCCCCAGTCGGCAAACGCGTTTCACATCCCATGCTTTGTGAGTAATTCGAGCTTTTAGTATGCACGATTAATTTTCTATTGCTTTTCCAATCTCATCTGGAGGTTGAAAATCAAATTCCAGGGCATTGTAAATGTAAGCAGGTGACATTTTAGTGCTTTTCAGAGAAAACTTGAACCTTCAATTGCTGTTGCTGTGCTTGATTAGTTACGTTTAAGATAAAAGATGGAGATTTGCATTAAACATTTGTTAACAAAAGACCGATATATCTGTTACTATAATATGAATCCAAATTTACATTGGGCGAGACCCAAAAACAGTGCTTGTTCTCTCCTCAAGATAAGTCAAGCATCGGTATCCCATTACGTATCATAATGTTCTCAGTTGTGAGTTTGCAGAATGATGATTTCGCAACTGCATGGTTAAACAACGAAGCAGTTCGGGAAGCAATCCACGCAGCACCGGTAAAGTGTTAAATTTGTTGCTTTTCTTTGCTACAGAAATGTCAAGCTTCCAGTTATTTGATCGGGCATTTGCTTATCTTACATGTAATAGGCGAGTGTGGCAGGTCCTTGGGAGATATGTCCCACTAGAGTGCGGAGAAACTATACCATCGATACAGGAAGTATGATCCCGTATCACAAAAGTTTGATTTCTGAGGGATACAGGGCACTGATATACAGGTGAGATATGTGATGTTCATGCCCTCTGCATTACTGAGATGTCTCTTCTTGCCGTGGCACTCCTAATAGGATTGATGTAACTTGAACTTGTCGAATTAATCTATTTGATCGTAATAGTTGTTGCCACTTTTTCTTTTTGTCGTTAATTGACAGTTCTTTTATCTGCTCTCAGTGGAGATCATGATTCAGTCGTACCTTACACTGGTACTCAAGTGTGGACCAGGTCACTTGGATACAAAATTGTTGATGAATGGAGATCGTGGATCTCCAGCGAGCAGGTCGCTGGGTAAGTTCTTACTTCATCCCATGTTTGGCAGTAATGCTTAGCACTTGCAAGGTATAATCTTATCAACTAGTACTCATGGTCAAAGAGTAGAAATGTTGCAAATACTGTTCATTCACATTTCCATCGCTTTTAAGTGCATCCACGAATTCAAATTATCATGCAATGCCACTGTGGGTGATTACGCTATGCTGCTCTAAGCATTCTACTCTAAGCATTCAAGCTTGTCCAACTCGTTTCAGGTATCTGCAAGGGTATGACCACAACCTCACATTCCTAACTGTCAAGGTCAGGAACCAATGAACCTTCTTACCCATCATATCTTAAGACTCGCAATTCGTTGCACAAAAAAGACTAGAACAAGGTCACGGCATTATCATGAAGAGCGTGCCGTTTACTGCATATTTCGGTCGCTCTGTCAAAACAATCTGGAATGTGGCACAATGCAATAGAACAATGCTGATAATATATACTTAATCTCTATGGACAGAAGATGCGACAGTATACAAAACGATGTCAAAAGTTCTTCCTCAATGTCTACGACAAAATAGAAAGAGTTGTCTGTGTCTAAATCCTAGAGAAAAGCTCAATTTATCCTTCACGAACTAATTTCGTATGATGTTTGAAAATGAGATATTTGAAGTTCAAATTCACAAATCCTTGCCTTTTGATAGTTGATACCGAAGATGAAAACCTTTGTCTCGCTTTTGAGGCTCAGAAGCAATTCTATTCTTTGTTTTACGGGAATGCACTTAAGCCGATTTATTTCTAATCGCACAAGTGCCGCTCGTTGTACTAGTCATCTAGTTGTCTGATGCTAATAATAATCGTCTTGTCATTGGTGCAGGGAGCGGGGCATACTGTCCCTCAATACAAGCCGCGGGAATCATTGGATTTCTATACTCGTTGGCTAGATGGAAAACCAATCTGAAATTACTACATCGCAGAGCAGGACCAATAGAACTTATGTACCTGAAAAGTTCATCAAGTTTTCAATAAAATCTTGCTGTGCGGTTTCTTGATTTCTCTACTGTGCTCAAAACAGCCGACTTGAATTTGATCTATATTGTAACATAGGGAGAGATCGGTACTCCCGACTTTTGTTCATTGTCTCCAAAGAGACTAGACGAATGAACTTTGTTATCGCATCCGGTAAAATATGACAGATGTAATCGACATTGACACAGATGAATCATGCATTAATACTTGTTATACTGCAAAACTTACTGTATATATTACTGATCCCCATGTTATGCCGTAATTCAAAATCATGCATCAATTCTTGTAATGCAATGCAATGAAGATCTCTTTGAATCCAAAACCCTTTATGATATCTGTGATGGAAGAAATTGAAGGTCAAACACTCGCAACTCACATGAAGAAGAGAATGAGATGAATAGACTTTTCGTTCATTTCACCTTTAACAAGATCGATTATAAGACTCTCCTATTTATAGACTTGTTATGTATGTATTAGTTTGAGATTTTTTATGGTCATTTGGGGTAAATTTATTATAGGTGTACAAATTTTGGGTAAATTTGTCATAGGTATACTAGTTTAAAGTTTTTCATGGTATTCATCATTTTTTTTTTTTTTGGGTTCATTTTTGAAGAAAAGCAATACACAATTACATGGCCACATATTTATTACGATAAGAAACGACACAAATGTTCAATGCGAAGACAACACGAAAATACGAATTACCAGGCCATCCTCCCCGCTGGATCGAAAGGGCAAACCTAAGCATTTTTTTTTTTTTTTAACTGTAAGTTGGTAAAACGTCGTGCAACATTAAGTAAATGAGCCCCAAATTTATTGAAGAGTGCCTCTATCTTGATAGTAATAATCCTCAACTATTCTTTATTCGTAAAGGATTTTCTACTCGCTTATCTCAAAACATTTAACCCTAATTTCTTTTGATTCTATTTCTTCATTTCGATAAGATCTCTTCAGTGATGTCTCAATAATATCAATGTTAACACATATAATTTAGTCGCGAACTCAAAAGTAAACCACATTCATGTAGAATAATATCAATGTTAACACATAGTTTCTAGCTATGTGGTCTGTTGCTCCTGAGTCTATAGTTCACATTGGATGGGATTCAACAAGCATTACAGTGCTAGAAACAAAAAGCATTACTTAAAAATAATGGAGTAATAGGGTACCTCTTTCGGCTCAGTGCATTCACTAGCAAAGTGACCCATCTTGCTACAATTGTAGCATTTCATCTTGGCATTGTCCTTTTTCCCACCACGCTTCTTGCGTCGGAATGTCTTAGCCATTTTAGGTGCTTGATCAGTCTTCTTCTCTTTGTTGTTGAATTGATGATTTCTTTTGCACTTGAAGCCCGAATCTTTGTGCGAACTCGATTTAGCAACATAAGCATGGGTAGAGGATCTCGCAGCCTTTAGGCACTCATCCTCTAATTCCAAATGATGCGGAATATAATCAAAAGTGACAATATCCTCATTATGTGTCATATTGATCTTCATATGCTCCCAATTGTCAGGAAGAGACCTTATAATAGCCTGAACTAGCTGTTCATCAGCAAGGGAGTGACTTACCAACTTCAGCTCACGAATCATGTTTGACATCTCCCGAAGATGTTGTCTCATCGTTACATTTTGGTGCTTTTAGTATGTGTCAAATTTTGTGGTGAGTCTTCTCAACTTAGTAGTAGATATACCCCCAAACTTATTTTTCAAGGCAATCCACATAGCTTGAGCCTTATCATAACTTTCAAACTCACACATGAGATCATCTTGTGTCACGCCTTGAACCTCGAGCGCACGTACATCCCTCGGTGGTCGATAAAAATTGCGACGTTCCTAGGACGAGTCGCCGACCTAATCGGTTATGCACATGCGGAAGCGAATTAACTAATCCCTTGACAACAACAGACATGGGATAGAATAGCAGGACAACTAATTTCAAATCAAACACACTTTTATAAACACTTCAGGTTCTTATATAGAAGGTCTAACTTAAAAGAACTATTGAGCCACCTATGCTCCTGACCATTCCGTCTCAAGATCCGGGTTTTTCACACTAGGGACTTGAAAATGGTAACCCATGACGGGGTGAGATATAAATCTCAGCGAGTTCATGCCCTAAACCCTGATTAAGAAGATAATACACCTAAAGGCAGCCTACACACACAACCAATGAGACTCACCTCACCTCAGTTCCTTCCTGCACATTAGTACAGTTCGTAGAACATATACATATAATCAATGCACTCATCAATTGGAGCATCTCACTATCAAATCAATCAACACATGAGTCTCGATTATAAGGCCAAATCGTTTTGACACATTTCATACCGTGCCACATAATTTCATCCCATAATCAGGCGCGGGTAACTCATATCGGTGGTTCAATTCACACCTAATATTCACTCTCAAAAAATCAAACTCCAACTCAATATCAGACTCAATAAACAAACTCAAGGCTCTAGAGGTAGTTTCCATGCGACTCAAGTCACCATGTAACACTTAACCCTTTATTACAATAAGTGATAATATAAGGCTCTAGAGGTGATTCACACTAGATTTCATCCTTGTGTAGTACTTAGTCATTGACCACATATAATAAGGCTTTAGAGGTGACCTACACGAAGTTTTGTCCTCGTGTAGTACTTAGTCATTCACTATGCATGACAATACTGCAAAGCTCTAGAGGTAGTTCTCATGCGACTCAAGTCGTCATGTAACATTTAGGCCTTAATTATGCATGACAAAATTGCAAGGTTCTAAAGGTAGTCCTCATGCGACTCAAGTCGTCATGTAACACTTAGTCCTTGTCTACAATAAGTAATAGTATAATGCTTTAGAGGTGACCCACATGAAGTCTCGCCATCGTGGAATACTTTGTCATTTACTTGCTTACAACCCATACATGCATACTCATATTTGGCCAATAACACTGTGCTTCAAAATTAATTACATAAATTATCAACCAATTGCACAATTAAGCAATTAATATCATATATCCCCCATCAATGGCCATCCTTTGCCATGACCATAAACCATTACCATAGCACAACCATTCACATCTCATTACGCACAATTTTCAAGCATATCACAGGTCAATCACATCACCAAATATGCAATTTCTAGCAAGCAAAGCATCAAAAACTATCACAAGCTACTACCGGTCATAACCGGTAGAAACAGTTCACTGGTGTGTCTTCGAGTTTAAATCCATAAATATAATCAAATTATTTTGGAAAATTCCCAAATTTTAACATGTTGTAAAGGACACATAAATGAACATTTTTCATGAAGACACCTTAACCCAGATCCTTCTAGATTAAGCTTAGTAAATCCCTCAATCTAGTACATAAACTGTGTCCATTTCTAGAAAGTCTGTTTTCCGAAATCAGTTTGGTTCGAGACCCAACACTTATCCATTTGATCTAAAATTTGAATATGTTAAACTAGAAGATGTGAAAAACAAAATTTGTGAAGGAATTATGTTGAAATTTGAACCCTAAGAGTTAATTAAAATCCCTAGAATCCTTAAAGGTCACAAATTCTAACACAGTCCGAGATTCTGTTTGCAAATGACGGAGCTGATATCTCCTTATTTTAAATCCCTAAAAATCTTGAGAAAAATATATGTTATATTTGAAGATGTCCAATACATATCTCAAGAAGGAATCAATTTCAAAATCTTAACACATTTCGATCTAAAAAAAGGCAAACAACGAGGGTCTAGAAATCCAAATTGCAAGAAGTCCACTGATTTGGACTAATTCGTCATCATTAGTGCTAATCTCACTAATTAGATTAATAATAATAAATTATAAGGCTAATCTAACCATTCTATATTATCACTAATTCATTCTTAAGCTAATCTAATTAATTCTTAACCATAATTAACCTCCTAAGCAAGGTTTAGTGAGTAAACTCACTGGTTTAGTGGGCCGGTGAGTCCACGGTGATGGCAATGTGACGGTGAGCGAAACTCGAGCTCACGGCGACACCAAACGAGATTCGGACGAGCCTTAAAATGGGCCTAGAAGCTTAAGTTCTTGCTGGAACTTCTGCTTCTGTCCAAGGCTGAACCGAAGGGGCTTCACGGCTAAAACGGGCTGGAATGGTGAGGAGGTGGACTAGGCGGCTTGGACGGGCGGTGGAGGGACTCGGCGACGATAGTAGGTGGCTGGAGTAGCCCTAGCGGACGGCGAGCAGCCTTGGGGGATAGCTTGCGAGCAGGGACGACACGGCTGGAGTCGCATGGGCTTGGGCGCGACCGTGGTGCTGCTTTGGTGGGCAAACGGGGACATCGGTGGCTGCTGCTGGCTCCTCTGATTTTCTGGTTCTCTCAAGCTTTTCCAAAGCCTCTACAATGAATAAAGTGGGGAGAAGAGGAAGAAGAAGGTGGCTGCTGAAGATGGAGGGTCCTAAAAGCCTCCAAAGTCCACAATTCTATCCAAAATCACTCATCACATGCCCCCACCATGACCAGCCCACATGCTCAGCCAATTTCCTCCCTCAAGCTTCCCCAACAAGCTTCCCAAATGGTCCAAAAATTGCTCCCCCCTTTGGCTATGAATTTGGACATTTGCCTCATCAATTTCATTCAATTCCTCTTCCAATTGAGTCAAATTGAAGCCCATAAATTTAGCCAAGGTTTCCTTGCCCATCTCATGATTTTTCCTCGTCAATTGAACCAACTTGATAGCAAAAAATGCGACCAAAAATGGTCCCTCGAATTTCCCTGTCCAAAATAACCTTACTTTGAATTTTTCGCCTAAAACTCAAGTTTGTAGAGAAATCTTCGGAGGATGAGTCGACGTTCCTAAAATGAATTATAACATGATAGAACTCTCGGGTTTAAATTTGCGGTTAATTTCAACCGGGCACGATTTTAGCGGGACCAAGTCTACCGGGTAGCTTTTAGGAATTTTTAGTGCATTTGACCCGTGATCGATTATTTTCGAGCCACATTGTACATCTTCGACCCATTGGTGACTCTCGGTTGTCGTAAAAATATCAATGTTTCAAATACGGGTACATGGTACAGAAATAACAGAAGAATCAGTTTAGCTTTGTTCGACGAGAATTTTGCAATTAGGTGGAATCACCCACACTTTAATCACATATCTCAGTCAAATCGATCTATCTTTGATTTCTGATCGATTTTAATAGTGCCGTAATGACCCATGTAGATTAGCACGGTTGAGCAATCGATTCCTGGTCGAATTCTCAAATATATTGCGTTAAAATCCCTTAACAATTTCACCATATAAACTAGTTATCTCATGAGTGGCCAACTTAGAGAAAAAGACTATAGTCGCGTCAATGAAAAGCCCAACGTATTCAATCGAATACAGAGTCAGAAATTTAAGATGTCACATCTTGCATACAGCTCAGCAACGTGATGCGAGCAATGCTATTTTTCTTCATCCAAGCTTGATAAGCTTATAGATCTCTCCTGTGTTGAGCTGGAGTTCCATACTCAGATTCATCCATGGTGTGGTTGAGGGTTTCCAAAACCTCTTGCTCTTCAAGGATGTACTGAACCTTACGGTGCCAAATATAATAATTATCACCGTTCAGCTTCTCACCCTTATTGAGGTCAGCCACAATGGTCTTGGATGTTAAAGCCATAATCAATTGCTATAACACATTGACAAGATAAATGCATAATCAATACTAGCACACTTTTCAGAGTAACACATATATTTAATTTGCAACAAAGACAAACTAAATTAATGATAATTCAACAAAAGACATAAACGAAAGTTCATTATATTCTCAATTAACTCCTATGTACGATTGTTTTATTATAATTAATTAGTTTAATTTGTACAAATTTCAAGTTCTAGGTGAGAACTCATTTGAATTCTACCAACCTACAAATTCCCACTAAAAAAAATAATTACTGTCATGCCTCGATCCTCGGGCACACACCCATCCCTCACTTTGGTAGATTAAATAGTGATGTCTCAGGACGCATCGCCGACCTTTCCATTTTAATACGCATGCGGAAGCATATAAAATCTCCAGACAATAAAGCAATGTGATAGGAAAGTAGGATTTCAAATTTCAACTCTAAAAACAACCACCCTTATATACATTGCAAACCATAGTGCAAATATATACAAGGCGAATTGTTAAGTTAGGTTTTAAAGAACAAGTTCATAAAACGAGGTATGCAAAAGGGAATCGACTCCTATCAAAAGAGAATTGTCCTATGACTAACTAGTCTAATAGGATCGTCAATTCTTCAGGCTTCACCTTCTACACTTCAGGCCTTTGGTCCTTCACCACAACCATCTAAAGACCTGAAAATGATTATTCAATGACCAGTGAGACCACGTCTCAGCAAATTCTACCCCTTAAGACCCGATTAGGAAGCCAATACACTTAAGAAGCTGTCTAAGCACAACATGAGTAAGAGGACTTACCTTGGCCTCAGTTCCTTCCTACAAGTCAGTATATATATTAAATATACATGATCACATCACATTACATCAATCATATTGAACTATCGATCAATCGACTTAGTCGATTACATGTCACCATGACCTTCCCTTGGTTGGTACATTTAATATCATTTACTCTCCAAGATGGTATATCTATTCATCGAGCCCACGTGCATTTTCCAGGTTAACATACTTAGTCACCGAGCCCACGTGCATTCTCCAGGTTGACATACTTAATCACCGAGGCCATGTGCATTCTCCAAGATTGTATATCTAGTCATCGAGCCCACGTGCATTCTCCAGGTTAACATACTTAGTCACCGAGCCCACATGCATTCTCCAGGTTAACATACTTAGTCACCGAGCCCACATGCATTCTCCAAGATAACCTGCCTAATCACCGAGCCCACGTGCTTTCTCTAAGGTGATATATCGAATTGCTGAGCCAACAAAATATGACGTCTTTCTCTGAGATGACATCTTTAGCTATTGAGGTGACGTAGTATGGCATTATTTCTCACATTCTATTATACCTGTTAAAATAGCCGTGTGTGGGTATAAAGTTGGCCTTAGCCAAAATATAACAATTTCACTTTTCCTAAATCCCACCATTTTCAATAGCCCATAACATACTTTTGGCGTTGTAAACCGACGCTCAGTTAATTTCTAATAAATTACCAAAATTGATTAATTTCTGAATAAAATCCTAAAATCAAAATTAAATTAATTTAGCACGATTTAGCACTCAAATAAATAAATGGACTACACCACGATAATTGGCATAAAATTTCGGTCGTCGACTATCCCAACTTAATTTCTGAAAAATAAATAAATAATTAAATAATTACAAAAAATATTAAATAAATGCAATAAATCCAATTTAGGCCCATTATAGCCTAATTGGAAGCCGATACTGAGCATGGAAAATTACCGAGACTCGTTCAATAAATATCAGGACCTATTTCCTTGCTAACTACACTAACCATTTGCCTAACATGCATCAATAAGTCTCTAATTTAATTACTATTATATAATCTGTCTACCTAATTGCACTTAATTAAATCTAATCAATCCCTAAGTATTATTAGCATACTAATAAGGGATTAGTGAACAAAACTCACTTGATTAACGTGCGGGTCGAATCAAACTGACAGGAACGTCGCGGGGGACGTTTTTTCTCAAAGCGGGCATAGGTTTTGAGGCCCGGAAGCATCTCAAAATGGGCCTAACAGCCGCTGTGAAACCCACAAAACTTTTGTTCCGATCTTGCTGAAACAGAGAAGAAACAAGCTTGGTTAGGCAAAGCAAGATCGATAGAAGGCTTGGCGAGACAACCGGCGGCCGAATGGCGAAGAAACGGGTTAATCGAAGCTCTGGCGAGTGAGTGGTTGGCAACCATGGGCTCCTGGGGTCAAGGGGGGATGTGCTGGTAGTTGGAACGGGCAAAGGAAGGGTCAGAATTGGGAGAAACTCGCGAAAAACGTGAAACAGTTCACTTGGTAGGGCTCTAGATGATTCGGCGATCGGTAACTTCACGCCGGCGTACCGAACGGTCGGCAGCTCCGTTTGGGGTGAGGTTAGGCTTGATGGAACGGTTTGGATGTCCTCATCACGGCGATGGGTGGCTCGTTCACTGATTCATTCGTGAAGTGAACTTTTTACTCGGATCTTTGGCGAAAGGTCGGCTAGAGCAGAAACTAGAAGAAGTGAAAGCAGAGGAGGAAAACAGTCCAGCGTTGGTGTGGCTGCTCTGGCGACTTCCTTGGCTGCTGGTGGGGTTCGAACAAGGTGAGAGGAGGGAGATGGAGAGGGTTTTGGCCGGCCAAGGGGGAGAGGATAAGAGGATAAGATGGAAGAGATGAGGTTGGGGCCACCTTGCCTTCATTTTCCACAAGGTCGTCCTGCTTGAACTCTTCCTCAGCCAAGCCATCTTCCTTGGCTGTCCATGAGCCACCAAGGCTTCCCCCCACAACCTTGAATTGGTCCAAAAATGGCTAGGGGAAGGGGCACACGAATTTGAGGAGCTTTGGCTTCAATTGGTCTTAGTTTCATCTTTAATTCAATATCATATGACCTTTATAAATTCAATTGACATCTCAATACTCCAATTAATATTTTTCATCACCTATGGATCCATCTTGCATTCCAAATACGCGATCAAAAATGATCCTGGCCTTTTTTTGAACAAAAATGGTCCTATGCCGACTTTTTCCAAAAAGTCTCGGGTTTTAGAAAAACCTTCTAAATTTATTGTGACAAGATAAAATCTTCAATTTTTTTTTGAAATCGGACTTGAATTCGTAGTTAATTTCTATTTGGTGAGTTTTTAACGTGACCTAGGTTACCGGGTAGTTTTCAGAGATTTTTAGTACAAATGACTCGTGGTTGATTTTCTTCGAGCCACGATGCACCCACTTGATACATTGATGACTCTCGGTGGTCGTGAAAATCTTAAGATTTCAATTACGGGCACAGGGTACCCAAAACGACAGAAAATCGGTCTAGTGCCGATAGACGAGAATTTTGCAATCAGGTGGAATCATCCACACTTTGATTGCACATCTCAGTCGAATCGACATATCTCTAACTCTGATCGATTTTGACAATGCCGTAATGACCCTTGCAGACTAGCACGGTCGAGCAGTCGACTTATAGTCGAATTCTCAAGTCCATTGCATTAAAATCTCTTAATAACTTCCCCTCATGTATTTTCTATTTTTTTCATTAACACAAAAACATAATATGATGTGAACTAACGTACAAAAAACAATCATGCTGCAACTACAATCAAAACCGCAATTCAACATGTAACGGAAAAATAAGGATTTCCTACTATTGTTCAAATTTTCTTGGAACTAGAAAATTACAAGTATATTAAACTATATATATGCTATCATCGAACCAAGCTCTACACAACATATATGACATCATTTTCATATAGGCTAGCTACTGTATTTCCTAAAACATAAGAAAATACAAGCTAAAAAATGAATAAACTATGCATTTATACCCAAAAAATACGTATACTTAGGGTTCCGTACACAATTTTATACATTTATAAAACTCAAAAATATAAAATAATTATACCATAGTATAGAGAACATCCATACAAACCAAACGCCGCCGATCACGCTCCAATCCGACATCTCACGCGCCCACACACGCCGCCTGAGTGTGCGGCGCATGTGGCGCATGCGCTAGCGAGCCTTGGCCGGTCCGACCGGTCCAATAGGTGATTGGTTTGACCGTTGGATCGGTTGATCGGTTTGACCGCTTTGACTGGTCAACAGTGGAGTTGGGTCCGGGTAGGGCCACGGGTCAAGCTTTGGGTCGAGTTGTGGGTCGGGTCTCTCGCCGATGAATGGCCAGCCAACTGTCGCCGGCGATGCCGTCATTGGCGGTTACTGACCATTGGATGACATCAGCATGCGTCAGTTTGCTGACGTGTGCGTGATGCTCACGTGCTGGCGTGCCTAGCGCGTCAGGCGCGTGGTGCCCACGCACAGCAGCTTCTGGCTGCATGTGTGGGCACGTTCGGCGTCCTCTGGCGGCGCTCGGCCCATCGTTGGACTCGTCTCGACATGTACTTTCACCCTGTATATTTAAAAATTTATTTTAGCCGAAGAAATATTCCAAAAAAATGGCCAAAACCGTACAGTTGTACGCGACCCCAAACCCGTTATTCCCTTCAATTCGTTTTCGACAATTCATATTGCATTTCCGAGCAATAGACATCTAGACAATGTAGAATTCAATCTCTTGATCTCGATATCAAGTGGTAAACGAGAAAATTCGATGAAAACAAAGCAGAAATCTTGACCGGGCTCTAATACTAATGTAGGAAGAAAGTCGGCGGAAGACGACTTACCTCTATCCGATGCACAATCAACAATTTACCCGGGAACGAATGTTGAATTGCGGATGAATCACGAATAAAAATACTTCACGTTGGTCTGAATGCAATCACGAGGAAAGCATTCAATTTTCACAACGTAAATGCTAATTGTTCTCATAAAGGAGAAATGAAACGCCTTCTTTTCTTTGATGGAAAAAGGACAAGAAAATGAGAACTTTCTTTTTGAGTGTACGCTCTTCCAACCGTCTAAACGGTTATCTTCAGAAGAAGTTTATATGATTCCTTCACGCCCTTTCAAATGGTGTCTTTCCATCGTAGCGTATTAAGACAAAACGGTGCGCTCTCATCGCACCCCATCATGGACGTACTAATTAAGTACAATAGTTCATATGTGGAGTTGTAGCAATTGTTTAGGATGATAATATTGACTAGTTTAGTGAAACTTGTAGGATTTGAGTTGGTGCAGTTTAGATGGTTTATGTTTTATGTTTTATGTTGATTGAGATTGGTACGTAGCAAAGTAGTTTTTGACTGGAAGGTAGGCATTTTGGTGTAACTACGGTAATTAATAGATAGTTTATTGTTTTAGAGACTAGTTCAGCAGCCCACATGGTACCCAACTTCTGAAGAGTTAAGCTTGGATACAAAATTGTCGATGAAGGCAGGTCATAGATCTCCAACGAGCAAATGGCGAGATAAGTTCTTACTTCATCCCATCGTTGGCAGAAATGCTTAGCACTTGCCAGGTATGATCTTACTGACTAGTATTCACGGTCAAAGAGCAGAAATGTCTAAATCGCTCACTTGTAGGCGGAGTGATGCACAAACCCTCTGTTCCTTCATTTTCCGTTGGTTTTAAGTGCGTCCGTAAATTCAAATTACTATGCAATGCCATTGTGGGTGATTACGCTATAACTCCTCTAAGCGTACAAGCTTTTCCAACTTGTTTCTGGTATCTGCAAGGGTACGACCACAACCTCACATACCTAGCTCTCAAGGTCAGGAGCCAATGAACTTTGTTACCGATCATATCTTGAGACTCATAATTCTTTACACGAAAAGACTAGAACGAGGTCACGACATTATCATGATGAGCGTGCTATTTCTTGCATATTTTGTTTGCTCTGTCAAAACAAACTGGAATGTGGCATAATGCGATAGAACAATGCTGATAATATTTACTTATTCTCCATGGATAAAATACAGGGAGTGGGGCATATGGTCCCGCAATACAAGCTGCGGGAATCATTGGATTTCTATACTCGTTTGTTAGATCGAAAACCAATCTGACGTTACTACATGGCCTCTGGTTCACTAAATCAGAATCCTTTTACCATTTAGGCTAAAAGCAGGAACAAAAAAACTTCGGTACTCAAAAAGTTCATCAAGTTTTCAAAAAGATATTCCTTTGCGGTTTCTTGATTACACAACCGACTTGAATTTGGTCTATATTCTAACATAGGGAGAGATCAGTACTCCGACTTTTGTTTAATGTCTCCAGAGAGACTAGAAGAAATGAGATTTGTTATTGCATCTGGTAAAGAATCCAGAACCCTTTATGATATCTGAGGCTTAGTGCTTCCGCTACACCAATCAATTTTTCTTGCTCCCACTCTATCATAGCCAAAAACGAGTAAACATTTATAATCAATCCTTACACCAAAAATCTCATCATGATGAATGCTTCTACCAATTACCACCTGAGCTTATGGCTTCTGGATTTTAATCCAGGCATGCCCAGCTTGATACTTAGTTGATTGGATATGACTTACTTGGGTATACCAATGGTGCATTCCCTTGTTTTCCTTGCACAATCACAGTCAGCCAAACGAAAACCAATGACCAGTGAGAACAGCTTGTGCAACCTCAGATTGTTCAGGATCAGTTGTCGTCAAACGCCAACATTGATCTATGTCTGAAAGTATTGTACTGCTAGTGCTTATTGCATCCGGTGCAAACTCCATTGAGGCATGTTCGCGACTTTACCTGAATAAATCAAGTTGTGGAATGATGATGCTCAAGAAAAAGCTTGCTTTCTCATCTGAGGGTCACTTCCTGTTCTGTGGAACAAGATTAGCAGATTTTGATGAGCATGACGGATGGGTTATTGCTTGTAACTGCTCCAATCAACGCAAATATTTTACCATCCGTGCTCTCAGTCGTTTATTTTGATTAGTGTTCCTTATATGATTTGCTCTGCTGCTCTTCCAACTTTCATCTCTAGTTCCTAAACTAGAGTTCCTTTGATGCCGTAGCCGACTGCGTCAACCCTAACGGTAGGCCACCATTAGATTTAAGTGAGATAATCGATTCGTTGCATTTAAATCAAGTACTGATAGTAATATTGATTTTGATCTAATATAGTAGTTACTTCATCAGTCTCTTATTGCAAGTGTGCAGGGACAAGAACACCCCAAGTGCTACAACTTGGCATAGGGAACACAAGTGCAAAAATTTCTAAAATGTACACTTAAATGTCAAAATTAAAGAAGAAATGAACACTTTGCTAATGGTGAGAATTTCCAGCCAAATAGCTGACGTGGCTTTTTTCGGCGAGAATTTTAAATGACGTGGCATTTCTTCTAAAATTTTTTATCCACATGGTAGTTTTATTCAATCTTTTAATATCATATTAAAAACTGGAAAGAAAAGATAAAGTTTATTTTAAAAACTGTAAAAAAAGAGAGAGAAAATGGTAAGGCTTGTCGGTGAGTGCTTCGCTGCCATCATCGGAAGGGTTGGCAGCGATGTGGGCCTACGCAAACGTCGATGACCCTTGCTAGGCTCGGGCTCAGGCACCCAAATCTAGGCAAGCCAGTGCCTGGGGTCACTAAGGCTTGCCTAGATTTGGGCAAAATGGTGACCCCTCACCTAGATCCAGTGAGCCTCGCCAACCTTGAGCGAGCGTCGGTGTTGTCTTCACTTGAGGCTATCGAGGGTCATTGACCCTCGTTTGGTGCTGGCAAGGCCTCACCTTGGTCAAGCGATGGTCGCCGGCCTTAGGTGAGGGCCGGTGTTGCCTAGAGTTGGGTGCCCTTGTCCTAGCCTGGTGGGGGTCGTTGGCCCCTTCGGTGATGGGCAATGACGGAAGTGGACAATATCGTTTTAGGGTTTTTTTAAATTGGGGGCAAGATGGAGGACAATGTTGTTTTAGACAAGAATTGCTAGGTGGACATTCTGTCAAGCCATGTTACTGGTTTTATTATTAAAATAACACAACGTCGGATTTCTGATAAGTTTCGCCGAAGTTAGCATTTAAGTGTACTTTTTGGAAGTTTTGGCACTTATATATCCCTCATACCAAGTTGTGGCATATGGGGTGTTCTTCTCTCCAAGTATGCAGGTGGTGTTGTATGTATGTCTACTTCCTTCAGGCCTAGTTCTTGTGACCCCTTTAGTGAGTACGCAAGTGGTGTTGTGTACATGCATGGTACCGGGGAAGATGAAACCATCTACAACTCCTCTTTTGGCATGAAACTCAGGGGCATGTCACTTGTTATGACCTGTACAAACTATTATATTATTTGGTAAGATATTTTAGGGTTAATACCATGAAAAATCTCAAACTGGTAGACCCATGATAAATCTATTCCAAACTAATTTTTTTGATAATAAAAAAGCCCAGAATAATATACATGTAATAAATTTAATAAAAACTAATTTTTTTTTGACTACGAAAAATCTCAAATTTGTACATCTGTGATAAATTTACCCTTCATTAGCTTCCGTCAAATTCTACTGTTAAATTTGCTGATATGAAGGACACATGGTGATGTGGCATGGTAGAATAAATATCACAAAAACCCCAAACTATACCTATGACAAATTTAATAGTACACATGTGATAAATTTGGTGTTTTTCTTGATATTAACCCTATGGACATCCACATGAACTTACCACATCACCATGTCTAATCCATATCAACAAATTTAATAGTAAAATTTAACGGAAGTTAATGAATGGTAAATTTATCACGGGTATACCATTTTGGGATTTTTCGTGGTAAAAAAAATAATTAGAGTAAAATTTTCATGTGTACTGATTTAAGATTTTCAATAGTCAAAATATTAGTTTGGTGTAAATTTGTCATAAGTGTACCGATTTGGGATTTTTCCTGGTAAAAAATTAGTCTGGATTTTTTGTGTTATTAACTCCACTTTTTATTATTAATTTATTTTAGTGTGAAGGGTTTGAGAGATAGAACTCTATATATAGGGTGATACTAACGAGTGGGAAAAAGCACGATAGTGAAGCCAACTTTGGAAAAAAATAAAGATTGAGACAAAGAGCAAGAAATTGATCAAACCCCCAGCTCCAAGAGCTAACCGCATTCGCAAGCTAAAAGTCTCTCTATTTGATCAGCTTCAGCCTCCAGTTTATGTTGGTATCATTCTCTTCTATTCATCCAAAAAGGATGTATGCTACCCTTCATTCGTACCTAATGGCGGGAGATTTCTGCTACTCGAGAAATCGCTTGCGGAAACCCTAACCCTCTTTTACCCTCTTGCGGGCCAATACGTTGAAGAGAAGTGCCTCGTTGAATGTGAAGACCAAGGAGTGGAGTTCTAGGAAGCCGAAGTTGATGGCACTCTGGATCAAATTCTCCATGGAGAAACTGACCCTGATGATGTCCTCAATCATTTGGCAACTCTACCTCATCCAAACGACCAGATTGTGCCACCTCTAGTGGTTGTCCAAATGAGCTCGTCCGCTTGCGGCGGCATCGTGGTCGGCCTGCGCTACTCACACAGAATTGCCGGCATGCACACTATGTCGTCCTTCCTGAGCATGTGGGCGATGGCATGTCGCACAAGCATTAACAAGGTGATCCGTCCGTGCTTTGATATATCATCTATTTTCCCACCAAGCGACGTGACTAAGCTCGAGCTCCCGTCAGACTACTGCCAGGTGCGAAACACGTCATGAAAAGATTTATGTTTGACAGCCAATCCATCTCGAAACTCAAACCCGCAGAGAAGAGGGGAGGGTTCGATTCCGGAAGGGAACCCTCTCGTGTGGAACTGGTCACGGCGCTCGCGTCGATTGCTCTCTTGGACATTGCCAAGCTTAAAAATACGCAATCCAAGCCGCTCCTAATTGCGCACACTGTGAACTTGCGTGGACGGACAGATCTCCTATGGCACGAGAATTCCTGTGGCAATCTCTACATGATGGTGTACTGGAAGTCTGCGGTCGAGATGAATGAGCCCAAGTAACGTGGCTTGGTGGGTTCCATGCGAGATGCGATACAGAACAATACGTATAGGTAAAGGAATAATCTATTTAATAAGGTTCTTAGCTATTTTAGAAAATAACAAGACATAAAATATTATATTTAAACCCACTGGTGGGTAGCTGCATTGGTAGGGCGGCTTGGTTCCTCATCGAGAGATTGCAAGTTTGAACTCCCGCGTTGCTCTCACGTCTTAAGTGGAGGGCCATGGTGGTGGGGTCCCGTGCTAGTCTCCCTCGAGATATAGTTGTGGATACTTGGGCGTAAGCCTTACGGACAATGAAGCAGATCATCGGATATAAAAAAAAAAAAAAAAAAAAATTATCCTTAAGATCTAATAATGTCTCTAACAATATTATCTAATAATGATGTCTCTAATATCCATATATAAACTTCATCGTTTGGAAATTAACAATTCATGTGTATTATAAGAAGGTGAAATAGGCGAGGTGCACGTGGCCAAAAAAAATTATGAGATCTAATATATACATTCGTTCCTCACATTACTTGATTTGGTCATAAAAAGAAAATCTTGATGAGGGAGATTGGAAATGGACATATAACGACTCCGTCACACCAGTCTTAAGATGCATATTAATTCCAGGACTTAAATATCTTCTTGGTTAGCTGTATAAAAAGAGCATTGCGCTGGAAAAATCTTGCACACAACCATACTCACCATCCTTGTTTGACTAGATATCTTGAGAAGCAATACAAGCATGAAGGTGGAAGTACGATGGAAGAAGTTGGTCAAACCATCGGTGCCGACACCGAACAACCAGCAAAAATTGAAGTTAACATCACTGGATCAGCTTCAAATGCCAATTTACATAGGCGTTATGTTCTACTATAGAGATAACGTTGAGAACCCAGGAGTTGATATTTCTCAAAGGCTTCTCCAAATGGAGGAGTCACTTTCTGAAACCCTAACACTCTTTTATCCTATGGCAGGGAGATATATCGAGGATGATGATTGTTTTATTGATTGCAACGACCTTGGAGTTGAGTTCGTTTACGCCAAAGTGGATGGCTAGATTGTTAATGATGGTTTTATGTGATGGGCCTAAAAGCCCGACCCACAAGATTAGGGCCCATGGATGGAGGGATATGATGAAGGGGTACGTTTCTTTTTTGGAGGGGACGTATATAAGGGAGGAAAGAAAGGGAGAACGCACCTTTTGGCATTTATAACGTACGTACGTTCCTTTCCCTCTCTCCCTCCAAAAGAAAAAAAAAGAAAAACAAAATCAAAAGGCGACGCTCTCTTCCCTTCAAGACCAATCAACATCATCGGATCGAACGGGATCGGTTTTCTCTTTCTCTTATCGGCATTGGTGTTTAATCTGTGGCTAACAAGGTACGCTCGATTCCGTGGTGTGCTTTAGGATCGGTGATACATGTTTTTCCCGGGCTTGTCTTCCGCATTCGTTTTAGGGGTTCGATTTAGTGTCGAATCCGGTTTTTGGGAATCAGGCACTCCCAACATTGGTATCAGAGCCCTACTTCATGTTTTCCCGACCCCTTTCATGTTTATGGATGATCTCCTATTGTTTTTTTCGTGAAATTAATCGGCCGACACCGATCGGGGTGAAAAATCCCGACACCCGAGCACTGTTCATCCATTTTTTCGAGTTTCTGTAAGTCGAAATCAATTTCTGATGGCATAGGGTGAAAGAGCTCGTCGAGACGAGTCCGTCGATGGGTCGAATGCCACCGGGAGACGCCGGACGCGCGGCCAGAAGCCGCTGCACATGGGCGCCACGCGCCAGTCGGCGAACCGGCACGTGCGCGACGGCGCCAGCCGGCGAACCGGTACGTGCCGGTCGGCGAACCGACGCGTGATGATGTCACCCAACGGTCGGTAACTGCTGAGATGACGTCATTGATGACATCATCGCCGGCAACAGTTGGCCGGTCGGTCACCGGCCGGCGACCAGACCCGACCGGCGAATCGACCCGACCCGAGACGCGACCCGACCCGAGATTCGACCGGTCGCTTGCGCGTGCGAGGCACGTGCCGGGTCGGTTCGTCCGACCGGTCCGACCGGTCTGACCCGACCCGTTGACCCGACGACCGTTGACCGTTGACCGACGACCGTTGACCCAAAAAAAAGAAAAAAAGAAAAACGAATATGTTTCTTTTTCAATTATGTCTATGTGGGTTATATGTAATCCATTGTTTATTCTGCATTTGTTGCATGAATCATGGAAAATTATGTATTTTCCCTTATGTACATTATGGATTATAAGTAATCCATTTTTAGTTCTGCATTTGTTGCAGGAACTATGATGGTTATGCATGGATACCTGCAATCCAGAGAACGGACGAGGGAAGTGCAAGACTTAAAAGGCTGATGACAGAGTTAGCTAATTATCGGTGGCATGACGGTGATTTAGTATCACATGTGGTCAGGGTCAATCAAATGATACAGGAAATCATCTGGAATGGTTATCTTATGCCGGATTTTGAGAAAGTGCCGGCTTTGATGAACACTCTTCCACCTGAATGGCAAGCAGTGTTAGATCGGTTATGGGAGGTCAACGTGGTCCCGGGTTATAGGAGGCTAGTGGTAGCTTTTGTAAGAGAGTACTATAGGATTGAGTTAACCAAAACTTCAACCCTTAGATTGAGCGCCACATGGCGTAGAGTCAATGCGCCTTGGAGGCGACATGAAAGCTCTTCAAAAGTTTTTCCATGGTTGGCAAATGTGCCTTCAAATTTCTCAGATATTTTGACTGATAGATTAGAATGAACATTCCCTATTTATTTCTTAGATTAGTTTGAGATGTTTTTGGGTATGAATACTCTTTCTATGTTGATATTTTTCCTTTGTATATATTGCTTAGTGTAATGGATAGTTGTATTATGTGAAAGCATTATTATTCTATTGGATGTCAAATATTATTTGCTTTCTGTTATTATTGACTCTTTGTGGGTAGTTCATAGAAGTTTTTGTAGCTTCATAGAATTTATTTTGCATAAGGCAATTATATTAATAATAGTTTTGAGTTAGGATTTTTTGGAGGATGATTGGAAACATAGTGACCTTTTGATTATGAAATCTTACTTAAAATTGTTCATTGATTTAATGGGTCTGTGCAAAGTGGATGCATAAATGATAGGCATTAATTATTCGTGCATGTATGTCTGATGTGTTCAGATCGATGGTTTAAGCAATTAAGAATGCAATTGCTAATATGAACGACAACAATTGTGAAATATTGAATATGAAGATTCAATATGTGCTGGAAAAGCAAGAAGCACTAGAAGCTCTTGACCATGTTATGGAAGATCTTGAGGATGCCGTGCGCCACATTGAGCTAGTAGAGGACCGCCTAATGGCATTTAAGCTGAAAATAGATATTTGCAATGCTGGTTCTAGCTCAGAAAGGGCTTTGAGCTCTAAGCGCAAGTGTATTGATTCGTTCAATATGTGGGAATGCAAAGGATCAAGTCATTATTGCAAGAAATCAAGAGTTAACCAACACAAGAGAGGAAAATGTCCTCAAGTGAAGAAAATGTCAAGGGTGAGGTGTTACAATTGTGACAAGAAATGTCACTATGCTCGCAACTGTTGTGAGCCGAAAAAGGTAAACACCTCTTGTACATTTGAGAACTTTGCTTATGTGTCAAGTTCTGCATTATTGGCTGAATCCAATCCTTTGTGAACTGTAGATTCAGGAGCGGCATATCATATAGCGAAGGATAGAGAATCTTTCGTGGAATTCCGACGAGTACCAACTGGAACTAAGTGGATCTATGTGGGAAACAACTCTAGAGCTGAAGTGAAAGGAATTGGCACCTGCCAACTGAATATGCGTGGTGGACGCACTTTGTTCCTACATGATGTATTGTATGCTCCGGAGATTCGTCGGAATTTAGTGTCTATTTTGGTGTTGGTTAAGTTTGGTTTTAGTGTGAACTTCCGTAATAGCGGTGTAGATTTGTATTTTAATACAAACTACTATGGTTGTGGTCACTTTCTAGATGGTTTTATTGTACTAAATGTTGACTATGGTGATGTCAATATTTGTTATTCCCTTATTTCACGTCTTCTACTTCATATGATAATGATGTGATTATGTGGCATGTCAGACTTGGTCATATTGGCCAACAACGTATGAATAGACTAGCCAAAGAGGGCTTGTTGGGCAACATTGAAAAAGTTGATTTGCCCATATGTAAGCATTGCTTAGAAGGGAAAATGACAAGGAAACCATTTGGAAAAGGTAAAAGAGCTAAATTTCCTCTGCATTTAATCTATTCTGATATCTGTGGTCCAATGAATGTGAGACGAAGGCATGGGGCTGTTTATTTCATCACTTTTATAGATGATTATACTCGATTCGGAAATGTCTATTTGATTTCTCATAAATCTGAAGCATTAAGTTGTTTCAAAAGGTTTGTGAACTTGGAAGAAAATCAATTAGACAAGAAAATAAAAGTATTAAGATCCGATCGAGGTCGAGAATATTTATCTGATGAGTTCAGAAAATTATGTGATGAAAAAGGAATAGAAAGACAGTTGTCTATTTCATATACTCCTCAACAAAATGGTGTTGCAGAGAGAAGAAACAGAACCCTACTGGAAATGGTTAGGTCCATGATGGCGCATGCTAACTTACATGTTACTTTTTGGAGTGATGCGTTGTTAACTGCTGCCTATATACTTAACCGGGTGCCTTCCAAATCAGTTACTTCCACTCCATATGAGTTATGGACAGGTATAAAACCAGACTTAAGTTTTCTTAAGCCATGGGGTTGTGCTGCCTATACTCATGAGTCCTCTCACAAGTTTGGGAAATTAGGTCCCAGAGGAAAGAAGAGTATTTTCATAAGATACTCGGAACACTCGAAATGGTATGTGTTCATAGGTGAGCAGGAAAGTGGGAGTATAACTGAATTTGAATCACAGGATGTCACATTCTTAGATGATGAATTTCCTAAGAAGGGCGAAATAGGGGAAGATTACTTCCTATTTGAAACCTTGGATAAAGATAATGATATTAGTGGAGTTCGTCAAAGTGGGAGTAATATGAGAAGTGATGAATTGAATTCAACTCATTCTCAATTACAACCACATGATATGACGACATTATCATTATCTAATCCAAATGGGAGCATAATGGGGAATGATGTGCAAAGTGTACAATCTCTCATACGGCGAACAAGTCGCCAAAGTATTCCCCGTCGACGTTTTGACATCGAAGGGGAAACTTTTATGATTGATCCGCAAGATGAGTATGAGCAAAGAAATATTAATGAGGCTCTGAATTGCCCTAGTAAGGAGAAATGGATTCATGCAATGGAAGAGGAAATGGAGTCAATGAAATCAAACCAAGTTTGGGAACTGGTTGATCTTCCAAAAGGACGCAAAGCTATTGGGAACAAGTGGGTTCTCAAAATAAAGCGAAAGGCTGATGGCTCAATAGAAAAGCATAAGGCTCACCTTGTGGCGTAGGGGTATAATCAACAGGAAGGAATTGATTATGAAGATACATTTTCTCCTATAGTGAGATTTACCTCGATTCGCATTATTTTGGCAATAGTGGCTAGTATGGATCTTGAGTTACATCAAATTGATGTAAAGACTGCTTTCCTCAATGGAGAATTAGAGGAAGAAATATATATATGGAACAACCTGCTGGTTTCATAGTGAAAGGCTAAGAAGAAAAGGTATGTCGACTTTTGAGATCGATATACGGCCTTAAGAAGTCATCGAGACAATGGTATATACATTTTTATAATGCCATAATGGCATATGACTTTACAATGATAGATGAGGATCATTGTGTATATATCAAAAGATCCAAGGATCAATTTGTGATCATATCATTATATGTTGATGATATACTAATTGCCGGAAGCAATATGGAGCTTGTTAATACTGTCAAGAGTTGGTTGTCTTCCAACTTTGAGATGAAGGATATGGGTGAGGCTGCATACATTCTTGGAGTTAAGATTTAAAGAGATCGTTCGAAGATATCGTTATCTCTTTCGCAAGAAACATATATAAACAAGGTTCTTGAACGATTTCGTATGCAAGATTGTAAACCCATAGACACTCCTATTGCAAAAGGTGAAGGATTGAGCCATAGACTGTGTCCAAGGACTCCACAAGAGAAGGAACAAATGAAACATGTTCCTTATGCTAGTGCTGTTGGGAGCTTGATGTACGCTATGATGTGTACAAGACCTGACATATGTTTTACAGTTGGAATGGTGAGTAGATACCAATCCAATTCAGGTCTAGCACATTGGAAGGCCGTTAAGAGAATACTGAGGTATCTGAAGGGAACTGCTGATTACAAGTTGAATTACCAAGGAAAGGATCTGCGACTTGAAGGCTATTCAGATGCTGATTGGGGAGGAGATTTAGATGAAAGAAAATCTACCTTTGGATTTGTTTTCTTACTGAACAATGGCGCCATATCATGGAGCAGTAAGAAGCAAACGTGTATAGCCTTATCCACGATGGAAGCTAAGTTCGTGGCATTATCAGCAGTGGGACAAGAAGGAGTTTGGCTTAAGAGATTTTTGGATCATTTAGGTGTTATTGAGAAAGCTGCAAATCCATTATTGGTTAACTGTGATAGCCAAGCAGCTATAGCGTACACTAAAGATCCAAAATATTATGGCAAGACCAAACATATAGATATCAAGTATAACTTCGTCAAAGATATGGTTACACGAAAGGATGTGAACTTACAGTACATATCTACGCATAGAATGGCAGCAGATCCTATGACAAAGCCAATATCTAGAGATATGTTTTGTGGCCATATGAAATCTCTAGGATTGCGTAGAGTCTGATATACTGGATTGTAATTTCCCTGAAGTGTTCACATTTGATGAATTTGTGTTTTTCATCATTAATGCCTATGAATCTTTGTTTGATCTTTATGCATCTTAATGATTAGTGCATTACTTTAAGTTGAGAAAGTATGTCGGACAGATATAAGATTAGCCTACTCGCACGGGTAATCGCCTCTATTTACTGTGTGATAAATAGAGATGAGACTGTTTTTAAGCTTATTATCTAGGTGATAATCGAGAGCTCAAGCTTAAAATACGTATGTCGCCTTAACTGGGTGTTAAGATGAGGACATAATACTTACTATGTCCGAAAGTAAAATACCCCACATATTTTACTTTATCTGTCTATGATGCCAGATGTGAGTTCTGATGAATTTTGTGAATGAGTAGATACGTGAACTCAAGTTAGACATTGGGTATGTCTGAACTATCATATGTACGGTATTGAAGGTGCAGACATACGCTCCATGGGAAATGAGTTAATACCGTAATACGTATTTCATACTACGTATGCATGAGCCGACCAATAAGAGTGGCAAAAGTTTGATCTCAACTTTTATGCCGTGTGAGACTCTTGAGGAAATGAGTTCCTCAATTTTAGTGCCCTCATGACTTTTACTTATTCTCAAGATTTCTATTTAGTGTTTGCTATCTTAGGATGTTGCCAATGGTCATGAGTTGATTCGATCTAATGGGACATTTCTAGAAAACCAAGCTGAATTGAAATTGAGAGTTTGAAGGAAAGAGGAAGATCGATTTTGGAGAATCACATTGTAGTTTTGTATTCACTAGTCGACCAATTATAATTGTCTTTGGGATAATCATAGTTGTGAATGCAATATATGTATCATTGTTTAAAAGAGATCAAGAGAGATATAAATGTGATCGATCGATCTAGAATACTGCATACTAAATCTACTCAGAGTGTGATGCCCATTATGAGCTGCTATATATTCCTAACAGATGTATAGCAACGAGCTCTCAAAGTATGTTGGTCGCACGGATTATTCACCGGTATGAATGTTGAAGAGAGGTAAAGAGAATCCTGTTCGGCCCACCATGTGCGAGTGGGAGATGATGGTTTTATTAATTATTGTGATGGGCCTAAGTTGGCCCATCCGCCCATGTTGGGTCTAAAAGCCCGACCCACAATATTAGGGCCCATGGATGGAGGGATATGATGAAGGGGTACGTTTCTTTTTTGAAGGGGACGTATATAAGGGAGGAAAGAGAGGGAGAACGCACCTTTTGGCATTTATAACGTACGTACGTTCCTCTCCCTCTCTCCCTCCAAAAGAAAAAAAAAGAAAAACAAAATCAAAAGGCGACGCTCTCTTCCCTTCAAGACTAATCAACATTATCGGATCGAACGGGATCGGTTTTCTCTTCCTCTTATCGGCGTTGGTGTTTAATCTGTGGCTAACAAGGTACGCTCGATTCCGTGGTGTGCTTTAGGATCGGTGATACATGTTTTTCCCAAGCTCGTCTTCCGCATTCGTTTTAGGGGTTCGATTTAGTGTTGAATCCGGTTTTTGGGAATCAGACACTCCCAACAGTTAAGCTTCTCCATGAAGATCTCGACATTGATTTGCTTGAACGTTTGTCGAAGTACCCAACCAACGTAGTTGGCAATCCATTAGTTGTGATTCAAGTGAATGCATTTGAGTGTAGCGGATTAGCGATCAGCGTGCGCTTTACACACAAGATCGGCGACATGTACACCATGGCGATGTTCATTAATTCGTGGGCTACCACTTGCCGAGGTAATGTAGACGCGATAGTCACTCCGAGTTTTGAGTTGTCATCTCTACTCCCAGTGAAAGGGTTGGCGGTTCCGAATTTGAGTCCACGACGTATTGGCAACGAGGAATTCATCATGAGTAGGTTGAGGTTCAACGCCGATGCTTTATCGAAGCTGAAAGCCTTAGCTAGGGACGATGCAAAGGACTCGATGGGCAACAATTCTCGGCCTTCAAGGGTGGAGGCCTTTTCGGCACTACTAGGTAGGGCTTTCGTCAATATTTGCCGAAATAAACATGGCGAACAAAGGACTTTCGTAGTTTGTATGCCAGTTAACTTGCACGAGAAGATCAATTTGGCGATACCCGCGAATTCTTGCGGCAATCTTTTTGCCGTCACGTGGGTGCAATCTGGTCAGCCAACAGCTGGAAAAATTAAGTTGGAGTTTGACGGAATGGTGAATGTAATACGCGACATGATAGCGGATGCCAAAACGAAGTACGCGACAGTAGCAGATGGGGAGGAGTTATGCTCGATGGTGGGTGATTCTCTAGCCGAATTTGTCAAAATTTTGGCCAGAGGCAAAGATTGTCCGTTTGGTTTCAGTAGCTGGTGCCGGTTTGGGCTATGCGAGAATGATTTTAGGTGGGGAAGGCCAGTTCTCGTGAGCAACACATCGTCGAATTTCAAATCGATTTTTCTTATTGACGATGAAGAGACTGGAGGAATCGATGCATGGATAACCACCGACGAAGATGAGATGATTCTTGTTAAGCAAGATCCAGAAATTCTGAAATTCACTTCCTAGTTAGAGATAGAGATGTTGCCTGATTATATCATTTGAAAGGTGATCATTTCTTACAATAATGTAAAGTGGGACAATAAAATTTATGAACTTGAGTCTCTAGTATTTGTAACATCTGTTTGGTTTATTGAAGAATGATGCTTCTTGTGGACAAGATCAAGTCTTAACTAATGTTTACCAGCTTATTGAGTACCTTATTACTGCATTTATCTTTATCTTATAAAGCGGTTGATGTAATTGCATTTTATAGTATGATTGCTGCTGGAAATCCATTCGCTTAATGTTTTGAGTGGGTATATAATACATGAAGAGTTGTGATGGTTTTATTAATTATTGTGATGGGCCTAAGTTGGCCCGTCCACCCATGTTGGGCCTAAAAGCCTGGCCCACAAGATTAGGGCCCATGGATGAAGGGATATGATGAAGGGACACGTTTCTTTTTTGAGGGGACGTATATAAGGAGAAATAAAGAGGGAGGAACGCACCTTTTGGCATAACGTATGTTCCTCCTCCCTCTCCCCCAAAAAAAAACGTTCCAAAAGAAAGAAAAACCCTTCAAGGCCCAAGAGGCAATACCCATCTTCCTTTCAAGGCGAATTGACGTCATCGGATCGAATGGGATCAGTTTCTCTTCCTCATATCGGCGTCGGTGTTTAATCTGTGGCTAACAAGGTATGTTCAATTCTGTGATGTGCCTTAGGATCGGTGATGCATGTGTTTTTCCCGGGCTCGTCTTCCGCACAAGTTTAGGGGTTCGATTTAGTGTCGAATCCGGTTTTTGGGAATCCGAAAAATCCCGACATTGGTATCAGAGCCGTAGTTCTTGTTTCCTGATCATTTTTCATGTTTTCCCGACCCCTTTCATGTTTATGGATGATTTATTATTGATTTTTCGTGAAATTAATTGGCCAACACCGATCGGGGTGGAAAAATCCTGACACCCGAGCACCTTGTTCATCTATTTTTTCGAGTTTTTGTAAGTCGAAATCAATTTCTGATGGCGTTGGATGGAAGGTCTCGTCGAGACGATCGCGACGAGTGGCGGAACATCGCCAAAGGCCGCTGGACGCGCCCCCATGCGCAGCCGGAGTGAAACGGCGTGATCGGCGCGTGCAACGCACGCGCCGATATGACGACGCAGGCGCATGCATCGCACGCGCGCGCGGGGGGCCGTCCATGGCTCATGCAAGGCACGTGCCAGCTGATGTCATCGTGACGTCAGCTGCACGCGTACCGCACGTGCCGGGTCGGTCCATTCGACCCAGCCTGACCGGTCCGACCGGCTCGTCCCGCTGCCCATTGACTCCGACCCGTTGACCGTTGACTTTGACTCGTTGACCCGTTGACTGTTGACTGTTGACCTAAAAAAAAAAGAATCTGTTTCTTTTTCAATTACGTCTGTGGGTTATAAGTAATCCATTTTTTATTCTGCATTTGTTGCATGAATCATGGAAAATTATGTATTTTTCCTTATGTTCATTATGGATTAGAAGTGATCCATTTTTAGTTATGCATTTGTTGCAGGAACTATGATGCGTTATGCACGGATACCTGCAATCCCGAGAACGGATGAAGGAAGTGCAAGACTTAAAAGGCTGATGACAGAGTTAGCTAATTATCGGTGGCATGACGGTGATTTAGTATCACATGTGATTAGGGTCAATCAGATGATACAGGAAATCATCTAGAATGGTTACCTTATGCCGGATTTTGAGAAGGTGCCGGCCTTGATGAACACTCTTCCACTTGAATGGCAAGCAGTGTTAAATCGCCTATGGGAGGTCAATGTGGTCCCGGGTTATAGGAGGCTAGTAGTAGCTTTTGTAAGAGAGTACTATAGGATTGAGTTAACCAAAACTTCAACCCTTAGATTGAGCGCCACATGGCGCAGAGTGAATGCGCCTTGGAGGCGACATGAAAGCTCTCCAAATTTTTTTCCATGGTTGGCAAATGTGCCTTTAGTTTTCTTAGATATTTTGACTGATAGATTAGAAGGGACTTTCCCTATTTATTTCTTAGATTAGTTTGAGATGTTTTAGGTGTAAATATCTCTTTCTAAGTTGATATTTTCCTCTGTATATATTACTTAGTGTAGTGGATAGTTGTATTATGTGAAAGTATTATTATTCTATTGGATGTTAAATATTATTTGCTTTCTGTTATTATTGACTGCTGTGGGTAGAAGTTTTTGTAACTTCATAGAATTTATTTTGCATAAGACAATTATATTAATGATATTTTTAAGTTAGGATTTTTGGAGGATGATTGGAAACATAGTGACCTTTTGATTCTGAAACCTTACTTGAAATTGTTCATTGATATGATGGGTTTGTGCAAAGTGGATGCATAAATGATAGGCATTAATTATTCGTGCATATATGTCTGATGTATTCAGATCGATGGTTTAAAGAATTAAGAACGTAATTGCTAATATGAACGGCAACAATTGTGAAATATTGAATATGAAGATTCAATATGTGCTGGAAAAGCAAGAAGCACTAGAAGCTCTTGACCATGTTATGGAAGATCTTGAGGATGCCGTGCGCCACATTGAGCTAGTAGAGGACCGCCTAATGGCATTTAAGCTGAAAATAGATATTTGCAATGCTGGTTCTAGCTCAGAAAGGGCTTTGAGCTCTAAGCGCAAGTGTATTGATTCGTTCAATATGTGGGAATGCAAAATATCAAGTCCTTATTGCAAGAAATCAATAGTTAACCAACACAAGAGAGGAAAACGTCCTCAAGTGAAGAAAATGTCAAGGGTGAGGTGTTACAATTGTGACAAGAAAGGTCACTATGCTCGCAACTGTTGTGAGCCGAAAAAGGTAAACACCTCTTGTACATTTGAGAACTTTGCTTATGTGTCAAGTTCTGCATTATTGGCTGAATCCAATCCTTTGTGGACTATAGATTCAGGAGCGGCATATCATGTAGCGAAGGATAGAGAATCCTTCGTGGAATTCCGACGAGTACCAACTGGAACTAAGTGGATCTATGTAGGAAATAACTCCAGAGTTGAAGTTAAAGGGATTGGCACCTGCCAATTGAACATGCGTGGTGGACGCACCTTGTTCCTACATGATGTTCTATATGCTCCAGAGATTCGTCGAAATTAAGTGTCTGTTTTGGTGTTAGTTAAGCTTGGTTTTAGTGTGAACTTCTGTAATAGCGGTGTAGATTTGTATTTGGATACAAACTACTATGATTGTGGTCATTTTCTGGATGGTTTTATTGTACTAAATGTTGATTGTGGTGATGACAATATTTGTTATTCCATTTTCATGTCTTCTTCTTAATATGATAATGATGTGAATGTGTGGCATGTCAGACTTGGTCATATTAGCCAACAACGTATGAATAGACTAGCCAAAGAGGGCTTGTTGGGCAACATTGAAAAAATCGATTTGCCCATATGTGAGCATTGCCTAGTAGGGAAAACGACAAGGAAACCATTTGGAAAAGGTAAAAGAGCTGAATTTCCTCTGCATTTAATCCATTCTGACGTTTGTGGTCCAATGAATGTGATGGGAAGGGATGGGGCTGTTTATGTCATCACTTTTATAGATGATTATACTCGATTCGAATATGTCTATTTGATTTCTCATAAATCTGAAGCATTAAATTATTTCAAAAGGTTTATGAACTTGGTAGAAAATCAATTAGACAAGAAAATAAAAGTATTAAGATCCGATCGAGGTCGAGAATATTTATCTGATGAGTTCAGAAAATTTTGTGATGAAAAAGGAATAGAAAGACAGTTGTCTATTCCATATACTCCTCAACAAAATGGTATTGCGGAAAGAAGAAGTAGAACTCTACTGGAAATGGTTAGGTCCATAATGGCGCATGCTAACTTACCTATCACTTTTTGAAGTGATGCGTTGTTAACTGCTGCCTATATATTTAACCTGGTGCCTTCCAAATCAGTTACTTCCACTCTATATGAGTTATGGACAGGTAGAAAATCGGACTTAAGTTTTCTTAATCCATGGGGTTGTGCTGCCTATACTCATGAGCACTCTCACAAGTTTGGGAAATTGGCTCCCAGAGGAAAGAAGAGTATTTTCATAAGATACTCTGAACACTTGAAAGGGTATGTGTTCATAGGTGAGCAGGAAAGTGGGAGTATAACTGAATTTGAATCATGGGATGTTACATTCTTAAAGAATAAATCTCTAAGAAGGGCGAAATAGGTGAGGATTACTCCTTATTTGAAACCTTGGATCAAGATAATGAACTTAATGGAGTTCATTCAAGTGGGAGTAACATGAGAAGTGATGAATCCAATTCAACTCACTCTCAATTACAACCACATGATGAGATGATATCGTCATTATCTAATCCGAGTGGGAGGATGATGGGGAATGATGTGCAAAGTGTACAATCTCCCATACGGCGAATAAGTCGCAAAAGTATTCCCCGTCGACGTTTTGACATTGAAGGGGAAACTTTTATGGTTGCTCCACAAGAAGAGGATGGGCCAAGAAATATTAATGAGGCTTTAAATTGCCCTAGTGAGGAAAAATGGATTCATGCAATGGAAGAGATGGAGTCAATGAAGTCAAACCAAGTTTGGGAACTGGTTAATCTTCCAAAAGGACGCAAAGCTATTGGGAACAAGTGGATTCTCAAAATAAAGCGTAAAGCTGATGGCTCGATATAAAGGCATAAGGCTCGCCTTGTGGCGAAGTGGTATAATCAATATGAAGGAATTGATTATGAAAAAACATTTTCTCCTGTAGTGAGATTTACCTCGATTCGCATTATTCTAGCAATAGTGGTTAGTATAGATTTTGAGTTATATCAAATGGATGTAAAGACTGCTTTCCTCAATGGAGAATTAGAGGAAGAAATATATATATGGAACAACCTGCTGGTTTCATAATAAAAGGCCAAGAAAAAAAGGTATGTCGACTTTTGAGATCGATATACGGCCTTAAGCAGTCATCGAGACATTGGTATATACGTTTTCATAATGCCATAATGGCATATGATTTTACAATGATAGATAAGGATCGTTGTGTATATATTAAAAGATCCAAAGATCAATTTGTGATCATATCATTATATGTTGATGATATACTAATTGCCGAAAGCAATATGGAGTTTGTAAATACTGTGAAGAGTTGGTTATCTTCTAACTTTGAGATGAAAGATATGGGTGAAGCTGCATACATTCTTGGAGTTAAGATTTCAAGATATCGTTCGAAGAGGTCGTTATCTCTTTCGCAAGAAACATATATAAATAAGGTTCTTGAACGATTTTGTATGCAAGATTGTAAACCCATTGATACTCCTATTGCAAAAGGTGAAGGATTGAGCCATAGACTGTATCCAAGGACTCCACAAGAGAAGGAACAAATGAAACATGTTCCTTATGCTAGTGCTGTTGGGAGCTTGATGTACGCTATGATGTGTACAAGACCTGACATATGTTTTGTAGTTGGAATGGTGAGAAGATACCAATCCAATCCAGGTCAAACACATTGGAAAGCCGTTAAGAGAATACTAAGGTATCTAAAGGGAACTGCTGATTATACGCTGAGTTATCAAGGAAAGGATCTGCGACTCTAAGACTATTCTGATGTTGATTATGGAGGAGATTTAAATGAAATGAAATCTACATTTGACTTTGTTTTTTTACTAAATAATGGTGCCATATGTTGGAGTAGTAAGAAACAAACGAGTATAGCTTTGTCCACGATGGAAGCTGAGTTCGTGGCATTATCAGCAGCAATACAATAATGTGTTTGGCTTAAGAGATTTTTGGATCATTTAGGTGTTATTGGAAGTGCTGCAAATTCATTGTTGGTTAACTGTGATAGCCAAGCAGCAAAAACGTACACCAAAGATCCAAAATATCATGGCAAGACCAAACATATAGATACAAAGTATAACTTTGTCAAAGATATGGTTGTACGAAAGGATGTGAACTTACAGTACATATCTACGCATAGAATGGTAGCAGATCCTATGACAAAGCCAATACCTAGAGATGTGTTTTGTGGTCATGTAAAATCTCTAGGATTGTGTAGAGTTTGATATACTGGATATTGTAATTTCCCTGAACTGTTCACATTTATGAACTGGTGTTTTTTATTAATAATGCTTATGAATCTTTGTTTGATCTTTATGCATCTTAATGTTAAGTGCATTACTTTAAGTTGAGAAAATATGTCGGACAAATATAAGATTGGCCCACTCACACGAGTAATCGTCTCTATTTACTATGTGATAAATAGAGATAAGACGGTTTTTAAGCTTATTATCTAGGTGATAATCGAAAGCTCAAGCTTAAAATATATTTGTCACCTTAACTGGATGTTAAGATTATGACATAATATTTACTATGTCCGAAAGTAAAATAACCCACATATTTTACTTCATCTGTCTATAATGCCAGATGTGAATTATGATGAATTTTGTGAATGAGTAGATACGTGAACTCAAATTAGACATTGGGTATGTCTGAACTATCATCTGTACGGTATTGAAGGTGTAGACATACGCTCCATGGGAATGAGTTAATACCGTAATACGTATTTCATACTACGTATGCATGAAACGACCAATAAGAGTGGCAAAAGTTTTGATCTCAACTTTTATGTCATGTGAGACTCTTGAGGAAAAGAATTCCTCAATTTTAGTGCCCTCATGACTTTTACTTATTCTCAAGATTTCTATTTAGTGTTTGCTATCTTAGGATGTTGCCAATGGTCATGAGTTGATTCGATCTAATAGGACATTTCTATAAAAGCAAGCTAAACTGAAATTGAGAGTTTGAAGGAAAAATGAAGATCGAATTTGGAGAATCACATTGTAGTTTTGTATTCACTGGTTAACCAATTATGACTGTCTTTGGGATAATCATTATATATATATCATTGTTTAAAAGAGATCAAGAGATATATAAATGTGATCGATCGATCTAGGGTACTGCATACTAAATCTACTCAAAGTGTGATGCCCATTATGAGTGGCTATACATTCCTAACAGATGTATAGCAACGAGCTCTCAAAGTATGCTGGTCGCACGGATTATTCACCTGTATGAATGTTGAAGAGAGGTAAAGAGGATCCTGTTCAGCCCACCATGTGCGAGTGGGAGATGATGGTTTTATTAATTATTGTGATGGGCGCCCATGTTGGGCCTAAAAGCCTGGCCCACAAGATTAGGGCCCATGGATGAAGGGATATGATGAAGGGACACGTTTCTTTTTGGAGGGGACGTATATAAGGAGAAATAAAGAGGGAGGAACGCACCTTTTGGCATAACGTACGTTCCTCCTCCCTCTCCCCCTCAAAAACGTTCCAAAAGAAAGAACAGTGCCCAAGAGGCGATACCCATCTTCCCTTCAAGGCGAATTGACGTCATCGGATCGAACGGGATCAGTTTCTCTTCCTCATATCGGCGTCGGTGTTTAATTTGTGGCTAACAAGGTACGTTTAATTCTGTGATGTGCCTTAGGATTGGTGATGCATGTGTTTTTCCCGAGCTCGTCTTCCGCACAAGTTTAGGGGTTCGATTTAGTGTCGAATCCAGTTTTTGGGAATCCGAAAAATCCCAACAAGTTGGGAACCTAAAGTTTGGGAATGAATTTAAATTTTAAATTCACCTTCATCAGTGATAACTCATATACCAGACAAACACTTAGCTTCCCTCTCCTCTCTTTCTCTATCCTTTCAACCTAGTGCATAGACTCGCCGTTGCGGCCACGGCCGCGGCCTTCGTTAATCCTTGCCCACCATTTGGACGATCCATGTGACCTCCGAGAAGGATTTTTCTTCCCTTCGTTTTTTACTCTCTTTTTTTTTCCCATTTCCTTATTCTTATCCGAGCACCTCTTCTCCTTCGCCAACCACACATCTGTCAACCTACGGTTGCATCACTTCATCGCCTACCGTCGTGTCATAATTCTAGATAAAGTTACCACCACTCGGGGGGAGGAGGGAGGGAGAGGTGTGGGATTTTTGATTGGTGGTTGTTTATGTAAATTTTTTTTAAGGAAAAAAGTTACCAAAAATCCAAAATCATCCTCACTACGACACATTTATTCCGAATCTTTTATTGTGACGGCGTCGATTTTAGGACTCAATTGAAACATTTTGACAAGTTTTAGGACTTAATTGCACTTTTTGTAAGTTTTAGGACTTAATTGCATTTCCGTGACAAATTTTAGGACTTCTGCAGTACTTATCCATTTTAAACAAAGGGGTATACGGGCCGGGCCCATACTTTGGGCCCAACTCGAGCCGCTGGTTTTAATGAACTTGGTCGGACCCAACCCGGGGTCCGACTCGGGTCGTTTATAAAATTATATTATAATAAAAAATAATATTTTAATAAAAATAAAAAATAATTATTTATATTTCATAAAATCGAAAAAAATCCCAAATTATCCCCTTTTTCCCAAAAGGCCCAAAAATAAAAATAAAAATCCAAAATGATTAATATTTTTAGAAAAAGATCAAAAATCCAAAAATGCCCTTTTATGTTAAAAAAATAGAAAAAGACCTAAAAATGTTTTTCCTCCACAAATGCATGGATAACCCCTTGAAAATCCAAAAAGCCTCAAGATTTAAACAAGATTAGGTACCGAAAGGGCATTAGTGATTAATTAGTGTAATCAAGTCCCCAAACCTAGTTTCTCTGGTTGCGCATGTGCGAATATTCCTCCTGATATTTCGCTTAGGTTTCTAATCGGTCCACCTTAAATTGATTAGTGGCAACTCATTTTTAAAATTAACTTATAGGTTAAAAACTCAAATCGTAAGTCTTGAATTGGTGGGCTTGGGAAAGCCCGAGCTAAGCCTAATAGACCTAGCTAAGCCATTAGCCTCCACAGGCACCGGAAAAAGAGGTCGCGACAGCTTGGCAACTCCGCTAGGGACATTTTTGTGGATTTAGGCCTTTTTTTTTTTTTATCTTCTTTAAATACTTACTAACTTGGGGGGTTTTTTTTTTTTTTCCTTTTTATGCAGGTTAATAACTTAGAGATTAATTTTTAATTTTGTCAAAATAAAATGTTTTGTGATTATAAACTACTACGCATGCTGTAATGTTTTAGCACCGCATATGGCACCCCCAAAACTAGCCGTTGTACCTAGGCCGCCAAAGGATATTTACGATGGTGTTAAGAAAGATACGGCTTTGAACGCGAGATTGCAATGTAGATGTTGCCTTTCTTTTCCCCGAATTTCTTTAAGTAGGGCCGAGGTTAAGAATGTATGATGCCAATGCGAGACCGCAATGGGCAGACACCCTTTTGATTTCTCTAAACCTTCTCAATTAGACATCGAGCTACACGTATCATGTGCGTGTCTCTGTGCTTGCCATTTTATTTAAAAGCAAAGTAATTTCTTTACTTTTTTACTTAGTCCTTTTTATTGGCCCATGGCAATTTAGGTAGGTTTTTCGAGTCCCAATTTATATGCGATGGTTCAATGATAAGGGACGAAATTAGCATGTGTCTAGATATCAGAATAATGTCACAGCTACAAAAGTCGAGTAGTATTGACACCAAAATTCGAGTGGAAACAATCGAATATGCAAAAGACTGTGCAGAGTCAAGGAACGATTCTTGTTCAATGACCAAGTCATACAACCACTGTCGACGAATGAGGAAGCAGTGAGGCAAAAATAAGAAGGCAAAGGAATGTGTGGAAAGGTCAAAGGCAGTTACCAAAGAAGGAGTAACCGCTCGATGGTTACAAAATTGTTCTATAAATACCATGAGTCATCCAATGAAGAGCGCCCCCCCGTGAACAACATATCAAATGCCTTTACTTTATTGCACTTAAGTTTTCATAGCTATAATTTCCAGATTCCCGTTGTTGATTAGATTCCAGCAAGTATCTACATCCTGGTGTAGCATTGTCAATTAAATTTCGGTGTTGTACCGCAAGCTCAACGTTATCGAACAAATTCCGATGTTGTGTTTCTTATATAGGGGCATTACTATTGATTGGATTCCAGCTTTGTGCTGAACTATCACTAGGTTGTGTTGTTGATTAAATTCTGGCATGATTTAGGACCAGAGGTGGAAGTTAGTGAGCCATTAACCGTTAATGTCGTAATATATAAATTGTAAATAACACTTGTATTTTGATATCCTCTGCCCGGATTTAGCACAAAACATGTGTCCCCTCTAATAAAAGTCGAAATATATCATTCGATGAAAGATATTTTGTTGCAGGAATAAAATGGGTGAAACAGGGTGATTATGCTATAATTGCTCTAAGCATACAAGCTTTTCACTTGTTTCAAGTATCTGCAAGGGTATGACCACAACCGCACATTCCTAACTATTGACGTCAGGAACCAATGAACTTTCTTACCAATCAAATCTTAAAACTCACAGACCATTACACGAAAAGACTAGAACAAGGTCACGGCATCATCAAGACGAGTGTGCTGTTTTCTGCATATTTTGGTCGCTCCATTAACTAAAAAAAAAAAAAAAAAAACTGGAATGTGGCACAACACAATAGAATAATGCTCATAATGTTTACTTAATCTCCATGGATAAAAGATGTGACATATAAAAAATCATTGTCAAACGTTCTTCCTCAATGTCTAGGACCAAAAAAAAAAAAAAAAAAAAAGACTCGTCTGGGTCTAAATCCTAGAGAAAAGCTAAATTCATCCTTAACGAACTAAGTTTGTATGATATTTGGAAATGAGATATTTGAAGTTCGAATTAACAGACCCTAACCTTTTGATAGTTGATACCGAAGATGAAAGCTTTGTCTCGCTTTTAAGGCTCAGAAGCAATTTTTGTTTTACTGGAGTGCACTTAAGCCGATCTATTTCTAATAGCACGTGCGCCGCTTGTTGTACTATTCATCTCCTTGTCCGATGCTAATAATAACCGTCAAGTCATCGGTGCAGGGAGCGGGGCATACGGTCCCTCAATGTAAGCTGCAGGAATCATTGGATTTCTATACTCGTTGGCTAGATGGAAAATCAATCCGACATTACTACATCGCCTCTGGTTCAATGAATCGGAATCCTTCTACCATTTAGGCTGAAAGCAAGACAAATATAACTTTCAATAAGAGCGAAAGGTCCATGACTATCTGTATGTGATATAGGTTTACCTATTTTTATCGACATGCATTAATGATATCATGTTAGAGTAATGTTGAGGAACCGCCAAGTTGGTTGATGGCGTTGACTAAGAAATTTCAAATCACGAGTACCATCATTACTAGGAAGCGTCATTCAATGTCCAATCTCATCAATTGAATGGGTCTGCAACGTATAGGAAGGGACCTTCAATTGAGAAATTTGTACGCCTGCCAACAAGAAGGGTCTATCACATTCAGTCAGATGCCTATCGATTCCAAGACTTATATATGGTCTCGGACCGTTCTATAGAACGAGCATTGTACTGGCCAGATCTAATACACAATTATAATTATTTCAAATTAGTTGTACTTCTACACATATCTTGCGAAGCAATCCAAGCATGCAGGTCCAAGTACAATGAAAGAAGTTGGTCAAACCGTTGGTTCCAACGCCGCGTTACCGGCAAAAACTGAAGTTGACTCCTACTAATGAGATTCAAGTTCCCTTTTATGTAGGGACTATCTTCTGCTATGGAGAATCGGAGATGACGCCAAGAATCCAGGAGTTGATACTCTTCAAAAGGTTAACCGGAGGGAGAAGTCACTATCTGAAACCCTAACGCTCTTTTATCCCATGGCAGGGAGATATATTGTTTTATCGACTGTAATGACCTTGGAGTTGATCTAATCACGAATACGTTAATCCAATCTTGGATTACTTTGATGTATTAAATGCAGTAATCCAATATTCACAATTTGATTTAATCTAATATTGATTCATATAAACCTATTATTATACAAGTCAATGTTATAAATAAATTAAAGTCGTATTTCTAGATGCATCACTTAGATATGAAAATTAAAAAAAAAAAAAAAGAAGTTGGAATGCCCATCTCTTTGGACAAAACACGATGTAAGAGATCACAAGCCCAAATAAGTAAAACTGCAAAAAATTTAAATGAATAAATAAAAAGAAATTGATAATGAATAATTAGAATTTTCCAAAACTTTCAGGCCCAGCACGTGCGTGGGCACGGGATCTGCTCCGGCATGGACCCAACGTGGCTGGACTTTGATTTGGACCAAATCCGAGGTAGCGGCCGCTGCCAACTTCAGACCCTTGCTCAGTGACAGCCATGAAGGCGGTGGGGGTGGAGGAGATGCAATCGGGGAGGGTTGATCGTGGCTTGAAGGTCTAGTTACCGTGGCTTGAAGGTCTAGTTTGCCATTTTATTTTTTCGATGAAAAACATATTTTCTTTTGAATGTGCAAATATCGAATCTATTTATATCTTTACTAATAAAAAGCAACATGTCGGCCGGCACATTGTCACAACGATACCTATTATGTGCAGTTTGTTTGATGCGAAAAATACTAGTGATCGTTTTTATTCCTCGAGTGAAAGTTTATGCCCTTTTCCGAGACATTAAAAAAGAGAGTCATTTTTATCCTTTTTTATCCTTTTTTTGGACCTATGGTGACCTTTTTTCTTTTGGGGATATGGGATTGGAGTGAACGGTTGCGATTAGAAGAAGATGATCTAACGGCTCTCATTTCTTGAAGATTAGATCCTCCGGACGCATGTATATGTTTCAGGATCATTGCCACCTGAAGATTTATCGGGTGGACCCGAAGGGGGGTGGGCCGGGTCAAGCCTTCCACAATTGGATGGTCCATGTTACTTCATGTATGTTAGACTCGACAATGTTAAACGTTAGATAATTGGATAAATATATTAGAAATTTTAAAATTTATTACGAAAGTACAATTGAGTCTTAAAATTTTTTAAAAGTGGAATTAAATTTTAACACTTGTTGTGGAGGTGCAATCGAGTCCGAAAACTTTATAAAAGAGTAATTAAATCCTAAAATTTGTTAAACTAATCAAATTAAGTTCTTTCGTTGATTACACTTTTTTAAAGTTTTAAGATTTGATTGTACTTTCGTGATAAGTATTAGAACTTGATTACACTTTATGAAAATTTTAAAATTTGATTGTATTTTAACAAGTTTTAGAATTTTAAGTACATTTATCTCTTAAATAATTTATTGATTTCCTCCTCTTCCCCCTCTCTTGCTCAGGTTAATTCTTTGTTTTTTTTATTTTGCTCGATAATTTAGGGTCTCTGTAGATTGACTTTTCTCTTTTAATATTAAACACTCAAAATTTTCATAAAATGTAAACATTGACATGTAAATTTTTATATAAATTTTTTATGATTTTCTTTCTAAAAATTTAAATCATATTTTAAATTTCGATGGAAAAATATCAAGAAGCTGAACACAAACATACTTAGCATTCTTCAACATCTCCTTCTTTTCAATGCACGTATTAACCTTAATGAACTAATCCTTCATCTTCATCCAGAAACTTGAAAACAAGAGTTATCTGGAGTGGAAAGATAGATCCTAGAAATCCTTATCAACTGCTAGTGTCCATCGAGCAAAGTTAGGCTTTACTCAATCATACTGCTTGAACTCGAATGAGCTTGAATTCTCAAGCAAGCTTTACTGCGTGACAGGCTTGACTGGATAGAGCTTAATTCGATTCAGCTTGGTTATCCAACATTAAGGGCTTAGGTTCTCGTTAAATCTAGTTTCTAAATCGCAATAGACGTTATGGATATAGGATGATAGCATATCTAGTATTGCGTAAGTGTACATATGAAACGATGTCGTGTTAGAACACTTGCTAAACATATCCTTAAGGAATGAGCTGATGTTGAATAGACTAACATATATATTGTCAAAAAGCTAGCCTACAAGGATTAGACTTATGGGGTTCTTGTGTTAAGCGAAGTGCTAAGAAGACCGAGCGATATGCGTTTGATGTTCGCGTCGTGCAAACTTGATAAGATTTGAATTGATCACATTTCGAGTGTTCGGCGATTAAAGCTCAAGTTGCTCGGTTTGTTTACACCTAATGCAGTTGGTCAAACTTGAGGTCTCACATCAATTTTCTTCAAATGTCAAGGGCTTAGAATGCAATTCAGGCATTGCCACCTTGAATTAATCCTCTGGGAGTAATGCCAATGATTGCACAGAGCATCTCCAACCACTCTTATATTTGTCTCTTCTCTCTGCTCTTTGGGTCTTGTAACTTCTCTTCTTGTTTTCATCCGTTCATCTCGTCCACAACATTGGATTTCTTTAGTCGATGATTGCAAAAAGCATTTGCATGTCTCTTCTGGTTTGTCTCTTTCACCATCCAATTTTTCTACATGTCTCATGTATTGTAATAGATGTTCTTGTGTTACGTTTGTCGCAATCTAAATTTTGGGTGCACCACCTAGGGTTTAAACTAATAGACTACTAAGTTTTAAACTTAGCTATAGTTCTCTTAAGCTCATACCAATTCGCGACTTAAATTTAAGTTTTTAGCATGCAAATGAATTTTATCTAAGATTCGCCACTAATCAGTTTATGGTAGGTTGATTAGACATCTAAGTAAAATACTAAGAGAATTAATAAGAGATTTTGAGTACGGGCACTTGGTTACACTAGACTTCTCCAATGCCCTTTTGGTACTATTCTTTTTATTTTAAAAAATATTTTTGCAGGCAGCCTAGATTTATTTTAAGCTAAACTACTATCATGTAATGGGGTGATTACACTGATACTCAACCATTATTAAACATTAAATAAAATAAATTGCACCAAAGGGATTTAACACTCTAAAGTAAGTAATTCTTTTTTGCGTTTTCTGAAATTAGAACTTTATCATAAAAAATTACTACTAGGCTATTTTTAATTAAATGAACTTAACACACAAACTAATTGACATGCATCTAATATTTTCGTATTTTTTGTTAAAATTCGTAATAAAAGAAAACTTAATTAAATTATCTAAAATGAATAATTTTCTAACCTAGTTTAGGGATTAATTTGATTTAAATCCTATCCTATCTTAGAAAACTATTTTTTTTAGAAAAGAGATTGTTAAAATATGCAAACATTATCTAAGACCCTATCTATAAAATGTTATTTAAATCCAACCCTAATCTATTCCAAAAATTATCTAAATGTGCAATCTAAAAATGCAATCCTAATTTATGAAAACATTTTTTTAATGTTTTTCAAAACAAGCGATTACCACTACCAGATAAACATTATATCTAAACCACTCAAGATATTTATTCATCAAATAAAGGATTAAAACAATCGAAACAGTAATCCATCGTCTCACTAATTAAATTTAACGATTATTTTAACCATAAACATTACAATATATGAGAAAGTTCAAAATAATTAAAAAATTGATCTGAAATCTTATGAATAAAATTAATAATTATAATGATCCAATAAGTTAAAATACTATCAAAATGCCTAAAAAAATCAATATAACTAAAAAAATGATCCGATATCTTACTAATCAAATTAATAATTATAGAGATTTTGGGACAACAGAACTCTATGGATAATGCCTAAAATATATAAATAATTAAAATTGACACCCAATATTCCAACTTAAGTAATAATAATGAAACTTGATTTTTTTTTGACAGAAAATATAAAATAAAAAGAAAAACTACCTAAGATGGGCAGTGCAGGAAGGAAAAACGCGACGAATGGGGATGGGCGCGGCGACGCGGGGATCGGATGGCCAGACCAACAGTGGGCAGATCAGCAGGCGTCGGGCGAAGGCAGACTGGCAGGTGGCGACGGCGACGGCGCGGGCTGCGGCAGAACGGAGGTGCGGCGTCGGCTGGTCGTCGAGGAAGAGGCGGAGGCTGGCTGTGGGCGTCGGGCACCAGGCGCAGTAGCAGTGATGGCGCGGTGCAGAGGCGCGGCTGTGGAGGCGGCGGCTGCTGTTGCGCCGGCGACAGGCGCAGCGACGGCGGGCAGAGGCGCGCGACGGTGGAGGCTACAGGCGTCAGGTTGCTGGTGAGCTGCTGGCGCGATCGTCGGGCAGAGGCGCAGGCAGGGGCGGCGTTCGAGCGACGCTGCAACGGCGTCGGGAGGAGCAGAGGCAGGGGCGTCGGGAGGGCAGCACGGCGACCTGCAAGGGGAACAGAGAACAGAAGCAGCGGCGGAGGAGTCGGGCGCGGGCTGCTGGGTGGCGCTCGTGCTGCGACCAGCGGCGACGAACGGCAAAGGGGGCGTCGAGCGCTCGGACAGCAGGCGGAGAGGGCGTCGGGCGCTGGTGCAAGCGTGGGTGAGGCGCGGGGAGCGGGGCTCAGGCGGAGGGAGACACGCGGTCGTCGACGCTTGGGGGTTGCAGCGGTGGTGGTGAGGGCAGAGGAAGGCGGAGCGAGCGACGGAGCTGCGGCGAGCGCGGCGACGGCGGTTGCAGAGGCGGGACGGTGGCGAAGGCGTCGGGCGACTGGACGCTGCGACGAGCGAGCAGCAGGAGACGTCGGTGATGAGCGGCCGTGGCTGGCGACCGGACTCGGGCGGCGCAGACGGGCGGGATGAGGGACAGCAGCAGCGGCGTCGTGGCTGCACGAAGAAGAGAATGAACAGTGCTGCTTTTCTTTTCTTTTTCCTCTGCTGGCCTGCTGCACACGTCCCTTCCCTCTCTATCTCTTTTCTGCAGTCCCTGTTCAGCAGAAAGCCCAAGCTTCTTGCTGACTTTTCCCCCTTCCCAAAGAACGAATTTTTTTTTTTTTGTTTTTTATTTTTAATTTTGACCCATAAACCGAGAAGAAGCCCCTTTTTCTTCACGAATTCTTTCTTTCCTGCACAGATTTTCTATCCAATTCTATTTTTTTGGTCCCCCGCAGGTCACGAAAATTGTCTATCTTTCACGGTGATTTCATACGGCCGGCTTTTATGTCAATTTTCGAATTTCCATTTTTTTTACATTAATTTAAGACTACAAATGGAGCGTGATTTGCGATCGCTCGATTTTGTGTTGATTCCTTTTATTTTATCAAAATTCTTGCTTTTTATTTACATGATTCCCTAAATTTTGATCTTCGACCGGAAATTACTTTTGCATTTACCAAGATTTGAAATTTTCAATTTACATATATAATCAATAAGATTGATTTTTTTTTTTTTTTTCCTTTTATTTGTGATTTTTATTTTTATTTTCTTAGGGTTGTCAAAATTAAGTTTCAACGCCGTCGTTCTTTTCCGCTCGTCTCCAAGCACAGACACACCGTCGTTCTCTTCCGCTCGCCTCCAAGCACAGATGATCAACTCCTCGCCAGCCTGTCTCGTCTATATTATTTAGCAACAATACATTGAACAGCTGTAGACTGATTATCTCGCTTGAATTATGACGGTCTTCAGGTTCACTTATGGTGTAACAGTAGGCTTGGTTTTGACTGTTTTAGCTGTTGGAGCAGCTCCTGATGAATCCCTCATTACTCACGTACCAGGCTTTGATGGCTCTTTACCCTCTAGTCATTATGCAGGGTACAAAATCCACCATTGTCCTTACTGTCATTTGATCTCAGCCTCGTTTAATTGTCTAAGAGAATTCTGAGTTCGTTATTTGCAGGTACATCGCTATACCGGGAAACCCTGGAAAGAAGAATTTGTTCTACTATTTCATTGCGTCTGAAAGGAATCCTAGCAAGGACCCTGTAGTACTGTGGCTTAACGGAGGACCCGCTTGCTCCAGCTTCTATGGTTTTGTTTTCGAACATGGTATTCGAATTAAGCACCAAACCATATGATGATGTTTTTGCAGTCACATGTTGCAAGGTCCCATTTTCATGGCCGTACCTACATGCAGGACCATTTAATTATCAAGCAGGAAAGTCAAACGGAAGCTTGCCCATACTTCAGCTCAATCCCTTCAGCTGGTCTAAGGTCTGTAAAATCGTTTCTGTTTTGTGAACTTCTCCATTCACTTACTGGATTTCATGGTGGCGTAGAATAATTTGTAACTCATTGTTTCCTGAGGTCTACAAGGAAGTGCTCTTGCTCAATTTTCAGGTCTCCAACATTATCTATTTGGAGTCACCATGTGGAGTGGGTTTTTCATACTCTAACAATCCACGCAATTATGCAACAGGAGACCTTCAAACCGCCTCTGACACGCATGCGTTTCTTCTCAAGGTAACAATGCACCTACACTAATCTGAATGTGTTAGGTTTAAGTCGGCCGGTCAATTTACAGGAAAGGAATAAGTAGGATAGCAGTAGAGCAGCTGCTAATAAGCCATTGTATTGAAGCACTCCTCTTAATCTTAATATGTAAAGCCGCTGAATCATTTGTTTTTGGATTCAGTGGTTCGAGCTCTATCCAGAGTACCTTTCAAATCCATTCTACATATCAGGAGAGTCGTATGCTGGAGTTTACGTGCCGACTCTTGCCTCCAATGTAGTAAAAGGTACGGTGTACTCAACAAAATTCCAGGTTCATCTGTCTAGTTTTGTCAGTAATTGCAATTGAATTTCTCTTTCAGGAATTAAGAAAGGTGAAAAGCCTCTGATCAATTTCAAGGTATCCATCTCCTCTTCCCATCCTCTGCTGAATGACTTGGGCAACACCCAATGCCATGAGGATGGCTTTGACTGACTGAACTTTCTAAATATGAACAAATGTACCTTACTGCAGGGTTACCTCATTGGAAATGGGATTGCAGATGATGAATACGATGGCAACGGTCATGTGCCTTTCTTCTTCGGTATGGCGCTGATCTCAAGCGACATCTTTGAGGTCAGTTAAACAGGGAAGCTAGCACTAATGAGTGGATTTGTGCTCTCAAGAAGTCCCATGAGTATTTTTAAAAGAAGCTTTACAATTGATTCTGCAGGATTGTCAGGCTACATGTAAAGGGAAATTTTATGACCCCCCAAATGACCGATGCCGATGGAATCTTCTCAAGGCTTACGCGGTGCGATGGTGTCCCTTTCACATTAATTTGGGACATGCCTATGAGCTTTAATAGCAATAGAACCGATACTATCCTCAAATAGATTTGCAAGTGGGATACGGCCTATAAATTGACATTTTTTCCCTCTACTTTCTAGGCTGTGACAGATTTGAATAGCTATGACATTCTTGAGCCATGCTACCGCTACCCAGGCAACAAGGTCACGAGTCTGCCTCTTGGCCACCATTATTTGGGGGTGACTGAGAAGCCTCTCTACATAAGAGAGAGAATGTTAAGTTACGATTCACCTCTTTGGCTATTAGGAAAGGACAACATGGTTACAACGAGTCCCCAGTCGGCAAACACGTTTCACATCCCATGCTTTGTGAGTAATTCGAGCTTTTAGTATGCACGATTAATTTTCTATTGCTTTTCCAATCTCATCTGGAGGTTGAAAATCAAATTCCAGGGCATTGTAAATGTAAGCATGGTGACATTTTAGTGCTTTCAGAGAAAACTTGAACCTTCAATTGCTGTTGCTGTGCTTGATTAGTTACGTTTAAGATAAAAGATGGAGATTTGCATTAAACATTTGTTAACAAAAGACCGATATATCTGTTACTATAATGTGAGTGCAAATTTACATTGGGCGAGGCCCAAAAACAGTGCTCGTTCTCTCCTCAAGATAAGTCAAGCATTGGTATCCCATTACGTATCATAATGTTCTCAGTTGTGAGTTTGCAGAATGATGATTTCGCAACTGCATGGTTAAACAACGAAGCAGTTCGGGAAGCAATCCACACAGCACCGGTAAAGTGTTAAATTTGTTGCTTTTCTTTGCTACAGAAATGTCGAGCTTCCAGTTATTTGATCGGGCATTTGCTTATCTTACATGTAATAGGCGAGTGTGGCAGGTCCTTGGGAGATATGTCCCACTAGAGTGCGGAGAAACTATACCATCGATACAGGAAGTATGATCCCGTATCACAAAAGTTTGATTTCTGAGGGATACAGGGCACTGATATACAGGTGAGATAGGTGATGTTCATGCCCTCTGCATTACTGAGATGTCTCTTCTTGCCATGGCACTCCTAATAGGATTGATGTAACTTGAACTTGTCGAATTAATCTATTTGATCCTAATAGTTGTTGCCACTTTTTCTTTTGATTGTCGTTAATTTACAGTTCTTTTATCTGCTCTCAGTGGAGATCATGATTCAGTCGTACCTTACACTGGTACTCAAGCGTGGACCAGGTCACTTGGATACAAAATTGTTGATGAATGGAGATCGTGGATCTCCAGCGAGCAGGTCGCTGGGTAAGTTCTTACTTCATCCCATGTTTGGCAGTAATGCTTAGCACTTGCAAGGTATAATCTTATCAACTAGTACTCATGGTCAAAGAGTAGAAATGTTGCAAATACTCCGTTCATTCACATTTCTGTCGCTTTTAAGTGCATCCACGAATTCAAATTATCATGCAATGCCACTGTGGGTGATTACGCTATGCTGCTCTAAGCATTCTACTCTAAGCATTCAAGCTTTTCCAACTCGTTTCAGGTATCTGCAAGGGTATGACCACAACCTCACATTCCTAACTGTCAAGGTCAGGAACCAATGAACCTTCTTACCCATCATATCTTAAGACTCACAATTCGTTGCACAAAAAAGACTAGAACAAGATCATGAAGAGCGTGCCGTTTTCTGCATATTTGGGTCGCTCTGTCAAAACAAACTGGAATGTGGCACACTGCAATAGAACAATGCTGATAATATATACTTAATCTCTATGGACAAAGGATGCGACAGTATTGCTCTGTCAAAAGTCCTTCCTCAATGTCTACGACAAAATAGAAAGAGTTGTCTGTGTCTAAATCCTAGAGAAAAGCTCAATTTATCCTTAACGAACTAATTTCGTATGATGTTTGGAAATGAGATATTTGAAGTTCAAATTCACAAATCCTTGCTTTTTGATAGTTGATACCGAAGATGAAAACCTTTGTCTCGCTTTTGAGGCTCCGAAGCAATTCTACTCTTTGTTTTACTGGGATGCACTTAAGCCGATTTATTTCTAATCGCACAAGTGCCGCTCGTTGTACTAGTCATCTGGTTGTCTGATGCTTATAATAACTGTCTTGTCATTGGTGCAGGGAGCGGGGCATGCGGTCCCTCAATACAAGCCGCGGGAATCTTTGGATTTCTATACTCGCTGGCTAGATGGAAAACCAATCTGAAATTAACATCGCAGAGCAGGACCAACAGAACTTATGTACCTGGAAAGTTCATCAAGTTTTCAATAAAATCTTGCTTTGCGGTTTCTTTATTTCTCCACTGTACTTAAACAGCCGACTTGAATTTGGTCTATATTCTAACATAGGGAGAGATCAGTACTCCCAACTTTTGTTCAATGTCTCCAAGAGACTAGATGAAATGAGCTTTGTTATTGCATCCGGTAAAATATGACAGATGTAATCGACATTGACACGGATTAATCATGCATTATAATGTAGAACTTACTCTATTTATTACTGATCCCCACGTTAGGCTGATTGATGTTGCCGTAATTCAAAATCATGCATAGATTCTTGTAATACAAACAAATGAAGATCTCTTTGAATCTAGAACCCTTTTATGATATCCATGATGGAAGAAATTGAAGGTGAAACAATTGCAACTCATATGAAGAAGAGAAGGAGATGGAAGGGAGAGGTGGAGGTGGGGGTTTGAACTCTCACGTCAGGGGTTTACGAAGTTTCTAAGGTTTTAGGAAAAAGTCTGAGAGTGAGAGTTAGAATAGAATCGACAAAAAAAAAAGAAAAAGTGACAGATGTAATCAACATTGACACAAATTAATCATGCATTAATACTTGTTATATTGTAGAACTTGCTGTATTTAATACTGATCCCCATGTTTGGCTGATTGATATAGCCGTAATTCAAAATCATGCATCAATTCTTGTAATGCAAAACAATGAAGATTTCTTTGAATCCAAAATCTTTTATGATATTCATAATTGGAAAAAATCAAAGGTGAAACACTCACAACTCACATGAAGAACATAAGGAAATAGATAGATTTTTCGTTTAATTCACCTTTAACAAGATTGATTACAAGACTCTCTTATTTATAGACTTGTTACGTGATTCTTATTCTTTCTCATAAATATAGCTAGCATTCCGAGGAGATAAAATTCTAGGAACTTACAAAACATTGATTACATCTTGAAACACAAACATTCACGACATAAAAATATGAAGACTTCTTAAAAGAAATGCTACAATGATGAATTTTCTTTAATACGTGCACCAGGATAGTTGAACGGACATTAATAATGAATCAATAACTTCTTTGCATGATTGACAACATCCAATGAATTTCATTTAATTGCTAACAATATGAGGCTTAGTGCTTCCACTACACCAATCAATATTCTTTGCTTCCAATCTATCATAGCTGAAAACGAGTAAACATTTATAATCAATCCTTACACCAAAAATCTCATCATGATGAATGCTTCTGCCACTTAACACTTGAGCTTATGGCTTCCGGATTTTAATCCAGGCATGCCCAGATTGATACTTAGTTGATTGGATATGACTTAATTGAGTATACTAATGGCGCACTCCCTTGGGCTCCTTGTACAATCAGAGTCAGCCAAACGAAAATCCACGACCAGCGAGCCCAGCTTGTGCAACATCAGATTGGTCAGGATCAGTTGTCGTCAAACGCCAAGATTGCTCTATTTCTGAAGGTATTATGCTGCTAGTGCTCATTGCATCTGGCGCAACCTCGAGTGAGGCATGTTCGCGGCTTATTTGAATAAATCAAGTTCTGGAATAACAATGCTCAAGGAAAAGCTGGCTATCTCATCTGAGGGTCACTTCCAGATCTGGGAGACAAGATTCTCAGATTTTGATTTTGATGAGCATAACGGGTTATTGCTTGCCACGGGGGTATCAAAATGGGTCTATAATCTATTTTCTGACTCATATTTTTTATAAATGGGTTGTACATGGGTTGTCAGTATTCAAAGGTCCAGCCAAAAATGGGTTAAAAGAGTTAAAAGTTGAATTAGATGGGTCGAAAATGGGTCACCCATTAAAAAGATATTGTCATTAGGGCCAGGGGTCACACAGCTTTCGCAAGCACCACCATCGATCTTGCCCTCACAACTCGCAAGCAATTGCAACGCTTGTCGTCACTCCTCTGTTACCTACTTCTGTGCCCACCTTTGTCGCCCGCCGGTGGGGCGACGTTAACCTAACCCTCCGTCGTTAGGTTTGGTTGCTCATCAACTTCATCGTGGATCTCCTAAATCCTGACTAGGATTGATGGTGCGTGATATTGGTTGAGCTCACGCATGGACCTTTTTTGTCGGGCTTGTGGAGGGAATAGGAGGAGACGCGACGAAAATTTATAAAATCAATTAAAAATTTCTATCTTTTAAAAAAAAAAAAAAAAAAATACTCTTTCAGTTTCTTTTAAAAATCAAACCATAAGATAAATTTTCTTTTATATTATTTAGGAAAAATTCCAAATAAGAACCAATAGTGGAGCTACTTTCTTAAATAAGAACCCAAAGTAAACGTTGTCTCAAATAAAGACCTGATGTGGCTAAATTTGTCTCAAATAAGGACCTCAGCTCATTGGCCAGTTAAATGTTCTTCGGCCGGCGAGCAAGTGACATTTCTGGTGACTGGAATGGGGACATTTTTGTCCAAAAATAACAATTCCCAAAAACTTTAAAAAAAAAAAAACCAAGGCTTCACAGCATTCTTTTTCCTCCCTAGCTACTTCATTTTCCTAGAATTTGAATGCAAGCTCTCCAGCCTCGAATACCGTGCTGCCCAGCATTTTTGATGGATGAATTTCTACCTTGGTCGCTACGTTGTTGCTGCGACTCTTCCTTAGAAGCCCCATGCCTTCTTGTCCTCGTCCGTTCACTTCCTCAAAGTCTCGCACCTTCACCTTCTTTGTGACATCTTGATTTTTGACCTTGTACTAATTGTATGAAATGGGTTTTTCATCGACGTGCCTATAGTCTTTTTATCTGAATTGGCCACTCATGAGATAACTAATCTATTAGGTGAAGCCGTTAAGAGATATAAACGCGATCGACTTGAGAATTTGATCAAAAATCGACCGCTCGACCATGCTAATCTGCAAGGGTCAATATGACACCGTTAAAATCGATTAGAGATCAGAAATATGTCGATTCAACAAAGGCATGTAATTAAAATATGGGTGATTCCACCTAATTGCAATATTTGCGTTGAATGACACTAAACCAATTTTTTTGTCGATTCTGTACCTTGTGTCTATAATTGAAACCTTAAGGTTTTCATGACAACCGAGGGTTGGCGATGAGTCAAAGATGCACAAATGTGGATTGAAATTTATCAACCACGGGTCAAATGAGATAAAATTCCTAAAAGCTACCCGATAGGTTAGGTCACGTTAAAATCGCGTCCGATTGAAATTAATTGCGAAATTGAACTCGATTTCAATCGAAAGTTGTGGTGTGTCACGATTTATTTTAGGAAAGTCAATTTATCCTTTGAAGAAATTTTGGCAAGCCTGAAGAAACTTCGGCAAGCCTGAGATTTTGGCGAAAAATTGAAATTTGGCAAAATTGGTCCAAGAATTTAGATGGGCTAAATTGAGTGTGCTTTTGGCTTTCAAGTGGGATCAATTGGTGAGGAAAATCATGGAATTGATGTGGGTACCTTAACTAGTATTTTGGGGACCAAATTGGATTGAATTGGAGTGATTTTGGTATGAAATTGAATTGAATTGAAGTTGGAATGTTGGAAATTCATAGGCCATGGGGGGCTGCAACATTTGGGCACCAAAGCTTGGCTTGTTGGGGAAGATTGAGAGAGAAAAGTGGCTGTGGATGAGGCTGAAAACTTTGGAGACCTTGCATTTGAGTTCTAGGATATTTTCCTTGACTTCATTTGTTCCCCCTCCAGCAGCAGCATCCTATCTTCTTCTTCCTTAGCTTCTTCTTCCATTTCTCTAGTTGAAAGACTCCATTTCTAGAGCTTCAAGTCCAACCAAGCTCCTTGCCGAAGCTAGCTAGCAGCCCGTAAGCCCGTCGAAGCCGCAGTAGCTCGCTTGCTCGCCTCGCACCCGCCAATCGCCATGATCTAGCTCCCTTGTGTTTGCGTCTCTAGCCCATGTCGCACGTCACCCGTGCTTCATCTGCGCCTTGGTTGCTCGTTGCCGTTCACCTGGAAGCCACCATCGCCGTCCTCGAGCCGCCAACACACCTCCATCCACCTCACCTTGCCATTCCCACACTAGCCAGGCCGTCAACCAGCCCTTTCCAGCCAGCCACATAACAGAGACTCACAGCTTGGGCTGTGAGCTTAGTGGGCTTTTTTGGGCCCCTTTCGAGTCTCATTGGGTGTCGCCGTAGGCCCGAGTTTTGCTTGCCTCCACGTCACCGTTGCCATGAACTCATCGGCTCGTTAAACCGGTGAATTTACTTTTTAAACCTTAATTAGGGGGTTAATTATGCTTAGGAGAGATTTAGATTAGTCTAAGTGAGATTAGTGTATTTATTTAGCTTGGTTAGCTAATTAGATTAATTAAATGGGCTAATTAGGTGGTTAGATTAGCCTAGGTAGATTAATTAGTGATTTATTTAATTATTTATTTATTTTTGAAAATTATACCAAGATAGTTGGTTGTTAAAGTTTCGTGTTGGTCGTCGTAGTGCAATTAGTTTGTGCAATTGATTGTTAATTTGTGCAATTTAATGCTAGGTGTTGATTTTTGAATTATTATTTAAAAAATGTGAAATTTTGGTATTTAATTAAAAAAATACCAAGTGTCGGTTTTTGACACCGAAAATGTTTTTAGTACTATATAAAATCATGGGATTTTAAAATGAAAGGATATCATGCTTTATGGTCGATTTGACCATGTGTCCACGCACACTTATTTTACCGAGTGTTTTTAATATGAAAAAATATGCCAAGTACATTATCTAAATTGAGGCATTTGAGTGCAAAACACGATGTCCTTAGCCGAGATTGGATGTACGTGTGAATGCTATGAGAACCCGTCCCCGATATGTGTCGGGTGGGCGTTGCTCCTATATGGAATGCCCCTGATAACGGATGTTGGATCACGGTGGAGGCCAGACCAATGTTCCTTCGGGAATGCCATCTAGAGTTAGATGTTGCTTTGCTTGATGGAATAAGACGATGCCCGGTTATGTGGAAGACCACCGAACGTCGAGTAAACCGTGCCCGTTGGGACGTAAATAATTGGAACGCTTGATTGAGTGAGATGACCGCGTCTGATTATGGGACAAAATTGTGTGGCATGGAATGGACGTGTCATAACGATTTGGCCTTATAATCGGGACCCCTATGATTGATTGATTTATTAAAGCAAAGTGTTTCAATTATTTAGTGTAGTTATTGTATGCATATGTTATATGAGCTGTGCTAACGTGCAAGAAGGGGCTGAGGCAATGTCACGTCCCGATCCTCGGGCATGCACACATCCTTCTCACTTGGTCGATTTTATAATGCGATATGCCAAGACTATGTATTGCCAACCATTTTATTTATTAAGAACATGCGGAAGCAGTTATAAATCCCCAGACAGTAAATCGATGGGATAGAAAAGTATGGCCATATTTTTCATATTGAAACTTATAACCAAACTTTTATACAAAACACAAATCAGAATACTTCACAACTATTCACATCAAAATGGAAATCTCAAAAGAAGATAGAATCTCAGTCCATCCGGGTCATATTCAAGACCCCTCTCGGTATTATCTTCTTCTTCCAAAAATCTTTCACCTTAGATTTCACCTCCGAGTTCTCCTTCTCAGACTCTTTCTCCTCAGCTCCTCATCGGGGTCTTGAAATGTTTTCCCCAAACCGGGATGAGACTACGTCTCAGCGAGTTCTATCCCACTAAGAATCAATTAGGGAACCAATACACTACTCGGTTGCCTAAGCACAGCACGAGTCAGAGGACTTACCTTGGCCTCAAATCCCACCTGCATGTTAGCACAGATCAAATAGACACCCAAGCAATCACATCACAGATCGAAGCATCGATCAAATCGACCCAGTTGATTACATGTCAACAAGACCACTCACGGTCATTTCCATTCAATCAATCAATTCACAGCATCATATCAAAGCAATGATCAATCGACCTAATCGATTATATGACATCACGACCCATGCTTGGTCGGTATATTCAATACTATCTATAAAGTCCTATCAAATCAGGACTGCTCACCCAAAGCTAATAAATAGATAGCATAGCTCGCCTAAAATTGATAATAATGTGTACTGCTCACCCAAAGCTGGCATATCGCCCGAAGGCCGATATAGTATATCAGTATACTGTTCACCCAAAGCTGACATATCGCTCGAAGGCCGATATAGTATACCATATGCTCACCCAAAGCTGATGATATATTACTCGCCCAAAGCTGATAATAAAGTATACTGCTCACCAAAGCTGACATATCGCCCGTAGGTCGGTATAGTGTACCGGTATATTGCTCACCCAAAGCTGACATATCGCCCGAAGGCCGATATAGTATACCATATGCTCACTCAAAGCTGATAATATATTACTCACCCAAAACTGATAATAAGGTATACTGCTCACCCAAAGCTGACATATCGCCTGAAGGCCGATATAGTATACCATATGCTCACCCAAAGCTGATAATATATTGCTCGCCCAAAACTGATAATAAGGTATACTGCTCACCCAAAGCTGACATATCGCCCGAAGGCCGATATAGTATACCATCTCCATCGTCCAATATTTCCATTATTTTTATCATACCCGATAAAATAGTCGTGTGTGGGTACACGATCGGTCTTAGCCAAAATATTATAATTTCCTTTTTCATAATTCCCACCATTCTCTATAGCCCACCAAAACACTTTTGGTGTTGTCAACCGACACCCGGTTATTTTCCAATTAATAACCAAAATCCAATAATTTATGAATAAATCCTAAAATCACTCATAAATTGATTTATCACAAAATCAAGCTCAATTAAATAAACGAACTGTACCACAACAATCAACACGAAATTTCGGTCACTGGCTATCTCAGCCTTAATTTCCGAAAAATAAATAAATAATTAATTAATTTCGAAAATTAATTAATAAATATTAAAAATTCAATTTAGCTCAAAATAAAGCCCAATTAAATAAACGGACTTCACCACGGTCATCAGCATAATATTCCGGTCACTAGCCATCCCAGTTGAATTTTCGTAAAATAAATAAATAATTAATTAATTTCCGAAAAATAATATTTAAATACCAAAAATCTCACTTAGGCCCGAATTGTCAAATTGAAGCCCGATTAGGGTCGGGAAAAATCCCGAGATACTTTCAATAAATAGTAGACTACGTCTACTTGTTAATTGCACAATCAATTTGTCTAATTCACATCACAATTGACTAATAAATATTAATCCATACTAATCTAACCACCTAAACCTAATTAATTAAAACTAAACAACCCTTAAGCATAATTAGTCCACTAAGTAAGGATTAGTGAGATTATTCACCGGAATCGCGCGCAAATCGGATCAATCCGACGGGGACGACACGAGGAATGATAAACTCCAAAGCACAGCTCGGGTTCGGGGCCCAGAAACGGCCCAAAGCGGCCCACGAGCCGGTTGGAAACCCACTCCGTGGGGTGGCTGCGATGGCTGAAAACAGAAACAAAATAGCCACAAATCAAAGCAGCAAGGGCGGCAAGGTGCGGGGGAGGGCCGATGGAGGGCAAGGGGGAAGCCGGGGAGGCCGGGCGGTGGCTGTACGAAGCTGGGCGGTGGCCGGAGGCGGTCAAGTCGAGCTGGACAGAGGCGAACAAGGCTGGGTCGCGCGGGGAAGGGATGGCAGCGAGCGGCGGGCGCGTTGGCATGCGCGGACCGCGGAACGGCGGCGACGGTGGGCGCACGGGCGGCGGGATGAGCGGCGACGGCTTCGGTGAGCTCTTCCGCTTCTGGTTCTGTTCGCTGGTTTGCACGGGCAGAGAGGGTGTCGAGAGAGAGAGAGAAGAAGAAGATAAGAGAGAGAATAGAAGGGGTTTGACTAGTCAAAGAAATTCAAAACAAAGAGGGAGACAGCTAAGAATAGGGGTGTGCATGGTCCGAGCGGGCGGTTCCCGACTTAGAACCGGAACCGCCCGCTAAGGACCGGTTCGAAAAATTGGAAAGGGATCCACCCGGGAACCGGACCGCCGGTCCGGTCCGGTTCGGGTGGATCCATGGAACCGATCTTGACACGAAACAATTTTGATTTTCAACATAGAATGGTCGGGTCTATGAGTTGGGAAGGAGGGGAGGAGGTCTATGGTCGGGTTTTCAACATAGAACGGTCGCAAAACAGTGCACGTGGCGGGTGGCGGCCAACGCGAGGGGGCGAACAGCAGCGGCGGAGGACAACAATGGCGGCGTCGACACTTGGGGAGGAATCGAAATGGCGATAGGATTAGGAGGAATCGAGGAAAAAACAAAGAGAGAGAGAGAACCGAAGACGAAGGGAGTGAAGAGATGAGATCTAATCTATGATTTCTTTTAGTAATTTTTTTTTAATATTAAAAGGTTCGGTCCGGTCCGGTGGGCGGATCCGCCCATGGAACCGGGAATCGGACCGGTACCCACGGTTCGAAAAATTGGGGCAGGGAACCGGACCGGTTCCCTCAAGAACCGCCGGTTCTGGGCGGTTCGGTCCGGTTCCGGGCAGTCCGGGCGGTTCCGGGTATTTTGCACACCCCTAGCTAAGAAGAGAGGGCAGTCGGTGGGTGGGGGCTGCGCACGAAGGGGGAGGAGAGAGGAGAGAGAAGAGAGAGAGAAAAAGAGAGAAGAGGGAGAGAGAGAAAAAAGAAATAAAATAATAACATTATCCTTATTTTTCTTTTCTCTTTCCCTTTCCCTTTCTATTTTCTTTTGGTCTTCGATTTTTCTTCCGATAATTTCTTTCTTGAAATTTCGGGCTCGTCAATAATTTGACGGATAATGAGATGAGGTCCTAAAAATGAATTGTGACACGCTCGAATATTCGATTCCCGAAACCAAATTAAATTTCATGGTTAAAATTGACCGGACACGATTTTAGCCCAATCCGACTAATTATGTAGCTTTTAGGGATTTTACCGCGGATACATCCCTTAATGGCTTCATTCAATTTGGTTAGTTAACTCGTGAGTGATCAGCTCAGAGAAAAAGGGCCATAGGCGCGCTGACGATATGCACATTTCATTTTATCGAAATGGGGTCGAATTTCAGGATGTCACAGGCAAGGTAAGTCATCTATGATGTGTGTATAGGCCGTCTCTAGGTGTATTACCTTCCTAATCGGGGTTTAAGTGTAAACCCGTTGAGATTTTTATCACCCCGTCGTGGGTTACCATTTTCAAGGCCGTAATGTGGAGGATCCAAGAGCCCAAGGTTGAAGGATCTGGAGCATAGGTGGCTTAGGGTTTTCTTTTGGACATAGACTTGTGTATAAACCTGATGTGTTTATAAAGTGTGTTCTATTTAAATTGTTTGTCCTGCTTTTCTATCCCATATTGATTGTTGTCTGGAGTTTATTAATTTGCTTCCGCATGTGCATGAAATGAAGGGGTTGGCGACGTGTCATGGGAACGTTGCAATTTAATCGACCACCAAGGGATGTGCGCGCGCTCGAGGTTCGGGGTGTGACCTTCCTCGTCTCGTGTTGAGCGATTGATTAAGAGCAAGTCGATTTCTTGCCAATAAAACATTCTTTAAAATATCATTTAAGGCGTATAAATCAGGCAATCAATATCATGGCATAATAAGCTCAAACAATTAGGGATTATGCATAAGTTCATTTAATAAATCAAGCTAATTGCAATTAATTAAGCTAACCACGCGTAATTAAGCTAACCACGATTAATCAAACTAGTTGTGATTAATTAATCCAATCATCCTTAATTAAGACTAATTTCTATTAGTCTTAATCCAATCCGTCCTTAACAATGATTAATGCTAACCATAATTAACTAACAATAATTGCCATTATCCCTAAACTAAACCTATCTCTAAATGTAATAAACTCCATAATTAAGGATTATGAGTTAACTTATGGTTTTTTTGGCAATGAGAAGCTCACAATGATGGCGGTGCAATGGGGACAAAAAGATGGGGCTTGCAGCCCAACGACGGCACCATGACACATCAACGGCTCCTCAAAACCCACAACCAAGCTTGGGCTTGGCTTGGGCAATGGTGAACTAGCGGTGGCGCTAGTGGCTCAAGGTGATAGGGATGGCGGTGGCAAAGATGGCAATTTGGTGAAGTTGAGGGGCGGCCAAGCTTGGTGGGGGGCTTGGTGATTGTAGCTTAGCGGTTGAATGGTGGATGATGGCAGCAAGACACGGCGGTGAGTAGTGGGGGAAATGGCCGTGATGAAGGTGGTGTAGGTAGGCGGCCATGGAAGAAAAAAGGAAGAATAAGATGGTGAAGAAGATGAAGAAATGAGAGGGAATGGAGGGGAAGAAGGCTTCAGCCAACCAAGGGGAAGAAGTTGGGGGGAGGGGAGATTTAAAGATTTTTCCCCAAAATTCATCATTAAAATCAAACAAAAAACTCTAAAATCCTCTCCTCCCTTCATTCTCTTATTTTGTCATAGTCCATAAATGCAAGGGCATTTTGGACATTTCACACTTTTTGACAAAATTTTCAAATTTGCCCTTGTGCCCCTTTACTTGAATTGGGCATGAAATGGGCTTTGTGGGCTCAACTTGGCTCTTTTTGGCCCTCATGGCCGAATAACATGGGTGTAAGGCCCAATGGCCTTCTCTTGGCCCGGCTTCTCTTTCCAGCTTTCAATTCTTGATCGATTAGTCATTTTTCCAAAATTTTAAACTTTCCGACAATTCGACGGATAAATGAGACGATGTCCAATAATTGGTCTTGAAATTATTAAAAGTTTGGTCCTACAATGGAATAAAAATTTGTGATTAAAATTGATCAAATGCGACTTTAGTATGATCTAAATTATCGAGTGGCTTTTAGGGATTTTCGCATGATTGACGGTGGTCAATAATTTTCGATCCATGTTTTTGACTCTTTGAGTCATGACTTTCGGTTGTCATGTAATTACGAAGGTTCAATTATGTACCACAAGTATAAGATCAATAGAAAATCGGTTTATCATCACTCGATGCGAGTATCATAATCGTGCAGAACCACCCGTAAACCAATCACATACTTTTGTCTAATCGAGTCATATCTATTTTCTAATTGACTTGTAACGGTGTTGTATTGACCATTATTGATCCTTATGATTGAGCGGTTGATTCCTGAGTGAATTCTCTAGTCTTTCGCATTTTAAACCATTTATGGTATCTTTCAATATATTAGTTAACTCATGAGTGATTAATTCAAAATAAATTAATTATCAGTGCATTGATGAAATAATCATTAAATATATTTCGAAAGGAGTCATACTTTTGCATATCACAAAAGAAATTGACCATAAAGTAAGAGGATTGTTGGAAGACGTAGCGACCAAAAGAGAGAAGGCAATGATGGAAGGAGAAGTAAATTACTCAAGGAAAATTTTTTCCATTAAGAAAAACAACCTTCAAAGATGGAAAAGTTTTCTTCTAAAAAGTGGAAAACAAAGACAAGGTATTTTTCAAAACACATTTTGTTTTATTTTTATGCTTTGTTTTTCTTTTTCTTTTTTGGAAGTTTCTTTTCTTTCTTTAGTTTTAGCTTTCTTCCTTAGAATTGGCCGACCAAGAACAAGTACTGGCCCGGCCGAGTAGCAAACGATCCGACCGAAGGGCGGGCGGGGCTCGAGCCTCGCCCCCGGCCGGCAAGGCTCCGCCTAGCCCGATCCGGCGAAGATGGCGGGCCTCCCTCGGGCGAGGCGGAGGGTCGCGGCGGAGCTCGGGCCTCACTAGATCCGATGGGTAGGGCGGGGCTCGGGCCTCGCGGAGGCTTGCCGGAGGTCACGGGCTGGGCGAGCCGCGAGCTCACCGGATCTCAAGCTCGGGCTCCCATGCAGCCCGCCGACCGTGGTCGTGCGGCTGGAGAGGAGGGTGGGTGGAGAGGGGTCGTGCAGCGGAAGACGGAGGATCAACCACGCGACGTGGAAATGACCGACCCCCCTTCGGCGGGCAACCGTCTCACGAAGAAGTCGCCGATCCCCGAGTCAACCCCCGAGGCCCAAGAAGGAAGAAAGGGAGGGAAGGAGAGGCATTGGGGAATGTAAGCGCCCAAAAATAATTCGCCGCCGCCGTCAACACCGCCGCCGCCAACACACTTGCATTGAGAATCGCCGGCGGAGGAAGGAGTTGGCGGAGGAAGGAGGAGGTAGAAGGAGGAGGAAGGAGGAAGGAAAAGAAAAAGGAAAAAGAGAAAGAAAAAGAAAGAATAAAGAATAAAGAATAAAAATTTCTATGTTTTAAAAATACAAATAATTAAAAATTCATTTTTTTAAAAAAATATAAAAAATAAAACTAATTTTTGGTCAATTAAAAATAATAAATTCAATTTTTGATAATTTTTCTCAAATAATTAAATTAGCTAACGACGGTGGAAAATATTTTCCACTCAAAGTTTAGGTTTCAGCCGAACACATAGGAAAATAGAGTCATTTTCTGGAAAATGACCCAAAGAAAAAATGTTTTCCGAAAATATGATATTTTTGAACGGACTCCTAAGAGGATTGTTGGAAGACATAGCGACCAAAAGAGAGAAGGCAATGAAGGAAGGAGACGTAGATGACTACGATCTATTAGGACTGTTGCTAAAATCGAACATGAAAGAAATTCAAGAAGCCGGGCATCAAAAGGGTATATGAGCATAGAGGATGTGATTCAAGACATATGGATCATGCCTTCTCATTCGAAGTTACAACATGGATCACATGAATAATATTTAGTTTAATAAATTAGGTCCACTGGGCAAGTTTTAATTGATTTGATAGTTGCATTGTTAATGTCTTTTTGGACAAAAACAAGCTGACAACAAATTGATTTATATGCTGGTAAGCATGATACTGAATGAGTTGCTCATGTTATATCTGCTTGTATTTATGACGATGAGAACAATTCAGAAGAAAACCAAGTTGGGAGATATACTAATACCTCCAGGAGTTTTGCTTTTTGTGCCCATTAGACTGATCCACCATGATCCAGAGATTTGGGGTGATGATGCCGAAGAGTTCAATCCCGAAAGATTCTTCGAGGGAGTCTCAAAATCAACCAAGAATAAGCTCTGCCTTTTCCCTTTCGGTTCGGGCCTAGAACTTGCATTGGCCAAAACTTTCTTTCCTCGAACCCAAAGTAGCTCCGACCTTGATTTTGCAGAGTTTCAAAGTGCAGCTGTCTCCTTCTTACAAGCATGCCCCTTTTCCTTTGTTCACTCTTCATCCCCAATATAAAGTCCCCTTGATCTTGACTAGAATCAAATCGAATTCCTTGATTCGTAATTGATCAAATTCTGTCCTATTTTTTTCATTCGTTGTGTGCATAAAATGGTTTGTTATGTTCGTTGAGAATAAAGGAAAAGTCAATGTAAATATAATGCCTTCTTGACTAAAAAGGTGGTTCCTAATTAATGATATGCTTTTATTGTGAAATTCTTCACATCTCGACAGAATGCTCTTCTTGGATTGACCTACTTAACTGGGTTTTTCGTACTCTTTTGGTGCTTTCCAAAAGAATGATTCACGCGTGAAATATCTCTTTCCATCTTTAGTAAAAAATAAATGATACATCTGTTCTGATTCGAAAAACGAATCCTTAACTTTCTGAAGTTACTTAAATTAGAAAGAGACGGAAAACACTGCATGAAAGTACTTGCATTGAATGGAAAGCAACAGAAACACAAGGAAGACCACGTGCCAATATATTTTTTCCTCTCTCGAATTCATCGTACTCCATGACAATTGATCCTGCTCATGCAACCTTGCACTTACTAATTTTTAGAATACAATTTGCGAGTGGAATGTGTTCCAAATATCTGACGGCCAACAATGCGAAAGAAGCATGAACTTGTATAGCCAAGACAAAGATAACACCCAGTTTTCAAAAGACCCAAAAAAAAAAGCACAAACTTTTGCTTAAAGGACAAAAATATTCCCCAAGTAAAAGAAAAGGCACAAACTTATATCCTTAAGACAGACGTAAACCCACTTTTCAAAGACCACCCTTTAAAGCACAAAAAGTTTTGCTCGAGGGACATAATTATCGACTCTTTTCCAACAGAGAAGCTCATGTGGCATCTGGTGTGGCGACGACGTGGACGTGTACAATAGACATATCAGTTGAGCCAAAACGACGCCATATACTTTTAACCAAAAACGACGTTGTTTGGGTAGGAATATGGTTCTTTTCAGATAACCCAGGGAGAAAGAGTTTAGCCCCAAATCGAATTTGTAAATTGGAGGGCTAGGATTTTGCCACGAGCTTAGGTCGTAAATTAGGGTTTTATTAAATATGAAATATTAGCCGTTAAAGTCCGAAAGTGCCACTGGGTGTTGGAGAACCTTGTGATCCCGAATAGCGTAAGCGAAAGAGGGCTTAGGCGGATCCTCGGTTACCAAAAACAAAAAAAAAAAAAAAATTAGCTAATTTGTGGAGTTCAAGCAAATCATGAAATTTATTAGCGTTTCGAGTTTCCAACTAAGGGTTTAATCGTCCAACCGTCCAAGCACATATTTGCTCACAAAAGTGTTCCACCGCTTGATAAGGAATAATCTTCTTCAATAGAAATATCGCGAATACTGCCTAGAGTACGATGAATTTTCATTTAGAACTAGTAATATACCCTTGCCTACCAGCATCATGAGAATAGTACCACACACAATTATTTCAGCCAAATCTTTTCTAAGATTAAAAGTCGTACCATGAACAATCTTTACCGAATATTTGGAAAGGATTAAATCATACATATGTAGTGTATTCACGTCTTTATTGTATATACGTGAATGTTTAATATTTTCTGATGATCTATTACTAAAACGTACTCCTTATCTATACTAGTGAGTTGAATGGATATACATTTAGCATAATTTTTTGAACAGAAAATTTAGTAATCGAGACATCATTAAAAGTTTGAAACACTACTTATTTAAATTGATAAATTACATTAGATTGGATGAATCAAACTAAAAATTGGAAAAAAAAATTACAGTTCAGTTAAGTTTGGAAGTACATAGATGACTTGAAAGACATCAAACTAACATTGGATCAGCATATATGATTTTGATACCAATGCAGTTGCTATGGAACATTGTCAATTTCACTTCAAGAATTAATAACTAATTGCACATCAGATAAAAATAAAAATTTATTGCAAAATATATTAATGTAATACATATTTAGATAGATACTGTTAAACGTGAATCTAATGTTAAGATTGTGTCGAGACAAAATTATATTTTTATACAGTGCATTGTGATGTATCGTGTTTGTCATGCAATCATCGTTTACCAAGTACATAAAATATTTTATTTGTATTTTTGGGCAATTGCATAAAAATAAGTGAAAAGTTCACTAAAAGTAAAGAAACAAAAGCTTGAAAGTTGGGATATAGAGTGCAGGTAGGTTAGGGCGAGAGCAGCATTGAACCTACTCTCCCTTAAGTATGGTCAACGAATTGTTAATTTATCCATTCTAATGTAATAAAGATTTGCATGGAGATAATTCACAAGAAAATTTGTACTTCAGCATTGACAGGGATTAAGAACATGGAGATAATTATTTCAGTCATCTTCAAAACAATGGAAAAAGCATTGTGGGGAAACTGAGAGGCGAAACGCCAGGCTTCCATTTAACTCCATCAATTGAACCGTACTCGAGAAGGTGAAAAACGTCGCTGATAAAGTATATGCCTTTTTCTTGTGGCCCTTGAAGTTTCAGATTTGTCTCTTGTACTTGAATAAAAGTATGGTAGCACGTGGACACTTTGTCAAATCGTATGGATATAAAATTACCGCATCCGAGAAGCCAACAGATTCTGTTTGGTTAGTAGATGCAAGGAAAAGAAAAGTAAAGCAACAGGGAAAATTGTCAAAAAAAGTCATGCACTTATTGCACAATTGTCGATTCAATTTGTCTGGCTATCCATTTGCTTTGCAAAGGATATGATGTTTAACATTTTCTTTCAAGAATATAGGAGCTGAGTAAATAGGAAGACCATGGTAGGCAAAAGGTGCCACATACTACCAAATAGGGGTGAGTATGGTTTGGGTGGATGGTTCCAAGGTGGGAATTGAAAACTATTGTCACGCCTCGAATCCCAAGTATGCGAACATCTCTCGGCGGTTGATTAAATTGCAACGTCCCAGGACGCATTACCAACCCATTCTTTTTATCTTTTGATTAAACACATGTAGAAACAACTCAAATAAACACCCAGTCAATCAACAAGATAGGGATAATAAAACACAACAAACGATTTCCAAAAGCCGCACATTTATTTATCCACTTGTTAGCTCAAGGAGTTTAATATTTACATGCTTACAACAAAATGCAACTCCTACACAACCTATGAGCAAAAAGGGTCAGAAAGGTCAGGGTTAACTCTAACTTCACTAACGGTAAGGCCAGCAAAAAAGTATTGCATCTCGCGCCCCACCATAACCGCATTTAGCAGTTTCCCATCCTATGGCCCTGAAAATAGTTAACAAAAACGGGGTGAGACAGGTGAGGTGTTTGAACCTAAATCTTGTGGTGGTGGGTCCTGCAGTCGCTCTCCAGGGGTTTGCTCGCCCCAACTATGGACCTAAAAATAGTTAACAACAATGGGGTGAGATAAAATCTTAACGAGTCAACTTTCTAAACCTCGATTAGGAAGCTAATTCACCTCGGAGATAGCCTAAACATGCAACGACATACAATCTTACCTCGCCTTGGCATACCCCTATGTCACGGTCCATGAATCCTCCCGTACTCATGACACTTATGAGTGGTGCTTGGGGTTATCGAGTGAAGAGTGAGAAGGCAGAAGGGACAAACACAACTGGTTCATGGGAGTGACGTTAGGACGGTTGGTGCTAGGGGTTTTAGGATAGAAGGATTATATCACTTAGGAGCTCTAAAGGTGGGGTTGGTCTCCCGTGCACAAACTGGTCGAGAGCTGATGCCACTCTCCTGATGAGGCCATGGCAGGCCGAAACCAATTGTTGAGCCTAAAGAGATCTGCTGTCTCACTCGATGGACTAGATGCTCGAGCGAAGTTGGGCATGGTAGGATCTCGCATGAGGAATCATTCATCGTATTGTTCGTGGAACAGCTAAAGAGGAAAGGCTGGTTTAGCGAATTTCGCTCGTCAAGCACCGCCCGGGCCCTTCCACGGCCAAGGAAACCGTCGGCCCGTGACACCTGCATATTAGTACACCTCACATGGCTAAATTAGTGCAATACACATAAATAATAATCAAAATACAATCCATAATAGCCAAGCACATTGTCAAACATACGTGTTCCAATTATTACGACCCTTCGGACCACCGTTCAACATAAGAGTCAGCGGTCTTTTGGCATGACTGGACATTGTCCTGCCTTATTGGGCACGACATTGTCTAGAACCGCTGCCTAGACGGCATTTTATAAAGGAACATTGGTCCGACTTCAACTGTGACTTGGCATCTATGCCCTCGCCAGGCATCCAATAAAAAATCGGGCATCGCCCCAAACTCCCATTGGGGGATGGTTTTGATTCAATAACCACTCAAACACACCAACAATCCATCCAATTCTTATTGCAATTAATTAACCCATAACAAAAGAGTTCATTTTCAAATAATTAACTTTGGCAATTTTTCACATTTAAAAATCCCAGTAAAATATTTGTACGTGATCACGTATTTAAAATCAACCTATCAAACTTTGTACACTTCTATTTTAAAACCCCTTGTTTTATTTAGTACGTAAAATTCGGCGTCCAAACCCGACACTTCAAAATTCTCTATTTTCTTGCTCATAAACCCCTTTTTATAATAAATATTGGGCAATCAATAACATAGCATCACACGTGCAAACAGTTGAAATTATGCACAAACTCATCCAAAAAAACGGGTATAAAATTCTACTTAACGGCTAATCCGTCATTAACTACACTAACCACGATTAATTAAGCTAATTACAATTAATTAAACTAAAATCGATTAATTAACCTAACTATAATCAATTAAAATTAATTGATGTTACCTAAAATAATTACGATTAATTAAATAAATAACGATTAAATTAATAAATTGCGATTGATTAAATTAAACTCACTTAATTAACTAAGCATGATTAATTAATCTAATTATAATTACTTAAACTAATCGCAATTAAATTTAATCTAAACCATCCTAAATCATAATTAAAAATTAACTAAAATTAACTAATACTAACCACCATTAATATTAAACTAACCACCCCTAAATGTAATTAACACTCTAATTCACGATTAGGAAGTTAACTTACCGATTTCCGGCGACAGTGAGCTCGCAGCGATGGCGGTGCGATGGCATCAATAACTCAAGTCTCACTGCACCAATGGCGGCACGAATGGCACGGGGAAGGTGGTGGCTTGGCACTCAAAGTCCATGGCCTCCTTGGAGATGGGGTGCTTGGTGGTGAGGGGTGGCTTGAGGTGACGAGGATGGCAGAGGTGGCTCGAGTGGATGTGCGGTGGCCGAATGGACGGCCCAACAGTGCCAAGGTCTTGGTGATGGAAGTGGCGATGTTGGATGGGAATGAAGGTGGCAGCCATGAAAGGGAAAAAATAAAAGAAGAAGAAGAAGAAGAAGAAGAAGAAGAAGAATGACGACGACGGTGGTGGTGGCGGTGGGATGATGAAGGTGCTGGCGTGATGATGGGATGAGGGGAAATGGGCGGTGGTGTGGTGGTGGTGAAGTGGCGGCAAGCAAAAGAAGAAGAAGTTGGGGGAGGGGGAAGAAATGGAGAGGAAAGGAGAATGGAGGGAATGGGGAAGAAAACGTGGGGGAGAGAGAGGAAATGGGAAGTGGGCAGAGGGGGGTAAAAATCGGCAGAAGGTGGGAAGGGAAATGGGAGAGAGAGAGAGAGAAGGAAGGGAAATAAAAATAGATTTTCTAGGATTTTTTTTTTCCAAAAATCTTAATTTTCCCATGAACCACTCCCCTTAAAACCCTCTACACCAAGTCCATTGTCTCCAAAATATCTTCTTAAATCTATTTTTCTTTTAAAACCAAAATCTTGACCCATAATTCACCATTTTGCCACTAGATCCGAATTTCCCTTTTTCCAGTCTCTAATTTTTTGTTCAATAATTCATTTTTCGAAAGTTTCGACTTGTCGATAATTCGACGGATGATGAGATGACGTCCAATAATTTAATCTTGAAACCCTCGAAAGTTCAATACTTGAAATAGAATTAAATTTCATGGTTAAAATTGATTGAACGTGACTTTAGTATGACCTAATCTACCGGGTGGCTTTCAGGGATACTCATGAGGTTAACCCGTGGCAGATAATTTTCGATCCACGTTTATGCATCTTCGAATCACGGACGACCCTAGGTCATCATGTAATCACGAGGTTCAATTACGTACCCTAAATATAATATCAATAGAAAATCGGTTTATCGTTGTTTAACGTAAATATCGTAATCGTGCGGAATCACTCACAAATTAACTATGCACTTCCGTCGAATCGATTTATATCCGTTCGCTAATTGATTTATACAGCATAATATTGACCATTGTCGATCCTTATGGTCGAGTGGTCTATTCCTGATTGAATTCTCTAGTCTTTTGCGTTTTAACCCTATGCGGTCTCACCCAATAAATCAGTTAACTAATGAGTGATCAGTTCAAGATAAAGTGACCATAAGCATATCAATGAAATAATCATTTCATATATTTTGAAATAGGGATCCATTTTCGGGATATCACAACTACCCACTATGGACCGGTTTTGAAAAATTGGAATTGGGAACTGCTTGTTGATTTCATGGATCCATTCAAGAATCAGAACAAACCTCCCTTCCTGCAGATGGGTCCATAGAACCGGTCCCCAATACCTACAAATTACATTCATCAATTAATATCATAGTAAGCCTAGTTTCTACATAGAGCACTAAAGCTTTTTTGGCCTTGGGTTGAATTGAAAGCCATTGATTTTGATTAAGGATTGAAAATTATAGGGTAGAATGATTCAATAATACTCGTTAGCTGTCACGCCCCAAACCCCGAGCGCGTGCCCATCCCTCTTTGGTCGATCGAGACAATGTCTCAGCAAGTCCACCTACTAAACCCATATTAGGAGGGAAATACGCTTCAGGGCGCTCTAGTCACACAAACACACAATTAGAACAGGGAACTTACCTTGTCTCAGTTCCTTTTTGCAGGTCAGTACAGTTCATATCGCAATGCATATAATTAATGCACATAACAACCGGAACACCTCATCAATTCAATTAATCACCAAGAACCCGTTCCATGCCGCACAGTTTTGGTCTCATAATCAGATGCATCAAACTCAACCATCAAGCGTTCCAATTGTCAATTACACCCCTTAAGGGTACGGCCAACTATAAATATGGCGGTCTTCTGGCATTGCCAGGCGTCATCTCACCTCCTTTGAGCACGGCGATGTCTCTTAATTAGACGACTTCCCCGAAAGGGGCGTAGGTCCAGAATTTACTGCGACCTGAGTACAACCTACTCATAAGTTCGGTGTCTTCTGGCATAGCTAGGCTTCGTCTCCCACCATGAGCACGGCGACGTCTCTTAATTAGATGGCTTCCCCGAAGGGGCGTAGGTCCAGAATCTACTGCGACCCGAGTCCCAATGAATAGGTAATGTCCAGCTTAATAGCCCAGGACGGTTTCTCTTAATCAACATACGACCAATCAATCTCGGCCCAAGACACTGTGCATTGCACTCAAATGTCTCAATTAAAATAGTGAACCTGACCTATTTTCTTCGTATTAGAAATACATGGTAAAATAGTCGTGTGTGGGTACACGGTCAATTCACACAAGAAAAATTGATATTCTCCAATTTAAAATCCCACTGGTTTATATAGTGTATAAAACTAATTTTGGTGTTAAAACCCGATACCTGGGATTTTCTGAATAAATATTGAAATTCACAATTTTTGGAATTAAATATTCAAAATTCCAATCAGCACTCAATTTGCACAAACTAACACTCAATTGTAGAAATTAACCACACAATTGCAATTAGCACGAAATTCCGGTCACTGGCTATCCCAGGACTAATTTCCGGAAAATAATTAATAAGTAAATAATTTCTAAAATCAATCAAATAAATCAGTTTAAATATTAAAATGCCAATCTAGGCCAAAATCACTAAATTAAATACCAATACGGATCCGGAAAATTCCCGAACCCTTCTAGATAAATAACACAATTTATATAGGCATCACTTAATCTAATCTAACCGCTTAACATGCATAATTGCATAATAAAATCACTAAATTAATCTAACTAACCACCTAATTTCTAATTAAATAAATCTAAACACCCCATAGACGTCATTAGCCTACTAAGAAGAGTTTAGTAAATAAACTCATCGGTTAATTGTGGAAACCAGTTCACCGCTACGACGACGTGACGGCGGCCAAAATCCGAATTTTCGGCAGCGTCGGCGAACACTCGAGCCGGGCCTAAAATGGGCCCAACAAATCTCATTCCAATCTTAGATTTGCTTTTGAATTGGACCGGGCCTGAGGCGGGCTGACTTCGCGGGCTTGGGCCTCAAAATTGTGGGCTTCTGATCTTGTTGGGCTTCGCTGGATTGGGCCGAAATCCAATGGGCTGAAGACACTTGTTGGACTTGAAGACTTCAACTGGGCTGAGAACAGGTTGGATGGGCTGCAGGCTTTGTTGCGGCTGATCCACAAACGAGCTGGGCTGAGTGAGGATGGGTTGGGGACGGGCCCAACTGCTGGGCCGGGCAAAGAAGAAGTTGCTGGGCCGATCCATGAAGATGCTGGCTCCGTGCGAGGGACACGGACGAACGGCCAGGGAGAAAACTTGGTGGAGTAGCTTCTGCCGTGAGCTGCTTCGATCGGTTGCTGCTTGACGAGTGGACAACTTGCGGTCAACGATGGAGCGGTATTCACGAGCCCTCGATGGCCAGAGTTGCTGCAGGGAAAGACTTCAATCGTGGGCTAAGTGGAACAGATTCGGTGGAATGAGTGGTGTCGGGGGAAGAGAGAGGGAGCTCGGTGGATGACAAAGGAGATGCAACGGCTGCTCGGTGGGGGAAGACACACGTGAGTGGAGGTGCAGGCGTTGAATACTTGGGTCAACAAAACTGCAGAGGAGAATTCAGAGGGGGTGTGGGCGTGTGTGAGTGGGAGAGTTTTCGGTGGAGGGGATGAGCGACTTCGGTGGCGTCGAATCCAAGGGGGAGTTGCAGTCTTCAATGAAAACGGCGAAAGGGAAATGAAAGAAGTGAAAACAGGAGGAAAGGAAAATGAACAAGGAGCTGCGGAGGGGAAACTGAACGTGAGAGTGCGCACGGGAGAGAGAGATGGCGACGGATGAGCAGCTGGCAATCTTGTTCAAGAAGATTGAAAAGAGTCAACAAGCTTATCCAAAGAATTGAATGCTTGGTCCCCTCTTTGGCTTGCATAAATATCCAATGTTCCCCCTATTACTTTCTTGCTTTGAATATCCATATTTGCTCAATTTATTGCCCAAAATTCAACCCTCAAACCATAGGTCCAAATTTCACTAAGTTTAGCTTCAAAGTCTTCATGAAATTTCCCAATTGATGTCCAATTTCCTCAAAGAAAAAGCCCATAGAATTTCTACAAGTGCCCCTCGACAAATAGCTTAGCTTGAAAGTCAAAACTCCATTAAATTCGGCCCATACGAATTTTCGTTAATTTTCTGCGGCATCCGAATCAATTTTCCGTAGAAATCTCGGAATCTCTGAAAATTCTTCGAAGGATGAGTTGACGTTCCTAAAATAGGTCGTGACATGACATAACTTTCGATTTCTGAAATCGGACTCAAGTTCGAGGTTAATTTCAATCCGGCGCGCTTTTAGCGTGACCTAGTTACCGGGTAACTTTTAGGAATTTTTTGGTGCAATTGACCCGTGATCGATTTATCTCGAGTCACGATATACATCTCGGACACATTGGCGACTCTCGATTGTCGTGAAAATCTCGAGTTTTCAATTATGGGCACCGGGTACCAAAACTATAGAAAAATTGGTCTAGTGTCGATCAACGAGTATTTTGCAATCATGTGGAATCACCTCACATTAGCTAGAAACTTAATTTCTTCGAAGATCATGGTGTGGTCCTCTTAAGGTTTCTCGACATTGGGAACATATGGAGAATTAGACTCTATTTTAGAAGTTCTAATCTCCACATAAGTCAAAATATTAATTATTTGATCCATCTATTTTCAATGTCAACATAATTTAATCATAGGGATGACAAAGGAGAGACCAAATTATGTTCTTAGAACAAGCTATTGACTCTTAATTTCATATCATGATGACAAAGTGCTATAACATTTATGGACATCACCATTCGGTCTCATCCATCCTCTTCGTTTGTTTTTATAATTTTATAATTTTTTTGATTAAGAGAGCAGGTAAATGGATTATTAGAATGAACAAAAACTAAGGGGGTTAATCCTATTACACACCCAAGAGACAAAACTAGTTAATAATGTCCAATACTACAAATATATATATACATATATATTGGTCGAAAAACTAAAAAATAATTAAGTTATTGAGTTGGAGTTTCTTTTTTAAATATGTATATATACCAATTTGGGCCAAGTGGATGGGTGGGCAATTCCACGCCCAAAGCCAAAAATCAAACCGGTACTCACCGGTTCTAGTAAATTGGAATTGGGAACCGCCATTTCTAGGCTAGGTCTGGTCTTGTTTCAGATAGTTTAAGTGGTTCCAAGTTCTTTTGCACACCTCTATTACCAAAGATCACACCTTTTGATCCAATACTTGCTCAAGGTTTAAATCACAAGAGCCCGGTACTGACCTAGTGGCCGAATCTTCAAAAGGGCCATGATAATGTGCCACTTGACAATCTCTTGTTGGTAGGTGAAATCATATATTTTTAATGGCATTTTTTGTATTTTCAATTAAATTTTTTTTCAGGTTAAAAGTTACACTATCAATGAGTGATAGTTAGACACTATCCATTAAGGGGCCTGAGAGAAAAATAGAGAGAAAAGGGAAAGAGAGAAGAAAAATATGAGTTTTTCTTTATAAGGGTCCTCAATCCCTATGTCCTAATTTTGAAAGAAGATCATCATTGTATTTCAATTTTTTTTCAAAATTTAGTGGATTCGCAAAGTGCCTCTACATGAAGATGTAGCATAGATTTGAGAAAATTTCGATGACAAATTTTCTAGTGTGTTCTTCTAATTCTTTTATTTTATTATTATACTTTGTCTGAGTGAATTGATTGCTTGCGTTATTTTTATGGAATTGTTGCGCAAATTCCTAACATTTCTCAACCATCAAATGTGCTATTAAGGGTGTTACCTGCATAATTTATTTATAAATTGACATACAGAATATGTGGCTACACGTATATTGTTATAGTAAGGATATACAAATCCAACATTTATATCTCCTTCCATTGTAATGAGAGGGACAACTTAAGACACAATTTATGTAGTTCTTCAACTATTCAAAAGTACCAAGTTGCAGTATTCAGCCAGTGCCCACATGGGAAAAATATTCCTATAATTTGCATAGTGCAACATGCAATTCTTCTTGAAAGCTCCGGTAATTTCCTGTCATGCAAAATTATTCATTGTCAGCAATGTGTATGTATATATAGGAAAAACGAAATTAACCCAACTGAAATTTTGAGAAATTTTTAGGTGTCATTAAACTAATTCACTTTCTAAACTACGATAGATTGACCCTATTCTTCTACATTTTCAGCTAAAAAATGTTTTTGGTCGTAACTATGTACAAAACCAGTCACTTTATGAGTCGGTTAAAAACTTCGAGCTACTTTTGTATTGAGACATAATCATAGGGGGGATATCACCTGTTGAGGAAAATCACCATTTTCCATTTGGGAATTGATTATCAACTTTGCTGCTCGATGCAGCGGATTTGGATCCCTTTCCGCCTGATAAGAAGAAATCTTGAGATTAAGAAAGTCGTACATATTATTAATATGTCATTTATAAGTGTGATAGCTTTTGGGCACGGCCGTATTTCAAAGGAAAACTTGAAATGAAAATGCACTATTGCCTTTTCCATGTAACTCTTGGAAATAATTTCCATGCAAACCAAATCTTGAAAAAAGAAATGAAGAAGAAGAAGAAAAGATTGCCTTTTCCAGACTGCAAACCAAATCAAAGTGAAGCTAAACAAACCTGCCCAGCATGAATCAGACCCATCATTGCCCACGCAGTTTGAACCAAGTTTGATCTATTTCCTTCAAGGGGTGTGTATTTCTGTCTCAATCAAAGAATGATTACAAAATTCATCGTCTTAATAGGATGCCAAAAAAGGAATGGTTCAAAATATTTCCAACATAATCATACTCGATATTGCAAGAAACGTACTATCCCGCCAATGTTAGTCTTTTTGATCTAATAATTGAAAATTTACTAATTTGCCATACTTCATTTCATCGTGCATTTCCTAGTAAGTCGTATTATATTCTTTTCTTCTTCTTTTCGTAAAAGAATCTAGCTATACAAAAAGGTCTTCTTGTATTGTCAAGCTTTTGGACCTATCAAACATCTTCTGTTTTCGTTTTCCAGATGGAGTTATCGAAGTCGATCAAACAAGTTCCAAGTGCTTCCAATGTAATCACCTTTCTCGGGCAAGAAAGGTAGCTCTCCCCCCAACCGCCATCTTGTAATTGTATTCGAATGAGAAAGGCTACGCCTTCGCGTATAGCGGCGCAATTCTGGTAGCTTTTGCCGGCAGCCGTGAGTGCAACGAGCGCAAACCATGTGGAATACGTAAAACAAACTCCCCACTCTCCATACCTGCAAATACAGTTCTCGAATCATCTTGTCTGCTTGTTTTCGTTTGGTCCATACTAATCAACCATAAGGGATGATGAGCACATATACCACGACCCATCTGTCATTTGCACGCTTTCAAGGTATCGGGTGGCATTCAATATGCAATCTTGGATCTCTTCTGCTCGGTGTCCTGGGTACAACTTCTTGAATAAAACTAAAGCTTTGATGACCGCTGAAGTGCATTCGGCGTATTCCGCACTAACAATAACGTCCTCGAGAAATTCAATTGGATTGAGTAGCTATACCATACATAATTGATATGTAAATTTTCAGTAGAGTATAGAAATAAGAAACACGGTGTATTATATATTTCATAAGCTACTTCTCAATTGTCGAAGTACGTACTTCCAACCAAGTTAGGGCAATTGCGGGCTCCCATGCTGATAATCCACCATTTTTACTCTACAAAACAGTGATGTATCCAAGCATAATGGTATATCATTGGAAACATACTAAGAGTTGAATAAGAAGTTATACGTGTTGCGTATGTATCCTAACAAATGATTGTGTATCGAAAGGTAGTATGTTTTATTGATTCCTACGGTTAACACTTACCTGAAGAGAAAGTATAATGTTGACCGCATCATATAGTCTATTTTGCTCCACCTTCTCGCCTACGATTTCTTGTGGCATTTGTGAAAAAAGCAAGCAACACTGCACGAGCAGAAAGGAAATCAAAGTAGGCAGCTGAACAATTTTTAAGATCTGTTAGACTATTCATTGTCTTTAAAATGAATCTTACCATCAAACCTTCTGCGGTGCAATCAGAGACTTGCCAGCCATGATCTTGATCGGAAAAAGTCCAAGATCCTTTAGAAAAATGCCGATACATGTTTTGGAAGTTACCAGATGGATTATCCTTAACCTTCAATGCCAACAAACGAAAATATACGTGGGTGCAACCAAAATAAATGCTAAGAGATGCCCGCATGCTGAGATAAGAATTTAACCTGTGATCTCTTAATGTAGTCATGCCCTTTCATGAGTATTGGTCCTATTTCGTTGATTAGATTACTAGCGAGCAAAGCTTGGATTCCGAGGCTTGTATCCCACAGTTGGCTGCCAAAACCCTACATATGGAAGGCGGCTAACAAACTTAGGTCTTCTGTAATTTTTTTTTTTTTTTTTTGGCTGATAATCAGTGGGTTTTTTTTTTTTTTTTTCTTTTCCCGATTATATAGTTGGTAGAGGAGGCCAGTTGTGGTTTCCAAAATAGGCATAAAATCCGTTAAATGTGATGAATCATTTAACCAACCTGCATCTTCAGTCCATCTTCAGCAATCCATATATAATCTGGAATCCTAGCTAGATGCTTCTTGAAATATTCACCATTTGGATCCTCCACCCAACAAGCAAGCATACTTAATACCTGTTAATTAGAGCATATATTTTCTCATTATCTCGTGTTGTAAAGATACAATCATCTAAAATATATCTTCTTATTACCTTTTCCACACATCCCATAGTGATGTATCGGCTGTTCTCGTCTTCGTAATGAATATGCTTCAATGTCGTTTTAAGAGCCTTTTCTCTCAACTTGTTTAGTGGCCAACGGTTGAGAAAAGGCTCTGATAGTAAGTAAAAACCATCCCACAGCAAATCTATGCTTGAAGGATGTGAATAGTAGAGGTCCTCCTATATGAACAATAATTAGAAAAAATGCGCTAGAATCTTACAAACACTTGAACTAATAGTTCAGTGCAATCTGGCTCTTGCCTTGGCACATAGATGTCAAGCTTTCGTCCAAGAGATGGTGCAATAGGGTTGAGTTAGAAGTTCCTCTCTCAATTGTCGAATCAGAGGCGTGATTGGTGCTACAAATCTTCTTCCATACAAATATGACACAGCTATGTAAATGGTCCGAAAATAGCACCACCACTTAGCTGCAAATTGGAGAGGAAATAACTAGCATAACTAGCAACTCTAAGACAACGGAACAAAATCTTATGTACAGAACAATATACAATGAACAAAATTCTGAAGAAATTATCTAAACTTCCTAGCAAATTCATGAAGTGTAGATCCTCAAAGAGTCAATGGCACATCTTGCAAGATGAAAACGAAACAACAAATTCTTGGGAGCTTAAGCAATCAATCTGGTATGGCACATGGAAACGTCTCGGCAAACCTGGATGCAGGGGAAGAAACGAAGGCAGCATCATTAACTCAGGAGGCACAGGTTTGGTCCCAGACCAGTCATAAATACCAAGTATCTACCATGAAGAAAAAGTGATATATTAGTCACACTCGGCACGTAGGAAACCATACTGTTTAAACTTTTTAAAAAACTTTTGGGGAGCATATAGGCTACGTTCTTTTTCAATGGTTCAGTGTGGTGCCTGCTTGTGATCTAATAATATCATATAATGCGTGAATTTATAGATTAAAGAATCACTCATTGTCACTGGAAGCAAATGATTTCTTACAGAAAGCCAGATCTTTCCCAAGAAGGGTATATGCTGGGCGCCCCCGTGATCAAGAATCCACTTTCTCCCTCTCGCACAAGCATTGTTCTGACCACCATCAGGACCTTCTCCAAGTATGCGTAAGCATATATAGTTTAGTACTGTATTAAGCATGGTGCTGTGGCTCTCTACATCTAATCCCCACCCACCATCCTCATTCTGCAGTACGGTATTTAATACCCAACAATGTACAGATGAGCACAAATTTTTCATTTTCCTTATCCAACTTAGAACTGGAAGCTACGTTCTCAAAATCTGCAGTGGATAATGCAATATGGACAAAAACCAAGTACCTGATGATTATACACATATTGAAGGATCTCTTTTCGATGTTCTGCAGAGAATATGATGTTGAGATGCCCAGTAATAAACAAACATATCACCTGCATTTTTTTGTTAATGAACAAGTCCAGAGGCTCCAATTGCATATGATCGGTAAGACTATCACACTATCACGTGATGATCAGTCCTTATTCTAATAGAGGAGAATACAATGATCATGACCAAAGTATGTTTGTTGTCTTAATACAACTTCTTTTGTTTGAATACAGGGTCCTATCAGGTAAGAAGTAGCTGATATATCTTCCTTGAGACACTTAGGCTCTCTGCATTAAGTAGAATAAATTGGTTTGACTAGATTCGACAGACAAACTTGATAATCCCATCTAAAAAATTATGAGACACATGGGGTAATGAGAAAATCACATGTTCAAACAAAGAATTATGCTAACTGAGGCAAACAATAACCGAAAAGACTGAAGAAAGCTAACCAAAGGAGGGTGAAAGAAGAGAACGCCAGCATTTTCTGCAGGCCAATGGCCATCACTGGCTTGCAAGGCCGAAAAATAATAGATGCTTCTCCTTAATGCGGCCCATGCCTTCTCATGTGTTATTTCTTCTTCATCCTCTACTTTTATGGGCGGAATAGTTTGTTTGAAGTTCTTCTCTCTTAGAAACTGCAATTGCAGAACGAGAAACTTTTAGCGGGTACAGTGATTGTATTTTTCTGTCTGCACAATGGGTGGGATGATTTCTAGTCCTTCATTTGAGTCATTTTTATCAGTCTGTGAACAAAAACGATACCTTATAATTTTAATTTTTTTATGTATAATAAAAAGAAACGCATTCTCAATCCTTTTTCAAAGAACTCCTCGCTTATGAACCTCATCACGATAAGGTTGGAAAAGTAAATCTAGTAGTTGAGTCCGTGTCTTAGGCCAGAAGGAGGTCTGGACCCGCTTCCGAACCCATTTTGACAGCGATACTAGAATAACACCCGAGCGACCGAGTGCCGGTGATATATAGCACACCTGCATTCGCCATAGGAGGTCTCCACAGGGCTTGACCTTGAACCGGTTGCTGTGGAAATGAAGGCGGGCTTGCTCCACCTCAGCACGCTCCTCGGGGGTCCCTGCATCGGGATCGAACTCCCATATCTGCCTCCCGACGTAGTTGTTGGTGCTGTATATATACGGATTATCCCCGCCTTGTGCAATCTTTAGCCTCCACATTCTTTCTCTTCCTTCAATCTCAATTAGACATGTGGAGTATGGACGTATAGGAAGGTTTGAGAGGTGGGAAGAGTAGGAATGTCCACCGTGCGTTTTAATTCCAAGAGCGAGGAGGTATTTATACACCCCCATTAGTAAATTGATTTGTTAGGAGCCTGCGCAGACTTGAGAATTTATTCGGTAGTGCTGGATACATTAGGATCGGTTTACTTATGTGATAGTGTTGGAGTCAACACCTAATATAAAAACAAGAAGTCCATTATGCATGAAGTCTGGACGTGGGCAGCAAGTGTACGCATGAAGGAATGAATGGGCACATATTAAAATATTATTATAATGGCTGCTGGAGTCTTCAACGTGGTCCTGGACCACTAAGCACATGTGAGGGGAGGGGACAAAAGGAAAAGAGAAACAGAGAGTGGGCCCGGTTTCAGACGTGGCGGTACCGGACCACCCAATATTTTTTCACTTGGGGCTAGCAACTTGGACGTGAAGGAAAAGTAGCCCACAATTGTTGACTCTTAACCAAGAAGAAAAGTTCAAAATCAACTCTTGCACGTTGAAGACAATGGCGGTGGAGTCCAGACGGTGGAAGATGCTTATAAATATAAGGTTACGTTAGTTTATTTAGTGAGAGAGTCAGATTTTAGAGAGAGTTTTAAGTTTAGCAAAACTTGTGTGTGTACTCCATTAAGCCTTTACAAGGCATATTGTGTAATATAATCTCTCTTTGTGTGTTTACACTCTCTCCCTCCAAATCCTTTTGGTTCCAACAATTGGTATCAGAGCTAGTCGGCCAGGGACCGTGTTAGAGCTAGTGATCAAGGATCGTGAATCCAGAGTAGGCCAAGGATTGGAGTGTCAGAGCCTAGGAGGTCAGGAACCGGAGTATCAAAACCAGTGGCTGGAGACCGAGAACCTAGAGCAGTCGATCAAGGATCGTGAACTCAAAGCTAGCAATGGCTTCCACCAACTCTATTCAACTGCTACTCCCAAAGTTGAATGGAAAGAATTACAACAATTGGTCCGTCCAAATGAAGGTTCTATTCAAGTCCCAAGATTTGTGGAACCTGGTGGAGAACGGCTATGCCGAAGTGGCCGATGTTGAAGCATTTGATGCTTTAAGAAAGACGGAGAAAGATTTATTGGTGGAAACTCAGAAGAAAGATCAGAAAGCATTATTTACGATCTTTCAAGCCGTGGAGGAGACGATATTTGAGAAAATATTGAGTGCGGAGACTGCAAAAGAAGCGTGGGATATATTGCAAAAATCCCACAAAGGCGATGATCGTGTTAGGCGGGTGCAGCTCCAAACACTTCGAGGAGATTTTGAGTCTTTATGCATGAATGACTCTGAATCTATCTCGACTTACTTTGATCGTGTACAAACCATCGTTAACCAACTGAGGGTTAATGGTGAAGACTCCAAGATGTACGACTTGTAGAAAAAATCTTGAGGTCTTTGACCGAAAGGTTTGACTACGTTGTTGCGGCGATCGAAGAAGGCCAAGATATATCAACCATGATGTTGGAGCGGTTGATGGGTTCATTATGCTCGTATGAGCAAAGAATGAATCAGAAGTCCATCGGTTCGTATCCCGAGCAGGTATTGCAAAGTCGGGTTGTTCAATCAAATCAAGGAGATTATCAAGGTGGACAAGGTCATGGAGGTACCCAAGGTAGGGGTGGAAATTCAAATTTCACCAGAAGATATAAAACACGTGACAAATCAAAAGTCAGGTGTTTCAAGTGCAATAAATTTGGACATTACAAATCTGAATGTCAAGCAGAGGTGACGGAACATGCACATTGGCAATGATGATGAAGATGTGGTGCTAGCATGTACCGTGGTGCTAGCATGTACCGTGGATGATGCACGTACTCTCTCTAGAAATAAAAGAGGTTTCAAGAGCCAATGGAGAAATGATGCTGGCATTAGGAATGGCAAACGGTGGAAAAGTCATAGTGAATGGCAGAGGCGACTAATAGTGAGAAGCACTCAACCAGGGAGAGCACACCGAGATTGTGACAAAGATAACAAAAGGTATAGCAAACGGTGCTACATTTGTGGCAAAGTAGGTCACTTTGCCAGAGTTTGTTGGTTCAAGCAGGTAAAAGGAGAAGCTTCCACTTTTACCAAGAAGAAGAACCATAGTAAAGAAGAATGGAGTCTCCAAGCGATTGTTGCAGCAGAGGAGCAAGAAGAGCCTGTAGCCACCGGTATCATCAAGGCAGATGATGTGATAGCCATTGAGACATCCCCAAAGAAGAGCAAGCCATGGGCAAGCTCGAAGAAGCAAGAAGCAGCTTCTACAAGTAGTCGTGAGAAGGAACTGCAAGAGATGCGGGAGATGTTGAAAGAGAAGGATGAAATGCTGAAGCAAAAGGACAAGGAGATCAAGCTCAAAGAAAGGGAGCAGGAGAAGCTCCGGTACGAGCTCAAGAAATTGCAAAGGCTCAAGAAATGTTGCCCAGAGAAAAAGACACCCAGGGGCAAAAACAAATGGAAGATTGTAGAGAAGAAGTTCCATGAGAAGGAAAAAGAGACTGATATGCAAACTGAAATGGCATTGATGAAATCCGAGCTTCGCAAAGCTCAATTGGAAGTCACAGTTGCCAAGGCAACTGAAGAAGATGAATATCAAATGCTATAGAAGAATTATCACCTCTAATTGAACAATTGTGGTGAATTGTCACCTCTAATGATCACTATTTGTTACAATATACTAATCACAACTTACATTTAGATACATGAAGAGTATGAAATGTTAACAAACTAAAGTCTCACTTATGAATATCGCCAAAAATGAAGCTTATACTAGTAGTTTTATATTACATATGCCATAGGATCGCTAGTGACATAGAATAAGAAAAACATAAAGATTTATTCCTGGTTCTAGGTTCTTGTTTTTGGTATCGAACCGTTGGAACAGGTTCTCTAATTACTGAAACTTGAAACTTACCCTACATACCTTAGAATCTAAAACCGATGGGAATCGGTCCAATTCTCATATTTCCGGTTCTACCTATAAATCATGTTCATTTCAACATGAAATAGAGATATAACATGAATATGGCCAGCCCGACCCCAGGAACTTCAAGTAGTGTTTTTGACTGCACATTACAGTATGTGAGCTAATTTTGATCCACGTGCAACAGTACATCATTATTCACGGATTAGTTAACGTATCACTATCATTGCACGTATGTCTTGTGGTATTAAATATGTCATCTTCCGTCCATGACCATCTCGTGATTTTATTATAGAACGGTCAATGTTTCGGCTTATCACAAAATGGACGGAATACTAAAGAGAACACGCAAAGTTATTGCACTTATTATAATCAGGACAACCCCTGACCACCAAACTTACCATTTAAGTCACAACTTGTAATTCTGGAATACACGTTATTGCTTCATGTGCGAACATATGTATACAACCCCACAAGAGCAAAGCATATCATATCACAAATTGCGTTTAAAAAAAAGGACAGATATTGCACTTGTTAGTTTTTTTTTTTTTTTTTTTTTTAAACTGGAAAATGAGAATCTAAATGCACCGTTACTGTGGGGAGATTAACTAGCATCTCACATGTTCACATGTCCGGTTTCCTTGGGAAATCGGTGGGATTTGTTTCGTTACAAATTGCATTTAGTGGGATTAACAAAATTTGGCCACCCCATATCGGAAACAAACTAAGAAAAAAATGTTCAATCATATTTGTTTCGAGAAAAAATAAATATTTGATAGATGACAACTAAAATGTGATGCTCAAGTACCGTGTACTTGTGTGTGATTATTAATAAGAGGCTAGTAAACTTTCTTTTCCGGAAAGAGACACTAACTTGTTTTTCAATGTGTGGATAAAAAAGCTTAATTGTTGCATTCGTGATAAGAAATTTTGCAACCCTCTCAAGGGCGAAATTAGGCATGCGTCGTGGAAAGTGGATGGATTGCTAAGATGACAGTGGCACAAACAGTTTCTCTCATGAGGTGATGTTGACACCTAAATTTTGGTAACATATTTAAGCATTCATTAATTAGGGATCGACCCTCTATTTCCTCAACAAAAATATAATTAAATTCTATATGCATATTAGGAGCGTCTTTCATTCAATAGCATTAAGCCTATATAGACTGTATTTTAGCTGAACCGGAGCTATTGGATTCAAGCAGGAAGGCCTGGAATATTATTGAATTATATGATTTAGGCTTACAAGAGAGTGAAAATTGGAACAAGCCCGTTAAGAGCTATGGTGGCCGAAAATATCACAAGGGGGAGGCACATGGGAAACCAAAATAGGACATATTGCATCATTTAATGAGGTTTGGAGAAGATAAACACATTACCTTTAAAAATTGCAATTATGGAAAAAAGAATTGGAGAATACCCTATTGTCCTAAAGAGAAAAATCACGTAATCAAGAATAGGAGGGGCATTTTAGATAAAATGCCCAAAAGGCTAATCCTTAAAACTTCATTATTACTGGTAATATTCCCTAAGCTCCCAAACTTTAGGCTAGTTTCTTTTATTTCATGTTAGGATGTGAAAGTTCCTTCTATGTCTCTTACTAACAACTATTACTATCTGTTCTTTTCTTTTAATAAACATGTCAATCAAAAATTCATTTATTTAGGTCTTGTGATTAATAATAATACGAGATATATGTTCTCGACATAATCATTTCTAACTTACGCAAGTAAAGACTAAAATATCAGATAAAATTCAGTATAAGTAGTGTGATATACTAATTTTATAACTACGTTGTCTTGAAAAGGATCAAATTTCACAAAAGGAATTTAAGACACTACTTATAATTTTTTTCTAATATTACTGCTCGTTATTTAATTGTAATGAAAAATAAAAGTACTCTCATTATTTAACTTTTTATATGCAATGTTCTTTTGTATATGTAGCTATAGAAAATATTAAGTCAACAATTAAAGTGAGTACGCATAGATTTACGCTCCCCTCCCCTTCGTAGAATCCTCCCTGTGTCACCGAATGTAGTAAAGTGTAGATGCGTCGGTTGGGAAAATTGACATATAATATTCTAGTAATATTATACATGAAACTATATTTGAATTAAGTATTTAAACGAAGTCAACAATTTATATTCTATAAGGAGAAACTAAAGTGCACTCAACTGAGAGTATTTTAACTAGGCATGCGCATCATGCGCATCACGCGTTAAATGAAGTGAAGGCTACTCAACTTAGAGATGCTTGATGGGTTACATCAATGGTAAACTCATACTTTAAAAAAAAAAAAAAAAACAAGCACACGATACGTTACCGTTACCACCAAGAAAGTCAACAAAAAAAAAAAAAAAAAATCAGCAATGATTGAGACACCACTTTTAAGAGAAAAAGGTTTGCCATTGAAAATATTAAGAACATTGCTGGCTTTACGGCACGTTACCACCTAAGTAGCATGAATATGCAATAGACGATAACGACCTACGACACGACACGTCATTTCTAAAAATAAAGAATTCTAACATGTTGAGACACGTTATTATTAAATAAATAGTTTTATTTTTAATTCATTTGACTTAATTTCACAAATAAATATATAAATAAATAAAGAGTTTACAATAAATTTATACTAATAATATTAATAAATCTATTTATAGAAAATTTGAAAGACATTCATAGTTAATGCGCAACCATATTTAGGAACATGTTTTTAACTTTAATAAAAATTATGAATAAGACTAATGACTAACAAAAAAAAAAAAAAAAAATCAACTTTATTTAGATAAATCTATGATATTTTATAATCATCAAAATTTATTATTATTTAACATTCAATATTTTTATTTTTCGAAATAATTTTTTAACTTATTTATTTATTTGTATAACAAAAATAACTTTACCGCTCAAAATTATTTTCCCTTTTTTTCTCTCTAAACTCTTGTCCCCAAAAAATCATTTCCCTCGCTGTTTCTCTCTCCCCTATCCCCCGTGCCATCCCAAAATCTTTCCTCGATTTTTTCCCTGCTTTCTCTCTCTTCCTCTCCCCGTTTCTCTCTCTCCTATCCCCCACGCCACCCCAAAATCTTTCATTGATTTCTTCCCTACTCTCTCTCTCTTCCTCCCCCATGACAGCACCTCACGCTACCTTAGGATCTTGCCCTTGATTTTTTCCCCTGCTCTCTCTCTCCCCCTCCCCCTCCATGGCGCTTGCTCCCACTGCCACCTGGCCCCATCAATCATCCCCAACCCCGGCCCTCATCAATCACCCTCATCCCCCCTTCGGTTTTCCCCACGCCTCCACCTCCTCTCTCGGTTTATCTCTTCTCCCACCCCACGCCACCTCCCTCTCTAGCTCGATTTCTTTCATCGTCACGCCACCCTCTCTCCGGCCTCGGTTTCTTTCCATCGTCTCCCACCACCCTCCCCCTCGCTAAAACCCTAACCACGACCTCTTCTTCCTCCACGTCACACAGCTCTCTCCCGGTCGCCTCATCGTAGTTGCTTGCCGAAAGGGCCCTCTTTCATAAATGCAGCCTCGCCACGTTGTCGCAAACACAGCCCTCTGGATTGCCTACTTTTCCTCTGGCCCTTCCTTCCCATCTCGGCCTCGCCTCCACCCTCCATCGTCATTCTCTCTCTCGGACACATATGTCGGAAGTGTCGAGAAAGGTTGACCACATGTAGGGAAATCCGACACGTGTTGATCGCACGTTCGGACAAGTGTCAGACATGACACGGAAGCTTCAACAACGTGTCGGTGCTTCATAGGTTACCACTCATCAGCAATGGTGCAACTCGGATTGCATGTTTCATTTTTCATGGACCGAATAATCATAAGGAAAATACATGTTGAGAGACGACATTGGTTTTTATTTAAAGTAGTAAAATCCAGTAATATCATTCAGGCCAATTAAAAAACTCTATGAGAAATTGAACTGCAATGATTAAAAGTTGGATATCGCTCTAAAAAAAGAAAAAGAATGTTCAGGAGTCGACCCCTATCCTAAAAAAAATCATTAACATAGTTTGCATTTGCACTGTAGACTATTTTCACCCACAATATAACTAAATCCACCCCATTTTTTTTTATTAAAAAGGAAAAATTACCCTCAATCATTCAATTGCAATTTATAGTGGTAGCCCTAAATTTATTTGCTTTCCTTCCTTTTTATTCTTTTTCTATTTTTATCTGAAATCTAGCTATTATAATTAAACATTTCAAATGTTTTGTGTTTATTTAATGTGGTTATCTCGTGTATATTAAAGGCATTATGTTTTCTTTTTATTTTTATTTACTTCCGCAAAAATAAGTTAAGTCGAAAAGAAAATTTTTCAAGAAGCCTAATTCTTTTTTACGTTGCCAAGCAAAATTATGGATTGATTGTCAAGTAGAATCTAGGATTAACATAGACAATTTTTTAAAACAATCTCATCTTCAAAACATTTTATATTTTTCGACCAAAAAAAAAACTTTTATATTTGTTGCGCATATCACCGTCAACCTATCTTGTCTTGATGCTTTCCGAATACTTCATAATTGATGTTAATTTTGTCAATCCAAAATGATGAGACTCATGGCATTTTTAAAAAGACTTTTCTTCCGTCATGAATGTTGTCATTTAATTACATTTCATAATGTAAAGTTTCATATTGGAGAATGTAATTATGATTATATTTTGGAAAATCTTTACAGATGTTTTTTATTTTACTTTATTTTTTTGTTTCATTGCTCATCACATTATGTGTATATGTGTATAAAAGACAATCGATGAGAAAGGATTTGGTGATACACAAATGTTAAAATTTATAACCAAGTGATTGCATTGAAAGTGTCTATAAAATTCTTTTCTAAATTCCACTAGTCAATTAATCTACAAATTTGTTAGACAACATTGAAAAGAATTAGGTTTATTGGAAGTTTCTCTTTTTGACAAAACTAATTCTTACATAAATAAAATCTAACAATAAATTGAAAATATAGTGTCTTTATATACATAGGATACCCATAATAAACAAAAACGAAACATGTGCAATCTTAATTATGGTAACTAGATACTACATAGAAATAGAAAAACTAAAAAAGGGGGAAAGTAAATAAGTTTGGGCCACCACTTTAAATTACAACTGAATAATTGAGAGTGATTTTGTCTTTTTGGTGAAAATTGAATGAATTTAGCTGCATAAGGGGTGGAAATAGCGCTGTCCTATATATATTCGTGACGTTTTCGTTTAATAATAATAGGTGCACATAAATTAATTTAAATTGGCTCAGTTATATAAATGCTACATGGGGGGTATTAGCAGGAGGCCCTAAACTTGAATTTTTAGGACTGAGCCCGCAAAAATTAGAAATTTGGTCGAGCCCATAATCTCACTAATTACGTACCAACTGTTGAAAATCAGAATCACTCATACACTTCATGTGGCATATAAGTGTTCCCTAGCCAGCAGGTAGTCGGATAATTGAAAGCCACACTCCTAGGTTATAAAGAGAAAGTTTATCGGTCTATTTTGATTTCATTGTTCCATATATTTTTGGAAAATTGGTGATATAAAAACCTTTCTCCACAAGCAGAGACTGACAACTACGTTCACTTCATTAGATCATGGATATTTTCCTTTCACGATTATAAGTGTGGAAAATGTTTTGCAAGGTGCTGTTGCTATTAGTAATCAATCAAAAAGTTGATCAGAGAAAAATAGGTCTCTTCCATGACGACCTGGGAATTGGTGAAAAACTAGGTTAACAATAGTGTTAAAACTTCACATCCAATCCTTGGCTTAAATAAGATGGAAATACTAAACGTTACCCATGTTGGTTAATTGACTTCAATAAAACAGGTCTTAACGCATACATTGATCGACACTTTTCCCCAATAAAATTAGCCACGCCGATCGACAAATGAATTAGGAACTCCATTTCATTACTTTAAGAACGTTCATGACACAATTGACAAAGATTAAACATTGAGGAGTTTCGCAGTACTTTAAATTTGTTTTTTCCCCTGATACAGAAAGGGTTCTCATCCTCCTCACGTCCGCATCAGCCATGATTCTTAGAATTGATTGAAGATTATCTGCTATTAATATTTTTCCACCTGATTCACGTAGAATTGACTTAGTTTGTATGATGTGAACTAGAAAATGAATTAGCACCAGATGATGCAAACCAGTTAAGAATGCCGATGATAGAAGACAACTTACAAAAAAAAACAAAAAAAACCTCCTTTCAATTAAAAAATAAAAGAAGAAACCTCCACGAGGGAGGTCACGACATTAGAAAAATAATTTATACATGGATAATTTATACCGTGGACTTCCCAATTAGTGGCTAATGACGAATTAGCATACACAACAACAGAAATTCGTTCATTTAAACATTGTAATACAAATAAGTATCTCTTTCTCGAAGTTAGTGTAGTCAGATACCAAGAAATTTCCAGCTCAGAATTAAAAGTCACTCATTTAAATCCCACTAATTATATACAAATTGTTCTGCATTGGAATCACTTGTACGCTTTATGTGGCTTATGAGTGGTTCATGGCCCGCGGGTAGTAGGACAATAGAAATCCAAACTCTTATGCTATGTTTGGTCATCCGGAATTCTAATCGAGATAGGACTAGATAAGATAGGATATGAAATTCTTGGATTTTTTATATTCTATCAATTGTTTGGTGAATTACAGTATTAAAGTCGGATATATTCATATCATATCATGTACATTTTTTGTTATTTATATAAACGGCATATCATTATAAATGAACCTAAATGTTTTTTTTTTTTTTGTGACCCGGAAACCCCTGAACAGTCGGCAGCCGGTGGCGTAAACCCAAGGCGAACTAGGCCCCACCATAGACCCAGCCGTGGGTGGGTTGCACAATGAGGATGCAGGGTTTCAAACCCCTCCCCCCTCGGTAAGAGAGAAAACGCAAAACCATCGCGGCCACCGTGCGTGGTGGTAATGAACCTAAATATTCATAAATGAAGATGGTGAAAATCTCTCCTAACACTATTCCTTAATTTAATTTAATTTGATTTTCTTTATTATTTTTTCCCCTTTCATCATTCTTTAATAAAATTTTATCAAATAGTAAACTGTACTACCATACCTAAAATATAAAAATACCTAAAATATATAATAAATATAAATATTTAATTTATATCTTTTCAGGAAATTTCCAAACGAACAATTTCAATAAAATCTTTCAATTTCTTATTTTACTATGTTCAACTCTATGTATTCCTCTATCCGTAGAGTACATTGAATGTACAGAAATGGCTATCACAGAGTGAATGTTTATTATAAGATAGAATTAAAGTTGAATATATAAATTAAAATAAGATTAATTAACAATAATGTTTATTATTTTAAATTTCTTAAATTAGAATTCAAATATTATTTATATTAAAATATAATTTAAATTTTGTTAATTTAATAAGTTTGTTATTCGAGAAAAATAACTTTCTTATTATGGACATTATAAATCATATCCACCTTTATCCCACCTCCCCGAGAGATAATTTTATTATGTCTATAACTCACTTATATCCGACTTTATTCTATCCGACGAACGAGCACCAAACGTAGGATATGATAATCATATCCTACCCTGAATTTTATCACGATTGCCAAACATAACCTTAGTTTATAAAGAAAAAGTTCATTGGTCTATTTTGACTTCATCTATCTATATATTTTTGGAAAATCGGTGGCATAAAAGAAGCAGAGATTGACAATAGTCGTTTACTTCATTAGATCAGAGATACTTTCCTTTCGCGAATACAAGTGTGGAAAATGTTTTGCCCCGGTGTTGTTGCCATTAGTAATCCTACATATATTTACTCTTGAAATAAAGATGTTTAAGCTGTTCTCTTTTTACTCCCAATGTGAAAATATTTTACACCGGCGAGGCTAACAAGTTTATATTTTATTCCTTTTATTTTTGTTGACATATCGTATTTTTTAATTTAAGTGATCTCGATTTTCCTGGGTAACCGGACAAAAAAAATTACCGGGTTTCTCTAGGAAGATATACGGTGCAGACAGCTCCGTTACTCTCTTATACGTAACGATGCCCTCAGAATCCCATTTTTCAGAAATTAAGATCCCTTTTCTCACTTTTTAGGTTTTCTATAGTGGGTCATGTTCACCTCCAAATAGACTTTCTGATTGCTGGTTTTCCTTATATGGACATCACAAATATTTACTTTCAGTTAAATTTAGATATTTGTAATGCCTATTTAGGTAATCCATCAATCAAAATGTTGATAAGTGAAAGATAGGCCTGTTCTAATTACCTCGGAATTGTTTAACAATGAGGTTAAAAGTAGTGTCTAAATTTCAAGAAAAGTACCAAAAAAGTCTAAAATTTGTTACATTGATACAAATTCGGTCCTAAACCTTTCAATTGAACCATTTTAAAACTAAACATTTTTATATTTTGCCAATTGAGTCTATCTGGTCAATTTATGCTAGAATTGCTGATGTGAACGATTCTATGTGGCACTGCTGAAACTAACGTAAATATATTTTTATAATTTTTAGTTTTTTTTTTAAATTTTCTTTATTCTTTTATTTTATCTCCCTTCTCTTTTCACTAGTGGATGGCTAGGCCATCCTCACCAGATCTTGCAAGGTCGAGGCCCGGTGAGGCCAACCCTTGCCCAAGTAATACCTCGCGAGGTAGCCTACACCTAGGTGAGGCCTAGCCTCACTAGATCTAGTGAGGTGCCCAAGCGAGGCTCGTCGAGGGCAACCCTCGCCGGTCATGGCCTCTGCCAAGCACCGGTGGAAAGTGAAAGGAAATAGAAAGAAAGGAAAAAAGAAAAAGAAAAAAAAATCAAAAAATTGCGTAAAAAAAATGTTTACAATAGTACCAATCATGCCACATAAGAAGAAAAAAATTCGAAAAAATGTCCGTATGTAAATTGGCTAGATAGACTCAATTAGCAAGACGTGAAAATGTTTGAGATTAATTTGGTCTATTTGAAAACTTTAGGATTGGATTGATGACAATGCAATAGCTTTAGGACTTTTTTTTTTGTAACTTTCTCTCCAAACTTCATACCCAATGCTAGGCTTAAACAAACTGCAAGTATTAAACGTTTCCCATGTTGGTTAATTGATTCCAAAAGGTTTAAATTTAATTTGTAGAGTCCTGCAAGTTTTAAAGAATATGCAATCATTGGCCTTAACGCATACATTGATCGACACTTTTCCCCAATAAAATTAGCCACGCCGATCGACAAATGAATTAGGAACTTCATTTCGTTATTTTAATAACGTTTATGACACAATTGACAAAGATTAAACATTGAGGAGTTTCGCAGTGCTTTAAATTTGTTTTTTCCCCTGATACAGAAAGGGTTCTCATCCTTCTCACTTCCGAATCAGCCATGATTCTGGGAATCAAGTGAAGATTATCTGCTATTAATATTTGGCCATCTGGTTCACGCTGAATTGATTTAGTTTATGTGATGTGAACAAGATAAAAACCTCCACTTGATATCAAATCTAGAAAATGAAGTAGCACCAGATGATGCAAACCGGTAACGAATGCTGATGATAAGACAACTTAAAAAAGAAACCTCCACTCATACATCACGAAATCTTGGTCAGTGCCTTTGTCCATCTTTCTGCTCCCTAAGAGTCCTATAAATATCCTCTCACAGAAAGAAGACAAGCGTGTCATATGCTTAACGTAGAATATGGAAATGTCCTTGGCTAATTCAATTGTTCTCTCGCTTGTTTTGATCACCTTCTTCACTTGTGCATGGAGATTACTGTGTTTGTTCTGGTTGAAGCCGAAGAAGCTAGAAAGCAGTCTCAGACGGCAAGGCGTAAATGGAACCCCTAACAGACTTTTGTTTCAAGACCTGAGAGATTACATGAGAATGAGCAAGCAAGCTCAATCTCAACCCGTTACTCCTTTCTCCAACGACATCGCGCCTCGCATTCTCCCTTTCTATCATCACTCCATTTAGAAATACGGTACGGAAGTCATCAAAGTTGAGATACAGTTGAATTTTTTTAGCCAATCGAATAATATTATTGATTCGTATTACTTGATTGCCTGGTAAAAAATAATGTACAATTTCAATGTCACTAGTTAAAAACCTGCTAAAGAAAATACGTTTCAGGTGTCTTTTCAGCATTTTTATTGATATATATTCATGGAAAGTAAGTTGACCAAATCCTGCTAAAAGGCACAGAATTTACAATATGGAGCGTTGCTTTGCTTTTAGGGGTGAAGTCACGTTACCTATTAACGAAGCTATGTAGTTAGCGACTGTCAGGAGGCTACTGAAACTGCTCATTTTGCTCATGCAAATTGATCTACTATTTGGGTTTCAAGTTGGGTACTTACAATATATCTGCTAGTTTAAGCACCTGACATACACAAATGGCTGACTTTATGGAATCCGGTAGCATTTGATGCCTTAATAAATGATGTCTTTATACAATGGTTGTTGTAGGGAAGCTTTGCTTTAGATGGTTTGGGCCAACACCTGTATTGAACATCATGGACTCAGACATGTTGAAGGAGATCTTTTCGTGGATCAATGAGTTTGAAAAGCCACACCCCAAGGCCATCGGAGATCTCTTAAAATCGGGGCTCCTGAAAACTGAGGGTGAAAAATGGGCCAAGCACAGGAAGATCATCAACCCTGCTTTTCATTACGAAAAGTTGAAGGTACTACTGCTTGGCGCTAGATGAATCCTAACCAGATGCAACATGCAGTGGAATTTAAAATGATTAATAATCCCATTATATTTCGTAGTGATGGAACCTGAAATTCATCGTCCAAGGAAATCTAATATTTAAAAACTAAGGAGATTCGATTTGTTTAGGTTTTTAATGGTTGAAAAATTACAGCATGTAGTGACTGCAACGTGTTCAAGTTGTGAGGAGATGATTAGGAAATGGGAGAAGCAAAGTTTAGCTGGTGAAGTGGATGTGTGGCCTCACCTTCAGCATTTGACGGGTGATGTACTACATAGAGCCGCTTTCGGTAGTACCTACGACCAAGCCAAGAGCATCATCCTTATTCAACAAGAACAAAATGACCTCATTTACAAAATTGTTCCATTCGCGTTTATCCCAGGGTGGAGGTATGTTGAGATTAATTTAGCAACATTTTATCCCAAAATCTTTAACTGTTGCAAATGCATTTAACAAGAAAAAGAGTAACAAACTTTAGTTAGATTTCCTCAATTCTTATCCATCGAGTCAGTTGCAATCTTCCACATTTCTTATGATTTTGCAAACAAGTGGCAAACTTGAGCATCCTCCATGCAAAGGACTTGAAAAGTTTCTGAAGATAATCTCATGAGTTTGCAAATCATCGAATGCAGTTTGATTGTGATTGCAAGATAGTATATAGGGCTTGCTGCAATTCTTTCCTATCAAAACAGTATTTTGAGGGCAAATTTTCCATTGAATTGTTATTGAAATTGCTGTTTTCCTCAAGTCAGCAAATAAAGTTTTCATCTTAAAGTTGACGTCCATAAGAAAAAATGCAGCCTCTTGCCAACCAAACTGCACAAGAGGATGAAAGAAATTGATCATAAAGTAAGAGGATTGTTGGAAGACGTGGTGACCAAAAGAGAGAAGGCAATGAAGGAAGGAGGAGTAGATGAGGATGATCTCTTGGGACTATTGCTAAAATCAAACATGAAAGAAATTCAAGAATCTGGGCATCAAAGGGGTATGAGCATAGAGGATGTGATTGACGAGTGCAAACATTCAACAAAGCGGGTCAGGAGTCAACTTCTACTTTGCTTACCTGGACTCTGATTTTGTTAAGTAAGTACCAGAACTGGCAAGACAGAGCAAGACAGGAAGTTTTGCAAGTTTTCGGCAACAACAAACCTGATTTTGATGGGTTGGGCCGACTAAAAATTGTAAGGATTCTCATTGGAAGTTAACAAATAGTTCGCATGAATAATATTCAGTTTTAAAATTAGGTCGGCTAGGCAAGGTTTAGATAATTTAATTGTTACATTCTCCATGTCTTTTTGGACAAGAACAGGCTGACAATAGATTGATTTACTTGCAGGTAAGCATGATATTGAATGAGGTGCTCAGGTTATACCCGCCTGGATTTTTGACAATAAGAACAGTTCACAAGGCAACCAAGTTGGGAGATATTCAAATACCTCCGGGACTTCTCCTTTTGGTGCCCATAATCCTGATCCACCATGATCCAGATTTTTGGGGTGATGATGCCAAAGAGTTCAATCCGGAGAGATTCTCTGAGGGAGTCTCAAAAGCTACTAATAACAAGCTCTGCTTTCTTCCTTTCAGTTGGGGTCCTAGAATTTGTATTGGCCAAAACTTCACTCTCGTTGAAGCCAAAGTTGCTCTGACCTTGATTTTGCAGAATTTCTCAGTGCAGCTATCTCCTTCTTACAAGCATGGCCCCATACCGATGTTCACTCCTCATCCCCACTATGGAGTCCCCTTAATCTTGACTAGGATATGATCGGATTCCTCAGTTCGTATTTGATCAAATTCTGTGCTGTTGTTTGCTTCGTTGCGTGCATAAAAGGGTTGTTGAGAATAAAGGAAAAGTCGTGTAAGCATATGATGACTTGTAGACTCGAAAAGTGGTTCCTAATCAATGATGTGGTTTCATTGTGGAATTCTTTCCTACTCGCCAGCATTCTCTTCTTGAATTGACGTAGTTAACTGGGTTTTACGTTCTCTTTTGGTGCCTTCTAAAAGGTTTTCCCGCATGAAATATCGCTTGCCACCTTTAGCCAAAAAGTAAAATGATACATTTGCGATATTGATTCCAAACATGAGTTAATTAAGTCTTGATGAAGTCACTCTTTTTTCCTAGGAGATTACACTGACCTGAGCTGCTGATTCAATGAGATGAAATATGAAAGAGAGACTGTTTGAGTTAACGCAATGACATTGTCAAAGACTCCAGGGAGCAAATGGAGGGACAAGCAAGTGCTCTCGCCCCCTTCCAAGTTTCTGCAATTTATTTAATATGCCCATGAGGCTAATAATTTGAACTTCTGAGGACTGATAATATTGTGTTGTCCCTCAAGCTTTTGACTAATTCTTTTAAATTTCATGTTACGATGTGGCCGTTCCTTTTATATGTAATTAATGGGAGAATTACCAAAAAAGTCCGAAACCTATTACTATTATGCGAATTTAATCTTAAACTTTTCTTTGGTCAATTCAGTCTTAAACCATTTGTATTTGTATCAATTCAGTCCATTCAATCAATTTTGGCTAGCAAACACTGGTTGCGAACAATTTTTAATACTATTTTATTTTATTTTAAATTTTTATTATTTTATTTTTAATTTCTTAAATTAGAATTCAAATATTATTTATATTGAAATATAATTTCAATTTCGTTAAGTTAATAAGTTTGTTATTTGAGAAAATAACTTTCCTATAATGAACATTAGAAATCCTATCTACCTCTATCCCATCTCCCCATGGGATGTTGACACCTAAATTTTGATTATGTTTTTAATTAGGCCTTAATTTATATGTTTTTCCTCTTTTTTTCGGATAATAAATAATAAATAATAAAAACAACAAAAAATAAAAGAAAACAGAAAAAAAAAAAAAAAAAAAAAAAAAAAAAAAAAACAAATGCAGCCCGTCGGGTTGGGCCTTCGAGTCCAACCCCTCCTTTTTTTTTCTTGCGCGGGCCCACCACGACCCGGCCCGGCCCCCTCTTTCTCCTTTGTCTTCTTCCTCCCATCTTCTTCTTCCTTCCTCCTTCTTCCGCCTCTGCAAATCACGTGCGGCGACGAAGACGTGCTCAACGACAGCCTATAGCAGAGAGAGGAACATAGGCCGGTGGCTGAGGGGACGTAGCATTGAAGGCAAGCATGCCTCCGTGGAAGGGGGAAGATTTGACGCCGGTTTGGCCGGTGGAGAAAGGCCGATCGGCACACCAAGGATCGCCGGCCTAGCCTCCGTCGACCGGAACCCCCTCGCCTATAAATAGCGAGGCACCACCTCCGTCGAAGGATACACAAATGGCGAAGGATCGAGAGCTACAAATCTTTGAACCTCCCACTGAGAGACTTTAGAAGGGGGGCCGAGGACGAGTAGGCTGAGATCCAGGGACGGCCAAGATCGGAGGAAGACTGGAGGAGCTCGTCGGTGAAGCTAGGGCCGAATAGCGAGCAAACCCGGAGAGAGAAGAAGGTGCCGTCGACGCTGCCTACCACCGTCTTCGTGCCGAGCCACTATCACGCCCCGAATCCCGAGCGCATGCCCATCCCTCTCTGGTCAATAATAATTTGCGACTTCCCAGAACGAGTCACCGACCCATTGATTTCTAAGCACATGCGAAAGCGAAAATAAATCCTCTGACAATAATCATCTCAGATAGAAAAGCAGGATACGAATTCACAAAACAAACATACTTTTATATTCACATAATATCAAGCACAAGGTCTATGACCAAAAGGCCGAAAAACTAACTTTCCAAAAAGAGACGGCCCTAACTAACCTACACTTCACATCACTTCATCTCGGCTCTCGGTCCTCCACTCGACGACCCTGAAAATATTGTCCCACAACAGGGTGAGATAAAATCTCAGCGAGTCTAAGCTCTAAACCCCAATTAGGAGGGAAATACGCCCAGAAGCGTCATAACCACGCAATCATACAATTAGCATAGAGGACTTACCTCATCTCAGTTCTACCCTGCAGGTCAGCACAGTTCATATATATTATGTATAGAATCGATACATCCAACAATTGAATCGCATCACTTAACTCAATAAATCACAGGGGTCCAGATTATAGGGCCAAACCGTTATGACACGTCCCATACCATGTCACACAATTTTGTCTCATAATTCGGCGCATCAAACTCAACCATCATGCGTTCCAATTGTTAATTACACCCCTCAAGGGTACGGCCAACTCTATTGGCGGTCTTCTGGCATTGCCAGGCGTCGTCTCACCCCCTTTGAGCACGGCAACGTCTCTTAATTAGACGGCTTTCCCGAAGGGGCGTAGGTCCAAAATCTACTGCGACCCGAGTCCCAATGAATGGGTAACATACTGCTTAACAGCCCAGGATGGTTTCTCTTAACCAACATACGACCAATCAATCTCGGCCCAGGACCCTGTGCATTGCACTCAAATGCCTCCATTAAAATAGTGATCCTGGCCTATTTTCTTTGTATTAAAAACATCCCGAATATAGTTGTGTGTGGGTACACGGTCAATTCGAACCAGAAGACTGATACCTATCTTTTTCGAACCCTACTATTTGATATAGTACTTAAAATCCATTTTCGGTGTTAAAACCCGACACCCGGGATTTTCAAAAATAAATATCAAAATCCACCAATTTTGGAATTAAATACTCAAAATTCCAATCAGCACTCAATTTGCACAACTAACACTCAATTGCAGAAATTAACCACATCATTGCAATCAGTACGAAATTCTGGTCACTGGCTATCCCGGCCTAAATTCTAGAAAAATAATTAATAAATAATTAATTTCGAAAATTAATTAATTAATTCAATTTAATTTCTAAAAATACTAACCGTGGCCAAAATTATTAAATTAAATACCAATACGGACTCGGAAAATTCCTGAACCCTTCTAGATAAATAGTACAATTTATTTAGGCCTTAGCTAAACCATGCTAACCACCTAACATGCTCAATTAAATCATTACATTTCTAATTTAATCTAACTAACCACCTAATTCCTAATAAAATAAATCTAAACACCCCTTAAACATCATTAGCCTACTAAGCAGAGTTTAGAGTATAAACTCACAAGTTAATTGCGGAAACCGGTTCACCGCGACGGCGACGCGACGACGGCTGCAAACTGAACTTTCAGCGGCGTCAACGGACTTGGACCGAGCCTAAACTTGGCCCAACAAATCTCAGCCCAAATTGAGATTTGTTAATGACTTGGACTAGGCTTGATATGGGCTTGGGCTTGGGCTTGGGCCTGCTGAAAATAAACTGAACTAAACGGGCTTCGAGGTTGCGGGCTTCAAGTGGGCCTGTCTTCGAATGGGCTGGGAATTGCAGGCTTGCTGGACCGAAAACTTAACTGGGCTGGTTACTGCAGCTGAAGATGGGCCGGATTCTGCTAGGCTGGGCTTCAAATGGGCGTGGGCTTGCTGCTGAAAATGGGCCCACGTGCAGATGGGCTGAGCTGAAACGCGAAGATGGACTGCGGCTTGCTCGATGAAGACATGCGAAGGATGGTGGAGCAGCTGCAGTCTTCGATGGGGGAAATGACCGAGCATGCGAAGGGAAGAGAAATGGTGATTCGGTGAGATGAGGCAACGCGGCTGCCTCGGTTTGCTGCTGGGAACAAAAACCGGTGGAATCGTGGACTGCTGCAGGTGTGTGAGGCGGCGGAGAAGCGGACGAGGAAGCAGCTGGATGAAGACTTCGCTCGGTGGGGATTTCTTCGGTGAGGGAAATGGGCTGCTCGAATGAAGACGTGTGGGCTCAAGATGCTGAAGGTTTCACGGTCAACAAGTTGGGAAGGGGTTTCTTTGGTTGACCAAGGAGACGTGTGGCAAGCAGAGGGGAAATGGTGGGTGGAAGTGGGCGAGCATGAGTGGAGTAGGGAAATGAAGGCTTCGGTGGAGGCGTGAGGCAGAGGGAGAAATGAAAGCAAAACCAGAGAGGAAATGTGGGGATGAGTCGCTCGAGTAAAAGAGAAGGGCGGGCCGTGATCGAGAGAGAGGGAAACAGCGAAGAAGGGAGAGGCGGCTGATAAACGTGCAGGAGAAGTCACGGCTAGGGCCAAAAAGTCAAGCATTTTATCCATTTCATTTAATGCTTGTCCCCTTGATCTTTATGCATAAATATCCCAATGTCTCCCCCTAATACTTTCTTGTAATAAAAATCCTTAATTGCTTCCCCAGATAGTCTAGTTATCCCGTGAGTGGCCAACTCGGGGAATAGAACTATCGGCGCATCGATGAAAGGCCTGATTTAATCGAAAACAAAATCTGAAAATTCAGGATGTCATAGCCACTACCGCTATCCCCGACGCTAACAACCGCCCACACAAACGCCACACTAGATCTAGGAGCTGAGGGGCTGCCGTCGTCGTCGCCGCCATCGTTCGCTGCCACATCACGCCTTTACTGCAGCTAGGTATCAATCACCGCTCTCCACCACTCGCCGTCCCTGTCTACCGCGTCACTGCTGTCGCCCCCCCGTCCGTGAAGCCCTAATCCCCAGTCCCGACCGGCCAAATAGATCCCGGCTGCCATTGTTGAGTCATGCTCTCCAGTCCGATGAACGATTGGCCACCGTGCCCTTTGCGTCGCTATCGTCGTCGACGCGAGCCGCCGCCCCAGCCCTCCATCGGCGCTACGAATAGAGAGAGGTGAGAGAGAGAGAGAGAGAGAGAGAGAGAGAGAGCCGTGAAACCGGGTGGAATCGGATCGGGCGCATGACCCGGTTCCCTAGGGTTTTAGTCGTGTGGGCGGGGAAGGGCCCAATTTTGTTGTGGGCCTGGGCCCCTTAGCCAAAAAAAAGAAAAGAAAAAGAGAGAAGAACGGCCTAGCTTGGGCCCGTGCTCCAGGCCCAACCGGGCCAACCATGGGCGACCCGGGTCTTTTTTAAATATATTAATATAATAATAAAAATAATATTTTAATATAATATAATAAAAAATCAAAAAATAATTTATTTTCCAGAAAATAAAAAAAAATCAAAATATTCCATATTTTCCCAAAAAAGGCAAAAAATGTCAGAAAAAGACAAAAAAATTAATTTATATTTTCAGAAAAAGACCAAAAAATCCAAAAAAAAAAGAAAATTGTGTCAAAAAATGAGAAAAAGACCCAAAAAATGTTTTTACTTAAAAAATGCATGGAAAACCCTCAAAAATCCAAAAAGCTTTAAGCTTTAAACAAGATTAGGTACCGAAAGGGCATTAATGATTAACTAGTGTAATCAAGTCCCTGATCCTAATTTCTCTGATTGCACAGAAGCGAGTATTTCTCCCGATACTTTGCTTGGGTTTCTAATTGATCCACCTCAAATCGATTAGTGGCGACTCCGTTTTGAAATTAACTTACAAGCTAAAAACTTGGACTATTAAGTCGTGAATTGGTGGACTTGGAAGAGTTCGAGATAAAATAGACCTAGCCGAACCATTAGTTTCCGCAGGTGCTCGCCCCTGATCAAGCACCTAAAAAAAGAGGTCAAGACATGGGATAATTTTATCCTGTCTATATCCCTTTTATATCCAACTTTATCATGTCTTGAGCGAGCACCAAACATAGGATATGATAGATCATATCATATTCCTAATTTTATCTCGACTGCCAAACGCAGCCAATGTTCTACCTTAGGGTTTCAATTGTCCTTAAAAACAAATGTCATTGATTGCGTGATTTTGATACATTGATTTTGACTTCGGCTTCCTTTTAGTCTAGTTATGATTAACATTTATCTTTTCCTTAATGTTAAATCTTTGCTCTCTCATGCAATTTATTTAACACCCTCCTTGACTATTAATTGTAATTTTAATGATTGCACACATGCATGATCATCTCACATGTTAATGGATAGATATAAACTTAATCTAGACTACTTGACAAAAGCATCATTTTTTTTAAAAAATAAACAAGATTAGGTACCGAAGGGACATTAATTTGTTAATAAGTGTAATCAAGTCCCCAAATTTAGATTCTCTAGTTGCATATGAAGTGAGGTATACTTACATTACCCCTCTTGGTTTCTAGCCGATCCCAATAGGTTAGTGGCAACTCCTTATTTAGAAAATTTTGCTATCCTCAATTTGAACACCTAATGTCGCACGAGGTATGGGCATATGAGAGCCCGTGTCTAATCACGGGCCTTAGGCCCATCTTTTAGACAATATCCCTAAACCTATTCCCTCCCCCCAAGGGGTAGGTCACGATAGGTTTGTATCACTGGTTAGTTCATGAAATAGGAAATGCATCCATGTTTAATTTATAGTCTTTAAAAGAACAAAATACATTAGTCAATCTCATATACATTGCATTAATTAGGATATATAATTTAGTGTAGATTGTGTAGGTAACATTCCATATCATATCATTTAGAATTCATCCCACATAATCATGCATAACATTCGTTCATTCCGTCCGCATATCTTCCTAACTAATGGTTTGCAAAAAACCTAGTGGTGATGGATAGTGACATGCTTCGCTTTGGCTTAGTGAATCCAATTTCCTTAAACTTTATGTAATTTATTTACTACTTTGATTAGTGGGTGTTATTTTTCTAAGTGGGCACTCATATGACCACCCTCATATGTTAGTGGTATAGGATAAAATGGATAAAGACCGCCTGCAAAGCATTTTCAAAATAAAGAGAAAAAAAATACCGAAATGGCATTAAGTTAATCTAGTGTAACCAATGGGGTGCATGACAACTGCCTATTTCTGTTCCAAAAATAATTTTCTATTCCGCACTTTCGGAATAGAAATCTGTTTGATAAACCTATTCCGTTTTTCTATTTCTGGAATAGACTTCTATTTTAGAAATAGATGTGAAATAGAAATTAGAAATAGAAATTTTCTATTTCTCTATTTCTGGAACAGAAATGAGAAATAAAAAAATTTCTCATCATTCGTTAACCGGTCCTTCATCCGTTGCCGCCGACCATCGTCCGTTGGTCACCGGCCGCCGCCACCGGGCGTTGCCGCCGCCGGTCGCCGGTCGCGTCGCCGCGTCGCCGCCGGTCACCGGTTGCCGCTATCCGTCGGTCCACCGCTGTCCATCACCGCTATTCGCCGGTCCGCCGTCGTCCGAAAGGAAGAAATTTTGTGTCGTTATCAAACGAATTTCTATTTTTAGAGTAGAAATTTTGTGTCGTTATCAAACGGTTATTTTTGCTTAGAAACTCTTCTAGAAATAGAAATTAGAAAGATTTAATTCTGTTCCAGAAACTATTTTTGGAACAAAATGGTTGTCATGCGCGCCAAGTCTCCATACTCATGAATTTGTGGTTTGCGAAGTAAAATGTACTTTCGAATTTTACTTGGGTGTCTAATCGATAACTGATTGGTGGCAGCTCCAATAAATAAGTTTAATCACTTGTTGAATTGAGTACCAAGTTGTGATTGGTAGGGTTTGGGAGAGTTCGTGCTAAATGCAAGCGATGGCCTCGTGAGAGGAACCTTCGTTACCATTTAGTAATCCATTAGCTTTCCCCCAGGTAATCCATCTTCGAGAATGTTGAAGACAAGTATAGGTAGTTTCATTTCTAGTAAAATTGAAACAAAATATAACGAAGAAAAAATGGAACGAATAATCTTAAATCAAGAGTGGGACCCACAATGAATAATGTAGTCAAATCAATATTATAGTGGTAGTGTAGGAGCCACTAAGAGGGTGGAAATAATACAAATCTTTTTTAAATCATAAAAAGAAAATACCAAAAATGGTTACCACTGCATTGTTAGGTCATCTTTTAAGAAAAGTCATTAAGTCGTACTAGGTGTCCTAAAGTTCAGTCTTTTATTTCAATGAAAAGAAAAATACACAAAGATTTCATGTTAGTTCATTAATACATGTTAGATTTGAATCCATGCAATAATTTAATTTAATTTAATCCTTGTTTATTTTAAACAAGAAAAAAAAAAAACTAATAGACATTGCATTTAGAAATCATGTTTGGGCACGTTAACAGTTTACAGAATACTTGATGTATTGGACATAATGGAGCTTTCAGTTTGCTTAGCGTATCGAGGTTCTCTACCCATTACATGTTAGTAGCTTAATTAAAATTGACCAAGACTGCTTGCACAATCTTTTGAAATAAGAGAAAATCTATCAAATGGCATTATATTTATTTAGCATAATCAAGTCCTTATATCCATGGAATCTCTAATTCACAATAGCAAAAAAATTTCCCGCATTTGACTTGGGTTTTCGGTCAACCCATAGTAGATAGTGGCGACTCCTAAATGAATTCAAATTGCATGTGTAATTAATTAAATTAAAACCCAAAGTTAAGATTGGTGTGAGCTTGGGATAGTCCGCACTAATTGTTTGCTTGATAATCCATTAGCTTTTCCCTGCAATTCAGCTCTTAAAAGGTTGTGACAGTAACCCAATGGAAAAGTTGGTAATTGAAAAAAAAGAAGAAGTTAAACGTTAGTAGATAACTCAATAAAGAGTTGATAATCCAAATCTTGTAGGTAATTAGATTGAAGAATTGAAGAATTACTTAAATAAAAGTTAGTAATTTTCATGTAGGAGTCCGTGAATTCAAGGCGTGCTTCAAAATGTTAAATAAAAGTGGGCGAAAAAAGAATAGTTGGTAATTGAAAAGAAAGACAACCTTAATGAGTAGCTAAAACAATAGTTGGAAACAAAAACACTCAAAGGTAAATCAATTAGTGATAAGTTAGTAAGTGACTATGATTAAGGCCGGTAATTTCTTAAATATTTTATAAATTCAAGGAATTGCTAAGAAGTGCAAATCCAATTTGGAAAGAAAAGGAAAGTCGGCAAATAAAAAAAAAATCAAAGAAAGATCGATTAGTAACTCAAATAAGCGTTTGTACCTTAAAATTATGTGGTAGTTTAATAGGAGAATGTAAGGTTGCTAACTAGCACGTTTATAATTCAGTAGAAAAGTTGATAAAAATTCAAAAACAATTATAGATTGATAAAAAAAAAAAAAATTAAAGGAGAGTCGGCATCCCAAAAATAGTTGGTAATTTAATTTGACAGAACTTTAACTTTCGTTGTTAAATTTCTTATAAGAGTTATTAAATTTGGAACATTAGTAAGTAATGTAAATGAAAGATGGTAAGTTAGCAGAAAATTGCTAATTTCTAAAGTATAAAAAATAGTTGGTACTTAATACGCAGGAAATCTCTAAAAGTTCCCTTTTAAACAAAAGGTCAACGATCAATTTTTTACCAACAGGGTCTTTGACACTCGCCCATACTTGTTGAAATTTACCAAAAACTTACTATTTTTTAGCACGGAGCAATAGAATTATGCATCATTCATTAATATGGCAGGATACAAGTAATATTTAAATAAATAAGCGGGATATATTCCGAATCTGCAACATGACTTTCTATGTCAATTTGGTCGTCCAATCTTATCATAAATAGCAGTATTCCAAGATTTAAAATTGTTTAAGAAATCTGTAAAACAAGCAATACTAATACATGGGACAGATCTTAGAATTTGCCTGGTGAAATTTCCTCTTTCCACCAAGTTAGTTTTACATTGAAGTTCTTCTACACAAATCCTGAGAAGCAATCCAAGAATGAAGGTGGAAGTACAGTGGAAGAAGGTGGTGAAGCCGTCGGCGCCTATGCCTCAGCACCGGCGAAAACTAAAGTTGTCTTCAATGGACGAGCTTCAAACGCCCGCTTATATTGGCATCATCTTCTACTATAGAGATAATGCGGAGAATTCAGGAGTTGATATTCTCGAAAGGCTTCACCAGATGGAGGAGTCCCTTTCGGAAACTCTTAACAATCTTTTATCCTATGGCAGGGAGATATATCGAAGATGACGGTTGCTTCATCGACTGTAAAGACCACGGAGTTGAGCTCGTGCATGCCAAAGTGGACGCCCAGATCGATCGGATTATTTATGGAGAGCCTGATTTGGATTTGCGCGATCGTTTGTCGAAATTCCCAACCGAAGTGGCGGGCAATCCCTTGGTTGTGATTCAAGTGAACGTGTTTGATTGGGGCGGATTAGCCATTGGCCTGCGTATTTCGCATAAGATCAGGGATATGTACACCATGGCCATGTTCATGAATTCTTGGGCCAACATGTGCCAGGGCAACATGCACAAGATAGTTCGTCCAAGTTTCGAGTTATCGTCTATATTCCCCCCGAAAGAGTCATCCTTCGGAAGTTGGCCGGAACCCCATAGTCATATAGAGAAATTCGTTATGAATAGGTTCAGGTTCGACGGTAAGGCTATCTTCAAACTGAAAGCCCGAGCTGCGGCTGATGCGCCGGATTCAATCGCTGATAATTCGCAGCCATCAAGGGTAGAGCTCGTTTCGGCACTAATAACTGGGGCCCTTGTTAATATCGATCGAAACAAACATGGCAAACTAAGGCCTTTCGTGGTTTGCATGACGATGAACTTGCGTGAGAAAATCGGTCTCACGATGCCTACCTATTCTTATGGCAATCTCTATACCGTGATTGCCGCTCGATTCGGTAGATCCACGACCGATGAAAGCGAGTTGGGGTTCGGAGAAGTGGTGAACATGATAAGCGAAATGGTACGCAATTCCAAAGCAAGGTACGCAAAAGTAGTAGATGGAGAGAAGCTACATTCAATGGTGAAGGATTCTCTAATGGATTTCACGGAATTGGTGTTCACAAGTGAAGAGCATCTTATTCCTTTTAGTAGTTGGTGCCGGTTCCAGCTATTCAAGAACGACTTTGGGTGGGGACGGCTGGCTCTAGTTGGCCTCGCGTCGGTAAAATTCAGGTTGGTTTTTCTAATTGACGATGAAGATGATGAAGGAATCTATGCGTGGGTGACCCTCAAGGAAGATGAGATGATTCCTTTCAAACATGATGTGGAGATCCAAGCATTTACTTCTTTGTCGGAGATACATGTTGCCCAAAATGTTATATCATTTGCATACTCATTGTATCTAAGAATTTAGCAAATAGTGCAAATTGAAACGATAAATTGAGGTCTTCATAGAAAATATAGAATTTACACCGTCATTGTAAACAAGATTTTACATGAATGTCCTCACTAGTTATATATACATGGATTTTGTTGGGTCTCTTGATAAAATATTTGCTCTTGTGAGAGAGAATTCGTTCATTATGTTTGTCAACATAATGTCCATATGTGACAATTGCAACAAGGAATCAAAACCAGGCAAGAAACATTCGGACTCCAAATCCTTCTCACCCTAAAGAAAGAAAACATGCCTGAATTGTTCACTAATACAAATATAGAAGGGAACGAAGTTCCAATTATATAGTTAAAAAAGAAAACGAAAGAAAAAGAAGTACGACGAAGAAGTCGGCAAGGATCTTAAATGCATCATAAGTTGTCCCCGAAAAGACAGAATTGGTTATCTTTTAGACCAATCATTAGGCTCTATCGACACTACTTATAAAGACATGGTCGGGAGAATCTTGCTCGTAGGTCCATATCGACCGGGGATGGAATCTCTTGCCGAGCATTACTGAATTTTTTTGTCGAAGAATAATAATCTTTATAAGATGCATGCATAAACCAAATGATTATTATATTTAGAGCATAGAATTGATGTTTTCCAAAATATGGATGATGACATCATAAATGGACTATCATCTAGAAATAACAATAAACTACCTTTATTTTATTTCAGATTCCTTTTGTTTTATTTCGATTTTTTCATTTCAGTAAATCAAGTGAGATTTGGATAAAATTTGAGGACTTATCATAGAGGAGTAGATCTTGGACTTGTAGGCCACTATCTTATATTCAATCTTTAGATTAAGAGCCTTGTGCTAAATGGAGTTAAACTAAGTCCGAAAATTTTTCTATTGAACAAAAATAACTTAATAAGAAGTGCCATGAAGGGTGTCTGACCATTCGAATATTTCTTTTTTAATCCTCAAGTGGATGGATATCAAGTACTGCTACAAAACAATGGGTATGTCATATAATTTGACAGCAAATCATTGTGATTAAGTATAAAAATGTCGTAACATGTTTTATGATACTGTAATATATGGTTGTAATTAAAAGTGCAAATGCCGTGTGGAAACAAGTTACAGAGACCAAGGGTTGACCTCATAGCCAGTGACTTGTTACCACCCCAGTAGCTATAGTCTCTGTCTGATGTGATAAGACGACATATGATCCAAATTTGCTGGCGTCGGACTCGCAGGAAGATGCCATGTGTCAATTTCTGGTTGAAAAAAATTGATCTAAAGAACCATTGGAGTCGCGACAACTTGGTTGGCATGAAAGGACGTCCCTCTATCGTTGAAGCGTCTCTAACGTAATCCTCTGTGAATGAGACAAAGCTGGCTTCTTCGTTTATTAAGGCCGGTCGAAGGGAGGACCTTGCACCTCAGTTTGATACATGCCAACCGCCAGGTTTATAGAAAAAAAAAATAATAGTGATTTTTTTTTATCTTGCCGGCCAATTAAACTTAACAAATAATGAAGAAGTCTTGCTTCAATGGAAAATCCCTATGCTTTGTCAACTCATCGCTTTATATTTTCTAGAGAGAAACTATTTCAATACCGCTAATTATTGGGTCAGTAGTTGCGCTATTAGAAGATTTCAAATGTATGCCAATCTACTTAAGACAAACGTTGAGCGTTTACTCACGAAACTACCAAAGTTGACTTTGTAAATTATTTGGTATACATTCGCGCATGAAGTGAGACATATGACATCTCATCTAGACGTAATATTAATTTAGACTTGGTCCGCATTCTAATTATATCCGTTGACCAGGTTTCTTAAGAGGATCTACAAATATACATTAACTTTCGCAAACTTGATTAACGTTGATCAGAACAAACGCTTACCAACTTTCTACCAAAAAAAAAACAAATGCTTACCAACTGCCTTCGTTATGTTCTAGTTTGGGATTTCTAACGATCATCTGGAATGGTCTTTGGATTGAGAGAAGAGGTACTTTCAGCACTAGAGTTCTTGAGATTTTTATTTTTTTAAGGTTTTTGTTTATTACTTTAAACTGCAAATTGAACGAAGAGTTCTAATTTAACCTTAAAATCGGGGACATGGCATGTGTAACGACCTATAAGAGAAAATTTATTATTTTGTTAAATATCGATTAACAATTTAGTCTTGTGTGGAGGGTTTTACAGATCCAACTCTATAAATAGGGTGACTATCACGAGCACTTGAAAGCAAAATAGTGAGGCCAACTCAGGAAGAAAAATGAAGATTGAAATAGAGAGCAAGAAGCTGGTCAAACCCTCAGCTCCCACAGCTGACCACCTTCGCAAGTTGAAGATTTCTCTAATTGATCAGCTTCAGCCTCCAGTTTATGTTGGTATCATTTTCTTCTACTCATCCAAAACTGATGTACCCGACCCTTCATTGGTGCCTATCAGCGAAAGATTTAGTCTACTTGAGAAAGCTCTCGCAGAAACCCTAACCTTCTTTTACCCTCTTGCGGGCCGATATGTCAAAGAGAAGTGCTTGCTTGAATGTGACGACCAAGGGGTGGAGCTCATGGAAGCCAAAGCTGATGGAACTCTCGATCAATTTCTCCATAGAGAAACTGACCCCGATGATGTCCTCGGTCATTTGGCAACTCAACCTCATCAGATGGACCAGATTGGGTCGCCTCTGGTGGTTGTCCAAATGACCAAATTCACTTGTGGTGGCATGGCGGTTGGCCTCCGCGTCTCGCACAGAATCGCTGACATGCACACTATATCATCCTTCCTGAGCATGTGGGCGATGGCATGTCGTGGAAGCATTCAGAAGGCTAACCATCCGTGCTTCGATGTATCATCCATTTTACCGCCAAGAGACTTGCCCAAGCTCGAGCCTCCTGCCAAACTAATGCTAGGTGCGAAATATGTCGTGAAAAGATTCGTGTTCGACAGCCAATCTATCTTGAAACTCAAAGCCATCGCAAGGAGCGGAGGCTTCAATTCCAAAAGGGAACCCTCTCGTGTGGAACTGGTCACAGCGCTCGTTTCCATTGCTCTCTTGAAAATTGCCAAGTTGAGAAATGGTCAATCCAAGCCGTTCCTCATTTCACACACGGTGAACTTGCGCGGAAGGACAGATCTCCTATGGCACGATAATTTGGGCGGCAATGTCTACACAATGGTGAACGGGAAGTCCACAGCCGAGGTAACCGAGCTTGGGCTACATGGCTTGGTGGGTTTGGTGCGAGATGCAATAACAACCTTGCTTGCTAAACTACCAAATGCAATCGACGGGGAGGATTTGGGCGACATGGTGACGAACTCGGTGGGACAGTTTCTAGAGGAACTGCGAAAAGGCGACACCGACGTGCTCATTTTCACCAGCTGGTGTCGGTTTCCGCTGTACCAAGTTAATTTGGGTTGGGGTGAACCTGAGTTTGTGAGTAGCTTATGCACTTCGTTTGACTCGGTCATGTTGATGGATCACAAGAAAGGTGGTGATGATAATGGAGTTGAGGCGTGGGTGAGCCTGACTGAAGAAGACATGGATCTTTTCCGTCAACAAGATGACATTTTAGAATATGCTTCCCATAAGTAGACAGCGCGATCCTATCATAGAGTTTATCCGCACGTGACCCGTGGACTATATAATTTCATGTATGCACATTGTAAGTCCACATGTAATGTGAAGGATGGACGAATAAACCTTTGACTGTTTTATTTAGTTTTTCAGTGTAATAGCAGTATGTTGATTTGTAAGGTATATTAGGGAAATGAAAAAAAACTCGAGGCAAATCTCTCTTGCAAAAAGTTAGGAAAATTTGGATCTAACCAACTTTAGGTAACCCTGTTGTACTACTGTATTGCCACTGTAATGAAAAGCTATAGAGGTTTCTTGACTATATCTTGAATTATTTTCTTGTGGTTTGATCAGTGTGAATTACTTGTCCATCATCGTACCAACTTCTCGCACATCATACTTTCGGCCCGCGTTGGCACATATGTCACATATGTTGGTTTCAATTTGCTGAGGTACTTTGATCGGAAGATTGATTGCATAATTTATAATTTCTACAAATCAACAAATCCAGTACATATGGAAAGTCTTTCTTTATAATTGTTCTTGACGTGCTGAGCAAAACGAGGATAGTGAAACTGACTGGCTGCCGGCTTGGTAAGAACGCCCCCATAAATTTTCTACCTGCTCAATTTTTAGAGGTCCGAGGAGAACCACCATAATGTGCGGTTAAGTCATCGGACTGATAGTACCGTTTGTCTAGAGATCTGCGACCTGTGAATCACCGTCAAGTTGGTTGGAAAATGGTTCAATGACTATATCGAGGAAGAGCTTAGCTGGGCCGGCAAGTGGTGGCTTTTGGTCATAATCTTATCGTATCATATGATCTTGTTGTATTAGATTTAGGTTTAACGCGTGCCCGAGATTGTTAACTGTTGTGAAAGCGAACGATAGAACAATAATATATAGACAAAAGAAGAAAATAAATTGGACACCGGATTTACATAGTTTAGTCATTAATACCTACGTCCACGGAGAGAGCAATGATGAATTTCATTATAGTTCATGTGATACAAGAAAGATTATACACTCGAGTTACTCAAACACTCTCTCGGTGTTTTCCAAATCCTAATTACACCAAATAACGCACGCAGTGTTTAGCCCCGAAATTTCTCACGAAATAATCTCTCAATTTCAAAAAGGAATTACACGCAAATCTTATCTCAAGATTTAATTGGCTACAAACACTAATTCTTCTCGGATGTAATTGCACAAACGAAAAACAACAAGCCCACTTTCAAGCACTCGATATTTGGTGCTTCAAGATTGCTTGCATCAACAACGGCGGAACACCAAGCACTCACGCGGTGCTTCAAGACCTTTTGTGATCCACCAAGCATCCACGAGAACGTGCATATATATATGCACTTGGAATTCAAGCCAATTGCTGCATCAAATAATATCATATCTTTTATTTCCTTTTATTCTTTCTCTTATTCGTTGTTGTTTGACTGAGTTCCAAAAGCCCATACCTACTAGGATAGCCTTGATTTTATTTCCTTTTCTGACACAAAGTCAAACTTCTTGAACTTGGATTCCAATGAAACTTTGTTTCGGTAATCTACAAATTCATGGCTTGGTCTCTACAAATCAGCAACTTGAAATCCAAATATCCACTTTCCTTTAATTTATCTTGGGTTTGGTTTCGTTCACGGACTCAAACTTGAGACATATTATAATAGCTTGGTCTCTACAAATCAGCAACTTGAAATCCAAATATCCACTTTCCTTTCATTTATCTTTTGGGGTTAGTTTCGTTCACGAACTCAAACTCGAGACATATTATAACAATCTTCACCTTGGCTCGACGTTTGAGCCAAGTCACAATCACTTCGCAAACATTTAAACTTTGTCGCTACTTTCCCATAGCCCTCGATGGGCTCAACTGCCACAATATTATCCAAGTCTAAGCATTGCTTGAACTTTTCCATAACTGAGAACCTCATTAGAATACCAACTCCACATGCACCTTTAACTACTCCGCAAGGATTTTCTGACACAACCTCCTTAACCACAGATAAAACAAAACCATTATTGCATCTATATCTATCAGAAGATTGAATACGTACCTTCTTAATTTCAGCAATTATAGCAACCATTAGCTCTATAGGCTCCACCTCACTACAAGCACCATCCGTGTCGATTACTTTGCTTGTACTCATACTCCCTGCCTCAAGAGTTTCTGGTGGCGACTCCACCTCAAGTTGAACACCGTTCAGATCCGTTTGAATACTGCTATAATCACTCCTAGCTAGAAGTACTGGAGACTCGTCAAACGTAACTTCTCTATTGATAATAGATGAATTTAACTCCAGGCACCACAATCGTTAACCCTTCTCACCTCATGCATAGCTTAGGAATATGCACCTTCTTACCCTTTCATCGAGATCACTCACTCAAATATAACATGGGCAACCAAATATTCTAAATATAGAATAATCAGCAATATTACCTGACCACATTTCCTTGGGAGTCTCATATCCAATCGTAATTGATGGGAATCTATTCATTAGGTAGTACGCCGTACTTAGCACATCCGCTAGGAATCTTCTAGCCATACCAGCACTAGAGAGCATTTTATGGGTCGTTTCTAACAACATTTTGCTCATCAATTCTGCAATATATTGTGATTCATCAGTATTAGTGCGGTGTTTTACTATGCCTTCTTTCATGCAGAATTCATTTAACAGCTTCAAAGCAAAACTTCATGCTACTGTCAGTCCACACATGCTTAATTGTTTTATTAGTCTCATTTTCGATCGAAGCTATCAATTGCTTGATCCTGACAACAGTATCAAACTTTTGATTAAGCACAAATACCCACATCTTCATCAAGTAGTCATAAAAAATTGTTAGCATATATCTAGCACTCTTTCTTGAAGAAAACTGCGACAACTTGTGAACATTCAAGTGAATTAACTCTGTAATTTCCATGGTTTCTTTGACAATTGTACTTTTCGCTTTTGATCTAAACCACAGCACCTGCATACATTCAGTTTGTTAGGAACATAACTACATAATAGATTTCTTTCACTTAAAACTTTCAAGCTTCTCTCGCCAATGTGCCCTAAATGCATATGCCACAATTTAGACTCTTGAACAGATGCATCCGACGTCTTCACAGCGAAATTTGTCACTATCTCACATTGAAGCTCATACAGGCCACTGTGCTTGATTCCTTTCATTATTATCGAAGCACCTCGAAATTTTTTTCAGAATTCCACATTCTGAAATATATCAATATCGAGCTAAATCTAGGGCACTCAAGGAAATTAAGTTATTCTTCAACTTTGGAACGTGCCTCACTCCAGTCAATGTTCTTACGATATCATCATGCATTATGATTTTAACATTGCCAACATCGATGATGTCGCATTCAATGTTGTTCCCCAACTGTACTTTACTATTATACATGCATTGATAAGTAGTAAACTAGTTTTTATTTGGTGTTGCATGAAAAGAACAACCAGAATCTATAATCCATCCATCAAACGACGAATAATTAGTGATAGACAAGACATAATCGGCATTATTTGCTATGGTTGCAACATTATCTACAGAATCAACTATAATTTCCTTACCCTTCTCATTCTTCAGCTTAAGGCAATTTCTTTTAAAATGCCCCCTCTTGCCACAATTCCAACAGACAACATCACCAGTCCTAGACTGACTACGCCTGTTCATATTAGTACTACTCTTACCCACATGTGTTCTAGATCTTCCTCTATTTTCACCTACTAGTGCAATAGATACAGGCTCGCCAGATTCTCATCTATGGATGTCCTCGCTCAGAATCAAATCACAAACCCCATCAAACATCAAACTTGTTGACCTAGAGGAATCACTAATGGCAGTAACGGTAGTATTTCAACTATTAGGCAATGAGGATAATAGAATCAAAGTACGTACCTCATCTTCAAAGTCAATCTCAACTGAATTCAATTGACTAACAATCACATTGAATTCATTGATATGATCCGCAACTGACACACCTTTGCTCATCTTCGAATTAAACAGACATCGCATCAAATAAACATTGTTAATCACATAGGGCTTCTCGTACATATTTGATAGGGCTTGCATCAAATCAGCAATGACATTCTCCTTTACGATGTTAAACACGACGTTATGAGCTAATGTCAGTCAAATAATACCTATAGCTCGTCTATCTAGCAAGTCTCAATCAGCTTGCTTCATCAACTCTCGTTTCTCCCCAGATAAGGGCAAGTGCAGTTTCATCTAGTAAAGATAATCTTTAATTTGCATCTTCCAGAAACTAAAATTATTCCCATCAAATTTGTTGATTCTCACTTTTACTTCTTCTGTCGCCATCGATTCACTTCAACTTATCCAAATCTGACTTTGATACCAATTGTTGCGAAAGCGAGCGATCGAACAATAATATATAGATAGAAGAAGAAGATAAATTGGATATTGGATTTACATGGTTCAGTCGTAAAAACCTACGTCTATGGGGAGAGCAGCGACAGATTTTACTATAGATCAAGCGATACAAGGAAGATTACACACCTGAGTCACTCAAACACTCTCTCGGTGTTTCCCAAACCCCAATTACACCCAATAATGCACGCAGTGTTTAGCCTCGAAATTCCTCACGAAATAATCTCTCAATCTCACGAAGGAATTACACGCAAATCTTATCTCAATTAATCGGCTACAAACACTAATTCTTCTCAGATGTAATTGCACGAACGAAAAACAACAAGCCCACTTTCAAGCACTCGATATTTGGTGCTTCAAGATCGCTTGCATCAACAACGGCGGAACACTCATGCGGCACTTCAAGACCTTTGGTGATCCACCAGGCATCCCACGAGAACGTGCATATATATATATGCACTTAGAATTCAAGCCGACTTTTGCATCAAATAATATCATATCTTCTATTTCCTTTTATTCTTTCTCTTATTCGTTGTTGTTTGACCAAGTTCCAGAAGCCCACACCTACTAGGATAGCCTTGATTTTATTTCCTTTTCTAACACAAAGTCAAACTTCTTGAACTTGTATTCCAACGAAGCTTTGTTTCCATAATCTACAAATTCATGGCTTGGTCTCTACAAATCAGCAACTTGAAATCCAAATATCCACTTTCCTTTAATTTATCTTGGGTTCGGTTTCGTTCACGGACTCAAACTCGATACATATTATAACATTAACAAACATTTTAGATTCTTAGTTCCTAAAACGACACATGTATTCAACGAGTTCAATGACACGGCATGAGAAATTAAACAAGTTTCATTCCCAAACTACTAATTTAACCTCATTTGATGGGCTAAGTTATTATATGAATTAGTTATATTAACTAAATGAGTTATAAATGAATTTAAAATGATAAAACCCAAAATAATACGGATATTAAATATATTTACAACTTCCATAGATTTATTTGACTTTTATAACTCCCTATTCACTTTTTCTTTCTTTCATAGATGCTCATTCTTTGCTTTATTGAGTTTTCCTAAATCGAGTTATATATTGAAGTATTTTAGCAATATGGGTCAGTTTGGACAATGGTCAGATACGGGTTGCGTTGGTATAAGTAACTAGATTTATATTGTATGGAAATAAGTCAATTTAGGTAGAGTCTTTTTGTGATCTAACATAAGCCTAATTTGACCGACCTGCTTGACGAGTCTAGTATCAATTTAGTGCAACATTCCAACCTCTTTGTGTCTCTTTCTTCTGCAGAATACTCAAACGACAAATAGGTAGTTTTCATGACGTTTGATATGTGCATGGCTATGTCCGGAGCTTTTATCTTTTCATTGCCTTGGCATTTTGATTTCATGTAATTTTCCATTCCAAGTATGAATATTTGTTTCAATAGACTTTGATGCGACATAGTTTTGATTCTAGTCAATTTATTTTGGAAAAATTGTCCAAAAAGTCCTAATCCTATTGCACTTTTGCAAACTCAATTTTAGACCTTTCAATTTTTTTAATTGAATCTTAAATTGCTTCACTTTTTGCCAATTAAGTCCATCATATCAATTTTGGCTAGAAATTACTGACATGGATCCTGAAGATCCTAGCAAAACGATTGATACTAAAGTGGATAATTTTTAATAATATTTTTAAATTATTTTGAATTTATTTATTTATTCTTTCATTTTCTTCTCATTTCCTTCTTTCCTTTTTTTTTTTCTCTTTTTTCCCCCTTTCTCCCTTTTTCTCTTCTTTTTGTGTTTTTTTTCTTTATTTCCCCTTTTCAACCGCCAAGCCTCGTCGATGGTAGACGTAGGTCATCGACCTCACGCAAGGGCCGTCTCTTCCTGGGCTTGCAAGGGCAACCCTAGCCTAGGCAAGGGCAAGGGTTGCGCTTACTTGAGCTGGCAAGGTGACCCTCGCCATCTGAGGTGAGGGTGGCTTTCCTAGGCCAACGAAGGCAACCCTCACCTAATCTAGTGAGGGTAGCCATCGCTAGTTTAGGCCTGAGCATCCCTTGCCCGAGGCCAATGAGGGTGGCCCTCGCCTAAGGTTGGCAACCTCAGCTAGCCATTGATGAGGCACGACGAAGGGAAATAAAGAAAAGAAAAGAAAAGAAAAAGTAATAGAAGAGGAAATGAATTAAAAAGAAAAAAAAAAAGAAAAAGGAAAATTAGAAAAAGAGAAGAAAAGAAAAAATTATTATAAAAAATTATCTACATCAAGATCGCTATGATGTAAAACGACCAGCGTTCACATCAATGATTTTCGATCAAAATTGACTAAATGGATTCAATTCGTAAAAAGTAAAGATTATAATTCAATTGATAAAATTGAAAAGTTTATGACTAAATTGGTAAAAGTGTAATATGTTTATGATTCTTTGGATAATTTTTCCCATTTAATTTTCCTTAAATTCTTTTTTGTTTGCAGAATTCCCACTCCGTTCAAGCACCATTCAATCACTTTGTACTCAAATGTCGAACCGCAGAGCGATCTTGGTTCTTTCAAGTCGTATTATTTTGGTTTCGCCCTAGGGCATTATCAATTCCTCGTCAACACCTCTTTGGACATGCCCGCGCAATTATCGAAACTCGTTGGTAAGTATGAGAATTAGTCTTTGTAGTATTCTTTCATGTAAAAATAAAAGGATGGAGTCTTTCTTCGTAATATATCTGTAGGCGAACATTACTTATATTTGGATTGGACGATTGCGTGCACTATTCATAAAGGGTTTGTCGAGTCAAAAGATTCGACTAAGCCCATAGTATGAACAAAATTAAGAGCCCAAAATGATATCTGACTTCATATAATATAAAATGCTATAATTTACTCAGGAAAAAAGAAGTAGGCAAAGAAATAGCCCAAAATGATTGCTTACCTTTATTAGCCCTTTGAAAATGGATGTTGTCAAGTCACCTTCATGTTCATTGATGTGGGAGACAGGAAGTGGATATACCAAGAAGATTCTTTTAGTTGCAGTCCTAAAATGCATATTAGTTCCAAGACTTAAAATTTGTCTTGGAGCGCACTATAAAACGGGCATTGCCTGTACACAACCATTCTCCCATCCGTCAATGGAAGAAGTTGGTCAAGCCGTCAGCGCCAACGCCGAACTGACATCAATGGATCTTCAAATGCCAAATTATATCGCCGTTATGTTCTACTGTAGAGATAATACTGAGAACCCAGAAGTTGATATTCCTCAAGGCTTCACCAAATGGAGGAGTCACTTTCCAAAACCCTAACGCTCTTTTATTTTATGGCAGGGAGATACGTCAAGGATGACGGTTGTTTTATCGACTGTAACGACGTTGGAGTTGAGTTCGTCCATGCCAAAGTGGAGGGCCAGATCGATCAGCTTCTCCATGGAGACCTCGACATGGATTTGCTTGACCATTTATCGAAATTCCCAACCAAAGTAGTAGGCAATCCATTAGTTGTGATTCAAGTGAATACGTTCGAGTGCAATGGATTAGCGATTGGCCTACACTTTACACACAAGATTGGTGACATGTACACCATGGCCATGTTCATTAATTCGTGGGCTACTGCTTGTCGAGGTAACATAGACGCGATAGTCTGTCCAAGTTTCGAGTTGTCATCTCTATTCCCAGTGAATGGGTCGGTGGTTCTGAAGTGGTCTCAACCTCGCATCGGCAATGAGGGATTCGTCATGAGTAGGTTCAGGTTCAGCAGTAATGCTATATCGAAGCTGAAAGCCCTGGCCAGGGACGATGAAAGGATTCAATGGCCTACACTTCCCAGCCTTCAAGGGTGCAGGTTGTTTCGGCACTAATAAGTAGGGCTTTCTTCAGTATTGATCGAAATACGCACAGTGGACACAGGACTTTCGTGGTTTGTACGCCAATAAACTTGCGTGAGAAAGTCAGTCTAGCAAATACCCACGAATTCTTGTGGCAATCTCTTCGCCTTACTGTTTGCGCAATCCGGTCAACCTGAGCCGGCGAAAGCAAGTTGGAGTTCAATGCAATGGTGAACATGATGTGAAGCATGATATTGGACGCCAAAACGAAAGGGCAACAATAGTATATGGGGAGGAGCTCTGCTCGATGATGGGCGATTCTATAATCGAACTCCTCAAGATAGTGTTCGCAGGTGAAGAGTGTCTGATTAATATTAGTAGCTGGTGCCGATTCGGGCTGTATGAGAATGATACGGGTGGGAAAGGCTGGCTCTTGTCAGTAACGCGTCGACGAATTTCAGATCAATTTTTCTTATCGACGACAAAGAGAGCGGAGGAATCAATGCATGGATAACCACCGATGAAGATGAGATGATTCTTCTTAAACAAGATCCGGAAATTCTGGCATTCACTTCTTAGTTTGAGATAGAGATCTTGCTCCAATATATCATTTGCAAAGTCATTATATTTTACAGTAATCTAGAGTGGGATAATGAAAATGATGGAGTCGGGTCTGTAGTATTTGTCTCATCTATTTGATTTCTTTAACAATAATGGTTCTTGCGGACAGGATCAACTCTTAAACAATGTTTATCAACTTATTAAGTACCTTTCTAGTGCAGTTGTCTTTATCTTAAAAAGAGTGGATGTCATTGCATACTAACGGATGATTGTGACTGAAAATTCATTTACTTAGGTTAGTTCACTTTGCAAAAAATATTTTTTGGGGAAATATTTTCTTAGTTTCTAGCATTCAGTTTGCTTGAGAAAATAGGTTAACAGAAAATGTTTTTCTAATCAACAGAAAACCTATGCTTAAAGTCAAAAAAATTATTTTTTTTCCTTTTCTCTTATTTTTTTTCCTTCTTTCTTGACTAGTGGCTGGTCGCCAGTTATCAATGTGGCTGACTAGTGGCTGAGGAAGAAGGAAAAAATAAAATAAAATAAAATAAAATAAAATAAAATTTCGATTTTTTAGTAATTTTCCTTGAAAAATCTAATTTCCCTATCAAACGATGGAAAATATTTTTCAGTTTATTTTCTAGTTTCAACTAAATACCGAAAATAACTTTTAGAAAACATCTTCAAGAAATGTCATATTTTCCCCGAAACGAATTGAACCTTAATATTTTAAGTGGATACGATCATTATCTTTAAAAAGCATTAGCTTGTCTGGTAGCGGAGGGATTTGACATTTTGTTTGTATAATGAGAAAGCCCATCTTAAATAGGCGAGTTGTTATTTAAAGTTGAATGGGTGATTTAAATATGATTTTGTTTGTATTCGATGATATTGATAGCGGAATCAATGCTGTGCGTCTAATCTATAGAGACAAATTCCTACCCGACCCGCCAATGAAACCATGGTTAGAGTGAGTTTGACTTTTGCCATCTGAATATGCCACCGGAGTCTCAAGTTGGTTCGACAGTCCCAGATTCTCTGCTCGTCTCTTTTTCCTTGCATAATTCTTGTCTGACAATCTTGATAAAAAATCTGTGAAAATAGAAAATTTGATTGAGATGCACACCAAAGTTAAAGTTCACGTTCACTCCTTGCACATACTATATTTGAATAATTTGGGCTTATATTATCTAGAAAATGAGTGTCACAACCTCCTCGAAGCAATGAATCACCTAGTGGACGGCTAATGAATTATTAAACTTACACTTAACTCAGACTCTTCTAAACTCATACCAAGTTGTAAGTTATGCACAAGTTATTTAACATGCCAATTCATTTTCAATTAAGAGTCACTAATCTATTTTTTGATGAATCAATTAGAAATTCAAATGTTCAAAAAAAAAAAATTAGAAATTCAAGTAAAGTATTGGGAGGATTACTTTACTTCTATGAACTAAAGATTATGGATTTGGAGACTTAATGACACTAGATTGCTCTAATACCATTTGGATACCTTTTCTCTTTTATTTTCAAAAATATTTTGTAGGGACCTTAAATTAATTTTAGCCTATTCATTAATACGTGAGGTGATCATGTGGGCGCGCAATTCCATAAATCAAAGCAATACATAAATTGCTAAGATAGGGAAAACTGTACTTACCTCGAAGCAAAGCAATCCGCTACCATGTTAACTAGAAAACCCATATTCAATCTAAATATGATTTTTACTTATCACACAATTTCAATCAAAGAAATTGAAATTTCCGAGAGCAACTCCTCAAAAAGGCGAACCCTTTGGAAAGTATTGACTTCATGGTTTTCGCCGTTGGCCTGGTAGTAGAAAAGGATTCTGACATGAACTGGACATTGAAGCTCATATACGCATGAAAGATTTAGCTTTCTACGGTTGTTTGGTGTCGAAGTTGATGGCTTAATCGGTTTCTTGCTTTGCCCTTCGACTATGGGTGATCGGGTCTAGGATAGGTAGGTTTCAAACCTGGACCCTATACCCTGTACTGACCCCTGTCATAGGCAGTTCCCTTTTTTTGGATCTTGTACCTGACCGTATTTGCACTAAACCCTGTTTTGGAGCCACTCTTGTTTTTCTAGTCCAATTCTCAAGACAACCATGTTTCCATTGGAACCTATTTTGTAACTGTCCGATATTCTATACGGTTTCGAATTTTACATTAATACGCGAGAACATGCCGATTTCTACCCCCAAAAGAATTTACTTGGGAGCAAAAGTTGCAAGAAAAAATGTACCTCTGAGATTTCATTCCCAACGTTGCGGACGTGAATCACTTTGGAGGCCTTGGTCATTTTTAGCAATGAACCTGGAACAAGAGCACCATGATTAGCAGAACCATCCAACCCTCCATCATCACAAATGATATCCCTCCATGAACACGCTTCCATTTGAAAGCAACGGCCAACGTCTCCCATTTTTGCATCACATGCCCCACTTAAACGGCCACGGAAAAACCGCATCGACAAAAAACGAACACCCACATAGCCAAAAAAGGGGCACAGTGAATCGAAAAGCGCTGTTCAGGCGAGGAAGATCCCAAAAAATTTTCAACTTTACACTTTCTGCTCAGGGATACTAGTCTCTAACAACAAACCCACCATGAAAACATTGCTACGAAATGCAAAGCTGAATTGAGAGACGAGAACGAGAAGAGGACTTGCCTGACATAGAAATCAGGAGAAAAAGTAGGGTTTTGAACTATGGGCTTCCCAAACTGGTCTGGCAACCGGTTCCCGGGTAGGTAATCACTTGGAATAGGTTCTTGGACTAGTTCAAACCGGTTCCGAATTTTGGGAACTTGTTCCCGAACTAGTTTCAATGAGAACCGGTTCCCCACTCTATTTTCCGGGTGGGCCAGTTCGGCTCCCGAGTGTATCCAATTCGATTCCACACCCCTACCTCTGACCTCCACACTTGAATCTCCTCCAATAATTCCAATTTTCCCAAGAAATTGAAATTTTCTTTTCGGATGTGCTTAAACCTGATCGATGATGATTGCTTGTATAAATGCTATCTATGTGATTCTAGACCATGTTATTACATTTGGATTCCAAGAAATATCATCTCTCTCTCTCTCTCTCTCTCTCTCTCTCTCTCTCTCTCTCCTAAAATAGATATAATTTGAGGTAAGAGTTTGTGAATTTAAGGTGTAATTAAGAAATGTAAACAAAAGTTGGTTAAAGATATAAGGGGCATTTGAGTGCTTCCATTTGAAAGGCATATAGCCCAACTACGGTGATGAGCCAACCGTGGCTAATTAAAGTGGGCAATTGCAATATACCTTACACGATAAAAATTCCATGCTATGTCTTTGTGAGTGTTACTTCCACAGCAGGTTAGTTGAATCAACTCACCACTTCCCTTAGATTCCTAAAGTCTATTTCATACACCAGCGTTCAATAGGCTCATACGTTGAGGGGGGCTTATGTCATGGGATTCACTAAGAATATTTATCAGCAAATCATAGATTTATAATCATAGTCCACAGAAGGTATACCTAGATCGTTGTGTTGAAGTCCACTTTTAGATTGATTTATTATTTGTATTTAATGATCTAACACCATGGACATTGGCTCATAATATGCTATTACTCTCATAGTCTCCAAAGACTATTACGCTAGAAAAACCCGTTCAAGTATAAAGGTTGTTGACATCTAATTTTTGGTAATCCTAGGAAAATAAAAATAAAAATCACAAATAAAAGGAAAAAAAAAAAGGGGGAAAATCGATCGATTGATTATGCATGGAAATTTGAAATTATGATGAATATTCAAATTTTGATAGATGTAAAAGTAATTAAAAATTAGGCGAATAAATGGCAATGATTTTGATAAAAGGGAATAAATCGAAGCAAGATCGAATTGATTATGAAATCACACTTCGATATGTAGCCAAATCAATGCAATAGAAAAATGAAAATTCGGAAAATATCATAGAAAGTGGCCATCTGGAATCACTATAAGAAGAGCCACAATTTTCGTGACCAAAAGGGGGGCGAATTCAGAAAAATAGAGAAGAAAAACTTGTTTGTTTTGTCGTTGAGGCTTTTTCCTTCGGTTTCTCTTGAGTTCAAAAGTCAAAAAGGAAGAAAGAAAAGCAACAGCAGAAAAAAATAAGTCAGCAGGGAGTGCAGAGAGTGACAGGGAAAAGTGACGTGAGGGAATAGAGGAGAGAGAAAAAAAAAAAAAAAGCAAAACAGAAAAGAAGAAAGAAGTTCTTCTTCCTCGTGGGGTTTCTGCTGCCGACCCCCTCCGCCGGCCGCTGCGCGACACTGCCACTCGTCGCTCCGCCTTCCACCGTCGCGTCCCATGACGCCAGCAGCCGCGCCCGAGTCCTCCGCGACGCCCCCGCAGCACTCGAGCCTTCGCCGGTCATCACCTCTGCAAGCCTGCACCGCCGGTCTCCAAGCTGCTCCGCCGGTTTCCGAGCAGCACCGCCGCTTCGTCAGTCCACCTGAAGCAGTCACCGTTCCGCCAGCCACTGGAGCTCCGCCTCACGCGCGAGCTCGCGTCGTCCACTGTGCCTGCACCAGCCACCGCACCGCTGCCTCACCTGCAACCCCCGCGACACCTCCACGCTGCACCTCCGCAGCAACCTGACGCCGCCGCCCCCGCCTGCGCCTCTGCCCGGCGATCGTGCCAGCAGCTCGCTCACAATCCGACGCCCACGGCCAGCCTCCACCTCTATCCTCGGTGACCACCCGACGCCGCACCTCCGTTCTGCCGCAGCCCGCGCCGTCACTGTCGCCGCCTGCCAGTTCGCCCGGTGCCCGCCGATCTGTCTTCGCCCGACGCTGCTCGAACGCCGCTTACACCCCCGTCATCTGCGTTTTTCCAAACCTGCTGTCCCCTTAGGTAGTTTAGTTTATTTTTTATTTTTATTAATTTATTTTATTTTAGTTTATTTTTATTTTTTTTTTAAGTTTAGTTATTGGAACATTGGATGTCAGTATAGTATTCGTTTCATGAATCTTGTGGGCATTAACCGCAAGGGTTTTATTCAAAATTATTGTAATTATTAATTTGATCCGTAAGATGTCGAATCATTTTTTTAATTATATTAATTTTTGGGCATTTTGTTAGTATTTTAATTGTCAAATCATTATAATTATTAATTTGTTCCGTAAGACTTTGGATCGAATTTTTAATTATTTTGAACTTTATTATATGTTGTGATCTTTAGGGTTAAAATAATCGTTAATTTAATCTGTGAGACCACGATTATTTTTTCGGTTATTTTAATCATTTATTCAATGAATGTCTTGATTAGTTTAGATATAATATTTATCTAATAATTGCTTGTCTTGAAAAACACTAAAAAAAAAAAAAACTCAAAAATTAAATCTTGCATCGAGTGTGTTGGTTTAGTAAATTAGGATTGCATTTTTAGGATTACACTTTTAGATAATTTTTGGAATAGATTAGGATTGGATTTAAATATATATATATTTTTTATAGATAAGGGCTTAGATAATCTTTCCACATTCTAATAATCTCATTTTTCTAAAATAGTTTTCTAAGATAGGATAGGGTTTAAGTCAAATTAATCCCTAAAATAAATTAGAAAATTATTCATTTTAGATAGTTTAATTAGGGTTTTTATTAATTTCAAATTTCAATAAAAAATACAAAAAATATTAGGTGCATGTCAGATAATTGCATGTTAGGTTCATTTAATTAGAAATTGTTTGTTAGTAAAATTAAGTCATATAGTTAAAGTGCATATTATATAGTAAAGTTCTAATTTCAAGATAAAAGAAAACTTAAAGAAATGCTTGCTTTGTGTGTTTAATTCTTTTGATGCACTTTATTTGATTTATTTGATTGTTTAATAATGGTTGAGCATCCGTATGATCACCCTATTGCATGATAGTGATTTAGGTTAAAATAAATCCAAGCGCCTACAAAAACATTTTTGAAAAATAAAAAGAATTGTATCGAAAAGGCATTAGAGAAATCTAGTATAATCAAGTCCCCGTACCCAAAGTCTCTAGTTCGAAGGAGTAAAATAATTCTCCCATTATTTTACTTAGGTGTCTAATAGGTCTATCATAAACTGATTAGTGGTGACTCATAGATAAAATCTATTTGTATGTTAAAAATTTGAACATAAGTCGCGAATTGATATGGACTTGGGAGAGCTCGAGCTAAGTTTAAGACTTAGCAATCCATTAGCCTAAACACTAGGTGGTACACTGAAATTTAGGTTGCGACAAATGTTGAAGTAGAAAGCAAGAAACTGATCAAGCCATCAGCTCCAACACTGGATCACCATCAAAAGTTAAAAATTTCATGCATAGGTGTTCTTTAGCCTCCAGCTCAGATGGGAATGCTTTTCTACTACTGGGCCAATGGTGAAAACCATGTAGACAATACTTTCCAAAGGCTACGCCTTTTGGAGGAGTCGCTTTTGGAAACCCTAGCGATCTTCTACTCGCTAGTTGGTCGGTATGTCGAAGAAGGGCACTTTATTGACTGTAACGACCAAGGAGTAGAATTTGTGCACACCAAAGTGTATGGCCAGCTTGATCAGCTCCCCCAGGGAGACTGGAGGAACTGCGACATGGACCTGCATGGCCGTTTGTCTGAGTTCCCACTGGGACTAGCCGGCAGTCCCCTAGTCGTGATTCAAGCGAACGTGCTCTAGTGTGGGGGACTCGTGATCAGCCTGCACTTTACACACAAGTTAGGCGACGCATGCACCATGGCAACATTCATGAACTCATGGGCTACCGCACGCACAAGAGGAATCCATGAATTAGCCTTGCCGCATTTCGAGCTGTCCTCTCTATTCCCAGTGATGGGGCCGGTGCAAACTCAATGGCTTCCAAGCCTTGGTGGAGTGAAATTCACGCCGAATCGGTTCATATTCAGCGGTGCAGCTCTTTCAGGACTAAACTAGCTGTGGCTAAAAATGCGCGCATAGCAAGGGTGGAGGTCATGTGTGCACTTATATGTAAGGCGTTTTTAACCATGGATTGAGCGACACACGGCCGCCTAAGGCCCTTTGTGGTCAGCCAGTCAATGAACTTGCGCAGGGTGCCTTCGGTAACTTCTATACCATGATCGTTGCTCGACACATGATGGATCAAAACAACCTGAGTTTCAAAGCTTTTGTGGAGGTGATCCATGAAATGTTTTCAAGTGCCAAGACAAGGTTTGGGGCGATAGCGGATGGGGAGTTTGTGCATGGATATGGTAAAGGATTCTGCAGCAAGACAAGCCCAGGGAAGGGTTCGCAGTGATGAAGAGAATATGGTGGTTTGTTCAAGCTAGTGCGGTTTCCCTTTGTATGACGTCGATTTTGGGTGGGGGAAGCCGGAATTCGTAAGTGTTGGGAATAACGGATCCCCGAAAAACCGGATTCGACACTAAATCGAACCCCTAAAACGAATGTGGAAGATAAACCCGGGAAATATATGTATCACCGATCCTAAACCACACCACGGAATCGAGCGTACCTTGTTAACCACAGATTAAACACCAATGCTGAAGATCGAGGAAGAAATTCTGATCCGATGATGTCAATTCTCCTTGAAGGGAAGACATGACACCTTAAGCGTTTTTCTTTCTTTTTGGAGGGAGAGAATAAACGTACGTGCGTTAATGATCCAAGAGGTGCGTCCTCCCTCTCTCTCCTCCCTTATATACGTCCCTCCAAAATAGCAATGTATCCCTTCATCCATGGGCCCTAATCCTGTGGGCCGGGCTTTTAGGCCCAACATGGGCGGACGGGCCTTAAGCCCATCTCATAAAACCATCATCTCCCACTCGCATATGGTGGGCCGAACAGGATTCTCTTTACCTCTCTTCAACATTCATACTGGTAAATAATCCGTGCGACCAGCATACTTTGAGAGCTCGTTGCCATACATCTGTTAGAATTATCCTGAGTAGATTTAGTATGCAGTTCCCTAGATCGATCGATCACATTTATATCTCTCTTGATCTCTTTCAAACAATGATATATATATATATATATATATATATATATATATATATATATTGTATTTACAATTATGATTATCCTAAAGACAGTCATAATTGGTTAACCGGTGAATACAAAACTACAATGTGATTCTCTAAAATCGATCTTCCTCTTTCCTTCAAACTCTCAATTTTAGTTCAGCTTGCTTTTCTAGAAATGTACCATTAGATCGAATCAAACTCATGACCACTGGCAACATCCTAAGATAGCAAACACTAAATAGAAATCTTGAGAATAAGTAAGAGTCATGAGGGGACTAAAAAATTGAGGAACTCTTTTCCTCAAGAGTCTCACACGACACAAAAAGTTGAGATCAAACTTTTGCCACTCTTATTGGTCGGCTCATGCATACGTAGTATGAAATACGTATTACGGTATTAACTTCTTTCCCATGGAGCGTATATCTACACCTTCAATACCGTACAGATGACAGTTTAGACATACCCAATGTCTAACTTGAGTTCACGTATCTACTCATTCACAAAATTCATCAGAACTCACATCTGGCATCATAGATAGATAAAGTAAAATATGTGGGTTATTTTACTTTCGGACATAGTAAATATTATGTCCTCATCTTAACACCCAGTTAAGGCGACATACGTATTTTAAGCTTGAGCTCTCGATTATCACCTACATAATAAGCTTAAAAACAATCTCATCTCTATTTATCACACAATAAATAGAGGCGATTACCCGTGTGAGTGGACTAATCTTATTTCTGTCCAACATACTTTCTCAACTTAAAGTAATACACTAAGCATTAAGATGCATAAAGATCAAACAAAGATTCATAAGCATTAATGATGAAAACACAAATTCATCAAATGTGAACACTTAGGGAAATTACAATCCAGTACATCAGACTCTACGCAATCCTAGAGATTTCATATGGCCACAAAACACATCTCTAGGTATTAGCTTTGTCATAGGATCTGCTACCATTCTATGCGTAGTATGTACTCTAAGTTCACATCTTTTTGTGCAATCATATCCTTGACAAAAGTTATACTTGGTATCTATAGGTTTGGTTTTGCCATGATATTTTGGATTTTTGGTGTACACTTTTGCTGCTTGGCTATCACAGTTAACCAACAATGAATCTGCAGCACTTCCAATAACACCTAAATGATCCAAAAAATCTCTTAAGCCAAACACCTTCTTATACTGCTGCTGATAATGCCACGAACTCAATTTCCATCATAGACAAGGCTATACACTTTTGTTTCTTACTGCTCCAACATATGGTGCCATTATTCGGTAAGAAAACAAACCCAGAGGTAGATTTTCTTTCATCTAAATCTCCTCCATAATCAACATCAGAATAGCCTTAGAGTCGTAGATCCTTTCCTTAATAACTCAACGTATAATCAGCAGTTCCCTTTAGATACCTCAGTATTCTGTTAACGGCTTTCCAATGTACTTGACCTGGATTAGATTGGTATCTACTCACCATTCCAACTGCAAAACATATGTTAGGTCTTGTACACATCATAGCGTACTTCAAGCTTCCAACAACACTAGCATAAGGAACATGTTTCATTTGTTCCTTCTCTTGTGGAGTCCTTGGACACAGTCTATGGCTCAATCCTTCACCTTTTACAATAGGAGTATTTATGGGTTTACAATCTTGAAATCTTAATCCAAGAATGTATGCAACATCACCCATGTCTTTCATCTCAAAGTTGGAAGACAACCATCTCTTGACAGTATTAACAAACTCCATATTACTTCCGACAATTAGTATATCATCAACATATAATGATATGATCACAAATTGATCTTTGGATCTTTTGATATATACACAATGATCCTCATCTATCATTGTAAAGTCATATGCCATTATGGCATTATGAAAACGTATATACCATTGTCTTGACGACTGCTTAAGGCCATATATCGACCCCCAAAATCGACATACTTTTTCATCTTGGCCTTTCACTATGAAACCAGCAGGTTGTTCCATATATATTTCTTCATCTAATTTTCCATTGAGGAAATCAATCTTTACATCCATTTGATGTAACTCAAGATCCATACTAACCACTATTGCCAGAATAATACGAATCGAGGTAAATCTCACTACAGGAGAAAATGTTTCTTCATAATCAATTCCTTCCTGTTGATTATACCCCTTCGCCACAAGGCGAGCCTTATGCCTTTCTATTGAGCCATCAGCTTTTCGCTTTATTTTGAGAACCCACTTATTCCCAATAACTTTGTGTCATTTTGGAAGATCAACTAGTTCCCAGACTTGGTTTGACTTCATTGACTCCATTTCCTCTTTCATTGCATGAATCAATTTTTCCTTATTAGGGCAATTCAGAGCCTCATTAATATTTCTTGGCTCATCCTTATCTTGCGGAGCAATCATAAAAGTTTCCCCTTCAATGTTAAAACGTCGACGGGGAATACTTTGGCGACTTGTTCACCGTATGGGAGATTGTACACTTAGCACATCATTCTCCATTATGCTCCCACTAGGATTAGATAATGACGATATCATCTCATCATGTGGTTGTAATTAAGAGTGAGTTGAATTAAATTCATCACTTCTCATGTTACTCCCACTTGGACGAACTACATTAATATCATTATCTTAATCCAATGTTTCAAATAGGAAGTAATCTTCTCCTATTTCGCCATTCTCAGGAAATTCATCCACTAAGAATGTGACATCCCGTGATTCAAATTCAGTTATACTCTCACTTTCCTGCTCACCTATGAACACTTACTCTTTCGAGTATTTGGAGTATCTCATGAAAATACTCTTATTTCCTTTGGGACCCAATTTCCCAAATTTGTGGGAGGACTCATGAATATAGGCAGCATAACCCCATGGCTTAAGAAAACTTAAGTCCAGTTTTCTACCTGTCCATAACTTATATGGAGTGGAAGCAACTGATTTGGAAGGCACCCGGTTAAGTATATAGGCAGCAGTTAATAACGCATCACTCCAAAAAGTGATAGGTAAGTTAGCATGCGCCATCATAGACCTAACCATTTCCAGTAGGGTTCTGTTTCTTCTTTCCGCAACACCATTTTGTTGAGGAGTATATGGAATAGACAACTGTCTTTCTATTCCTTTTTCATCACATAATTTTCTGAATTCATCAGATAAATATTCTCGACCTCGATCAGATCTCAATACTTTTATTTCCTTGTCTAATTGATTTTCTACCAAGTTCATAAACCTTTTGAAACAACTTATTGCTTCAGATTTATGAGAAATCAAATAGACATCCGAATCGAGTATAATCATCTATAAAAGTGATGAAATAAACAGCCTCATGCCTTCCTCTCACATTCATTGGACCACAGACGTCAGAATGGATTAAATAAAGAGGAAATTCAGCTCTTTTACCTTTTCCAAATGGTTTCCTTCCCGTTTTCCCTACTAGGCAATGCTCACATATGGGCACATCGACTTTTTCAATGCTGCCCAACAAGCCCTCTTTGGCTAGTCTATTCATACGTTGTTGGCCAATATGACCAAGTTTAGCATGTCACATAATCACATCATTATCATATGAAGTAGAAGACGTGAAACAAGGGAATAACAAATATTGACATCACCATAGTCAACATTTAGTACAATAAAACCATCCAGAAAATGACCACAACCATAGTAGTTTGTATCCAAATACAAATCTACACTGCTATTACGGAAGTTCACACAAAAACCAAGCTTAAACAACACTAAAACAGACACTTAAATTTCGACGAATCTCTGGAGCATATAGAACATCATGTAGGAACAAGGTGCGTCCACCACGCATGTTTAATTGGCAGGTGTCAATCCCTTTAACTTCATCTCTAGAGTTATTTCCCACATAGATCCTCTTAGTTCCAGTTGGTATCGTCGGAATTCCACGAAGGATTCTTTATCCTTCGCTACATAGTCTGTCGATCCTGAATCTACAGTCCACAAAGGATTGGATTCAGCCAATAATACAGAACTTGACACATAAGCAAAGTTCTCAAATGTACAAGAGGTGTTTACCTTTTTTGGCTCACAACAGTTGCGAGCATAGTGACATTTTTTGTCACAATTGTAACACCTCACCCTCATTTTCTTCACTTAATGACATTTTTCTCTCTTGTGTTGGTTAACTCTTGATTTCTTGCAATAAGGACTTGATCCTTTGTATTCCCACATATTGAACGAATCAATACGCTTGCGCTTAGAGCACAAAGCCCTTTTTGAGCTAGAACCAGCATTGCAAATATCTATTTTATGCTCAAATGCCGTTAGACGGTTCTATACTAGCTCAAGGTGGCGCACGACATCCTCTAGATCTTCCATAATATGGTCAAGAGCTTCTAGTGCTTATTGCTTTTCCAGCACATATTGAATCTTCACATTCAATATTTCACAATTGTTGCCGTTCATATCAGCAATTACGTTCTTAGTTGCTGAAACCATCGATTTGAACACATCAGACATACACGCACGAATAATTAATGCCTATCATTTATGCATCTACTTTGCACAGACCCATCATATCAATGAATAATTTCAAGTAAGGTTTCAGAATCAAAAGGTCACTATGTTTCCAATCATCCTCCAAAAATCATAACTTAAAACTATTATTAATATAATTGTCTTATGCAAAATAAATTCTATAAAGTTACAAAAACTTCTATTAACTACCCGCAGCAATCAACACTAACAGAAAGCAAATAATATTTGACATCTAATAGAATAATAATGCTTTCACATAATATAACAATCCATTACACTAAGTAATATACACAAAAGAAAACATCAACATAGAAAAAGATATTCACACTCAATAACATCTCAAACTAATCTAAGAAATAATTAGGGAATGTTCATTCTAATTTTTCAGTCAAAATATCTGAGAATTTTGAAGGCACATTTGCCAACCATGGAAAAACTTTTGGAGAGCTTTCATGTCGCCTCCAAGGCGCATTCACTCTGCGCCATGTGGCGCTCAATCTAAGGGTTGAAGTTTTGGTTAACTCAATCCTATAGTACTCTCTAACAAAAGCTACCACTAGCCTCCTATAACCCGGGACCACGTTGACCTCCCATAGCCGATCTAACACTGCTTGCCATTCAGGTGGAAGAGTGTTCATCAAAGCCGGCACCTTCTGAAAATCCGGCATAAGATAACCATTCCGGATGATTTCTGTATCATCGATTGACCCCGACCGAGATGTGATACTAAATTACCGTCATGCCACCGATAATTAGCTAAATCTGACATCAGCCTTTTAAGTCTTGCATTTCCCTCGTCTGTTCTCGGGATTGCAGGTATCCGTGCATGACTCATCATAGTTTCTGCAACAAATGCATAACTAAATAATGGATCACTTATAATCCATAATGTACATAAGGGAAAATACATAATTTTCATAATTCATGCAACAAATGCAGAATAAAAAATGGATTACTTATAATCCACACAGACATAATTGAAAAAAAAAAAAGAAACAAATTCGTTTTTTTTTTTTTTTAGGTCAACGGTCAACGATCAACGGGTCAACGGGTCGGGTCGGCGGGTCGTCGGACCGGTCGGACCGGACGGGCCGGTCGGACCGGACGGGCCGGTCGGACCGGTTGGGCCGGGTCGGATGAACCAACTGCACGTGCCGCGCGCGTGCGCGGGCTGATGTCACGCAAACGTCGGCCGGCACGGGCCATGCGCGTGCCGGGCGTTCGCGGGTCGGGTCGGGTCGGTTCGCCGGCCGGTGACCGGCTGGCTAACGGTCGTCGGCGGCGGTTACTGTGACGTCACGGTGACGTCATCACGCACCGGTTTGCCGATCGGCGCGTGCCGATTCGCCGGCCGGCGGCGCGCACATGCCGGTTCGGTGACTGGCGCGTCGCGCCCACGCGCAGCGGCTTTTGGCCGCGCGTGTGGGCGCGTGCGGCGTCGCCCGGCGGCGCACGACATGTTGTCGGACTCGTCTCGACGAGCTCTATCATCCTATGTTATTGGAAATGGATTTCGACTTATGAAAACTCAGAAAAAATGACGAATAGCGCTCAGGTGTCAGGATTTCTCGCCCCGATCCGTACCGGCCGATTACTTTCGCGAAAAATCAATCACAAAACATCAAAGGGGTCGGGAAAACATGAACTAGGGCTCTGATACCAATGTTGGGAATAACGGATCCCCGAAAAACCGGATTCGACACTAAATCGAACCCCTAAAACAAATGCAAAAGATAAGCCCGGGAAATACATGTATCACCGATCCTAAAGTACACCACGGAATCGAGCGTACATTGTTAGCCACAGATTAAACACCAATGCTGAAGATCGAGGAAGAAATTCTGATCCGATGATGTCAATTCGCCTTGAAGGGAAGACGGGACACTTTAAGCGTTTTTCTTTCTTTTTGGAGTGAGAGAATAAACGTACGTGCGTTAATGATCCAAGAGGTGCGTCCTCCCTCTCTCTCCTCCCTTATATACGTCCCTCCAAAATAGCAACGTACCCCTTCATCCATGGGCCCTAATCCTGTGGGCCGGGCTTTGAGGCCCAACATGGGCGGACGGGCCTTAAGCCCATCTCATAAAACCATCAGTAAGCAACACCTGCATTCCTTTTCGTTCAATCCTTCTCATTGATAGTAAATTTGAGGGTGCAATCGATGCATGGATCAGTCTAAGTCAAGAGGACGAAGTTCTTCTTGAGCAAGACCCTGACATTGTTGCTTTCACTTCCTGAAAAATCTATGGGGCGTAGCGGTTGTGTGCACTACTTAGATCTGGGAGTTGTTATTGCCTGCACCAGCGTCAGGCCCCAACAAAGGTGGACGGTCCGCACCAAGCTATAGGGATCTTGCTTACTTAGATGCAACGAGCATTTGGGTAATAAGGACCTGCATTTCCTCGATAGGTATTTAATGGCTCCATATTTTTTGGTCAGATTAATGGCTCCATATTGAAATAAAGGAATAATCACTTAGTAGGGTTGGTATGATTTGGACAAGATAAATTCAGCGAAGTCCCCCAATCAATCCTCTATAGGATATTAGTACTGGAAATGAATAGTTACTAAGATTTCATTATTTCATGAAAAATGTGAAATTTCTGATTAATATTTTTCAGTATATGGCCGAAATCTAAAAATGAAAAAGAAAATATTTTTCATTGTTTGGAAAGCAAAATGACTCTGACCAGAATTATCCTCGAATCAATTTTTCTTTTTCTTTTTTTGCCAGAAATGCTAATACTCAATGAAAAATTTCTAAACCCAATCAATCTCACGGTTCAAGAAAGAATAAGATAAAGAAGAAATAGAAGCCTCATAGTGGACTTTATCAAACAGGTCACGCGCATAGTATATCCTCCACCACCCTCTCGCCGACCAAATCACATATATGAATGTGGAGTGGAGCAGCTCTTATGAGATTCAAGGATTTTTGTTGTAAGCTTGAGTCTCTAAAGCGCTCAAGGACAATTAGGCACACGTATGGCTTATTAGCGTGAACTTGCGTTGAATAGCAAGATTTGTGGGGATTAACGTAATTAGTAAGAACTCTAGCTTACAACAAAAATCCTTGGATCACGGAAAAGCTTCACCATTGATTCTGTAAGTTATATCTCATTTTTCTAAGTATGGTTCGAACTCCAAAAGACAATAGATTCAATGCATCGCACTCTAATGTGAAACTAGCCTTCATTCCTCCTTTGTTTTGATCAACCTTTTTTAAATATGTCGAAGATAATTGTAGAAATTATTTTAAATACCTTGATTCCTTTATTTTCACGGTCCCAGCTTGAGAAGTTCTTTTTGTTGACTTATTTAATAAGTTCAGTTTACTACCTGGTAAAAAAATGTTTAGTTTGCGCACACGAGCTTGTGCCAAACCAAATTCAAAACCTTTGATTTTTGTGTTTTACCAGGTCAAAGTGGCTGTTGTGATATTCAATTTGCTACCGTTTCTTTTTTCATTTTGCTAGCCGTCTTCACATTAATTCTCCTAGCTATTATGACATTAAATTTGCTAATTGTTTCTTATTTTATTTTGCTAGCCGTTTTCAACTTTTTTCTCGTATAAATATTACCCGTTCTTCTTAGATCTACGCATTAGAAATAAACGACAGCCTCTCTTATTTCATTCCTGCTATAACCGAATAGTTTAGTGCATACTAACCGGAAGTTCTATTGAATCTTGGAAGATAGTCGCAACCCTCTGCATTCTCGGAAGAATGGTAACTATCCTTGAAAACAGTGCTTGTATGCCTCAAACTTTCGTGATTTTTCCATCTACATGCGACGGTTCTTGGAATTTTCACAACAGATTTAAGTTAGGCCCACCTATGTTTTTATGAAGGCCACTTTAGATTTAGTTAATTATTTGCATCGTATACTCTATAAGGACAGGTATAAAGAATTGACTATCTATAGTTTCACGGAACGTTCTGAGTCCATGAATCAATTAAGTCTGGATCTGTATAGGTGACTCTAAAGGAGAACAATTTGCACACAGTTGATAAAATTTGAACCGATGACTGCAATTTCTGAACTGGAATTCCACGGACGTTCTGGCCAACTTGCGTTAAACCTTGAGGGCTGGCCCCATTAAATTTACGTCAGACCATTGGCTAATTGCATTTAAATCAACTGCCACTGATAGAAAAATTAACTTTTCGACTTATCTAGTAGTTGCGTCGCCATTCTTTTCATAATCGGAGTCACAACTTTATTATCGGTATTTCTCTATGGGGTCATCATCACATGGTTCTGACACTATCCCTTCGGCTCTCATCATTAAAGTATTTTCATGCAAACGGACAGAACATAGTCTCCGAGTCTGCTCGATTGCTAGTGTCTAATTATTGATTTACCGCAAGTTGCATCCCGTCCTTGTAGGAAAATGGAACTTCTCCGAATCAAAATACATCAACATGGCCTATAATCACATAAATAGTATCGATAATCTGATAGAGAATGAAGATAGATTAAGATTATTGGTGATAGAAATTTAATTTGCTGGGCTTCAATTAAGGTCTCTTGTACAAGAAAATCCATGCCAAATCTAACGATGGGCTTTTTTTAATGACAACCTTTTACTACCTTTAATAGATTAGTTAAATGGATCGTTATCTAACGAGCATCTATATGACCAATCTTTACCGACCAGGTTTGAGTGCACCAAAAAAGGTAATCCCAATTTGTTGGGGAATACTGGAGCGATCGGAAGAGAATCGAGTATGAAGGTCGAAGTGCAAAGCAAGAAACTGATCAAGCCATCTGCCCCGACGCCGAACCACCGTCGAAAGCTAAACATTTCATGCATAGATGAGCTTCAGCATCCAGGCTATGCCGGTTTCCTATTCTATTACCAGGTCGATAGCGAAAACCATGAAGATGATATTCTCCGGAGGCTTCACCGTTTGGAGGAATCGCTTTCAGAAACCCTAGCGAGCTTCTACCCTCTAGCCGGTCGGTACATCGAGGAAGGGCTCTTTATCGACTGTAACGACCAAGGAGTAGAATTTGTGCACGCGAGAGTGAATGGCCAGCTCGATCATCTCCTCCGGGGAGACTTCGACACGGACCTGCTCGGCTGTTTGTCCGAGTTCCCGGTGGGACTAGCTGGCAATCCCCTAGTCGTAGTTCAAGTGAACGTATTTGAGTGCGGGGGACTCGTGATCAGCCTGCGCTCTTGTCACAAGTTAGGCGACATGTCCGCTATGGCGACATTCATGAATTCATGGGCCACCGTGTGCCGGAGTGGAACCAACGAGCTAGCCTCGCCATATTTCGGGCTGTCCTCTCTATTCCCAGGGAAGGGGTCGGAAACCACACGTTGGCCTCCACTCCGTGGTGGAGTAAAATTTATGATGAATCGGTTCGTATTCAGCGGCGCGGCCCTATCAAGACTAAAATCAGCTGCGGCTAAACAGGCGCGGATATCGAGAGTGGAGGTCGTATGCGCACTCTTATGTAAGGTGTTTGTAACCATGGATCGAGCGAAACACGGCCGCCTAAGGCCCCTTGTGGTTTGCCAGTCGATGAACCTGCGTGGGAAAGTCAATCTCCCGATACCAACCGATGCGTTCGGTAACTTCTACACCATGGTCGTTGCCCGACACACGATGGATCCGAACAACCTGAACCTCGAGGCATTTGCGAGGGTGATCCACGGTACACTGGCGACCGCCAAGGCGAGGTATGCAGCGGTAGCGGACGGAGAGTCATGCGTGGACATGGTGAGGGATTCCACAAGAGAATCCAAGGAATGGGCCCAAAGTGATGGAGAGAACGTGGTGGCCTTCTCAAGCTGGTGCGGATTCCCATTCTATGACATCGACTTTGGGTGGGGGAAGCCGGACTTGGTGAGCAACACCTGCATTCCTGTCCGCATGGTTTTTCTGATCGATAGCAAATCCGAGGGTGGAATCGATGCGTGGATCAATCTAAGCCAAGAGGAGAAGGTTCTTTTCGAGCAAGACCCTGACATTGTGGCTTTCACTTCCTGATTGATAAAGGTGGGCAAGCCAGCCCCACCAAGCTACATGGTTCTTGTGTATTTAGATGCAAGCATTGGGTGTGTAACGAGAAATTACATTTGCTAGACAGGTAGTGGCCGTACTTTAAAAAAAATTGAAATTTAAAATTGCAAAAATTAAAAGAATTTAATTTTTTTTTTAATGAGAAATTACATTTACTAGACAGGTAGTGACGTAAACAATTTTCTCTATCTCTGTCCCAAGCGGCCAAACCTCCCTCAACCGCAGAGCAACCGGAGCCACCTCGTCCTTCGCTGCTACTGCCCCTGCAAAGGCAAATCTGCTGCGTTCTAGGCAGGCGCTGCCACCATGTCGTCAATGCCGTCGTCATTATGTCGGATCTTGAGGCCATCCTCTGTTTCTCTCACATCACCGGGACTTAGTGAGACGCGATCTCCCACCAGCGACCAGTCCCAGGCGAAGACCAGCAGGGGTTGCCATCGCTGAGGCCGCCGACCAGCGGAGAGAGATTGAAAGAAAAGAAAAGAAAAGGAAATTCAAAATTTAAAATTGCAAAAATTGTTTACGTCATCGTTGGCCACACTTAGGATGGCCAACGTCATGTTAGCAATTTTTAGCCAAAAATGCAAATGTTTAGGACTATATTAGTTATATTAAAAAGTTTATGATTGAATAGACATAAGTATAATAAACTTAATTTAGTGCTCTACTGCAATGACACCATAACCATTTCCTTTGCCGTGATGGGGCCTGTTAAGCTTATTGAGCTTTCTCTTTAGGGCTTGTAAAGGAATGGGCCTTCCCCTTTGCGCTTGATGTGAGGAATAATATTATATGATCACCACAAAAAAATGGTAAAAAGATCAAGAGAATTATCAAAAAAAATTCTAAACATATTACTTATTCCTAAATTTTTCAATTTGATCAATATAATCTTAAACATTTTGACAATTTCTGAATGTAACCCATCTAACTAAATTCAAGTCAAAAATTGCTAAGGTGACGATTTAATCAGCATTGACTGTCACATATGGTACGACCAACAATTGATGTTGACAATCATAGATGAAATGATATATCATTTTGCTATTTTTTTTCAAAAATTTCTGAAGGTTTTTTTCCCTTTGCTTTCTTTCGTTTCTTTCCTCTCTTTTTTTTCCCTATTCTACTGCTCATCTTCTTCTCTTTGTCGATCGCCAAGGCTTCCATTATGGCTAGCGAAAGTCATTGGTCATAGGTTAGGTTGACACTTAGATTTTGGTAAGGGCCATGATGTTCTCACCTGATCTCGGTCCTTGTTGGCCAAAGATGAGATGACAACCCTCCCCTCAACTAGGTGAGGACTTGTCTTAGCCAATTGGGAGTGTGGAGTAAAAATTCGATACCTTAACCTAGGGAGATCATCAAGAGAAAGCCCAAATCCGAGTCTGTCAAGATATCTAGTTTGATCCACATTTACTCAAAATCTTAAATTAAATGAGTTATGGGCCAACTATAATGTTTTAATTGCTCAACACTACACTAATTCTTTGATGTGTGACCAACACAGTTTTCGAGTGGTGGGCTTTGTAATGTAGCAATGCAGGTCCCACAGACTTCATGGTTCTGGAGAAAATGACTAGGGATAAAGTTGAGCATCGATAGAGATTCAAGTTGAAATATCTTGATGCAAAATGATACTTGATTGAGGTGGAGTAAACTTAACACTAAGCTCATATGTAAGAGCAAAATTATTGAAATGCACGTGTGAGTTATGTTGGAAAAATAGCACATTCGAGAATTGATGTGATGTGGAGCAGTTAGCATATTCAAATTGACCCATAACTTATTGGCTTAAACTTTTAAATGAAGGTGGGTTCAATTGGATATAATGATGGGCTCGGACTTATATTCCCGAAAGAATATATTGGGTTTATGTTGAATGTTCCCAAAAAGCCTATTGTAAAGATCTCCGAATCACTTAAAAATGAAACCTATCCCTAGCATTATTTTGATGCTTATCCCATCAAAAAGATCTCTGAATCACTAAAAGAAGAAATAATACAAATTTGCCCTCAACTTTGTTATGATGCTTATGTAAGAGTCTTCTTAATGTGGACTACATTAATTGATATTGTAATTTACCGTTTTATAGGGTTGGTTTAAGGTGAGATAGAAGATTTTTTAATTAGTGTAATATGGAGCTAGCTAGTTTGGGATAAGTTGAGTTTGGCTCTAATGAAAGGGTATGGTTGAAAATTCTATAAATAGTGCTCAAGCCTTTTTTCTAACCCTAACACACACAATTATCCTCACATAGAAGTGTTTACTTAGCACGAAAGGGTGAGAGGGCTGTCTTAATGAGCCAGTGATATAAAAGGTAATAAAGGAGAAGGATTTGCATTTGGATTATCAATTTTCCGCACAAAGAATAATAGATTCCAAAATAGGTGTGTTAATCTTTCTACGCAATTATATGTGTTCTTGTTCTAGCTATGGAGATTGTGGGTTTGCATTTTTGCATCTAATATCTTATGCATCGAAAGATGTCTACACCTATCATAAGGATTAATGAGAATCACATTTCCTTCACTTATATGTAACTTGTTTACATATGGTCTATTTGGGAGAGCATGGCTACACTATCAGTTGTGCTGTAGATCCGGTGACTTATACAAACATTGTTTCTTGTCCTCAATCAAATTTGTGGTTGGATGCAATGAAAGATGTGATGCAATCTATGAAATATAATGGTGTTTGGGAGCTTGTTGAAGTACCGGAAGATTACGAACCCATAGGTTGCAAATGGATTTATAAAATTAAAAGGGATTCTAAAGGAAAAATTTAGAAATTTAAAGCTAGACTAGTGGCCAAGGGCTTCACTCAGACAAAAGGAATAGACTATGAAGTAACTTTTTCTCCAATCTCTTCTAAATATTCACTTAGAGTGATCATAGCATTAGTAGCTCATTTTGGCATGGAGTTACATCAGATGGACGTTAAAACTATTTTTTTAAATGGAGGCCTTGATGAGGAAGTCTATATAGTGCAACCTAAAGGTTTAGTAGCAGATGATTTAGGTAACTTTGTTTGCAAATTAAAGAAGGTTATTTATGATCTCAAACAAGCTTTTAGACAATGGTATTTGAAGTTTCACAATGTCATCACTTCTTTTGGTTTTGTCGAAAACAAAGTAGATCGATGCATATACTGCAAGGCCAGTGGGAGGAAATTTATTTTTCTCATACTTTTTGTAGATGACATTTTGTTTGCAAGTAGCGATATTGGATTAATGCACGAGACAAAACAAATGTTGTCAAAGAATTTTGACATGAAATACCTAGGTGAGGCATCCTTTGTTCTTGGCATTGAGATCCACAAGGATTGTTCTCGCCGTATGTTAGATTTGTCTCAGAGGGCATATGTTGATCGTATTTTGAAAAAATTCAACATGTAGCATTGCAAGCCATGAACTGTTCCTAACGTTAAAGGTGACAAGTTGAGTCTCTCACAATGTCCTCAATTAGATTTTGAGAAAGACCAAATGAAGGATATACCTTATGCTAATGCACTTGGAAGTATCATTTATGCTACAGTTTGCACCAAACTAGATATCGCTTTTGTAATATGACTTTTGGGTAGATGTTAGTCGAATCTAGGACACGATTATTAGGTTGTTGCCAAAAAGGTCTTGAGATACTTAAAAGGAACAAGAGATCATATGCTAATTTACAGATATCTCCCTGATTTGCAGCTGTTAGCATATTTAGATGCAGACTTTGCTAGCTATGAGGATGATAGAAAATTGACAATAGGATATATCTTTATGTTAGCAGGAGATGCAGTATCGTGGAAAAATGAGAAATAGAAATATATATCATCCTCTACCATCCAAGCGGAGTTTATAGCATACTTTTCTACTACTACTCAAGCTATTTGGCTCCAGAATCTCATTAGGAAATAGACCGTATTTGATTTTGTGGATAGATTCATATAATTATATTATGATAATAACTTTGATGTGTTATTTATCAATAACAACAAAAGTCTCAAGGGATCAAGCATGTGGAGGTCAAGTTTTTAACCATAAAGGAAATGGTACAAAATTGTGACATTATGGTAGAGCATATTTTCACAGATGATATGTTAGCAGATCCACTAACGAAGAGCCTTCATCCTTGTGTATTTAAGCAACATGTCATGAGCATGGACTTGTGAGAATCATTGAATATTGTCTTTTAGTGGGAGCTATTTCAGATTTGCTCTAATAAAGTTTATGTCTATATTTTATTACATTTGGTAACATTTTGATATATTTAGATTTTTGTATAGATTGTTACTAAGTTATATATATTATCTAATGAAAATCTTAGGGTATTATGTAAACCTTGAATGAAGGCTAGGGATATCAGTTATTAGCTTTGTACATATATCTCAATTACATATGAAGAAATGTTAACCATAAATATAAGACATATGTGGGTTCATTAGAACCATAAATATATTCTTTAGTGGCACGTTCGATTTCTTGTGACACTTAAGGTAAGAGAATAATGACTGACAAAAGGGATAACACATAAGATATTACTCTTTATGAGGTGTTATTAATTTGCCACACAATCATATTGAATCTATATCAGTAAAACTGAGAGTACTTATGACCATGGAAGGCTCTGATATGTATATGCAGTTACCCTCATGGTCCAATGTTTAAGACTTTATGGGATCGGATTGACTATTGAGAATTATTTCTAGATCAACATAAATGTATGCACATATGGTACAGTCTCAATTAAAATAGCCAAAGTAGGAGAATGTAAGAGTTTTCCTGATGTGGGCTATATTAATTGAAATTGTAATTTACTTTTTTTATGGAATTGACCTAATTAGGTAGGATATAAAGTTGCTTGATAGTCAAATATGGGCTTGGTTTATGTGGGCCGAGTTGGGTCCGGCCCATGATGAGAGGACCCATCCAAAACTCTATAAATAGGCTAAGGTTCCTCCTCTAATCCTCACTTTTTGTCGTTCAAAACGCATACACCCACTACCTCACATAAGGAACGTCCATAAAAGGCAGCCTCATCCCTGTTTTACCCTTTAGCTGGTCAGTACGTTGAAGACATGCTCTTCATCGATTGCAACGACCAAGGGGTAGAATTTATACAAGCCAAAGTGGATGGCACTTTAGATCAGCTCCTCCGGGGAAATCTTGACCGTGACCTTCTCAACCGCTTGTCAAAATTCCCGCTGCAAGCAGCAAACAATCCACTGGTCGTATTTTAAGCGAACAACTTCAATTGTGACGGATTAGCAATCAGCTTGAGCTTTTCTCAAAAGATAGGCGACATGTGCACCATGGCTACATTCATGAACTCGTGGGCCACTGCGTGCTAGAGCAGAATCCACGAAGTAGCCTTGCCGAATTTCGAGCTGCCATCTCTATTCCAAGTGGAAGAACCTACATTCATACAATGGCTTGCACTCCCCTTTAGGAAAGACTTGGCACTAGCTAGACTTAGATTCAGCAGCCTAGCCTTGTTGAGACTGAAAGCTGCTTCCAATGCTTCCAACTCATTGGATTCAACAACTAACAGTCTGTCGCGACCAATTTTTCGGGTGTGGACCACCTTAAATTTGGCTAATGGATTATTAAGCCTAGACTTAACTCGAGCTCTCCCAAGCCCATACCAATTCGCAACTTAGGTTCAAGTTTATAACATGCAAATGATTTTTCAATTAGGAGTCGCCACTAATCTATTTTTCTTTATCTGCACGAAGGGTGGGAGCAAGTGGTGATCCACAGGGATATAAAGGCGAGTAACATCTTGCTAGATGCTGAATTAAATGGAAGACTTGGAGATTTTGGGCTTGCGAGACTATACGACCATGGAACTGACCTCAAACGACTCACGTGGTAGGAACGCTCGGTTATCTCGCCCCTGAGCACACGCGAACCGGCAAGGCCACTAGGAACACCGACGTGTATGCGTTTGGAGCGTTTTTGCTCGAGGTAGCCTGTGGAAGAAGGCCGATAGAGCGTCGGGACCCGGAGGACGTGATATTAGTGGACTGGGTATTTTCTTGCTGGGACAGAGGTGCAATTCTCGAGGCTAGAGATCCGAGGTTGGGGGCGGAATTTGTGGAAGAAGAGATGGAGTTGGTGCTGAAACTCGGGTTGATCTGTTCCCACTCTGACCCGTTGATGAGGCCGAGCATGCGTCAAGTTTTGCAGTACTTGGAGGGTGATATTCCGATGCCGGAATTGTTGTCCATGGGCCTTTCCTCAGGCGGCTTAACGTTCGCTCATCGAGAAGGTTTTGACGATTTGGCCATGTCTTATCCGTCCTCCATGTCCAAGGCATTTACGAACTCGTCTTCTGTCGCAGAATCCCATCTCTCGGGTGGACGATGAGCCTCATGGTTTGGTTTCTAATTTAGTTCCATCCCCTGTATATGGGGAAACATCCGTATGTGCAGTAGCATCTTTATTCTCTTGTAGAAATAGATTAGCTGTAAGATAAGATCATGTTCAGATATAGAATACGTAGGCTCCATGGGTCATTCTGGCCGTAGCCCTAGTACGTGTAAGTATCAATAAAATACACGCTCTTATTTTTTCTATGGCTCAAATTAGCTACCGGCGCAGCAGCCGCCATTGGCTGCTGCTGACCTTGAGAGAGAGAGAGAGAGAGAGAGAGAGAGAGGTGGTGGCCATGTTCTCAAGTTGCAGATCAACAAAAGCGACCGAACATAGGGTTTTATAAGTGCACGTGGTGCCTATGCATTGAGTAAAATACTTCTGTCTTCCTTTTACCAGCGATGTGGTAAGCTTCAGCTCAGCTATCGCATGATGTCTGTTCCTTCACGTATCCTCTTGGGAGTCGTTGATGCAACGTACTTCGCGGCCCTCCGGCTTTGACTGGCTTTCAAGCAAGTGAACATTATTAACCTTCTCATGGCGCATTCAAGCTGAATAAGATAGACTAACATAGCCTCGGGGTCTAAGAGAATGTCTTGTAGCAAAGTTTGCGCAAGTTCAAAAACTGAAAACTGAACTCGTGGTATAAACTTGTCACGACCTAACTTCGGGTGAACCACATAAAGTTTGGCTAATAGATTACTAAGCTTAAACTTACTCAGCTTCCTCCTGCCCCATACTAATTGGACTTATGTTCAAATTTTAATATGCAATTGATTTTTGATTAGGTGAAATTCTTAATATATTTTTGTGGGTCGATTAAAACCCATGTAAAATAAATGAGATTTACTTTACTCCTATGAACTAGAGATTGTGAGTTCGGGGACTTAATTACGTTAGATTTTTCTAACGTTCTTTCGGTACTTTTCTCTCTTATTTCGAAAAAATGTTTTGCAGGCAACTTGAATTTCTACTTCCCTAACATATGAGGTGATGATGCGGGTGCGCAAATCATCAATTTAACACACAAAAAAGCAATAAATAAATTATGGGACTTACCTCGTAGTAATGAAAGCATATGCAGTGTTAGCTCAAAATTCACATAAAAAAATACAATTTGCAATAATTCAATCTTTTTTAGGATTTTCTCTTGTTTTATAAAAAATCTAATATTTATGCAATGCAATCTAACCAAATGACCTAATTCTAATGACGGACAATTTCTAATTAAATGGACCTAGAAACAAATACTAAATAACATGCATTTCATGAACCTAACTCTATATTCATGCGAATAATATTTTTGTATTTTTTATAAAAATTCGTAATTAAACATTACTAATAATAAAAATCTAACTAAAGTGAAATATTATCTATTTTAAGTTAGGAAATAGACCAATCTGAATCCTATCTTAACTTAGAAATTTATCTCGACATGCAATTTAATTCAAAGATATTATCTAACTTAGATACCATCTAAACATGCATTCTAATATAATTAGAAAGGAATCTAACTATTATATCATGCAATTTTATCTAGGAAATCAATTCTAATATGCAAATGTAATCTTTTTTGTATTTTTGGGATAAATAAAGCAATTAAAAGATGAGCACCAAATCATTCACGGTCATCAAAGATATTATCCATTGTTCGAATTTGAAAACGACATCTAATCAACTTGATTATTTTGCTAAAATCAATAAATTGATCTTAAGCCTTAAAGATCAAGATATCAATTTTATTCCCGCGTGATTAATTATTCCATCTAAAGCCTTATAGATGGAATAAAAAATCGGTATGTGGTTACGAATTAGGCACTAAACCCTAATTGAAAATACACCTATCATTTAAATATGCATGTAAGTTATTGAAAAGCATGTATTATGTAATAAAATATCAAAATCAAATTTATATAAGATAATTACCTAATTCCGTAAATAATATTACCAATTTTGAATTCAATGGAATTGGCTCGACGGATGACCGGCGGTGGCTCACGGGCGAGGCTTGGCACAATGAAGAGATGCTATGACACCAAGGGTCGCTAGACAGGTGGTGCAGATGTGGGAGGAGCGTCCAAGGGCTGCCACCTGCAACTTCTCTACATTGGACTTTGATCCAAACAAGAACCAACGACGTGATTCACGGTGACCAGCAAGGCTACGGCGATGCATAGAACAGCAATGGAAAGAGGAAGACGGCGACACCCAAGGAGTGGTAACTCCGGTAGGCTTTGATAAGCGGCTCTCCAAAACTGTGAGGGCTTCGTCACAGCTGCTGCGCAAACGGACTCACTGATGCTTGCTAAGTTCCTGCAAGGGTCGACTTGAACAGCTGTGCGATGTTGGAAAGAGCTGCAAGGGAAAGTTCAGGTGCGGCAGATTTGCTGGCTGATCGCGGATGCTGAGCTGCTACGCTGGTAGGGCGTCCAGGAGGAGCTGGGCAGTCTAGGAAGCTGCTGGGACGGTCGGAGACACTGCTGCAGGGACAAATCTGGCGCTGTGATGTCTCCAGGACTGTAGAAGCGTTCGTGCGAAGTGACTGCAGTGACTGGTGGCTCACGGCCGGTGGCTTAGCTGTGCCAAGAAGCTGCTGGAATGTCACTCGAAGGTTACTGGCACTGCTGGGACTCGATGAGGATGGCGGAGGTGGAGTGCTGCAGCAAGGAAGTCGAGGTGGCAGCTGGTTCTGTCCCTGTCGGAACAGCAGCGATCAGCGGCAGTGAACAGAAACAGCTAGTCGTTTGGAGGCTGGGATGCGGTGGCTCGTCAACACGCGGGCGGCTCGTCGTCGAAGAGCCAGCAAACACCATGGCGAGGGAGTGTAGCACGGGCGGGAGCGACGCGAGCAGCAAAGACGTCGGAGCGGCGAGCAGTGTCGGGGCGTCGTCGAGCGGTGCGTCGAGAACAAGGCAGCGGCTCGAGGCGGTGGGAAGCGACGGCGTCGGCTTGGTTGAGCAGCGACAGCGATGGCAAAGCTCGGGCTTGATCGAGCAGCAGCGGCAGTAGACGGAGGAACGGCAGCCGCGGGCGAGACCGGCGGAGCGGCGGTGGCGGAGGTGCGGTGGCTGGCAGCCGGACGTGGGCGGCGTAGGGGCGCAGGAGCAGCGGCGGCCGGAGGGCGGCAGGAGGAGGCATGGCGGACGCAGACCGGCAGAGCACGAGCGTCCGCCTTTTTTTTTCTCTCTCTCTCTCTCTCACCCGTCCACTCACGTCACTTCTCTCTTTCTGTTCTTTGTTCTGCTCCCCTGTTTCTTCAGCAAAGGACACCAGCCCTTTTTGACATTTTCCCTTCCCACAAAAGATTTTTTTTTCTTGAAGTTTTTTTTAGTAAAAGTAAGAATTTATAAATAGCTTTAACCAACTATATTAAAAAACTGGCGCTAAAATTTTTCACTCAAAATGACAATGATTCATAATGAGCGGAAGGGAGCCGATGTAAAAAAAAACCTCCCAAAATAGCGGAGAGCCGAACAAATTACCACGAGAAAACAAGCCAAAATAGGGAACAAGCAAAGGCTAGACGACACTAAGCAAGAGAATTGAAGATGGAAGAGTCAAGCTCCCAACATCGCTAGAGTCTCCTATTCCTAGTGTTGTCCGCGGTAAGCGCCTTGTCCTTGACTACTTTGAAGGTAAGCGCCTTTTTCCTCTTGAATTTTGAACTCAAAGAAATTGAAGGAAAAAGCATCCTATTTCTGTCGTGTAGAAACCTTTCTATAAGTGAGTGGACTAGGGCTTTTTCAAATCAACATCCACAAAGATCACCTCCCAAATGCAATATTCTTCACCAATTTTATCACGTATTGCTAAAGATTCAAGATTGCAATGAGATTTTTCTCAAATTTCAAATCTTACAAAGATGAGCTCACAGATCACTTGGTCATATTACTGAAAATATCAAATCTCTATTTCTCACAAGATAATTTTCGGTCATCAAAATAATGGGTTTTGGCTAATTTGCTCTCTTCGTGGGCCTAATCGAACTTGTCAAATTAAAGCTCTAAACTATCAAGTTGAACCCATCCATCGCCGGTCTAATGCAAATAAAAAAATATATATTAATCCCTAATTTTTTAATGCGATAAATAACTAAATGGATTACCAAAATTTAGGTGTCAACAAAACTACTAGGTTTTTATAATATGAACGAACCTCTCGATTTGGTGATAAATAGAAAAGTGTAAGGGAATTTTATCTTGATAAAATCTAGTTATGGGTACGTGTTTTGCCTTTGCAAGGCAACATAATTGGCATGGGAACATCCTTTAATTAATATTATTTTTTTGGAAAAATAATTAATACCACGATTGTTGATAATGTTTATTGTTTTTCTTAAATATAGAGTAGCCTTATGGGTTAATTTTATGGAGTCAAACAAGCTCCGATCTTCACAAATTAGTCGATAAGGAACAATATGGAGATGAAAATGTGGAAAACAATTGTCCCACGTTGCCCGCCTAGAAGTGGAAATCTCAAAGCTTGTATCTTCTATAAAAAGCAAAACTTGTGGGGAGAAGGGTCGGGGTTTTATAATTATGCAATAAATATAATGGAAGTCTTAAAATTTGTCAAAAAAGTGTAATTGAGTCAAAATTTTCAAAAAGTAGAATTAAGTCATAAAACTTATAAAAAAAAATGCAAATAGGTCCTAAAACTTATCATATTGATTCAATGAAATTCTTCCATCGATTGTAACTTTTGAAAGTTTTAGGATTTAATTATACTTTTATTACAAGTGTTAAGATTTCTTGTGTACTTATCCATATAATTATTGTTGCTACTATTATTATTGTTACATATATTGCTACCAAAAATTACAAAAATAAAATAGACTAAACCAAATAAAAATATATTTCTTTCTAAAAGTGGCACACGGGTTAATCAGTAGGGCGAGCAGGGCTGACCCCTTTGCTCATTTCATGTGGAGCCGGTAAGGTAGATGATTAATGCCACTTATGTTACTTTAGGAATGAGAATCTATCGTTAGAATTTCCATGTTTGCAAGATCCAGTTTCAAGATAAATCTTCTATTCTAATACGAGAGGTGCAGCATTGACCTCGAGTAATCCAATTTCAAGCTTCACGAAACGAAGTGTTAACGTACTACATTTAAGGTGTCATCTTACGTTGATTTGTTACGCACTTCTTGAAATGCATAAAACATTAATAGTATAATCGCATAAATTGATAAACCTTGAGTGTCACATTCAATGATACAACTTTCCATGAATACCATGTGGATAAAAATTGGTTGGGCCTCATATTTTATTCGAGGCCCGAAACTTCACATATAAGCCCAATTCATGCATTATTATATTTTGTTTTTCTCTTTCATCTCGGTTATGTCTAACTCAATAATCGGATGATCCTCCTAAGGGAAAACGCACGAGGGCATTCTCTCTTTGTGGGGGCGTAGATCCGACCAGCGGAGGCTTTCGTCATCATCGAACATTGGCCGAAAACAATTAGAGCCATCCATCAAAAACTAATATGGCTAAATTCGTTGGGCTTGATGAGATATTGTTCCACATAACTTGATAACGAGTCATATATATCCTTTATATTTTTGTGGTATTTCTCCACTTATCAGTTTAAGCTTTTAAATTAGACATTCTAACATGGTATTAGAGTTAGTACTATCACTTTCAAACATACGTCTATCTTGGATTGAATTCTCCCATGTCCTTTTGAGTTGAAGAGGGGAGCTTTGTGGTATCAAGGGGAAGAGTGAGTGATGCAAAGATATCATACAACTAGTTTGTAGGAGTTGCGTCGGGTTACTTGTGTTATAAGTCCTGGAGTGGAATAAATACCTTAATAGAGGATCTCTGAAGGCAGGGTTGTTCTTTTGCGTATAAATTGGTCGGTAACTAGAAACACTCTTTTGATTAAGTCATGTTAAACAAAAACTAATTATTGTACTGAAGTGTTCAATATGATTAAAAAAAAAATGACAGATGTAAAGGAAGTTTTGAGATACATGTCCTAAAAGCCCATGAAAGTGGCTAGTATGATTTGGGAATGAAGTGCCGGGAGTTTTAGGTCTATCACTGATATTGTCCAATTATTTTTGGTGTTACTAGAGTCTTTGACCCTAATTTGCGTTGGATTCGAGGCACCACGCATGCAAGTGAGCTACATTGGCCAGTCTATATCACTAATATCTCGTCAGTTTGTTTAAACATTTTTTTCCCCAAAGAACGTCAGTTTGTTTAATTCAAGTGCAACAATTGTGGCTTGGATTATTGTGCAATTCTTATTTTACTTTGATTTGCATATTGCATATGTGGCAACAATTATATATTTGACTTGTGAAATTTTTCGAGTTTATTTACACGGACAGATAAATATATTTGAAAGCTCAATCAAGAGCAGTCAACTTTTTTTTTTTTTTTTAATCTATGTACGATGCAAACGAGGATTAAGGACCAAAATCATATTTAAGTTTATAGACTAAAATATCTTCACTTAGAATTTCAAAAAAGGTGGCCTTAATTCCACACCTCAAATAACTAATTGGATCTTTATTTAGTTTAATTGACTAAAACTCCCATTAAAGAAATCTATCTATGCGAACCTAATTCAACCCACAAGATGCAAGATCTCAAAAGGAAAAAGAAAATTCACGTCACTACAAATACTTTCAAGTTGAGCTAGGAACAGAAATGACCAGGTATTGCAAAGCATTGGTTCAACAACATAATGTTTAACATCCGTCAGGTTTCAAGTTTAGAGGTGGCAGACTTCAATCAAGAAGCAAGTGGTACATTGATTTGCACTCTATCGAAAGAGTGCAAAATTAAAGAGAAGAGTACGATGCTTTATTAGAAATCTTATCACATGGCTTTGAAGTCCACGGCAAGTGTATACTGATGTAGCTGTAGCGTTTCCCTTTCTCCAAGCTCAAACCAGGGGGAAGCCTTTCTCCATGAGGCTTTCGATGTTGTCTCGTACACTGACTTCCAAACGAGTAAACGTAGCGCCCAAGCCTTTCACTTTTTCCCTTGATACCCTATAAGCCGACACAAGAGGTCCGTTGCCTTCGCACCTGCATACATTTCAAATGATTCGGGCAAGTCGGTTAAGTCAATAAGGATGAAATATGACCTATTGGAGTTTTGCTCATAGGATAGAACGGACTTTTCTTGTGAAGTTGAAGAAAAAATTAGGGACTAACCTTTCAGGGAGGTGCAGTGTGGGATAAAGCCATGTTACGAAAGGCGAACGGTCGAACAATAATATAGACAGAAGAAAAAAATAAAACAGACACCAAGTTTACATGGTTCGATCGTAAAGACCTATGTCCACGGGGAGAGCAGCAACGAATTTCACTATAGATCAAGCGATACAAGGTCAACTAAGCAAGTTGAAAAAGAGATGGTTGAATCAAAATAATTCCCTTTAAAGTTTTATTTCTGTCAGAGGGCAATATGAATGTTTTATCATGTTCCACCAACACACTAAAAGGGTTATACGATATATCGGGTGTGGAAGTAGGCCAACATTTTTATTGGCAAATAGGAGGTTTTCAAGTCCATGGCCAAGTCCTTATTACTTCTTGGGTTGTAATTGCTATCTTATTAGGTTCCGCCAATAGTATTTGCAATTTGTGAGGGTCGTTCTAGCTATATACGAAATCCTTGATTAATAATAAGATAAATAAATTATTTTTTGAACTTCATAAATTTCTAGAATCGGTTACTACTCTTGAATCGCATAAAAGAGATCCAAATTACTGTGGATATTATGTGATTAATTCGTATCCAAAATAGAAAATTCAACTAAGCAAGTCGAAAAAGAGATTGTTGAATCAAAATAATTCCCTTTAAAGTTCTATTTCTGTCAGAGGGCAATATGAATGTTTTATCATGTTCCACTAACACACTAAAAGGGTTATACGATGTATCGGGTGTGGAAGTAGGCCAACATTTCTATTGGCAAATAGGAGGTTTTCAAGTCCATGGCCAAGTCTTTATTACTTCTTGGGTTGTAATTGCTATCTTATTAGGTTTCGCCACCCTGCTGCCTACTTGAAAGAGAGATGTCCTGAACCACTAGATGATAGGGGCATACTTGCCCGACCGCCATCATACTATATTATGCTCATGGTATAGTATGAATAGTTTTTTGAAATGTCAATATAATGGAATGGTCCGACTAGACCCGAAAGATCTTTGTCTTTCAAAATTCCATAAAATTTTGGAATTCGGAGTTATATTCCTAAATCATTCATTCGAATCACCATTCTATAAATAAATCTATCTTGAATTCTATAAAATAGAATGAATATCTTATGGATTCATTATTCAATTTAAATATTAATTAAAACTGAAAATAAGAAAAAAATAAGAATTTTTGAAGGAAAAAGTCACGAAAAACTCGAACTTTGCCCAAAGTGATACATTTACCCCAAACTTTTTTTGTGACGTGAAAAACCCCAAACTTTTCAAATTGTGACACATTTACCCCCATCAAGGGCATTTTTGTCTTTTTATTCTTTTTTTTTCATTTTTCATTTTTTCTTCTTCCGGGCGGCCGGAGGAAGCCGGCGTCGGCGAGGTCGTCCTCGCCGGACGTAGGCAAGGGTAGGGTCACCCTCGCCGGCGTCGGGCGGGGTGCCCTCGCGCATCCGGCGAGGGCGGGGACACCCTCGCTCGACGCGGGCGAGGGCGGCCCTCGCCGGCGTCGGGCGAGGACGGCCATCGCCAGATCCGGCGAGGGTAGGGACACCTCGCCCGACGCGGGCGAGGGCGGCCCCGCCGGCGACGGGTGAGGACGGCGGGGACACCTCGCCGACGCAGCGAGGACGGCCCTCGCTAGATCTGGCGAGGGCACCCCTCGCCCGACGTAGGCGAGGATGGCCCTCGCCCAATGACGGCGAGGGCAGCCCTAGCCCAACGCCGGAGAGGGCAGCCCTCATCGGACGTCGGCTTCCCTCCGCCGGTCAGCCGGAGGAGGGAAGAGAGAAGAAAAAAAATGAAAAAAAAAATGAAAAAAATTTTAAAAAATGAAAAGACCAAAATGCCCTATAATTTTGGGGTAAATGTGTCACATAACAAAAGTTCAGAGTTTTTTATGTCACAAAAAAGTTTGGGATAATGTGTCACGATTGGCAAAGTTTAGGGTTTTTCACGTCACAAAAAAAGTTTGGGGTAAATATGTCACTTTAGGCAAAGTTCGGGGTTTTTCGTGGCTTTTTCTCATTTTTAAATGAAATGAAAATAAATGAAAGAAAAAAAAGAATTCTTACCAAAAAAAAAAATAATAAAAAGAAATAGAAGTAATACGAAGTAAGTATCCTTTCAGGAAGTGATTGGTTTGCCTGGAAAAGGGGTTAAACTCCAGTTCTTCCACTTTCATTCATTGATTCACTCCTTCTTCATATGAGATAGAAGTATCTTTATCTCACAACAAGCTAGGATAGCCTTTCTTGCTACGGTTTGAGCAGCAAATGGTGTCCCCCTTCTTATACCATTGAGTCCACAAGTACCGGCGGAGGACCAAGAAATTACCCGACCCTGTACATCTGCAATAGTCATAATGGTGTTGTTGAAACTTGCTTGAACATGAATAACTTCTTTTGGTACACACTCGAGTCGCTTAAACACTCTCTCGGTGTTTTCCAAGCCCCAATTACACCAAATAACGCACGCAGTGTTTAACTCAAAAAATCCTCAAGAAATAATCTCTCAATCTTACAAAGGAATTACATGCAAATCTTACCACAATATTTAATCTGCTTGAATACTAAATCTTTTTGGATGTAATTCACGAATAAGAACAACAAAGAAAAAATCCCTCCCAAGCATTCGACGACAAGATGGCGCTTCAAGACCAATTCTTCATGATCAACCTCCTACCACCCACGGCCACAAGTCTATATATATATATATATATATATATATATATATAAGTGAGACTCTTATTCTTTTTCCGACTTCTCATATGATTATGTTTCCTATCTTGAACCAAAACATATCTCTGTAGATTTTAAACAAAATCCAAGTCCTAGTCAAAGTTGGACTTTCCTATTTTAGCGGCCAAATTCTCCAACGCAGACTCGAATTTTGGGAAGTTGATCTTCGGATCTTCTTTGCTCAATTTCGAACGTCCGCAACATATCTAATTCGGAAAATTCGAAATTTTACATTGGGTTCAAACTAGAGAAATATTTTAACAATCTCCACATTGGCTCGACGTTTGAGCCAAGTTGCAATCGCTTCGCAAAAATTCAAACTCTGTCGCTACTTTCCCATAGCCTCCGATGGGCTCAACCTCCACAGATATTATCCAAGTCCAAGCCTCGTTTGAACTTTGCCATAACCGAGGACCTCATCAGAATACCAACTCCACATGCACTTTTAATTGCTCCGCAATGATTTTCCGACGCAACCTCCTCAACCACAGATAAAGCAAAACTATTATTGCATCCATATTCGTGTTGATTACTTTGCTAGTACCTGTATATGCTACCTCAGGAGTTTCTGGTTGCAACTCCACCTCAAGCTGAACACCGTTTAGATTCGTTTGAACATTGCTATAATCACTCCTAGCTAGAAGTACTGGAGACTCGTCAAACGTAACTTCTCTGCTAATAATAGGTGAATTTAACTCCGAGTACCACAATCGATAACCTCTCTCACCTCGTGCATAGCCTATGAATATACACTTTCTTACCCTTTCATCGAGCTTACCATCACTCGCTCGAACATCACACGGGCAACCAAATATTCTAATAATAGAATAATCAGCAACATTACCTGACCACACATCTTCAGGAGTTTGATATCTAATCGCAATCGATGGGGATCTATTCATCAGGTAGCACGCTGTACTTAGCTCATCTGCTAGGAATCTCCTAGCCATACCAACACTAAAGAGCATGTTATGGGCTATCTCTAATAATATTTTGCTCATTAATTCCGCAACATATCGTGGTTCATCAGCATTAGTGCGGTGTTTTGTGCATAATTCATTTAACAGCTTCGAGCAAAACTTCATGCTACTGTCAGTTTGCACATGCTTGATCGTCTTACTAGTCTCCTTTTCTATCAAAGCTATCAACTACTTGATCCTAACAACAGTGTCAAACTTGTGCCTAAGCACAAATACCCACGTCTTCATCGAGTAGTTATTAACAACTGTTAGCATATATCTAGCATTCTTCCTTAAAGGAAACTGCGACAACCTGCGAACATTCAAGTGAATTAATTCTGCAATTTCCATGGTTTCTTTGATAGTTGAACTGAACTGCACTTTCCGTCGTTGATCTAAATCACAGCACCTGCATACATTCAGTTCGTTAGAAACATAACCACATAGTGGATTTCTTTCACTTAAAACCTTCAGGCTTCTCTCGCCAATGTGCCCCAAACGCATATGCCGCAATTCAGACTCTCGAACAGATGCATCCGATGTCTCCGCAACGAAATTTTTCACCGTCTCACCTTGAAGCTCATATAGGCTATTGTGCTTGATTCCTTTCATTATTATCAAAGCACCTTGAATAATTTTCAGAATACCACATTCTGAAATATATTGATACCGAGTTGAATCCAGGGCATCAAGGAAATTAAGTTCTTCTTCAACTCTAGAACATGCCTTACTCCAGTCAATGTCCTCACAATACCATCATGCATTCTAATTTTAACATTGCCAACACCGATGACATCGCATTCAACATTGTTCCCCAATTACACTTTACTATTATCCATGCATTGATAAGTAGTAAACCAGTTTCTATTTGGTATAACATGAAAAGAACAACCAAAATCTATAATCCATCCATCAAACGATGAATCATTAGTGACAGACAAGACATAATCAGCACTATCAGCTACAGCTGCAACATTATCTGCAAAATCAACTATAATTTCCTTACCCTTCTCATTCTTTAGCTTAAGGCAATTCCTTCTAAGATGCCCTCTCTTGCCACAACTTCAATAGACAACATAAGCAATCTTAGATTGACTAGGCCTGTTCATATTAGTACTACTCTTACTCACACGTGTTCTAAATCTTCCTCTATTTTCACCTACTAAAGTAGCAGATATAGGTTTGTTAGATTCTTTTATATGGATGTCCTCGCTCAGAATCAAATCTCGAAACCTATCAATCGTCAAACTTGTTGATCAAGAGGAATTACTAACAGCAGTAACGGTAGTATTCCAACTATTAGGCAATGGGGATAACAGAATTAAAGCACGTATCTCATCTTCAAAGTCAATCTCAACTGAACTCAATTGACTAACAATCACATTGAATTCATTGATATGATCTGCAACTGACGCATCTTCGCTCATCTTCAAATTAAACAGACGTCACATTAAATAGACTTTATTGATCGCAGAGGGCTTCTCGTACATATCTGATAGGATTTGTATCAAATCAGTAGCGGTCTTCTCCTTCAAGATGTTAAATGCGACGTTACGAGCCAACGTTAGCCGAATAACACCCATAGCTCGTCTATCCAGCAAATCTCAATCAGCTTGCTTCATCGACTTTGGTTTTTCCCCAGATAAGGCCAAGTGTAGTTTCATCTGGTAAAGATAATCTTCAATTTGTATCTTCCAGAAACTAAAATCCTTCCCATCAAATCTATCAATTCTCACTTTTACTTCTTCTGTTGCAATCGATTGGCTTCAACTTAGCCAAACCTGGCTCTGATACCAATTGTTGCAAAAATGCGAGCGATCGAACAATAATATAGACAGAAGAATAAAATAAATTAGACACTAGATTTACATGGTTCGGTCGTAAAGGCCTACGTCCACAGAGAGAGCAGCAATGAATTTCACTATGGATCAAGCGATACAAGGGGATTACACACTTGAGTCGCTCAAACACTCTCTCGGTGTTTGCCAAGCCCCAATTACACCCAATAACGCATGCAGTGTTTAGCCTCAAAATTCTTTAAGAAATAATCTCTCAATCTCACGAAAGAATTTACACGCAAATCTTACCACAAGATTTAATCTGCTTGAACACTAAATCTTTTTGGATGTAATTCACGAACAAAAACGACAAAGAAAAAATCCCTCCCAAGCACTCGACGACAAGATAGCGCTTTAAGACCAATTCTTCATGATTAACCTCCTATCACCCACGGCCACAAGTCTATATATATATAAGTGAGACCCTTATTCTTTTGCCAACTTCTCATATGATTTTGTTTCCTATCTTGAACCAAAACATATCTCTGTATATTTTATACAAAATCCAGGTCCTAGTCAAAGTTGGACTTTTCTATTTTAGCGGCCAAGTTTTCCAATGCAGATTCGAATTTTGGGAAGTTGATTTTCGGATCTTCTTTGCTCAATTTCGAACGTCCGCAACATATCCAATTCGGAATATTCAGAATTTCACATTGGGTTCAAACTCAAGACATATTTTAACAGTGCAAAAGCTTCAAGACATCGTGATGGTGAATGGTTTCTCCTACTAGACAGTATCTACCACTAGCTGATGGGTTTTCAAGAGCTAGGATATGCATGAGTGCAACGTCCCCGACATCAACAAAAGTGAAATACTTGAAGGGAAGTTGAACTCCTGCATTATATTCAATTACTCTGTGAAATTAGAATAAGTGATGCGCTCTTCATTAGGAGAATTAGTAATCACATGCGGATTGTCTTTCTATCACATACATAAAATGGGATTATGATTAATTGTTTGTAGATTATTCATCATCTTATTGACATGTGCTGCAAGAAATATTTCACTTCATCGCAAAAGACACAATCAATATACTCTCATCAACATCAAAATAAATACCATTGATGAGGTTCGGTATAATCTATGCTGAGAGATCGACAGTAGGCTGCAAGAGAGGGCCAATCACATGTCCTGGATTTATCACGACCAGGTCAATCCCATTCTCATTAGTGAAATCCCAAGCTGCCTTCTCCGCCAAGGTTTTGGAAAGCTGATACCAGAGCTGAAAAGGAGCAAAACCACATCACTACTATGAAAGAACTCTTGCGCCACTCATGGACTTAATTGATTCCAACCTGACACCAATTTGTTTTGCCTCATCTGCCTTTCCACAAAACCAACTTCTAAGGACTAGAGAATGGACTTATTCATGACGGATTACTTAAAATCTCATCCATGGGAAGCTTTCGAGTGATGCTCCTATGTTGGAAAAATTGGGTGCAAACATGTGCGAGAAAGGTCAAGGACTTAATCAAATAGGCAAAGAATAATCCAGTAAGGCGAGGGAGACAGACAGCTCACTTACAGACCTTTGATTCCTCACAGATTGCCGGATTAGAGAACCATGTCTCATCGAGTACCACACCAGAGGTTAGGGGTCGTCCGGTGTACACAACTGCAGCCATGGAGGATGTTATGACCACTCTATTGATAGAAGGGAACTTTGCACATGCTCTAAGGACATTTAGTGTCCCTCTGACTGCGGGATCAACTAATTCGCTCTACAATATGTAAGGAACGGAGTCCCATAAGAACGATCTTTTGTCGAGTCACCCAAGAATTACTAGATCAATCTAATATTTTGATTATTACCTGAAAGGGATAAAGGGAAACAAACTACAATTTCGAAAAATATAGTAACATTCCATCAATTGAAATGCATAGAAGAACAACAGATGACCGCGGTACACAAGAACCTGGGGATCAGAAGCTGAGAGGAGGACAGGTGATGCTGTATGAAAAACAGCTTCGCACCCATTGACAGCTGAGGCAAAGGACCCTTCTTCAAGCAAATCCGCTTTGGTCTCTCCTTAGCACCTTCAAGGGCTCGCAAGTGTCGCGATAGAGAATTCAAAAGTCCAAGGGCGTCAGCAGAGTAGAGCATGAAAACGAAGTTCTAAAAACTTACCGGGATTGCGTACAATCGCTTTGACTGTGTAGCCACGCTGAAGCAATAACTTCACAAGCCAGGATGCGATGTAACCGGACCCTCCGGTCACGCCCACCACCTTGTCCCCAGTACTCATCTCTCCTCTCCTCTCCTTTGCTCTCCTGGGAATTGAAATCTTGAATTGGGTCTTCGGATGGATGATAGTGAGTGCAACACATACATAAGGAAAAAGAACTCTCTTTCATGGCAGGCAGAATACATTTAACTATTTTAAAGGTTATTTAACTGACCGACGTGTTTGATGAGGCATTGATTTTGCTTGCATTAACTCTATATTAGAAAAATACGACCAAAAAAAAAAAAACCTACTATTAGAACACACGGGTCGGGAAACTGTCAATGACCACCTAATCTTTTAGTCTAAACTTAAACGGGTTATATTGAGGTCTATTGCTATGTTTATTCAATATATTCTAATGAATTATTTAAAGCTAGGATCTTCCCGAGGTGTACTAGACAATGTCATGCTACATTGGCCTTTTTTTGTTTTGTTTAGTCATTATAGATGGGGTTTTTCTCATATCCATGTGTTAGCTTTAAGAAGGGTATACTAAATTAAAGAGCGGTGTTCATCGAATAGGAAAAAACTCAACCGAGAATGGGAGAAAACATAGACTCATAAGCCGATTCTCTCCTTTTGCAAGACTTGACGTATCTTAGGAAATGGATTGGGTGGTTTCTTTCTGTAACATTAGATCTATGCTCGGCAAACTCAGTTGTTGAAACCGCGTTGAAATTCCAAAATAGGTTCTTCATGGGCAATTGGACATCATGAGGTATGCAATTGCTATGCCTGCGAGAAATCGTTAAGGATATATGTTACATAGAAACGTCTCTGTGTTTCAAGAAAAGTGATGTAATATCTTTGTGTTTCAAGAAAAGTGACTCCTGATAAATCGCAACACTAGTTGATGCTTTGTAGTTAGGTTTTTTTTTTTTTGGTCATAGATGCTTTGTTGTCAGTTTGCCGACTAAACAATTTACCCTAAACTTCAGATATAAGCTCCATGAATTATTATATTATGTGAATACCGTTGACTTTGTGAGGGCCTGCAGGGTGCAAGGCCCAAAGGTGGACGGTCCACACTTGGAAAGTTAGTTCTTTCACCCACACCATATAAATTATATAGCATCCCCTCACAGAGGTATAACCTAATAATCCTAACCACTTTCTTTTCTCCCCCATTCAGATATATTTAACTTAATAGTCCACTGATGCTACAGAGGGAAAACCCAGGAAGATTTTCTCTCTTGTGGTGCGCATATACAACCACCGAAGGAGGTCGTTATCTTCGAAGCCTGACCCAAAAAATCATGTATAAACAATGGAGCCGTCTATCGGAACTGATATGGCTAACAAAAATAGGCTATAAATTGATGTCAGCCTTACATGTCCAGGAAGCGCGTAGGGTTCTCTAAGTAAATTATAGAGATCTGACAAAGCTCGTGAAGTTTTAGATTCTCAAAAGTGAACAAAATGTTTCATACCCCTGGATTCTTTTTATTCTATTAGTAGCTCACTTCAGGTTATCATACCAGATAATCAAGGTTCTATAAACCTAGAATTTTGCAAAAAAATTTCTTTCCCATTACCAAGTCAGAAGTGGCAAGGACTTCTCTTAAGTGAGAAAAGCGAGAAAATATTAGGTGATATAGTCTATCTAGAGGGATTAGAGGTGCTGCACATGGCCTATATTATCAACATGAATGTAGCAATGAGTGATTCATAGTTGTTAAAGATTGTTAGGGATTTATCTAAAATAATTTTAATATTAGAGATATTTTGGTAATTTTATTGATTCTTTCTATCTCTCAAAATTATGGAAAATTGTCCAAAAATCCTAGACTTACTTTACTTTTGCCAATCTAGTCCTAAACTTTTCAATTTTGTCAATTCAATCCGAAACCTTTTCGCTTCTTGTTAATTCAGTCTATTTGACCAATTTTGGTGGGAAATTGCTGACGAGACGATTGGCACGTGACAAATTTGTAATAATATTTTGAAATTTTTATGGTCTTTTCTTCCTTTTTAATTTTTTAATTTTTTAATTTTTTAATTTTTGCTTTCTTTTGGGGGTATTGGGATCTAAGGTCGGCAAGGGTTGTCGCCAACCCTCATTGGCTACGGTGCAAGGGCCACCAAGCCTTTGCCTCGCCAAATCTAGGGAGGGCATTGTAGCCCTCACCATTTTTGGGCTCGAGCTCGCACGCCTTCACTTTTGCCGGCGAGGGTGTCATGACCCTCGCCTAGTGCTAGTGAGGGGCATGACGCCCTCGCCTAGAGCCGATGAAGGTTGGCTAGCCCTCGCTTGTGGCTGGCGAGACTTGGCCGGCAACAACTCTCGCCAGCACTAGATCCAAAAAACAAAAACAAAAAAAAAACAAAAAAAGTTTAAAAAGAAGAAGAAGAAACAATAAAAAATTCAAACTATTATTAAAAAAGTATCACGTTAATACCGGCCGTCCACGTCAGCAATTTCTGACCAATTTGGCTGGATAGACTCAATTGGCAAGAAGTGAAAAAGTTTAGGATTTAATTGGTAAAATTGAAAAGTTTAAGACTGAATTCACAAAAGTGCACAGGTTTAGAACTTTTTGGACAATTTTCTTCTCAAAATTGCATACATGTCTCCATTTGATTGTGCATATATTTTGATTGATATGTTATTTTACATAGTTATATCATAAAACCTAGAAATATGTTGATGTACTTTTTATTACACACATCGAAATATATAGAAAATATCACAATTCTCTATTCCACTTTATTATTCTTAACTTGGTATTAGAGCCATTGTCTTATATGGAAGTGTGACATATTGAATTTCGACCCGTCTCGAATATATGAAATGGGCTTTTCGTAGACACACCTATGGTCATTTTTCTCTGAGTTGGCCACTCACGAGTTAACTGATCTATCAGGTGAAGCCATTAAGGAATGTAAACGTGGCAGACTTGAGAATTCGATCAGAAATCGACTGCTCGACCGTGATAATTGGCAAAGGTCAATACGACACCGTTATAATTAATTAGTGATCGGATGTAGGTCGATTCAATGGAAGCACGCAATTGAATTGTGGGTGATTCCGCATGATTGCAAAATTCGCATCGAACGACACTAACCCGATTTTCTATCAATTCTATACTCGGTACCCGTAATTGAAACCTTGAGATTTTTACGACAACCAAGAGTCGCCGACGAGTCGGAAATGCACAAACGTGAATTGAAATTTATCGACCACGGGTCAAATGCGATAAAATCCCTAAAAGTTACTCGGTAAATTAGGCCGCACTAAAATCGTATCCGGTCGATTTTAACCATGAAACTGAATTTGGTTTTGGAAATCGAATGTTCGAACGTGTCACGATTTATTTTTAGGACCTCGTAACACCTTTCGGGAAATTTCCGTCGAGTCCGGAAATTGGCAAAAAAATCAAAATCGGCAAATTAAAATCAAGGAAATTCATATGGGCTAAATTAGAGGGATTTTGGGCTGCCAAACTGGTTTCATTTGTGAAGAATTGGAGGGAAATTCGTAGGGGCTGTTGCCATGAGACTTTGGCCACCAAAAAGAGCTTGTTTGTGAAGTTTTGGGAGGGAAAATTGCCATTGATGAAGCTTTGACAAAATGGGCATGAAGACTTTGTGGCACAAGTCATGAGTGCCTAGATATTTCACTTGGATGGCCATTGGTGGACTTTCATGGCCCTTATCCCCCTCTCTCTTCCTTCTCTCTTCCCTCTCCCCCCTTGGTGCGAGAACCCCCTAACCGACCCCTGCTTCTGCTTTCCTTTTCTTCTTCCTCACTTCTTCCTTGTTGCAACATACTTCAGCTTCTACTCAGCCGAACCAGCAGTTCACCGTTCCAGCCTTCATGCCAGTGCCAGCCAGGAGCTTGTGACCAGCTGACTGCTCCCACTGCCGCTTGACTGCCCGTCCTAGCTCCTCATTGTCTCTATCTGCCCATCACTGCTGCCGTTTGACTGCCCGGCTCAGCCGCTCCACCTTTGGTCGACCAGCAATCGCCGTAGCCAGCCACACCACCGCCTATTCTAGTCGTGCCGTCCCCACGTCCAGCTCGTCGTCCGAGCTTCGCCTCAGCCCAAACCGACCGGCCACAGAACCAGCTTGACCAGCCCAAGCCATAGGCTTGTAAGGCTGTTTTCAGCCTCGTCCAGCCCTCCATTGGAGACACCGTAGTCACGGTATCTCACCACCGTCGCGCTGCCGTTGCCGTGAACCCGTCGCCTCACTAATCCGATGAGTTAACGCTTTAATCTTGGATTAGGAAGTTAATTGTACTTAGTGGATTAATTTAGGCTTAATTAAGGATTAGTGGTTAGTTAGTTAGCATAACTAAGTTAGGTTAGTTAGTTACCTGGACTAATTAGTTAGGTGGTTAGTTAGGTTAGTTAGTTAACTTAATTAGATTAATGTACTTAGTCTAGTTAAATTAGTTTAGTTAGCTCAATTAGGTTAGTTCAGTTAGCCTATTTAAATTAATTAAGTGATTTAGTTTAAATAATTTATAATTTATTTAATTAATTATAATTAGCGAAATTGTGCCAAGATAGCCGGTTAGTGGAATTTTACGCGATCGTTATGGTTGAATTGATTTGTGAAATTGATTGCTAAATTATGCAATTGAGTGCTTGGTGATGATTTTTGAATTATTATTGCTAAAAATTGATTTTATGGTATTGAATTAGAAAAATACCGGGTGTCGGTTTTTGACGCCAAAAATATTTTATATAGTATATAAAATTGTGGAATTTTGAAATGAGAGTGTACCGCGCTTACTGGTTCGATTTAAATGCATGACCATGTACGATTATTTTATTGGAATGACTTTTAATATGAAGAAAATTGACCAAGTCAATTATTTAAAATTGAGGCATTTGAGTGCAAAGCATGATGTCCTTGACCGAGGATAGATGTGCGTGTGATCACTTAAGTACCTTGATGCGTTTACGCGGGACGATGCCCGATTAAGTTCGGATGCCCTTTGTTAATGGATGCTGGTCACAGTGGAGGCTGGGCTAATGCTCCTTATAGAATGCTGTCTTGATGCGTTTACGTGGGATGATGCCGTGCCCGACAGAGTGGGACAACGCTCAGTTATGCCGGATAACTGTCGACTGTTGAGTTGGACATGGCTGATGGGTCGTAATAACTGGGATACGCCTGAGTGATTGAGATAGCTGCGCTTGATTATGGGACAAAATTGTGTGGCACAGAATGAGACGTGTCATAACGGTTTGGCTTTATAATTGAGACCCATTTTTGGCAATAAATCGAAGTTGGGCCGTTTTGGACTGGGAAAATTAGAGGGCTATTTTTGGTTGCACTTTTGGCATCCAAGTTGGACTAATTGACAATGAAAAATGTGGAATGTGATGTGGACACCTTGGTTGAATTTTTGGACACCAATTTGAGTCCAATTGGAGAAGAATTGAAGTAGATTTGGGAGAAATAGTCCAAAATTCGTAGGTCAAGGGGGGAGCAACATTTTGGACCTCTTCAATGGCTTGTTGGGGAAGCCTTGAGTGTGCAAATGGCTTGGAAGGCTGAAGGTGATGGGGGCAAGTAATGAGTGTTTGAGATATTTTAGTTGACATTTGAGGCATTTTTGGGCCCCCCTCTTTAGCGGCTTCTTCTTCTTCTTCTTCCCTTGGCTCACTTTCTTCATTATTGAGTGTTTTGAAAGCTCAAAATTCTAGAGAAACCAGCCAGCCTTCTCCCCTAGCCGTTGACCGCCCGCCCAAAGAAGTCCGACTGTCGCCTGTCTGCTTGTTGCGCGCCCGAGCCCGCTTCAACCTCCACTCAGCGTCTCACTTGCCCGCGCGTTCGTGCACCGTCGTTTAGTTGTCGAGTCAGCCTGGAAGTTGCACTACTGTTGTCGTCCAGCCAGCCAGAGCCACTGCCTGGTCCGCCGTTGCCACCACCGTCCCACTGTGCCCCTTTCTCGAACTGAGCAGCCCCTTCGACCGATTCCTCCAGCCCAAAGTAGAAGCCGAACTCTTAGCTTAGAGCTGAGAGCTTGTGAGCCATTTCCAGGCCTGTTTGGACCTCGCTTGGTATCGCCGCAAGCTTGGTTGTTGCTGGCCTTCGCGTCGCTGTCGCCGTGAACTCACCGGATCACAAAACTGGTGAGTTTACTTGTTAAACTCTACTTATGGAGTTAATTATGTTTGAGGATTGATTAGTTTAGACTAAGTATTGATTAGGTGGTTAGTTAGATTAGATTAGTGATTTAATTGTTTAATTATGTATGTTAGGTGGTTAGATTAGATTAATTAAGGACTAGATAGGATGTACTATTTATGTGGATTGGCATTCTATTTTTCTACTCATTTAGGTGGTTAGATTAGCATTTACGGCCTAGGTTAGCATATATTGTATTTAATTTGCATTATTTAATTCTTTTCGTAATTTATTTAATTATTTAATATTTTCCGGAAATTATACCGGGATAGTCGGTGACTGAAATTTTATACCGATTACAATTGTGTGCTTAGTTTATGTAATTGAATGTTAATTTGTGCAAATTAAGTGGTGATTGTAATTTTGAGTTATTATTTCAAAATTGTGAAATTTCGGTATTTAATTAGAAAATACTTGGCATTGGTTTTTAACACCACAAATGTTTTTAGGTATTATATTAAATAGTGGGATTTTTGAAAATAAAGATATCACATTTTTGGCTTAAATTGACCGTGTACCCACACACGATTATTTTTATTGGGTGTTTTTAATACGAAGAAAATATGCCAAGTTCATTATTTTAATTGAGGCATTTGAGTGCAAAGCACAATGTCCTTAGCCGGGATTGATTGACTGTGTGATGGCTAAGTGAACTCGTTCCCGATGTGTGTTGGTAGGACGTTGCCCCTATATGGGATGCCCTTGGACAACGGAAACCGGTCGTAGTAGATTCTGGACCGATACTTCTTCGAAAATGCTATCCCCAATGTGTGTCGGTGGATGTTGCCATGCTTAAAGGAGTGAGACGAAGCTTGGCTACGCTAGAAGACCGATGTGCGTCGGTATATTGTGCCTGTGCAGGCAGTAATCGAATTGGAATGTGTGATTGATTGAAATTGAAGCGTTGAATTATGGGACAAAATTATGTAGCATGGTATGGGACGTGTTATAATGATTTGATCTTATAATCGGGACCCCTGTGATTGATGGATTGATCGATTGATTGATCAATTATATTAATTGATTGATTGAGTGATGAATTGATTGATTGAGTATGTGAATTGTACTGAATGCAGGAGAGAATTGAGGTGAGGTAAGTTCTCTGTTTTGTGTGTATAGACTGCATTTAGGCGTATTTCCTTTCTAGTTGGGGTTTAGGGGGGGTGAATTTACTGAGATATTGTTTCACCCCGTCGTGGGCTTTAAACTTTTTAGGTCCTTAGATGGCGGCCCCTCTGGTACGTTATGGTCAGCCTAGGAGGGTTACCGAGCTGATCATTGACTTCCCTATTCCCAGGGGCCACTGGGTCTATGAGTTTGTAGTGACCACTGTTTGGGTTGATGAGGGCCTATCTCATAGGGTACCTTATCGATTTAGGGCATGGTTTCGCCGTGGGCTCAATGGATATAGAGTTGATCCCCTCCAAGATTTTGAGATCCCCGCCGTGGTGGTCGACGCCGCTCCAGGCGAGGGTGCAACTAACCCTTCTAATGGTGTTGTGGAGGACCAAAAACCCCCAGAGGCTTCGAAGATTTCAGATGGGGATTTGTGTGCCTAGATGGCTTGTTGACCCCTTATTTCTGGTTGTAGACTTTTGTATATAAACTTAGTGTGTTTATAAAAGTGTTTTGGTTGTGAAATTGTTTCCTGCTTTTCTATCTCGTGTTGGTTGCTGTCAAGGGTTATTGTTTTGCTTCCACATGTGCATTAAAATGAATGGGTCGGCAACGCGTCCTGGAACGTCGCAATTTCATTGACCACCGAGGGATGTGTGCGCACTCGAAGTTTGGAGCGTGACAAGTTTGGCAAAATTTTCTTTGGAAATTTGCCTGGGCACATGGAAAAAAGATGCCTAGTCATTTTGCATGGAGATGAACGGCGTGTCTTCATTTCCATTGTAAAAATTCAAATTAAGGGCATAATTCTGCACTTTGTAGACCATCTAGTAGTGGATGGTTGCTGCAATGGAATCAGTAGTCTGGAATGCTCTAATAAGCTGAATTTGAACCTTCGAGAAGAAAAGTAGCTGAGTGTTTGAAAGGGCAATATTAAAATTGGGATACAAGGGTATAAAGATTGTCCTAGCATTCAGAGTGTTTTGGATAATGTCAATATAAGCATGTTAGTATTCTAGAAACTGAGTGTCTAATAGGGCCATTTGGGCTACAACTAGCAATCCCTTTCGGCCATGGAAAGTGAGTGTAAGACGGATAGCTCCACAATAGATATGGGAATATCCCTATTGGGTCCACTGTTTAGGAAACTTTGGAAGGATCTGGAGAATAACAACGTACTCCTTTTTAGTGGTTGGAATAGGATGATGATCAAACTTGGAAGACTGTATGTACTCTTTCATTTCTTCAGGAGTTTGACAGATAATATGTTGAATCGAATGGATGGGAGAAAATGATGTAGATGATTTAGAAAAAAAACATAATATGAGTTCATAAGGGGAAGCTGAGTTTCGAAGATTTTTATATCATCACTAAGAGAGACTTCATAAATATAGTCAACTTTAGAGGCATTTAACACATGAAAGTCTGAAAGAGAAGAAGAAGATAGGAATGAGTGAGTGTAAAAGGAGCATTGAGGTTTTGGGATCAACCATGATGATGAAGAAATCTTCTCAGCACTGGATTCATCATCTAAGCACATGGAATAGCCTAAATTAAAAATAAAACCATGGCTCTGATACTAATGAGGGAATTTATGCTTAGAACCAGGAAAGACTAGGTTAGTTGCAATAGATATGCTATCCCACAATGAAGCTAACCTCTTGTTCAAGCCTTCAAGGGACTACATTTTAACTACAACTATCCGAAAGTTTAGTTTAGAACCTAGCAATGTTTTTAACTTAGCTAAGCTGCATTTCTCAGAGGATTCTATCAGGCTAGGGAAAAAGTGTTTAGAAACATAGAGAATTTTTTACAAGAACACATTTTGCTCAAAAGAACTTTGCCCAACACATTATATCATCTTTGCCTTTTATAGGCATTAAGAGGTCACAAAAAACAAAGACCATATTCACGAGTCTTAAAAGCACACAAATTCCAGGAATTCCAGTCGGAAAATTATTCTAGGTTATATGAACGGTAATTATAAACAGTGATTTCCCTAACCTATTGCTACAGTACTTTACTACAGGCCTATCTACCTTCTCAGGAGTTGTAGTAATAGTCTGAATTATTAGAGCTATGTTGTGCCAGTTGTTCTTCGATGTAGCATTGCCCAAAGTCTTCAAGTCCATCATCAAAAGTAGGAGGATTGTAGGTGTTGTGAGTGAATTCTCTTTGTGATATCAAGGTATTCCACATGCTTAGATTGCTTGAGGTGGATTATTCTTCATGACTCTTGATGGGTCCTGAAATATTATCTTGATCCACTCTTTCAAGCATAACTAGCTAGGGGCAATTTGCTATTTGAGTATAATGGGAGATTGTGCCGAGGTCCATTTCAAGGGATAAGGACAAATGTCCTTGATAATAGGGGTTTTGAGAGAGAAGCCCTCCCCATTGGTCATAGGATGCTTGAGTATAAGATTCTTGATAAGACTGTTTAGGATCATCCGTGTCTACCATTTCTTGTTCTTATGACTAAGGAGGTTTTCTTGCCTATTTTTTTGCTTGATTAAATTCCGCAAGTGCTTGTCTAGCTTCAGGTGCAATATCATAGTGGTCCTATAAGACAGGTGTTGACTAATCTCATACTTCTTCAGGAATGGTCCGATTTTCTTAGCATAAGATTCTCTGGAGTTATCTATAGTTGTGTTCGATGGATTTGACACAATCAGGAAATGTTTTGGAGATACGAATTTTCTGGAGATGTGGTTGAGGCTTGTAGGTGGCGGTTCCTATTTCTTCTAGTGCATTGGTGAGGGTGTCATTATTTTGCACAAAAGTCCATGGTTGCCGGAAAAATACCACCATGTGTAACTCTGGCTCCTCTCGAGAGGCATCTCTTAGTTCTTGGAGGAAGAAGTGTTTCTAATAAGCTGGAAGATAGAACCAATTAAGCATAGTTAGGAGGTTCATGTCGCTTTCATTTCCCTCATTTCGCCGAAACGCAACCAGCTTGGTTAATTTGACAATGAACTTTCCAGTGGGGAACTCAATAAGTATTAAGTACTTATTGGTTAGGTACCAAAATAGCCGTCGAAATTGGTCAGGGAAATCATTTTCCTTCCAAATTAACAAATGTATGAATGGATACTTGGAGTTTGATCCGAAGGGATAAATAATTAAGCCTCTCTAAAGAGATCTGAATGACATTGCTATATGAGGTTATCAAGATTTTCAGTAAGACTATCATTTTGGATTTGTGCAATAATCTCACAAAGATACTCTAGGCACCTTTGGTATGGATAGAAATTTAGCAAGCACATTCTTCTTCCTTGTAATATGTTTGGTTTTGAAAGAGTATTTGAAAGCCATTCAGTCCATTGTAATAGCTAGGAATGAGGAATTTGTTTATGCTTGAATTTGGTCATCTAAGGAAAAAATGCCATATCCAATTCTACTAAGAAATGATGGCTAATAAGATGGAATTTAAACTTTTTTATTTGATTATTTATTGCAAATATTTCTTTCAAAGTAAAATGATAATGCAATTGACTGATATACCAATTTGGGACTTTACTCTCTGTTTGTCATAATGGTACTAGTTTTGTGATTTTTTTATAGTACTAATCTAATTTAATATATGGTATATTTGTTACAAATTTACTAATTTGGAGTTTTTGATTGTAAAACAATTAGTTTATGATAATTTTTTTATAAATGTACGAGTTTTGGATTTTATGTGGTCATTTGGGGTAAATTTATTATGTACCGGTTTAAAGTTTTTCATAGTATTAACCTTAATTAGGAAAGTTTGCAAATTTGAATATGCCTAAAATCTCAAAGTAATTAAAATTAGATCACAATATATTCAGATTAGGAAACCAAATATCGAATTCAAATTCAGTTCGGAAAAGTTAACTAATTAAAAGGACTAGTTTCCAAATCAGACTAGCGGCAGCTAGGTACAACAAGCTTCACGGCCGACAATAAATTAGCTTCGTTAGAGTAGCGGCATCATCCTCAGGATAGGGATATGAGTTGTGGCGTCATCGTCCAAGATTAGGCAGCAATGGAGTAGAGATGGTGTCGGTGGTCTGGCCTGCATAGGTCTCTCAGCTGCGGCTCTCTCTCTCTCTCTAGTTGTGAGGATTAAGAATCTTTATATAGTGTCAATTAGATTATCGTGTTTATTAATCCTGATTATGGTTTAGAATCTTTAATCCTTGTGGGCTTATTTTCAACCTTATTGAAGTAATGGGCTCTATTAATATTAAGCTCAATGCCTTTTATTAGTTATGTCTGTCGTGGGCTTAAACCAACTCAATTAAAGCTCAAAAGCCCTCTTATTAGCCATGTGATTTTCGGCCAGTAAATTTCCATGGTCTTGGCCGAATCTTGCTTCCTTTGTCCATACGATTGAATTAAGTCCATCCACCATCAATCAAATTAAATGCAATCTTATGAATTTACCTATATGCTATAAAATGCATAATGCTTTAAACTTATATGCAGTTTAGCTAATATTTTTGTTTAGAGATCGAAGTTGATCCCTAATTTTATTATACAATGAATGTTTAAATGAATTGCCAAAATTCATGTGTCAACAATTTCGTTTATGTGATAAAATTGTTGAGATAGAAAATATATTTCATGACCAAATTTTAAAGGTTACAATTGTGGGATAAATGATTACACATATGCTTCAAGCTAGCATGGTCTTGAATACAAATAGAAAAACTTCATTTTCACTCGTTTATGGATTCTCCACTTTGGCGTAATTTGTTTTGCGGAATTTATGGCATTTCTAAAAATATAGAAAATAATCATATTTTTGGTGTTTCTTAAAACCCGAAAATTAACTGGAAAATATTTACCGTCGTTTGGCATAAAAAAAATTGATTTCATTTTTCTCCGACCAGGTTGAGCTTGCCTAAGGATGGTGTGTTTGAGCCTAGTTAGCCCTGGGCGAGCTCCTCCTCGCCTATGGCCAAAGGTTGGCAGAAGAAGAAGGCGAAAAATTTAAAATTTAAAAATCAAATTTTTGAAAAATAAATAAAGAAAATAAAAAATAATTAAAAGGAGTGCATGTTCTTGTCCAACGGGTATCATTCGTGGTGTTTATTTTAAAATAATTGCAGAAAGTCATCAGCGTTAGCACATCTTTCCCTTGCTAGTGAATATCATTCACGATGATCCTAGTCTTGTTTCCTTGTGAAGCAATTGCTTCCATTTTTACCACTCTTCTTATAATTTTTCCACCTGCTCTTCATTTAAATTCCTAAAAAGATGAAATTGAAAGTTTAACGTCGATGTGTTTTCATGGTTAGCAAGCATGGCATTCTCGCTTCACTTCTTATGCTATTAACTGCCTTTCATTTTCAAAGAAGGAAATCAGATAATCATTCATCAAAAGACTACCCATTCCATTATGCAGGTAGTTGTTCGTAATATTCACACCAGAGAATGATCTTCTCCAACTTCTTGTCGCAGCAAGCAACATTAATGCTTTGTTTATGAGCAAATAAACTAGAAGGTAAACGATGTCCTTATTTTTCTGCTAACTAACTTTTGAACTCATGTCAGGTTTATTTTCTTTAAAATATACGAGAAGTACAACATTCAAAACTAAAATTTCAGAGGGGGTCAACTGACCCCACCGAGTCAACTGGAGGCTCCCTCCATCTCTAGAAAGATGGAGTTCCTTCCTCTTCTTGATCCTACTAATGCTCATGTCCCCTTCAATGGGGGTGAAAGTGGGAGAAACGAAGAAAGTGGATTTGATGATTTTGGTGGAGATGGGGAAAGCTTAAGCCCTGACCTCACACCAGTTGAGTTCCCAGAAGCCTCCATTTTGTTTTCTCTCTCCTTTCCTTGAATTTGTGCAGAAAAATGCCCGGTATCCGAAACCAACGTCCCTGTCACCCACTGCCACGTAAAATACAGGCCAAAAATCCCAACGTGTGGCCCGTTGGAACTTAGCATGCTCGTCCACAGGATTTCTCCTCTCTCATGCTCGTCCACAGGATTTCTCCTCTCTCTCTCTCTCTCTCTATAAAGCTCCTCTCGCGCCTCTCTTTCTCCGTCGTCACACGACAACACTCCAAAAACAGTACGCTCAACTTCCACGTCCTTAAAAAAAAAGAATTCCACGTCCTTTCGTCTTCTACCGCCTAAGCTTTGTGAACTTTTCCCTTTTGATCGGAGCCGTTGGGTTCGGCACAGATCTATGGCTGCCTCGGTGCCAGCTGCCGCAGCTGTTTACACCGCATCGGTACTCTGTTTTTCCCGCCAACCCCTGTTTTCGTGCGTAATTTTAAGGCTCCGAGTTCATGAAAAGCGTCAAACCCACTTCGTCCTTTCTTCTCTTTTTCATCGTCTCTGCTTGATCATAGTGGTCATTCAACTGTTTAAGCATACGAAGTAGAAAGCACGCTCTGTTTTCATGAAAGGAGTTTGCTTCTTTTGTTCATCTTTGGGGAAGTTACGAGATCACACGTAACTGGTTAGGCTTCCATAGCTAGTGAATTCATACTGTATTCACAATATCTACGATGTCTGTGTTGGGGTCTCCTCCTATAGTGGGACTTAGTGTTAACAAGGGCCTGACCTTGATCCAGCTAAATGCGAGCTGCGCCAGCCCGAGAAATTCGGGTCCTAGCTCTCCGTTCTTGGGGAGGAGCTTCAAGAAACCGAGCTGCAAGATCAACCACCCGAAAGTGTTGTCCAGGAGCCCGGCGGTCGCAGAGTACGATGAGGAGAAACAGACATCTAAGGACAGATGGGGAGGGCTTGTGACTGACACCTCGGATGACCAGCAAGACATAACCAGAGGAAAGGGGATGGTTGACACTCTCTTTCAAGCGCCGATGGGGACGGGTACTCACTATGCCGTCATGAGTTCACACGACTACATCAGCGCTGGTCTTCGACAGTGAGTAACACACTTTGTCACATCGCCATGTCTTTTAATTAAGTTTTGGAAGTGAAGAAAAACACTTGATTCGAGTACTAAACTCGTTGTGGCAGGTTGGCATTTGATAACACCATGGATGGCTTCTACATTGCTCCCGCATTTATGGACAAAGTTGTGGTCCACATAACCAAGAACTTCTTGAATCTTCCAAACATCAAGGTAAGTTTAACATATTGAAATTACGCGACTTTATTTTGAAACTTGAATTTGAAGAGGAAAGAAATTTGATCGATGATTAACTCTATTGATGACAGGTTCCTCTCATTTTGGGTATATGGGGTGGGAAAGGCCAGGGAAAATCATTCCAATGCGAGCTCGTGTTTGCTAAAATGGGAATCAAGTGAGTATCATCAATTTCTACTCCTTGGATAAAATTGAGAATCTTCACATAAAGAGGTACCTAAACATTTTTGACTATATGGAAATGGATTTTCAGCCCCATAATGATGAGTGCGGGAGAACTAGAAAGCGGGAATGCTGGTGAGCCCGCAAAGCTGATCAGACAGAGGTATCGGGAGGCGGCGGACATCATCAGGAAAGGGAAGATGTGCTGCCTCTTTATCAACGATCTTGACGCGGGAGCGGGAAGGCTCGGTGGGACCACACAGTACACAGTGAACAACCAGATGGTGAATGCGACCCTCATGAACATTGCCGACAATCCCACCAACGTGCAACTTCCTGGCATGTACAACAAGGAGGAGAACCCCCGAGTTCCCATCATAGTCACCGGGAATGACTTCTCCACGCTGTACGCCCCTCTCATTCGCGATGGCCGGATGGAGAAGTTTTACTGGTCACCCACACGGGAAGACAGGATCGGCGTTTGCACCGGGATTTTCAGGACCGACAATGTCCCGAAGGAAGATATAGTCAAGCTTGTCGACACATTCCCTGGTCAATCGATTGGTAGGCTTCTTGCTTAACAGGACATTCCTTAATCTTACTCTTTTTATCATTGTGCAACATAGCAAGCGAACTAACATTCCTAGCTGATTAACCCTATTCGGTTTGGCAATCTTTGTGATTGTTGGAAGAGAATTCTTACTTTTGACAGTACATATGTGAAGAACGTAAGTTAGAAAGATGGAAGTAATGTCAGTGTCCACTGTGCAGATTTCTTCGGAGCAATCAGGGCAAGAGTATATGACGATGAAGTAAGGAGATGGGTTGCCGAAACTGGAGTTGAAAACGTAGGGAAAAGACTCGTGAACTCCAAAGAGGGACCCCCAACCTTTGAGCAGCCGCGGATGACTCTGGACAAGCTACTTGAGTACGGGAACATGCTCGTCCAGGAGCAAGAGAATGTGAAGAGAGTCCAGTTGTCTGATAAGTACTTGAAAGAGGCCGCTCTTGGGGATGCGAACGAGGATGCCATCAAGAACGGGAGTTTCTATGGTTAGATCCTTTTTATCCTAAAAGGACATGGTCGAAGATTTGGCTCTGGATTTAGGATGACAGTACAAATGAAGATTTGGGAAGAACAATAACTTAAGCATTTCAATTATTGTTGATTTCGATGCAGGCAAAGCGGCACAACAGGTTAATCTTCCGGTTCCCGAAGGATGCACCGACCCATCTGCTACGAATTATGATCCAACTGCTCGAAGCGATGATGGAAGCTGCGTGTACCGCTTTTAGATCCATTACAAGCCATTAAGGATAGTAAAATAGGGCTTAAACCCCAAAAGTATAATGTATACGAGTTAAGAAACTTGCCTGTTTAGATCAAATCAGTAGTAGCATTTGCTTTATTTTCCCTTTCTTTCGGCTAATCACACGGAAATATGTCAAGATGTGGGCTGCTTGCTCATTTTCTAGCAACCTCTCACAAAATGTCCTTCGTCATGACATATTGTTCACTCAAAAGTTGCCGATAAAATAGCCAGCAACGTGCAATAGCTTGAAATCACCACCTTAAAATTTCTCCTTTGTCATTGAAATAGAGATCAGACAATTTCAGCCAAGAAAGGAATGATTACCCAGCTTATGGGGTTCCATGGCAGCTTGAAAATGGTTGGACCTCGTTAGCACAATACCACCGAACAAGAGAACAAAATTTTTTGTCACATGAACATGTAAATAATCGCAAAAGAATAGAAGTCTCAGATGGAAAAGACTAAAGAGTAAATGAAGTGAAGTCATGTTGTCAGATGTTTGTGCGCGCCTTCCTCTCTTTCAAAGGTCCATTTGTACCTGGTGGCTTCTCAGAATTCCCCTGATCCATGTTCTGATAGATGATCCCACTCCCCTGGTTAACTGTCTCAGCTTTTAAGTTGCCTTTTTCCCGCGATCTTAACAGTCCGTTTTCGTTTTAGTTGACGGTATTTACTGCAGGATTTACCACTCTCAACTTCTTCTCCTTCTTCATCGGCTTTACATTAACTGCCTTTCAGAATCCTGACATTTGCAACTTCAGCTTTTCGACCTCATACTGGAATTATCCACATTAGTGATTGCTTGGCTGCATAAGATTCTCAAGGTCGACCGCCACATCATCCAGCAACATTCCCTTTGGACATTTTGGGTGCCACAACAAACATATCATCATGTGTCTCTTGGTCTTGGAACTATTCTTAGGTCTGCCACTCTTGCTACTTGACTATTTCAAATCAATCTTGCCCTGAGTAATCATTTTCTCGGCTTGCCCATCTTCGCTTTTCACACAGGTGAGTCAATTGCAGCCTTTACGGTAGCATCTTCCACTGAAATTCTCTCTACACTCTATACTATCTACCAGTTATCAACCAAATATTCATACAAGAGAAGCAGCGAACAGAACAGTGTGAGGGCTTGATCCTCATGATCAATCTTAATAATAGCAATAGTTAGATCAAATCAATTCCAAAATGCACTTGGAAAATAGTATTATGGTGCTGCAACGCACAATTCATCCCAAAATGCATTCAAATATATCAATCAAAGTACTAACAGTCATACAAAAATTCCAAACCTAGACTAAACTATCTATGAACTCATAGGTGACGTTTTCTTGTAGATACACAGAGTGTCTCAAGAGGAGGTTAAGTTCCACAACCAAATTGCTTAGACCAAAGTCCCTTACATTATCAATTGCAGGCGAACATAGAAATTCTTAGAGCTGGAATACAATAATCTTTCACAATAACTGAAGGAGAACAAAGAAACCCCATAAAGAAACTTGTGCTTGCAAGTCCAAGGAGTGACCTCACAACTGACTCATTAAAATCGTAGACTTAAGTGCGTCCACCTATTTTCTTACAGCAGAGGTCTCCGAATCTTTCTTCGATTTCAATGTGCAGATCGATGTATCATGCTAAGATTGTAGTGTGGCTATTGCTGCTTGATGTTGCTCTGCTCCTTCTTCTCCTTGAGTTGACGCGCTTCATTGTAGTTTCTACTTCGCTTGGAAACGTGGGGTATGGAAAATTGAGTTGGATAGACTAGCCTCTAACCTGCTATGCTTCCATTACTGTCATCTCCAAATATCTGATTCACTAGTACTCTTCTTTCGATTGAAGTAGAATCTGAAGACTCCTGGCATTGAAGACGTTCCTGCACTAATACCTTTGCTACGTTCCCACACTGACGCTGTTGCTTTATCCTGTAGTTTGAGGAAACATTGAAGACTGCACCCAAAAAAAAAGAAAAAAAAGAAAGAAACTAGGGGAAAGATTATAATTCGGCAGGTACAAAACAGCAAGTATGTAAGGAAGACTTATAAAATGGACCAATCTGCATATCAGCAGCTTAGCAATCAATCATAGATCAGTCCGCAGGCAGTGAATGGATCTGCAGATCAGTCTTGGACTATCCTCGCATGCCAACAGCAGACAAAAAAAATGCTCCTAGACTAAACTTCTAACGGCAAGCAGCAAATCCCCTCCATATGGACAATCTATGCCAAGTCCATATATTTTGCAATCAGCACATCTCTGAAAGTTAACCATGCTCACGTCCAGTAGATGTTTCATTGACATATCTATCTCGAGGTTGTGTAGCTGTTGTTTGAGATACAAATGATCTGTTCCTGACTTGGTCACGTATGGGGATTCTAGTTTCTTCCATATGCGTCAAAAGCCGACTTCTCCTATTCAGCCTTCATCAAAGTCTCAATCTGGCGACGTCAACTCATAAGATCGCCCTTTTCATCCTTTTTCCAGAGTAGTAGGAAGGTGTCCATATCATTGCAGTGCCTTTTACAAAACTGCGAGTCTACCAGCAAAGCACGCACATTGATTATAACCCCACTTCAATACTACGTTGTTAGAAAATTCCAATGATCATACAGAGTGATATACTAGCAAACACTAGACAACGTTGAACAGATTCAAATTACGTGGTTCAGTCACCCAGATCAATTACACTCTTCAAGAATTCGATGGTCTCTCGTGTCTCTCAGCTCAGAGAGGATCTTTCTGACAACTGACATGCATCACAACCTCTACACAATCCAGAAAACCAGCAAGAGTGGGAAACTATCAACAAGATACCCGCAGAGTTGATAAACTTGCTCTTTCCTAACCCTTCTTCAATAGAGTAAGATTCCACGAAGTCGCAAATTGAGCTAAAAACTCTAGACAGAATCAACATGTCTACTCTCATCTTTCGTCTTAAAACATCAACTAATTTGGAGGATTACCGGCATTTGCATGAGGTAGAGACAAGTGCACATACTAGTGATGAGTGATGACCAAGTGTGACATTGTTTCGTTAGGACATTCCGCCTCTTCACATTTTATCCCAATAAAGAAATACAAATTGAAATGGAAAAGTAAAATTTTGCATGTTATTTATTCGCTTCGTTCATTAGGAAAAAGAAAAACAGATGTACTCTTCCTGACTATAGAGATATTGCAATTTTTAATAATATTCATCAATTTTTTAAGTATAATATATGGTCTCCCAAATTATTGAGATAAGATATGCTCTTCCATCTTGATTAATGAAGAAAGTAACAATAACCAGGGAAAAGTGACATTATCCCAATCGTAGATTGATTAATATAGAATAATACAACTAGATAGCTAATATCTTAAATTAAATTAATAAGTGTATGTAATTCTGTAAGTTGAATTAATTTCATACTTCAGATTAAAAAATCATGAAGCTACCATTGAAATAAAATCTAATTATATTTCATAAAGTATTCTCTTTGCTAACTTAGGTACTTATTTTTCTTTAAAAAATACTTGGTTTTTTAGCGACTTTCCGACCGAGAGAAGTGTACTTATCAAGCGACAATATCGCAATAAAATAATTTCGTATAAGGACACTTGCATTAAAATTTTGATTTGTATTATCACCATTCACGAAAATCTATGATTGCAGAACAATTGAGCCGATCGGAGCACCGGGTTGCCAGCTATTTGTGCAAGAAAATCCAAGCAAGAGGTAAGTAACACGTGGTGGGGAATCCTCCTCAGCAAGGACCAATGTATAAATAATTCACAAATTTGCAACTTGATCAATAGAAATATCTAGATAGCATTCAAAATGCGTGAGCTAAGACAAAGTTGGCCACAATCCAAGAAAGTGCTCAGCGACTAGGCTTAATTAAATTAGTAATATTGGTACGAGAATATTTAAATATTAAATCACACATTCTTCTATCAATTTAAATTTTTAGAATAATTCAAAATAAATAATTAATACTAATCCATAAAATCTCACAATCAGCATGAATCCGCCGCTCTTGGACATTTTCTTTAGGAAATATCGCTAAAGGTGGCTGCTTTTAAAACTTCAGTATATTCCAAAGATTGAGATGGTAGTGATAGAATGTGATGTCACTGAGCACTTGAGAAGCCAGCCGAGTTTGACCAATATACCGCATTATGGGTTTGTGCTAGGAGAGTTTAATAATTGATATTCTCGCCGTCCAGTTTGAAATTTCTCTTCATATAAGAAAAGATTATGTTCTAGCGACTTTGCCATGCTAACGGAGACCGAACACAGGATGGTTCCTGCTATGTCTTACTTCAACTTGGATACTGGGGCCTAGACACTCCCTCGGGCTGTATCGGACACACTAGATTATTGTGAATTCGATTCGTAAAAAATTTGGATCACGTCAACCTTCTTTATAAGAGAAAAAGTATTTTATGTGATAGATATATCACGTAATAGTGATGACATGATGTAAACAATCAATTAAATTGCATTGTACTTAGCGCTACATGTATCCGTCAATGGACCTAGGGGTTGGTGGTAGCCCGACCCCTCGTTCCAAAAATTTCCTATTATTTAGAAGAAACAATTATTAGAAAAGAAACTTAAATGTAATATTTTTATGAAAATTTTGTGTCTCACTCAACTTATATCGAATTGTCAATTTGTTATTGTTTATATGCATCTTACTTTCAATTGATTGATCACACCACGTGACAACCCATCACATGAAATACATTTTCTTTATATGGGGGCCACTAAGGAACCAGCGCCTCTCTCCCTCCCGCCACTTATCTAGATTTATCTAGAACCAAATATCTACAATAGGTAGTTAGTATTTGTGGTGCTGAAGTTCCTTAAGTGTTAGTTGAGAGGAGTGATTAAAAATCATTTGAAGAATAGGTAAATCTTGTAATTGTGGATAGTCCACGTTGAACTCTTGTAAAGCACTACCTTTATAATATGTCGGTGGGAGTCTCTTTATAAGTAGGAAAGCTCCCCTTACCAACTGAAGTAGAGTGGAGGGTCTTGTGTAGCGAGGGGAAGAGGAATAGGTAGCGTGAGTATGTGAGTGCAGTCTTCATAGAGTGTTGAAGTGTGAGGCTTGAGTGTAGTGAGCGACAGAGAGTGATGTGTGTGTAGTGTGTGAGTGGTGTTGAGTATATGTTCTTGTAATAATATTAAGGGTATTTATTATAGTCACGCTTTCGCAACTCCACAGTCACACCATGCAATGGTTGTGATCAACCAATTGCACATACTCCCCACATCAACTTGTACACTTGTACAAATATAAAAATGAGTGCTTTGCAACTTTTGACTGTTATGGAAACACAAGTTCTTAGTATCCATCATCACTTCTTTAATTTTATTGGTTTAATATCATGAAAAACTCTAAATTGGTATAATCATGATAAATTTATCCCAAACTAATTACATGATTACAAAAAAACTCCAAATTGGTACACATGTGACAAATTTTCCCTATACTAATTTTTTGGCCATAAAAAAACCTAAATTAGTACATTTGTAACAATTTACCTTCCGTTAGTTTTCGTTAAATTGAATTAATATTACGAAAACCCAAAATAGGTACTCTTGTGACAAACGAATAGTAAAACCTAAAGCTAGTACTCCCGTTAACTTGTACATGTCACACAATCCAGCAATTTAATGGTAAAATTTAACGAAAACTAGTGAATAGTAAAATTGTCACGAGTAGTACTAGTTTGGGTTTTTGTTGGTAAAAAAAAAATAATTTTGGGTAAATTTGTTATAAGTATATAAATTTAAGGTTTTTCGTGGTATAAGCCCTTAATTATAGTTAACATGACAATTTGATTGTGCTAGATAATGAAATACTATTTTACAGACAAAAGGTTTCTTATGGAGAAATTATCACAAACCTCCATTCAAGAAGAGCTAACTAATTTTTCTAAGTGATATAACCAATCATTCTTTTGAAAACGTTTTCCAAATCTCGATTTTTTCATAGAACAAACACACCCTCAATAACATTTAAAATATAAACATATTTCTTTGCAGAAAGTAGGATTGTGAATATTCTTATTTATCTAGATCATTAGGTTTGAATCCATTAATTTTTCCATCAAACCCAATCATCTATTCCTATTATATACATAAGCAATGTACAAAATTAATAATTCCTACTAATGTTGATTCCATTATGGTCCTTCATATACTTATTTATGTGCAGAAAGTAGTGTAGAGTGGTTCTTAAGAGCCCTTCTGCAGGTATACATTCTTATCTTTTCTAGATCATTAGGCTTGAATCCGTTCATTTTTCCACCAAACCTAAATAGCTATTCCTATTATATTCATAAGCAGTGTTGACAGTACTAATTACCTCCCGTTAAAGTATATTCCATTGTTGTTCTAGATAGATACCCATCCTTACCAGGTAACAACACTTGTCGCTTTTGCTACTTAAACAAACGATAGGGCTTTCTTAGCAACTTCATTTCCTGATCGATTTTTTCTTCCTATGTTTCTCTGCATATAAAAGACAAGTTGACGAGGAAAGAAGTGAAGTTCTAGGGGTAGACCCCTCTAATCTTTCTTGTTTTTGTGGGCAGAGTTGTGGACTCCCCAGTTAGTTTCGTTTTGCTGGTTCAATTTTTCATTAGTTAAAAAGCCAAAAACGAATTTGTTCCACGAGCTACTTAATGTTCGATTCACTAAAGGTATACTTTTTCATAATTAACATTTGCAAAAAGTCTTTTAACTTCATTGCTATTCATGATGCACATAAATCATCATATTTACTCATATTGGGTACAACAAATATCATTTAGAGCCATCATCTTGTTTTGTCATATCATGTAAATTAAATATAGATTGCATCACGAAATCAAGGAGACCAAAAGTAAGCACTTCATATGACATCATTATTTCATGTTCAAAACAAGCAAGTATTGTTGTCCAGAGATTATATGCATCATCTATATTAGATTATTAAATAAAGTTAGACCAACATAAAGTCGATAGTTGACAGCGCAAGAGAGTCAATAAGTTTGATGGCGGCTGTTTTGTATAGAATGAATTATAGTGTTGTCATTTTCTTTTTCTATTCTGGGGATAATGGTGCCGCTAACCCTTGTTTTCTTTAGCTTATTCAATTTCTTTCATTTACTTTTTTTAGTCAACGTGGTCCTCACCTACTTTTATTATGTTTAAATTAGTCTTTATTCTAGAAATGCACATGAATTGTTGACATGGACTGCCATAGTAGCACCGTAAGCAGAGACATTAGAAAATAAAATAAAAGTAGCACCGTAAGCAGAGACATTAGAAAATAAAATAAAAGTCCTTAAACCCTCAGAGATAGAGAGAGAGGGGGGAGGGGAGAGGGAGGGAGGGAGGAATAATAGCATGGCCATTGCTGCCTCCAATCGAAGCACACATGCACACAAAGATAAAGGGAGATTGCGAAAGAGAGTTAAAGGGAGATGGCGGCCCATGCCCACCACCTAGGCCGGCTGAAGTGGGGTTGAGCAACCTCAAGCCAATCATGACTGGCGTGGTGTGACACTAGCCCAACCACCCATCACCCAGGTCATCGTTCACACGAGCCACCATCAGACTCTAGAAGATCAACGATGTTACAAAAGAGAATATATATGAACAAAGATAATCAACAGTGCTTGAGATTTTGGAACCTAACGTCAGCTTTCAGTCATCTAAAGTTAGCGGACCCAAGTAACGCATTTCCCGCAAAGTCAACTGAAGAATAATGCTTAGACCAAAAAAAAAAAAAAAAGTGACGAATAATGCTAAGCAACTTCCTGTTCACATTCTAGAAAGCTGAGACGTATGCTCCCATCTCGAAGAAATTATTACTTAAGACTCGTCTAGTTAAACTAACACAGATTTGTATCTATATCTATCTAGGATTACTATCGACTGCAAAATCTATGTAATTTTTTTTTTTTACATGCCGTGTATCAATTACTATTACTAAAACAACCCACGTCAACGTCGATTGACATTTGATGTGTAAACAGCATGTGGCATGCATAGAGTGTCCAAATGAACCGTCGGATCTATTCCGACACCATGCTTTTTAGAAGAGATTCGAAGGGAAGAAAAAGGGTTCTAAAAACGTAACCATTTGGATGGAGAAGAAAAGATGGAAGATAATGATTAGGAGGAGGGATAATGAGATATTATGAGGGATTGATCTGGTGATTTCATGTATATCTAAAACCATGTGAAAGGATTCGTAGGTATTTGAACAGATTTGTGCATTACTCAATGAATTCATTCTTTTTCTCACTTGCAAGACTATTCTTTTTCTATTTATGAATATATAAAAGGCTATTCACATCACAATGCACCTTTTTTCCTACCTTTTTAATCGCTTGCATCTTAACAACCATATAACTCAATCCCTTCAAATCCTTTCTTTCTCTCTCTCTCTCTCTCTCTCTTTGTTCTAATTATCTAAATCCCATTTTTTCTTTCTTTCTAATCATCTCATCCCAACAAATGTGAATTTAAAAAATAAAGAAAACTTCTCTCTTCATACACGGCCACAAAAAAAATTGTGGGGGGCGTATCAAGAAGACCAGGAACGGGCAGCGATTCATGTTGGACCACTAAAGCACCAGAGATGTTTGAACAGAACTTCGTCTTCCTCGAACTTTCATGGACCATGCGGTAGACCAGTCTAGAAATGGCGACCGACACTGTGAACTTTGGTCGTTCTTCATCCTTCCACCATGGGTTGGTCCTCCCTTAAATATTCCCACGGAGCCCATGTCTTACAAGTGGTACCATCACATGTTTGTTTTATTATGAGAAGAAAATTACGGGGATTTCGATTCCATCACACCCACCTTCTTTCAATCTCTCTCCTCCAGATCTAATCTTGACAAAAAGTCGTCATCTATTTTGGAGGCTGCGACTTCTTGCAACGTCCATAGCAGTCAGATTGCGCAGTAGCATCCGTCGGATTTGTTTATTTAGAGTCATCGTGACCGCAAATGCAGGATGGAGTCGCAATTCTCTCTTTCTCACCTTGAAATCCTCTTTGCCTTATGAACAGGAGGATCCTATTGGATTCATCCACTGAAAGTCCAAGACATTCATCAATCATAGGACTCACGTGGAGCAGAAATTTTTGAAATCTGCACCATTCGTTTGACGTTGTAAGATAAAGATTCTTCTGGTTTTTTATAGCCCTTGTAGCAGCATCCTTCTTCAGCTAATTGCCAGGCAGACGTTGAGTTTGAGCCATGTTCTTCAAGATTCTTGCTGTGCTCTCTCTGCTCCCAGTTTTGGCTTACGCTCAAGGAACCAATTTTGTGTACAACGCTTTCCGATCGGCCAGTCTGAGCCTTGATGGTATCGCGGGGTCACCTCCAATGGCCTCCTGAAGCTGACGAACGACACCAGACAGCAGAAGGGCCACGCCTTCCATCCAGACCCTGTCCAGCTCAAGAACTCGCCAAACGGTTCTGTCTACTCCTTCTCCACTGCGTTCGTCTTCGCGATTCAACCTCAGTATGCCACTCTAAGCGGCCATGGGATCGTCTTCGTGATTGCACCCCAGAGAGGCCTCCCCGGGTCCCTGCCGAGCCAATACCTCGGTATGTTCAGCGAAACTGACAACGGCAACTCCACCAATCATGTGTTTGGGGTGGAACTCGACACGATCCAGAGCAGCGAGTTTAATGACATTAACGATAATCATGTCGGAATCGACTTGAACGGGTTGATATCAGCAATATCAACTCCAGCGGGGTATTATGCAGATGGTGGGAAGCTCAAGAACTTGAATCTAATCAGTGGTAAAGAAATGCAAGTTTGGGTGGACTACAACGGAACCGAAAAGCGGATCGATGTCACATTGGCTCCAATCAATGTGCAAAAACCGCAGACTCCCCTTTTGTCTCTTAGGCAGGATCTCTCGTCAATCATCAACCAGAGCATGTATGTCGGCTTCTCGTCATCGACTGGTTCGGTCCTAACTTCTCACTATGTTCTGGGTTGGAGCTTCAGGGTAAATGGAGAGGCTCAGGCACTTGCCCTGTCCCAACTTCCTAAGCTTCCTCGGATCGGTAAGAAGGAGACGTCAAAAGTACTGACTATAGGGCTCCCGCTGATGGTTCTTTTCGCTGTATCGATGCTGATCTTGAGCGTGGTTTACGTGATAAGAAGGAAAAGGAAATTCGCTGAGGTCCTCGAAGATTGGGAGAGGGACTACGGCCCGCACCGGTTCAAGTTCAAAGATCTTTACATTGCGACAAAAGGATTCCGGGAGCAAGAGCTATTAGGGACCGGAGGGTTTGGTCGGGTCTATAGAGGAATCTTACCCAAATCGAAGATAGAGATCGCGGTGAAGAGGATCTCACATGAATCGAGACAAGGCATGAGAGAGTTCGTAGCGGAGATCATCAGCATCGGTCGGCTCCGTCACCGCAACATAGTGTCGCTCCTTGGTTACTGCCGCAGGAAAGGGAGTTGCTCTTGGTTTACGACTACATGCCCAATGGGAGCCTCGACAAATACCTCCATAACCAGCCAACAGTGACCCTCAATTGGAGGCAAAGATTCAGGGTGATCAAAGGAGTGGCATCTGGGCTGCTTTATCTGCACGAAGGGTGGGAGCAAGTGGTGATCCATAGGGATATAAAGGCGAGTAACATCTTGCTAGATGCCGACTTAAATGGAAGACTTGGAGATTTTGGGCTTGCAAGACTATACGACCATGGAACCGACCCTCAAACGACTCACGTGGTAGGAACGCTCGGTTATCTCGCCCCTGAGCACACGCGAACCGGCAAAGCGACTAGGAACACCGACGTGTATGCCTTCGGAGCATTTTTGCTTGAGGTTGCCTGCGGGAGAAGGCCGATAGAGCTTCGGGACGCGGAGGACGTGATATTAGTGGACTGGGTATTTTCTTGCTGGGACAGAGGTGCAATTCTCGTGGCAAGAGATCCGAGGTTGGGGGCGGAATTTGTGGAAGAAGAGATGGAGCTGGTGCTGAAACTCGGGTTGATCTGTTCCCACTCCGACCCGTTGATGAGGCCGAGCATGCGTCAAGTTTTGCAGTACTTGGAGGGCGATCTTCCGATTCCGGAACTGTCGTCCATCGGCCTTTCCTCAGGCGGGTTAACGTTCGCTCATCGCGAAGGTTTTGACGATTTGGCCATGTCTTATCCGTCCTCCATATACAAGGCATTTACGCACTCGTCTTCTGTCGCAGAATCGCAACTCTCGGGTGGACGATGAGCCTCATGGTTTAGTTTCTAATTTAGTTCCATCCTCTGTATTTGGGGAAACATCCATATGTCCAGTGGCATCTTTCTTCTCTTGTAGAAATCGATAGGTTGTAAGATAAGATCATGTTCAGATCTAGAATACGTAGGCTCTATGAGTCATCCTGGTCCTAGTCCGTGCAAGTATCCATACAATACACGCTCTTATTTTTTCTAAGGCTCAAATTAGCTACCGGCGCGGCAGCCGCCATTGGCTGCTGCTGACCGAGAAGAGAGAGAGAGAGAGAGAGAGAGAGAGAGAGAGAGAGGTGGTGGCCATGTTCTCAAGTTGCAGATCAAGAAGAGAGGGAGAGGGAGAGGGAGAAGGCAAAAGCGACCGAACATAGGGTTTTTTTAAGTGCACGTGGTACCCATGCATTGAGTAAAATACTTCTGTCTTCCTCTAACCAGCGATGTCGTAAGCTTTAGCTCAGCGATCGCATGATGTCTGTTCTTTCACGTATCCTCTTGGCGAGCCGTTGAGGCAACGGACTTCGTGGCCCTCCGGCTTTGACTGGCTTTTAAGCAAGTAAACATTATTAACCTTCTCATGGCACATTCTTGTCCTTTCCTGAAAGCTGAATAAGATAGATTAACATAACCTCGGAGTCTAAGAGAATGTCTTGTAGCAGAAGTTTGCGCAAGTTCAAAAACTGAAAGCTGAACTCGTGGTATAAACTACTAGGTTTTTTATAAGATGAACGAAGCTCTCGATTTGGTGATAAAGAGAAGACGGGTTAGTGAATTTATCTTGATAAAATATAATAATGGGCACCGTGCGAGGTGTTTTGCCTTTGCAGGGCAACATGACTGGCACGGGAACATCCCTGAATTAATATTATTTTTTTTTTCGGAAAAATAATTAATACCACGATTGTTGACAATGTTTATTGTTTTTCTTAAATATAGAGTAGCCTTATGGGTTAATTGTACGGAGACAAACAAGCTCCAACCTTCACAAATTAGTCGATGAGGAACAATATGGAGATGAAAAATGTGGAAAACAATTGTTCCCACGTTGCTTGCTTAGAAGTGTAAATCTCTCAAAGCTTGCATCTTCTATAAAATGCAAAACTTGTGGGGAGAAGGGTCAGGGGTTTTATAATTATGCAATAATTATAATGGAAGTCTTAAAATTTGTCAACAAAGTGTAATTAGTCAAAGTTTTCAAAAAGTAAAATTAAGTCCTAAAACTTATCAAATTGGTTCAATTAAATTCTTCTATTGATTGCAATTTTTGAAAGTTTTAGAATTTAATTACACTTTTATGACAAGTTTTAAGATTTCTGATACACTTAATTATATAATTATTGTTGCTACTACTATTATTCTTACATATATTGATACCAAAAATTACAAAAATAAAATAGACTAAACCAAATAAAGATATATTTCTTTCTAAAAGTGGCACGCGGGTAATCAGTAGGGCGAGCGGGGCTGACCCCCTCTGCTCATTTCATGTGGAACCGGTAGGGTGGATGATTGATGCCTCACTTATGTTACTTTAGGAATGAGAATCTATCGTTAGAATTTCCACGTTTGCAAGATCCAGTTTCAAGATAAATGTTCTATTCTAATTGTCGCGACCAATTTTTCGGGTGTGGACCACCTATGGTTTGGCTAATGGATTGTTAAGCCTAGACTTAACTCGGGTTCTCCCAAGCCCATACCAATTCGCGACTTAGGTTTGAATTGTTAACATGCAATTAAATTTTAACTAGGAGTCGCCACTAATCTATTTTTGGTGGGTCGATTAGAAACCCTAGTAAAGTAACGGGAGATTTACTTTACTCCTACGAACTGAGAGATTAAGGGTACGGGGACTTGGTTACGTTAGATTTCTCTAACGCCCTTTCGGTACCTTTCTTTTTATTTTTGAAAAATGCTTGGCAGGCAATTTAGATTGATTTTAAATCTATTTTCCTAACATGTGAGGTGTTCATGCAGGTGCGCAAACCACCAATTTAACACCCAATAAAGCAATTAAATGATGCGAGAACTTACCTCAAAGCAACGAAAGCATCTGCAGTGTTAAATTAAAATTCACATCAGCAATTCTAGATATGATTTCTAATTAACAAGCAATTTCAATTTTCGTTTTCGCTTTTCTTAATGAAAACCATGCAATGCATGATAATAATCTAATATGACATGGTAGCATGACCTAAACTATATGACATGAAGAAATGCAATAATTAAATGCAATCTAAATGATCTAATTCTAATGACATGCAATGCGATGCCATGACATAAACAATTATTTTAACTAAATGACACGCAACAATGCGAGTTAATATGTCATGCGACATTTATTAAATGACTTAGTCTAATAACGGTCAATTTCTAATTAGAAATGAACCTATGCATTTCATGGACTTAATTCTATATGACATGGGCTTTTTATTTTCCTAACAAAACATGCAATTTATCTAGGAGAGATTATCTACCTATAATTGATAAACATGCAACCCTAACATGCAATGACGTGCAAAGAATGTCCTAATTCAATATGATATATGCATGATGATTTTTGTGTTTTTATATTAATTTTGAAATTAAAATTTCCGCATGCAATTCAAATAAAACTAACATCCTAAATGAATGTGCTTTTTCTTTTGGTTTTCTTTTATTTAAAAATAAGATTCTTATTTCAAGTATAAAAGATAATAGCCAAACCTAATCTTAATTCAACATTTTTTGGATTTTCTTTTACGAAAATAAGATTGACTCAACCAACAAAGAAATCAAACAAGATAAGATCGATATCTAAAAATTGACGAACCATATCTCGCGTATGAGATCGGGTTGGCCAATTTTAAATTAAATCGCGAATCGAATCTCGGGCTTGAGATTGGATTGTCGATTTTTGTAAGGGATTGCGAATCGGATTTCGGGCGCGAAAATCGGACTGTCAATCCCTAACTTGAGGGACTTTTCATGTCGGAATCTCAACCCTTCATTCAGAATAATCCTACTAAAAAAACAAAGTAAATAAATGAAAATAACATAAAGTTAAAAAAACTACCTAATTGATTTTCCTTTTTCTTTTGTTTTTCTGTTTTCTTTTCCCTTCCAAGCAAGGATTGCTCGTGGCAGGTCACCTACGGCAACTGGCGTCGGTCCGGCAGTGCAGCTCCGGCGAAGGTCCGGCGACGGGCAGCAGCGTTGCAGGGGGTCTCTGTGGGTGTTGATCGCGGTGGTCGGAGCTCCGGCGTGGGTCCGGCGAGGGCAGAGGCGTCGTGATGGCAGATCGTCGGGCGAGTGGGGACTCGGATGGCGGGGCCGCGAGCAACAGGTGGGTTGCGGGTCGGCGCGGAAGAGGCGGGTCGTGGCGATGACCGGCTGGATCGCGAACCGGTGGGTTGCAGACGAGTCGGGGGCGAGACCAGCGTTCCGGTGCAGCGGATCGGGCTCTGAACAGGGGCATAGGCGCGGCAGAGGCTCGGTGAGCGTGGCGGACGGGCCTTGGCGCTGAACTCGGGCGTCGTGGGCGGAGCAGCAGCGGGCGTCGAGGTCGTCACGGCTTCAGCAAGCGTTGGGCAGAGAGCAGACCGGCTCGGCGGAGAGCTGGCGCGGGTTGCAGACGAGTCGGGGGCGAGATCGGCGTTCCGGCACGGCAGATCGGGCTCCGAGCGAGTGCAGAGACGGAGGCCGGGGGTCCAGCAGCTGCCGCGGGCGAGCGATGGCAGGAGGGAAACAGCAACGGCGTCGAACTCCAGTGATGCTACTGGGTCGCGGACAGAAGCGGCTTCGCTGCTGCAATTGAGAAGGGGGTTGAACAGCTTCTGGCGAGGCGGCACGCAATGGTGTCTTCTGATCTCGGGTTGCTGCTCTGGTGCAGTAGATCGGGTAGTAGCAGAACAGGAGGCGCGGCAATGGCAGACGCGGTGATTGGCTCAGATGCCACGGAAGGGTGCTCGTGCTGGTCGAGGGGCAACGGTGTCAGGCGTCGTGGATCGGCAAGGCGGAGCGGCGAGCGTAGAGGAGCCGGCACCGGCGACAGTCGGGATGGTGTCCAGTTGCAGACGTAGGCAGCAAGGGTGAGGAAGACGATGAACAGTAAACATCCCCTCACCCCCTGCCGATTGTACTTTGCTTCTGCTTCACTTTTTCACTTTTCAGTTTTGGCTTTTTTGTGCAGGGTTCTTAGAAGAACGAAGAGAAGACCAAGGAAAAGCTTTTCTTTCGGTGGAATTTTTTTGACCTCGCACTCGAGAGAAGAAAGCCTCCTTCCCGATTGATCTCCGTACGCATCCTTTTTTATAGGCGAAACAAAACATGATCTTTTTTGTTAATATTTTCATCTCACGAATATTACTTATAACCTCCTGATCACAAAAATCCTTATCTCAAAAATATTCTCCCGATTTCCTCATCTATTGATAAAGATAAGATTACAATGCGATTTTTTAATTTCCAAAAATCATCATAATATCGCATCAAATCTTAATTTTTCAAAGATAATTAATTAAACAACAACGGGCTTGGGTTAATTTTCTCCTTTCGTGGGCCTAGCTTGGGCCCGCTAATTTAAAACCCAAAATCACTAATTCGACTCATCCGCCACCGGTCCAAAATAAATGTAAAAAAATGCAAATTAAAAACAAATCCAAATCTATATGCTATGCAATTAATATTTTTTTAGGGGTTAAAATTAATCCATAATTTCTTAATGCGACAAATGAAATAAACGGGTAGCCAAAATTTAGGTGTCGGCATTTACCGCCCTCTTTGAATGTGAGCTCGAAGAGGTTGCGCATTCAAAGACAAATTGAGACCTAAATTTTGACTATGCACATGCATTGAATGATTTCTTAATTTGATTTGATTTTTTTGTCGGGAAATGAATCCCATTTTTTAAAAAAAAAATGCAACTTATATGATGCATGTAAATGCTAATGCAAATGCATGATGTGAAAGGAAAGAGCGTACCTACAATTACTTACCAGTCAGTGCGGTAGAGCATCTTGAGGTACATGATAAGTCCTTGTTTACTCTACAAGTACCCAACTCTCAGTCAGGTTCCTTGAAAAGCGTAACAGGTAAGAACATTCACATCCAAAGTGAAATGTTCAACAGAAAAAATTGAGACATCCAGATCCAGACTGAGATGTCAAGATTTTTGAAAAACTCAAAATACCTAGATTCAGACTAAGGTATAATGAGAATGATTGACAAACATTCACATCCAGAGTGAAATGTTTGAATGAAAATAATCAAGACATCTAGGTCCAGACTGAGATGTCAAGGTTTTTGTACTCGAGATACCTAGATCCAGACTAAGTATAACTAGAAAGGTCGAAAAAACATTCACATCCAGAGTGAAATGTTTAACGAAGAGAATTGAGACATCCAGATCCAGACTGAGATGTCAAGAGTTCTGAATTCGAAATACCTAGATCCAGACTAAGGTATAACGAGGAAGATCGAAGAACATTCACATCCAGAGTGAAATGCTCTAACGAAAATGATCAAGACATCCGGGTCCAGACAGAGATGTCAAGATTTTAAACTCGAAATACCTAGATCCAAACTAAAGTATAACGAGGAAGATCGAAGAACATTCACATCCAGAGTGAAATGTTCAACAAAGAGAATTGAGACATCCAGATCCATCGAGATGTCAAAATTTTGGAATGCAATTTGTATGCAAATGGTAAAGGAACCTACCGGAATATCTTACCTTCAAGGAGGGTAGAGTGATTCAAGATAGTTGGTGTTACATGTTCAGGACCCGTACCTTTCTACGGTCGCCTAAAATAGTAACGAAGAGACTACTTTCCTAGGACCCGTACCTTTCTACGGTCGCCTAGTAGAGCAGCAAGGTTTTGTAAGGAAACTACTTTCCTAGGACCCGTACCTTTCTACGGTCGCCTAGTAGGGCAGTGTTTGGTTGTGTCTAGGACCCGTACCATTCTACGGTCGCCTAAACGGGGATTTACCTTCCAGGACCCATATCATTTTACGGTCGCCTGAATAGGGAAATAAGTTTTGTCTAGGACCCGTTCTATTCTACGGTCACCTAAACGGAGATTTACCTTCCAGGACCCGTATCATTTTACGGTCGCCTGAATAGGGAAATAGGTTTTGTCTAGGACCCGTACCATTCTACGGTCGCCTAAACGGGGATTTACCTTCCAGGACCCGTACCATTCTACGGCCGCTCGAATAGGGAAATAGGTTTTGTCTAGGACCCGTTCTATTCTACGGTCACCTAAACGGGATTTACCTTCCGGGACCCGTACCATTCTACGGTCGCCTGAATAGGGAAATAGGTTTTGTCTAGGACCCGTTCTATTCTACGGTCACCTAAACGGGGGTTTACCTTCCAGGACTCGTACCATTCTACGGTCGCCTGAATAGGGAAATAGATGTTGTCTAGGACCCGTTCTATTCTACGGTCACCTAGGCGAGGTTTTGCTTGGCTAGGACCCGAACCATTCTTCGGTCGCCTAACGTTGCAATAGAGATCAACCGCCCGGGACCCGAACCGTTCTTGGTCGCCTTAATCGATTGAATTTGAGGAAAATCTTTGGGGGACAACTCAGTCGAGTGTCGATTAAAAGGGACTCTAGGCTATGAAAGCACGCCAGGTCAATATAAATGAACATCAGGCTACAAAAGCACGCCGAGTCGATAAATAGGGACTCTGGGCTACGAAAGCACGCCAGGTCAATATAAAGGGACATCGGGCTACAAAAGCACGCCGAGTCGATAAATAGGGACTCTGGGCTACGAAAGCACGCCAGGTCAATATAAAGACACCGGGCTACGGAAGCACGCTAGGTCAATAAAGAGGACACCGGGCTACGAAAGCACGCCAGGTCAATATAAAGGACACCGGGCTACGAAAGCACGCCGGGTCAATGAAAGGAACTCTGGGCTACGAAAGCACGCCAGGTCAAGAAAGGGACATCGGGCTACGGAAGCACGCCGAGTCGATGAAAATGACTCTGGGCTACGAAAGCACACTAGGTCGATATAACTGGACAGCTTGACCAAGTCAAGTGTCGATGCACTTGAGAGAGAATACCTGCACAATGACAAGTATGGTAGAGATATACTTACCTGGTGATATCTCTAATTCTTGGGGATATGTCTTTTGGAATTTAGATATCCTGTGGAGGTCTTTCACCTCCTTGTGAAGGTTTCTCATCTTCTAATATCATGAAATATTTTGAAAGGAACTTGAATTACCTGTCAGACATGATTTAGAGCAAAAAATATGCATTCATCAAAGAGATAGACAATCTAAGCTACTCTAGAATGCACATTTGAAAATTCAATGAGGTTTTCATCAACTCAATCAGGGTTTATGCATAATGACCTTTGCATCACCCAAATTTCCATTGGAGAGAATTATCATTTAAGACAATCTTCACTCATGACATGGATTTCTTAAGAATACTAAATGAGAGACTTTCGGTTAGAAAGGACTTTCACTCACTCTCATTTAGAATGTCTATTTTACGCTTTGAATCACTCAATTTCATCATATCGACATGGGTCCGAGTATTCTCGCAAGCGGTACAATCTTACCAATCGAGAGGTCTTTAATAGGGACCATAATGGGGGCTTGGTCAATGGCTTAACAAATGGACTCTTTGAGTCAAGGCTATTGAATGAACAGTCTTGTAATCATCTGGGGTTTACAAGTCAAGAACCATGCAAAATGAAAAAGAAATAATCTTGCTCACACTTCTTCGAGCGATGCTTATAAACATATGAACTCTTACGTTAATTCAAATGCCCTAATCTGAAGAGACTTTGTAAGGGACGTAACGTAGGTTAAGTTCATGGGTTGAGAAATGAAAGGATCATTAGGCTCAAAAAGTGTTTAGGGGTCAAAGTTGGTGATCATCTTGACATTTCCAACAATTTTTCTCCCCATCGTCGAAGATTTTCTTCACATCACAACTCCACTAATCGCAACATCTCAACATTTGAGTTTTTTTTTCTTTTTTTTGGGTACCACCTTGTTAGGGATACGACTCACTTCATCAAGTGTTTGATTTTTTTCTTTGGGCATTGGCCTTGCTTTTACCAGGCACACTGCTTTTTCATGCCCCATTTTTTGCACTCTTTTTTTCTTGGACAAAGTCTCCATTTTTATCAGCATTGTAAATCATGCTACTTGAGTGGTTTGATTTTTCTTGCCTTGCCCCAGTGTGGGGGATGATCACCAACTGGGTTTAATGTGAAATGAATTCATAGGCTCAAGGGGGCTATGCAATGGATAAAGTGTATAGGATAGAGAAAGAAATGCTCTTCGTCATCCTAAGGCACTTAAATTAACACATGAATTCAATGTAATAGCACTACTTGAAGATTGATGCAAGTGAGAGCAAGAAAATTTCAATTCATTTTCCTCACCTCATGATGCCATTTGATCTCTTAGTTGCCCCGATGTGGGGTGATTCTTGACAGTGGTGATTTGAAAAGAATATCCATAAGTGTATGGATTTAAAAGGGTTAAGCAATGGATCACCTGTAGTGTTTGGGATAGAAAAATGAATTGCCTCTCATCATTTCGGTTGCCGTACCTCTTGCGAGAGAACTCTTTACCTTATGGATATGAACCTTCGTACACTCATCTCACAAGTGTATGAATATGGGGCTGTGTATAGGATAGGGTTTGCCTTTCATCATCCCGACTTATCTCATTTAGCATGCTCAATCAATTCCACATCATTCATTAAATTAGTCCATCTTGATGTCCTTTTAGTGGAATTGGTGGATAAAACATGTAAGAGTCATCATGCAAAACCCTTTTTAAAAAGAACTTAACAGCTTTAAGCATGTTAACTTCAAACAGTTTTCTATACAAAAATGGTTTTAAGCATTCATTCAAGGATTCCTCCACAATGGGAATTGCCTCAGTAGTCGATGTCTTTGGATTGTCCCTATCATTCAAGATTGAAAATCCACTTTTGCCCCTGCACAAGAGAATGTGCATCTTGGTATGATACTATGCAACATCAAAGTAAATTGCACATCTATTTTGGCTCGGGTTGAGACTTTATGGTCGGGTCACTACCAAAACTCATGCCCCCAATTTGTCAACTCTTCCACCAGGGAATAATGGTCCTCTTTTACTTGCCCCAAATCTTTTTTTTTTTTTTTCATTGCAAGTGCGCTCTAAGCCCGTTGATCACAAGTCAAGTTTATGATCATTGATACGCTATTTTCAGATGTCTCTTGTCATAACAAGTGATAGAATTATGCTCTGAGACAAGAAGCAAATGAGTCAGACAAACAAACAGGTTTAATCTGCTACAAGTTTTGGGAAAATGTTTTCTTTTGACAATGAAATGCTTTTTGTTTTCGAAGAAGTTTTTGGGAGGAAGCATGAAAAAGTCCAGCCCTCAGGATTTCTCCGTGGATGATATTTTTCTTTTTCATGGTTGGATATCGTCATTGGACTGGTTTGGTATACTCCATCATGTCCTCAAAATTGGAAATAAAATTGTAATTTCATTGAATAGAATCAAATGAATTACATTATTGGAATGGAAAATGTAATTCCTAATCTCTAAAAAGAGAGCAAAATAAGAAATTGAAAACAATTCCTAGAAGGCGAAAACAATTCCTAAAAAGCGATAAGAATTCCTAGAAAGCGATAAAAATTCCCCGCTTGGGGGAATGTGCAAGCATAACAAGTTAAACAAGGCTAACGTCCATGTCTTCCGAAGGTCCTTCGTCATTGGTTCCTATGAAGAGGTCATCGAACAGACTTGTGATTCCTTCCAGGGCATCATCAGAGTTCTCTGTCTTTGGAGGCGTCAGATCGTCCATGTCATCCCATCCACTTGGAACTATGTTGCGGGAGTCAAAGTAAAAGCTGGGAGGAGCCGAATACTTCACTAAGTAATCAAACTTGCCACTAGGCTACCCCAGAGTGTCCATCACTTCCACTTCATCTTGCCCCATCTTAGGGACATTGTCAGGTTTAGGTTTTTCAACAGTGACCAACAGTGAGTCATCTTCCAGGTCAGGCATGTCACCATTGCCCATTTGGGTCTTGTCATCGACGGCCAGGACTTTGTCTCAGGAGAAAAGGTGCAAGAGTCAAATCCGTTTGCAGGGATTGGATTTGAGCTGTCATGAATTGCATAGAGGCGAGCAACTGTCGGAGTTGGTCTTCCATAGCGGAGATACGATCACGCATTTCGGTTTGGTCGGCCATTCTAGCTCTTGATCGCGTAATACGCGGAGGATTCGTTATCACCTAATTCAAATGAATAAAAATATATAAGTATGAGGTGCAAATAAAGAATCAATCCATGACAATGATTTATCAACTTTTTTTCATCATTTTTTTTATGAAAAGCTCTTACAAGGAGGGAATTTCCTAAAGAGAGCTAGAAAAATAGACATCCTAGTAAGATCAAATTTCTTAGACATGAATTGAAAACAAATTCTCCAAAGTTTTTTTATTTTTCCAAATGATTCATTGCATGGCAATTTCCTCATTTCATTTCTAAAAGGAATTAGATCAAATGACTATCCTAGATTGTCATGGACAGACCAAAAGCATGACAAAATAAATTGCATGGTATAGGGATAGAAGACTTACTTCACCAAGGAAATTAATGGCCAACCACATAGACATACGCATGGTAAGTGGCTGGATTTCTAATCTATAAGGTTTATCAAAGTGGAGCCACAAGGGTGATCGGACTAGCCACGGGCATATGAACTATGTTGGGTCCTCATGACTCCGGCTTGGTCAAAGAGCCGACCTGGGTTGCAGGCATGCAAACCGAGGTGGGTACTCTTGACACCAAAAAAGAAACTTCGGGATTGAGATGAGCAACTCGTACTGCGAGCATGCAGTCGGAGTGGTATCCATCTCAATACCATCCTAAATAATCCTATGCGGCCCAAGTCCGGCGGCAGGTTGTGTGTGCAAAGTGTAGTGATTTATGCAAAGCATGCACATCAATTTATGTCAAACAACACTTCAAAAAATAAAATAAACCATACATCCCTAACTCCAACCTGCAAGGCAAGGGTTAGCAATCACTTCCCCTTATACCTCCCAATCTGCAAAAACATTTAACACCTTAAATGTTAGGGACGCACAGGATCCCGCTGCCAAACAAAAACATTTTTAAAAAGAAATTGGCTAAGTCCACTAAGAGTTTTAACTCAATTCCCAGTGGAGTCGCCAAGCTGTCGCGACCAATTTTTCGGGTGTGGACCACCTATGGTTTGGCTAATGGATTGTTAAGCCTAGACTTAACTCGGGCTCTCCCAAGCCCATACCAATTCGCGACTTAGGTTTGAATTGTTAACATGCAATTAAATTTTAACTAGGAGTCGCCACTAATCTATTTTTGGTGGGTCGATTAGAAACCCTAGTAAAGTAACGGGAGATTTACTTTACTCCTACGAATAAGAGATTAAAGTGCGGGGACTTGGTTACGTTAGATTTCTCTAACGCCCTTTCGGTACCTTTCTTTTTATTTTTGAAAAATGCTTGGCAGGCAATTTAGATTGATTTTAAATCTATTTTCCTAACATGTGTGAGGTGTTAAATGCAGTGCGCAAACCACCAATTTAACACCCAATAAAGCAATTAAATGATGCAGAACTTACCTCAAAGCAACGAAAGCATCTGCGGTGTTAAATTAAAATTCACATCAGCAATTCTAGATATGATTTCTAATTAACAAGCAATTTCAATTTTCGTTTTCGCTTTTCTTAATGAAAACCATGCAATGCATGATAATAATCTAATATGACATGGTAGCATGACCTAAACTATATGACATGAAGAAATGCAATAATTAAATGCAATCTAAATGATCTAATTCTAATGACATGCAATGCGATGCCATGACATAAACAATTATTTTAACTAAATGACACGCAACAATGCGAGTTAATATGTCATGCGACATTTATTAAATGACTTAGTCTAATAACGGTCAATTTCTAATTAGAAATGAACCTATGCATTTCATGGACTTAATTCTATATGACATGGGCTTTTTATTTTCCTAACAAAACATGCAATTTATCTAGGAGAGATTATCTACCTATAATTGATAAACATGCAACCCTAACATGCAATGACGTGCAAAGAATGTCCTAATTCAATATGATATATGCATGATGATTTTTGTGTTTTTATATTAATTTTGAAATTAAAATTTCCGCATGCAATTCAAATAAAACTAACATCCTAAATGAATGTGCTTTTTCTTTTGGTTTTCTTTTATTTAAAAATAAGATTCTTATTTCAAGTATAAAAGATAATAGCCAAACCTAATCTTAATTCAACATTTTTGGATTTTCTTTTACGAAAATAAGATTGACTCAACCAAACAGCAAATCAAACAAGATAAGATCGATATCTAAAAATTGACGAACCATATCTCGCGTATGAGATCGGGTTGGCCAATTTTAAATTAAATCTTGAATCGAATCTCGGGCTTGAGATTGGATTGTCGATTTTTGTAAGGGATTGCGAGTCGGATTTCGGGCGCGAAAATCGGACTGTCAATCCCTAACTTGAGGGACTTTTCATGTCGGAATCTCAACCCTTCATTCAGAATAATCCTACTAAAAAAACAAAGTAAATAAATGAAAATAACATAAAGTTAAAAAAACTACCTAATTGATTTTCCTTTTTTCTTTTGTTTTTCTGTTTTCTTTTTCCCTTCCCAAGCAAGGATTGCTCGTGGCAGGTCACCTACGGCAACTGGCGTCGGTCCGGCAGTGCAGCTCCGGCGAAGGTCCGGCGACGGGCAGCAGCGTTGCAGGGGGTCTCTGTGGGTGTTGATCGCGGTGGTCGGAGCTCCGGCGTGGGTCCGGCGAGGGCAGAGGCGTCGTGATGGCAGATCGTCGGGCGAGTGGGGACTCGGATGGCGGGGCCGCGAGCAACAGGTGGGTTGCGGGTCGGCGCGGAAGAGGCGGGTCGTGGCGATGACCGGCTGGATCGCGAACCGGTGGGTTGCAGACGAGTCGGGGGCGAGACCAGCGTTCCGGTGCAGCGGATCGGGCTCTGAACAGGGGCATAGGCGCGGCAGAGGCTCGGTGAGCGTGGCGGACGGGCCTTGGCGCTGAACTCGGGCGTCGTGGGCGGAGCAGCAGCGGGCGTCGAGGTCGTCACGGCTTCAGCAAGCGTTGGGCAGAGAGCAGACCGGCTCGGCGGAGAGCTGGCGCGGGTTGCAGACGAGTCGGGGGCGAGATCGGCGTTCCGGCACGGCAGATCGGGCTCCGAGCGAGTGCAGAGACGGAGGCCGAGGGGGTCCAGCAGCTGCCGCGGGCGAGCGATGGCAGGAGGGAAACAGCAACGGCGTCGAACTCCAGTGATGCTACTGGGTCGCGGACAGAAGCGGCTTCGCTGCTGCAATTGAGAAGGGGTTGAACAGCTTCTGGCGAGGCGGCACGCGATGGTGTCTTCTGATCTCGGGTTGCTGCTCCGGTGCAGCAGATCGGGTAGTAGCAGAACAGGAGGCGCGGCAATGGCAGACGCGGTGACTGGCTCGGGTGCCGCGGAAGGGTGCTCGTGCTGGTCGAGGGCAACGGCGTCAGGCGTCGTGGATCGGCAAGGCGGAGCGGCGAGCGTAGAGGAGCGGGCACCGGCGACAGTCGGGACGGTGTCCGGTTACAGACGAAGGCAGCAAGGGTGAGGAAGACGATGAACAGTAAGCGTCCCCTCACCCCCTGCCGATTGTACTTTGCTTCTGCTTCACTTTTTCACTTTTCAGTTTTGGCTTTTTTGTGCAGGGTTCTTAGAAGAACGAAGAGAAGACCAAGGAAAAGCTTTTCTTTTCGGTGGAATTTTTTTGACCTCGCACTCGAGAGAAGAAAGCCTCCTTCCCGATTGATCTCCGTACGCATCCTTTTTTATAGGCGAAACAAAACATGATCTTTTTTGTTAATATTTTCATCTCACGAATATTACTTATAACCTCCTGATCACAAAAATCCTTATCTCAAAAATATTCTCCCCGATTTCTCATCTATTGATAAAGATAAGATTACAATGCGATTTTTAATTTCCAAAAATCATCATAATATCGCATCAAATCTTAATTTTTCACAAGATAATTAATTAAACAACAACGGGCTTGGGTTAATTTTCTCCTTTCGTGGGCCTAGCCCGGCACTGTTAATTTAAAACCCAAAATCACTAATTCGACTCATCCGCCACCTGGTCCAAAGAAATAAATGTAAAAAAATGCAAATTAAAAACAAATGTACTGAATCTATATCTATGCAATTAATATTTTTTTAGGGGTTAAAATTAATCCCTAATTTCTTAATGCGACAAATGACTAAACGGGTAGCCAAAATTTAGGTGTCAACACTAATACGAGAGGTGCAGCATTGACCTCGAGTAATCCAATTTCGAGCTTCACAAAACGAATTGTTAATGCACTACTTTTAAGGTGTCGTCTTACGTTGCTTTGTTACGGACTTCTTGAGATACATAAACATTAATAGTATAATCGCATAAATTGACAAACTTTGAGTGTCACATTCAATGATACGAGTTTCCATGAATACCATGTGGATAAAAATTGATTGGGCCTCATATTTTATTCGAGGCCCGAAACTTCACATATAAGCCCAATTCATGCATTATTATATTTCGTTTTCTCTTTCATTTCGGTTTATGTCTAACTCAATAATCGGATGGTCCTCCTGAGGGAAAACGCACGAGGGCATTCTCTCTTTGTGGTGCGTAGATCCGACCATCGGAGGCTTTCGTCATCATCGGACATTGGCTGAAAACAATTAGAGCCATCCATCGAAAACTAATATGACTAAACTCGTTGTGCTTAACGAGGTATTGTTCCACATAACTTGATAATGAGTCATATATATCCTTTATATTTTTGTGGTCTTTCTTCACCTATTAGTTTAAGCTTTTAAATTAGACATTCTAATATGGTATTAGAGTTAGTACTATCACTTTCAAACATGCGTCTATCTTGGACCAAATTTTGCCATGTCCTTGTGAGTTGAAGAGGGGAGCTTTGTGGTATCAAGGGGAAGAGTGAGTGATGCTAAGATATTATACAACTAGTTTGTAGAAGTTGCTTCAGATTACTTGGGGTGCGTTTAGTAACGTTTCTATTCCGGGAAATAATTTTTTAACAGAAATATTTTTTTTCTCTATTTTAGAGAATAATTTCTGAGTATAAGAACGTATTTGGTAACTGTAAAAAATTTCTACTCGGGAATAGAAATGCGTTTGGTAAACTTGTATAATTTTTTTGTTTCTTTTAATTTTTTAATATCTTTATTATGTTTTCCTTTTTTTCTTCTTTATTTTTTTTTGCTTTCTTCCTTTTGGCCGGTCTTGGACCTCGGCAAGGCCGAGCTCGCCTAGCCATTGGTGAGGCTCGGCCTTGCCAAGCCACCGCCGGCTGACTCGGCGTCGCCCGGCTGTGGCCCGGCAAGACCAAGCCTTGCTAGTGGCTAGGCGAGCTCGACCTTGCCAAATATGGGCGAGCTCGAGCTTGCCCAGCCAAGGCGAGGCTGACCTTGCACCGCTTGGGCGAGGTCGAGCCTTGCCGGTGACCTTGCCCAGGCAGTGTGAGGTTGGCCTCCCCGGGGGTCAGCGACGCTCCGATGAGGTCACCGGTCCTCGACGGTCGGTTGCCGGCAATGGCCGAGGTCGGCGGCTGGCTAAAAGGAAGAATAAGGAAAGAAAAAAAAAGAAAAGAAGAAAAAAGAAATGTTTCTTGGAAATGTTCCAGGAATAAGAAACAAGTTTTTCTACTTCTTGTTTTTGTTCCAAATTTGTTCCCGATAAAAAAAAATAAATAAATTTTTTGTTCCCGGGAATAAAAGTGTAAACACACGCGTTTCTATTCTTTTTTAGTTCCTTGGAACAAAATAGCAAAAAATTTTGTTCCGGGGAATAGAAACAAAAATAAATAAGCAGGCCCTTGTATTAGAAGTCATGGAGTGAAATAAATACCTTATTAGAGGATCTCTGAAGGCGGGGTTAGTCTTTTGCGTATAAATTGGCCAGTAATTAGTACCACTCTTTTGATAAAGTCATGTCGAGCAAAAGCTAATTATTGTACTAAAGTGTTCAATATGATTAAAAAAATGTCAGATGTAATGGAAGTTTTGAAATACATGTCCTAAAAGCACGCGAAAGTGGCTAGTATGATTTGGGAATGAAGTGCCGGGAGTTTTAGGTCTATCACTGATATTATCCAATTATTTTTGGTCTTACTAGGGTCTTTGACCCTAATTTGCATTGGATTCGAGGCACCTTGCATGCGAGTGAGCTACATTTGGCCAGTCTATATCACTAATACCTCGTCAGTTTGTTTAATTTTTTTTTTCCAAAGAACGTCAGTTTGTTTAATTCAAGTGCAACAATTGTGGCTTGGATTATTGTGCAATTCTTATTTTACTTTGATTTGCATATTGCATATGTGGCAACAATTACATATATGACTTGTGAAATTTTTCGAGTTTATTTACACGGACAGATAAATATATTTGAAAGCTCAATCAAGAGCAATCAACTTATTTTTTTATCTATGTACGATGCAAACAAGGATTAAGGACCAAAATCCTATTTAAGTTTATAGACTACAATATCTTCACTTAGAATTTCAAAAAAGGTGGCACTAATTCCACACCTCAAATGACTAATTGAATCATCTCAAGAGGAAAAAGAAAATTCACGTCAGTACAAATACTTTCAAGTTGAGCTAGGAACGGAAATGACCAGGTATTGCAAAGCATTGGTTCAACAACATAATGTTTAACATCTGTCAGTTTTCAAGTTTAGAGGTGGCAGACTTCAATCAAGATTCAAGAAGCGAGTGGTACATTGTTTTGCACTCTATCAAAAGAGTGCAAAATTAAAGAGAAGAGTTCGATGCTTCATTAGAAACCTTATCACATGGTTTTGAAGTCCACAGCAAGTGTATACTGATGTAGCTGTGGCATTTCCCTTTCTCCAAGCTCAAACTAGGGAAGCCTTTCTCCATGAGGCTTTCGATGTTGTCTCGCACACTGACTTCCAATGGAGTAAACGTAGCGCCCAAGCCTTCCACTTTTTCCCTTGATACCCTATAAGCCGACACAAGAGGTCCGTTGCCTTCGCACCTGCATACATTCCAAATGATTCGGGCAAGTCGGTTAAGTCAATAAGGATGAAATATGACCTATTGGAGTGTTGCTCATAGGATAGAATGGACTTTTCTTGTGAAGTTGAAGAAAAAATTAGGGACTAACCTTTCGGGGAGGTGCAGTGTAGGATAAAGCTTGCGCAAAAGCTTCAAGACATCGTGATGGTGAATGGTTTCTCCTACTAGACAGTATCTGCCACTAGCTGACGGGTTTTCAAGAGCTAGGATATGCATGAGTGCAACGTCCCTGACATCAACAAAAGCGAAATACCTGAAGGGAAGTTGAACTCCTGCATTATATAAGCTTCAATTACTCTGTGAAATTAGAATAAGTGATGCGCTTTTCATTAGGAGAATCAGTAATCACATGCGGATTGTCTTTCTATCACATACATAAAATGGGATTATGATTAATTGGTTGTTGATTATTCATCATCTTATTGACATGTACTGGGAGAAATATTTCACTTCATGGCAAAAGACACAATCGATATACTCTCATCAACATCAAAATAAATACCATTGATGAGGTTCGGTATAATCTCTGCCGAGAGATTGACAGTAGGCTGCAAGAGAGGGCCAATCACATGTCCTGGATTTATCACGACCAGGTCGATCCCCTTCTCATTAGTGAAATCCCAAGCTGCCTTCTCCGCCAGGGTTTTGGAAAGCTGATACCAGAGCTGAAAAAGAGCAAAACAACATTACTGCTATGAAAGAACTCTCGCGCCACTCATGGACTTAATTGACTCCAACCTGACACCAATTTGTTCTGCCTCATCTGCCATTCCACAAAACCAACTTCTAAGGACTAGAGAATGTACTTATTCATGACAGATTACTTAAAATCTCATCCATGGGAAGCTTTCAAGTGATGCTCCTATGTTGGAAAAATTGGGCGCAAACACGTGTGAGAAAGCTCAAGGACTTAATCAAATAGGCAAAGAATAATCCAGTAAGGCGAGGGAGACAGACAGCTCAATTACAGACCTTTGATTCCTCACAGATTGCCGGATTAGAGAACCATGTCTCATCGAGCACCACACCAGAGGTCAGGGGTCGTCCGGTGTACACAACTGCAGCCATGGAGGATGTTATGACCACTCTCTTGATAGAAGGGAACTTTGCACATGCTCTGAGGACATTTAGTGTCCCTCTGACTGCGGGATCAACTAATTCACCCTACAATATGTAAGGAACGGAGTCCCATAAGAACGATCTTTTGTCAAGTCACCCAAGAATTACTATTTCAATCTAATCTTTCGATTATTACCAGAAAGGGACAAAGGGAAACAAACTACAATTTCGAAAAAATATAATAACATTCCATCAACTGAAATGCATAGAAGAACGACAGACGACCGTGGTACACAAGAACCTGGGGATCAGAAGCTGAGAGGAGGACAGGTGATGCTGTATGAAAAACAGCTTCGCACCCATTGACAGCTGAGGCAAAGGACCCTTCTTCCAGCAAATCCGCTTTGAATAAATGTAGTCTCTCCTTAGCACCTTCAAGGGCTTGCAAGTGTCGCGTCTTCTTCAGATTATCTGTTTATGCACGTCAGCAAAAGGAAATAGATTTGGTGCACAAAAAATGGTGAGAATTCTCAATCAATTTTAAAATACAATGACATCCGTGGATGAGAAGAGTGTGATTATCAAGTTATGATGCTGGCGTTGCACTTAATCTAGGTTGAGAGGCAAAGCATGACCAAAACTTAACCTTAAGCCAGCTGGTTTAGGTTCTGCGAGAGATTTAGACATCTGTAGGGAATGGACAATGGATGATATCAGGTCAGAGGCTCCTGAAGCATCACTAGCCACCAGGTACTCGATTGTGCGTGCACACGAGCCCTTACACATAGTAGATGCATGTGTGAGTTAATCCAAACGGTGAGAGATGATTACAAAAAGGCATATCTTGAGTGATTCAACTAAGAAATCGATGTTTCATTCCATTTCACTCCTTAAATGAGCAGAGCGATATATAATTCAAAAGTCCAAGGGCGTCGGCAGAGTAAAGCATGAAAACGAAGTTCTAAAAACTTACCGGGATTGCGTACAGTCGCTTTGACTGTGTAGCCACGCTGAAGCAACAACTTCACAAGCCAGGATGCGATGTAACCGGACCCTCCGGTCACGCACACCACCTTGTCCCCAGTACTCATCTCTCCTCTCCTCTGCTCTCCTGGGAATTGAAATCTTGAATTGGGTCTTTGGATGGATGATAGTAAGTGCAACACATACATAAGGAAAAGGAACTCTCTTTCATGGCAGGCAGAATACATTTAACTATTTTAAAGTTTATTTAACAGACCGACGTGTTTGATGAGGCATTGACTTTTTGCTTGCATTAACTCTACTATTAGAAGAATAGGACCAAAAAAAAAAAAAAAAAAAAAACAAACAAAAACTAATATTAGGACACACGGGTGGGGAAACTTAATGACCACCTAATCTTTTAGTCTAAACTTTAACGGGTTATGTTGAGGTCTATTGCTATGTTTATTCAATATATTCTAATGAAGTATTTAAAGCTAGGATCTTCCCGAGGTGTACTAGACAATGTCTTGCTACATTGGCCTTTTTTCGTTTTGTTTAGTCATTACGGATGGGATTTTTCTCATATCCATGTGTTAGCAGTAAGAAAGGTATACCGAATTAAAGAGTGGTGTTCATCGAATAGAAAAAAGCTCAACCGAGAATGGGAGATAACATAGACTCATAAGCCAATTCTCTCTTGCAAGACTCGACGTATCTTAGGAAATGGATTGGGTGGTTTCTTTCCAAAACATTAGATCTGTGCTTGGCAAACTCAGTTTTTGAAACCGTGTCGAATCCAAAATAGGGTCTTCATGGGCAATTGGACATCATGAGGTATGCAATTGCTATGCCTGCTAGAAATCGTTAAGGATATATGTTACATAGAAATAGAAATGTCTGTGTTTCAAGAAAAGTGACTCCTGATAAATCGCAATGTGTTACATAGAAATGTCCATGTGTTTCAAGAAAAATGACTCCTGATAAATCGCAACACTAGTTGATGCTTTGTTGTCAATTTTTTTTTTTTTTTTTGGTCATAGATGCTTTGTTGTCAGTTTCCCGATTAAACAATTTACCCTAAACTTCAGATATAAGCTCCATGAATTATTATAATTTGTGAATACTGTTGACTTTGTGAGGGCCTGCAAGGTGCAAGGCCCAAAGGTGGACGGTCCACACTAGGAAAGCTAGTTCTTTTGCCCACACCCTGTCACGCCCCGATCTTCGAGCGCGTACTCATCCCTCACTGGTCGATTAAAAATGTGACGTCCCAGGACGTATTGTCGACCCATTTATTTTAATACGTATGCGAAAGCAGCGAAACAATCCTTAGACAATAACACAATGTGATAAGGAAGTAGTGTCATGCCCCGATCCTCGGGCACGCACCCATCCCTCACTTGGTCGATTAATAGTGACATCCTAGGACGAATCGCCGACCCTTTCTTTTAATATATGCATGCGGAAGTATATAAAATAATCTTCAGACAATAAAACAATAGGAATAGAAAAATAGGGCCAATTTTTTCATAAAATACCTTTTTATAAGCACACAGGTTTATACATAGAAGCCTATAAAAAGGGATCGGCATTCAACAAAAGGGGAATGTCCTAGAACTAGCTAGTCAGACATGCTCGCCAATTCTCCGGGCTTCACCTTTTGAACTTCGGGCCTCGGGTTCCCCACCGCTTTCAACTAGGAGCCTGAAAATGGTTATACAATAACCAGTAAGACAACTTAACAGTAAGTTCTACCTCCTAAGACTCGATTAGGAGCCAATATACTCTAGAGGCTGCCTAAGCACAATACGAGACAGATAACTTACCTTGGCCTCAGTTCCATCCTACAAATCAACGTTATTTACAGATGTCTTATATCATATCAATCAATCGATTCATAACATCATATCAAATCATTGATCAATCGACCTAGTCGATTACATGTCATCTCGACCCTTTCTTGGTCGGCTCATCTCAATTACTCAAATTTAATGCTGAATTACGGCTCAACGATCACGACCTAAATAGTCATCTTAAATACTCAAATTCAATGTTGAATTATAGCTCAGCGAGCACAGCCTACTAAAACTTTGTTGGTAATGCTGAATTACGGCTTAGCAGGCACGGCTTACTAATTCTTCGGCGGTAATGTTGAATTACGGTTCAGCGGGAACGGCTTACTAATTCTTTGGTAGTTAATGCTAAATTACGGCTCAATGGGCACAACCGATTCCAAATTCGGTGGTAATGCTGAATTACGGCTCAACATGCACAACCGATTCCAAGTTCGATGGTGGTGCTGAATTACGGCTCAGCGAGCACAACCTAGATTAGGTGGTAACCTACGGTCCAATGGACATAACCGTACTTCAACAGTTTTCTTGATCTAACCCACAATGTCACACGATTATTCACCTACGACCAACAATATTACACTTCTCAAATAAATTTCTCAATTAACACATTATCTTGGCCTATTTTCCTCGGGTTAAGAGTACCCGTTAAAAATGATCGTGTGTGGGTACACGGTCGGCCTTAGCCAAAATATAATAATTTCATTTTTTTAAACATCTTACCAGTTTCAACAGCCCATAATATATTTTTGACGCTGTAAACCGACGCCCAGTAATTTTCCCACTAATTACCAAAATTAATTAATTTAGGAATAAAATCCTAAAATCATAATTAATTCAATTAAGCACAATTCAACACTCAAATAAATAAACAGATCACGCCATCATACTCGGTATAAAATTCCGGTCGTCGGCTATACCAGCCTAATTTTAGGAAAATAAATAAATAATTAAATAATAATGGAAAATATTAAATAAATGCAATAAATCCAATTTAGGCCCGTAATGCCTAATTGGAAGCCGAAACGGACCTGGAAAATTTTCAAGACTCGTTTAATAAATAATAACACGAGTCTACTTGCTAATATCACTAACCATTTGTCTAACATGCATTAATAATGTACTAATTTAATTACTCTACTCTAATTCATCCACCTAATCACATTTAATTAAATCTAAATAACCCCTAAGCATCATTAGCCTACTAAGTAGAGATTAGTGAGTAAAACTCACTTGTTTAACGGGCGGGTCGGTGCAAAACGACGGGAACGTCGCGAGGCTCGACTTTCCTCAAGGCGGGCATAGCTTTCGGGGCCCGGAACCACCTCAAAACGGGTCTTGAAGCTGCTGAAAACCCATTGCACTTTGCCTCTATTTTGGGCTGCAAAAGAGAGAAACAAAGCTAGTTCGACTCCTGCTTCTGCTTGCTGGATAGAGGAGAACCAACGGCTGAACGGCGAGGAAACGGGCTGATAAGAGCTCCGACGAGCGGGTGATCGGCAACCGATGGCTCCCGAGGGTCTAAGGGGTTTTGTTGGAGGTTGGAATGGGTAAAGAAAAGGCTGGAATGAGAGAAAAATGAAGAAAAACGCGAAACAAGTGGACTAGTGGGCAAACCGACGGATCGGCGACCGGTAGCTTGCGGTAGCCGTACAGGACGCCGGTGGCTCCGTTCGGGGCAAGGTCAAGCTCTTTGGAATGGTCTGGATGTGCTGGTCACGGTGATAGGTGGATCGTTTGCTAATTTTTCTGGGAAGACCACCTTCAACTCAGATTTTTGGCGAAAGTTCAACTGGAGTGGAAACTGGCAGAAGAGAAAACAGGGGGAAAATGGTCCGGTGAGTGTGCGACGGTGGAGGGGAAGTTGCTGGCTACTTCCGAGAACTTCCTTTGGCCCCTAGGGGTTTGAACAACAAGGATGGAGGAGAAGGAAGGCTAGCTGGTTGGCTTGGAGAGGAAGAGAGAGAGATGGAGGGGGCCACAAGCCATTTTTTTCCACAAGCTTGTCTCCTTGAACTTGTCCACCAAGCTTGGCTTCCTTGGCCCTCAATGAGCCACCAATGCTCTCTCTTGCAACCTTGAAACAGTCTAAAGACCATAGGGAATGGGGGGCATACGAATTTGACACAATTTCTCTCAATTGGACACCCGTTCATGCTTAATTCAATCCAATTTAGCCTCAACAAATCCAATTAGTACCTCACCGATCCATTTGGCATTTTTCCCCACCCATACAATCCACTTGCTTCCCAAATTTGCGATAAAAAATGATCCCTATCTTTTTTCTGAACAAAAAAGGTCATATGCCGACTTTTTCTCAAAAAGTCTCGGGTTGTAGAAAAATCTTTTGAGACTGAGTCGACGCTCCTAGAATTTATTGTGACATGACAGAATCTTCAAATTTTGAAATTAGATTCAAATCTGCAGTTAATTTCACTCAAGCGCGTTTTTAGCATGAACTAGGCTACTAGGTAGCTTTCAGAAATTTTTAGTGCAAATGGCTTGTGGTCGATTTTTTTCGAGCCACAATGAACCCACTCGACACATTGGTGACTCTCGGTGGTTGTGAAAATCTCAAGGTTTCAATTACGAGTACAAGGTACCTAAAACGACAAAAAATCGGTCTAGTGCCAATCGACAAGAATTTTGCAATCAGGTTGAATCACCCACACTTTGATCACACATCTTAGTCGAATCAACCTATCCCTAATCTTTGATCGATTTTGACATTGCCGTAATGACCCTTACAGACTAGCACGGTCGAGCAGTCGACTTCTAGTCAAATTCTCAAGTCCATTGCATTAAAATCTCTTAATGACTTCCCTAGATAATCTAGTTATCTCACGAGTGATCGGCTTTGAGAATAGCACTATAGACACATTGATGAAAGGCCCAATTTATTCAATTGAAAATAGTATTGGAAATTCAGGATGTCACAACTTTTCCCCTCTTATAAAAATTTCATCTTCGAAATTTAAACCTTTACCAATCTTTAAACAAAAAGGTGGGGGTATCGTCGTCTCATTTAGTCTCACTTTCCCCGGTTGCTTCTTCAGTCCTATGGTATTGTCAGACTACTTTGACCAAGGGGACATTCTTGATACTCAGAATCTGTTTTGAACCACAATCTGAATCGGGTTTTCCACGTACGACACTCTGTCGTCCACGTCTAATTCTTCAAGATTTAGCACGTGGGTCGGGTCAGGTTCATACGTCCTCAAACTTGACACGCGAAAGACATAATGCACTTGTGCCTACCTTAGCGACAATGCAAGATGATACGTTAGGATCCTGATTCTTTCTCTATAATCTTAAATGGACTTACGTACCTTGGTTTCAGTTTTTCCCTCCTTGCCAAGGCACAAGGTATCCCTCATTGGTGACACCTTCAGAAAGATGTAATCACAAATTTGGAACTCTAAGGTAGGGGTGTGCAACGGAAACCGCCCGAACCGGGAACCGGCCGGACCGGACCGGACCGGTCGGTTTCGGGCGGTTCTAGAGGGTCTCGGTCCGGTCTTAGGTTCCTATTTTGGAACCGGTCACGGTTGGTCCGGTTCCCGGTTTGGGGTTAGAACCAGGACCGACCGGACCAACCGGACCGGACCGACCATTTATATATATATATATATATATATATATATATATAAATATATATTAATTTTTAAACTAATTTACAATACCCATTATCATATTCATTTTTCCTCAAAGCTAATCCCTTTATTGCATTTCTTTACATCTACAGTAAGCATCACATCAGTTTTTTAATTTTACAATTTTTATTTTCCTTTTCCTCTTGAAACCGAAATGGCTAAACCCCTCTCTTTATTTTTTTAAGTTTCTGCTCTCATAAACAGTAACCATCACATCAACCTCCCTTTCCCCAAATTTTACAACCTAATTCACAATTCAGCGGCAACTCTCTCTGTCTTTCCCTCTCAAAAGTCAAAACCGTAACCCTCCCCCTTACAGCCTTGCTCGCTCAACGCCTTGCTCGACGCCCCCAACGCCTCACCTCACGCCCCACTCACACCAACGCTCGGCTCTCTTCCTCCGAGTGCGTCGGACGCTCAGCTCTCTTCCTCCTTGGAGTGCCTTGCCGCAACATCTCGCCTCACACCGTCCGAAGACCCTAGTTGTTCGTCCAGCGAGTGCCATGTCCGAAGACCCTTTGGGCTTTTAGAAAGTGGGTGCGTGAAAGGTGCGGCCTTAGGAGGAGCCTGAGGAGCTTCGTGACGTCTGCCATCACCACGCCGAACTCGGTGCTGAGCGAAGAGGCTTTCAAGAAGTTGGGGACCGGTGGGTTCTCAAAGAGCGAGGTTGACGCGAGGGAGGATGAGGGCGGCTTCGTGTCTGAGGGTGGCGAGGCTGAGAGTGTGAGCGAGGACGAGCTTGCTCTCTTCAAGCTGGGTTTGCCTCAGAGGCTCGTGGAATCTCTTGAGAAACGTGGCATTACCCATCTCTTTCCCATTCAAGTATGCTTTATCCTTTGTTTCCTTCCCCTGTGTTATCCAATATTCTCCTTCTCCACAAGTAGCGAAAATTTTAATTGCCAATTGATTGATTGATTCAAGGGCAATCCTATGATGGTCAGGAATGAGTTTGGTTCAGAGGCACTAATGTTTATGTTTATGTTATCATGTCTGATCTCTCTGATTTGTTGATGCGAATTGCGGATGGTATTTTGATTCAAGGATTTTGATTAGGAAATCGAATATACATCATTTAATTAAACTATGCATATGCATGTCTTTGCTCACTAAGTAAAACCCTAGTTGTTCTTCAATACGAGTTATCATCGCTATCCATTGGTTCATACGATACGTGTCTCTTTGCTCACAAGTATTGACAATGTCAATAATTTATTTATTTTTTGGACGGTTTCAAGTGCAGTAAGGCATTGGAGATGGATTTCACTTCTTTATTGTCCCATTCAATAATTCAAATGGTCTTAGAGCACTTTGTATGAAGTACAATCGCGATTAAAATAAAAGATCAATTTATACCTACATTTACAACAGTTTGTGCGAATGTTTTACGCTCTGGTCTTAGTTAAAGTATGTTAGTAATTGGAATATTAGTAGATATACAAAAGTAAAGCTGAGTGCACAAATCATAACGGGGAAGGTAAGGATGAAGCGGAACCTAGAGAAGTTATGGAGAATGATAAAATGGTCAATTAGAAGAGAGACCACTCCCTAAATCTCTGCCTTCGTCCAGCTTGGCGTGCTTCATGTGGTATTAAATGTCGCAATCTTTAAGGTCTTTTGCAAATATTCGCAAACTAATCAAAGAAATAATTAATAATTATGGGGGATAGTGTACTCCATGGTCGACAACTATAGCTTATATGCTTCATAACTGGTGGAAGTCTTCAATGTTCCTTTTTCAAGTGAGTTTGCGTTGGAGGAGTTGTAGTTTTGGAGTGTTCATTCAGCACTTTTTCATTAGCATTCTCTATTTGACTGGTTTAAGTATATGAAATTCTGTTTTTGGTTTGTCTATGGTCCATTTTGGAGGAAAAAGTATCACTTTGGCTGCTGGAAATCTGCTCTTGCTCGAGTTGCAACTTAATATCTGCTTAATTTTTTAGTATCTATTTTGGTAGGTATAGCTATATGGTAAATATGGACATGACATTAAGAAGTAAGGCTATAATTATATCTTTAGTATCCCTATTGCTGTAAATGAATATGATGGTTTGATGGCTCATTATAATGTTTTGTTTGATTCAGGCGATCTATTTATATGTCAATGGAAGTGGATCAATCAAATGATGATATGAATCCTATGATGGACTCACTAGAACATAAAGATGAAGAAATTGAAAACCTTGAAGTGGCATCCAACACAAACAAGGTATCTAATGCTTGTCTTCCTAGTTCTGGTAAACGAACATCAACAGTTTGGCTTCATTTTCGTAAGGGCAAAACCGAGAAGGAGAAAACTATGGTAATTTGCAATTATTGTGGGGCCAAGTATACGTACTCAGTTGATAATGGTACTTCCGCTATGTTGAAGCACTTGAAAAAGTGCAATAAGTATCCTCGCAACATAGATAAGAAGCAAAAATTTTTCACCCCACGTAGAGCACAAGGGATAACAATGGGGCATACTAGTACTGATGGTAGTGCAACTGTCTTATCAGCATGGGAATTTGATCAAAATCGTTGTAGACAAATGCTTGTTCGAATGATCATAACGGATGAACTACCTTTTTCGATGGTTGAGCGTGTTGGATTCCGAGATTTTATTGATCAGTTACAACCTCTCTTTCATCACATCTCACGATTTACAGTGGCTAGAGATTCCATGAAGTTATATCTTTGTGAGAAAAAAAGTTTGAAGACTTACTTTGGCAAGCTTAAGTCTAGGATTGCACTCACGACCGATACATGGACTTCCATCCAGAATTTGAATTATTTATGTCTCACCGCACATTTTATTGATGATGACTGGAAATTACACAAACGAATAATCAATTTTGTGGTGATGCCTAGTCATAAGGGCAAGGATATCGGGAAAATGATTGAGAAATGCATCTATGAGTGGGGAATAGAGAAAAAAGTGTCCACAATCACCGTGGATAATGCTAGTTCTAATGATGTTGCCATTAATTTTTAAAAGAAAAATTATCAAGAGATAGACTATTGATCTTGGAAGGTGATGTTTTACACATGAGGTGCACGGCTCATATTTTAAACTTGATTGTGAATGATGGATTAACCGAGGTACGTGATTCTATTATACGTATTCGAAACGTGGTTAAGTATGTGAGAAGTTCTCCCATGAGAGCTAAAACATTTCAAGGTTGCATTGAAAGTGCGAGGATTACTTATAAGGGTTCGGTTTGTCTTGATGTCACAACTAGGTGGAACTCTACTTATCTCATGTTGGATACTGCTTTAAAATTCAGAAAAGCTTTTGAAATGATGGAAGAAGATGATCCTTCTTTCTTAAGTGAGCTTGACTTTGACACTCCTACACATGAAGATTGGGAATATGCTAGAATTCTTTCAGTATTTTTAAAGAAGTTTTATGATGCCACCAACAAGATGTCCGGGACTCTATATATCACTGCGAATGATTATTTCAATGAGATAGCAACTTTATATAAAACTTTGAAACAAGCGGAGAAGGCTTCGGATCTTAGTTTGAAAGTTATGGGTGCAAAGATGAAGGAGAAATTTGACAAATACTATGGGAGTTTTGAAAAAGTGAATATGATGGTGTTGATCGCGGTGATATTGGATCCAAGAAGAAAGATGAGCTATGTGCGGTATTGTTATAGATTAATCTATGATGATAGTCTGAAAGTTGATGAAATGTATGATAAGGTGAGAATTGCCTGGAAAGATTGTTTCATTTTTATGAAAAATCTCATCTTAATTCTTGTGATAGAAATTTGGGTATTAATATTGATAGTAGTTGGGATCCTGATAACCATGAGGAGGGTAAGAAGGATGATCTTGATTTGGTTGAGGATTTCAATTCAGACAAGGCATTTGATATCTTTCTTCGCGAGGAGAAAAAAGTGTCGGCAAGTAAGCTATCTGAGCTTGATAAGTATCTTAAAGCCGAATGTGAAGAAAGTCGTGATCTTGACCTATTGATGTGGTGGAAAACTACTGGCCAAAAGTTTGAAATCCTTTCTTTAATGGCTCGAGATATTTTATCTATTCCTGTAACAACCGTTGCTTTGAGTCGACTTTCAGTACATCCGGTCGTGTGCTTGATGGCTTTCGAAGTTCTTTAACTCCGACAGTGGTGGAAGCTTTGATTTGTACTCAAGATTGGTTAAGAAAGGCTACCATGCCGATTAATGTTGAAGAGTGCATTGAGAATGCGGAAAGATTTGAATGGGGTAAGTCATCAATGTATCTTTTTATCTTGTAATTCTTTTGTATATCTAATCAGTGAATGGTCTATTTAATATTTTTTTTGTTAGATATAAATGATGTTCATTTGGAGCTTACCGGTAAATAGAGTTCGCAAGTTCAAGTGGAAGAAATATATGTGGTGAGATTTTTCATTAATTATTTGAGTTCAATTAAAAGTAATTCTACTTTAAAACTAATGTTGAGTTATCATATATACTTTTTGCAGGACTATTAGCAAGTTTTGGGCTCTCGGATTTGATCATATTTTGCTTGCTTGAACAAAAATCTATTCCCCTCGGGCCATGCAACATTGAGTGATTCGGCGAGATGTATGGAGTTTGGTATTTTAATGTTGAATGTCTTTCTCTTGTGCTAATTTTGGAATTTGATTTTGTTTTTTATTCCATGGAGGGTTTGTTCTAGATTAGTTATGACTACTAATGGATGGTATTGAACAATGGCCAAACTATGTGTTGAATTTTTGTTGAGTTCGGATTCTGTTTTTCTTTTGTTTTTTGCCTCTCTAATAACATTTATGTTCATGAGAATGAAGGTGAGTGTGTAAAATATGTTTGGAAAGAAAAGCTTCTTTGATATTTCAAATTTGTGTGGATCTTTAGCTTATTTTTTTGTTTCATAATAGTGTAAGGACATAGGGTATGATGCAGAATTTTAATTTTTGTTTCCACAAAGTGGACATTTATAATTTAATAGGGCATCACTTTGTTGGTCACAAAGTGAATAAGAAAACTTGACCGGATCATAATCTCGTGCATTACTTTACTAGTAATTGCTATTTTTTTTTTAAATGAAATAAAAACAAGTGATGGTTCATTGGAACCGGACCGGACCGGACCGGACCGGTTGGTCGGTCCGGTTCTCGGTTCCAAGATAGCCGGTCCGGTCCACGGTCCAGAAAAGTGGGAACCGGTCCTCCCGGTCCGGTTCCCGGTTCTTGGGTGGAACCGGACCGAACCGGGAACCGATCACCCCTACTAATAATCTCCCCCTTTTTGATGGTGACAAAACTTTTCTGCAGATTTGGATAACTTTGACCTGCAAAACATTACTTAAGCAAATAAAGATATCTCACAAAAGATAGATGACTTAATAAAGATATCATTAGAATCTGCATCCACAAAAAATATGTTAGTTCTGTAAATGAGCAAAGCCATGAGATATCAATAGTGCTTAAGATAAACAAATGTTCAAACAGTCAAATCCAAATCCAGTCCAAATCCAAACAACCAAACACAAAAGTCAAGTCAATCAAACATAATCGACACAAAAGTTCAAAAAGTGAGTTCAAAGTTCAAAATCAAATCTGCACCGCATCTCTCCCCCTTTTTGTCATCATTTAAAAAGGTAGAGATGAAAAGAGAATGGCTTTAAGATTGCTTGGAACACGAACAAGCTGAAAATCTCCCATTGATTGGACAATCCCTTCCAGCTTTTTCAAATCCTCCTTCAGTTGCGCCACATCTTCACCCTTAGCATTTGCTTAAATTTGAATAGCAAGGGCATTGATATGATCATGCAAAGAAACTGAAGAGGTTTGACCTGCATTCTACAAGTTCTGTATTTCGTATCCCAGAGCATAAATTTGACCACGCATCTCCAAAAGAACATCAAGAATTCTACGAAAGTCTGCCGAATTGTTTGTCTGAGTACTTGCCTCTGCACGATCAGACGGAGTATTGGCAAATGTTGGTAATTCAGCATGATTACTTAGATTGGGCGATGAAACCTCATGTCCTTCCTCAGAAAATTGAGTGGCATAGATGTCCTCTGAATTTGCTGAAGAACGACTTACTCCTTCACTAGTGGCAGGGAATGAGGACGTTCCTCTTTTCTCAGGATCTCCCCCTGTTTCCATGCCTTGGTGTAGAAAAGTGTTCCTCATGCTCTGCTTCCTCTTCTTCTTCCTCAATTCTTTCCTCCTCTATATCTCTCTCCTCTACTTCTTTCTCCAAATATTCTCTTTCTTCAGTCCTCTGTTCTGTATCATCCTTGTCTTTTTCCTGTCTCTCTGTTGATTTTGGAATAGAACGACTCAAATTCTTCAATGCCATCATAGAAATGGTGACATCATCCTCATCCTCTTCAACCTCAATGATGAGTGCTCTTCTTTTCTTGGATGGAGCAACCATGGGCTCCTTCCTTTTGCTTTGCTTTGCCGAAGAGACCGAATGAGTCTTGACAGTGGTTTTCTCCTTGAACGCTCCAAAGCCTTGGTAAGTTCCTTCAGACGCATTTTAGAGACCATTCTCAGTCCCACCACCATTTGATCGCACGTTCGAACACAAAGAATCCGAGGAGACTGAACGTTCAAATGTCTGAATAACTTGGTCACAAGAGCTGGGTAAGGAAGTTGACCCTTGTCCTTCATCACTGCCCTGTATATGTGGAACATAATAGTGTGTGGAAGAGAGAATTTTTTACCAGCATTGATGGCGTACATCAACTTTGCTTCCGAGTTTGAAACGTCGGTCTTTGAAGTTGATTTTGGTCTAAGATAGTTAATCACTATCTTGTGAAGCAAAATGTTGGACGCATTCATTCTCAAATAGGAAATCTTTCCTTCCGTCCTTCTATCTTGAACAAGCTCCAACGTTGCACGAGCAATAGACACACTGATAGGTTGATATCTCCCTCTTTCAACTCCAATCACATCAGCCAACGTATTCATGTCAACCACATAGTCCTGATCTCGAACACTAAAAGAAAATCTATTCGCATCCAAGAAACTGAGATTCGAATAGAAATAAGCAGTAAGTTCAGCATAAGCTTCTGTAGATTCGGAACAAAACTGTTCGAGTTGAAGAAGACTGAATTTTTCCCGCAGATTGACGTTCACAGAGTTAAGAAAATCAAAGTCCACACTTGTAGGGTTTATCACCCCACGCTTCAACAACTTAGAATACAGTTGCTTGTGTTTCTCCGATCGAAATAAATCCGTCTTTTTGCTTCGGATTTTTGCTGCAACACCCATTCTAGGTTTAAACTGACTGTACATCTTATCATCATCGTTCCCATCTGGTTGATTCAATCCTCCAACACGTGGATCGCTTGGGATATTTGCCAAAGCTTCTTCCGCCGACCCAGCAGGGGCAATTCCCAATCGTTCCATCGTGCGTAAAAAGAAAGTTTCCTTTCTATATCCTTTGTCCTTAAGAAATTCATCAATGTAGTTCAACGGAGTACCACTCCTCTTCAAAGCACGGTAAAGTTTATAGGTAAAAGTGGGCTTATGAGTACTTACGGGCTGTGCGTCTTCGATGATTTCTTCCTCTTCTCGATGTGCTACATCTTGAGGTCTAGAAGGAGAAGATGGACACTGCTGAGAATGTTGTGGGCTTTGCTGCTGTCTAGAAGATTCTTCTTCTTCGGTGAGATCAAAGTGCGTAGGCCCCTCACGCATTTGCTGTGGTCCCTTGTTTGCAATCATCGAAAACTTTTTTTGAGACGACATCTTCCACAGTCTTTGAGAGATTCCAAGCTTGTTTCCCAAGAAAGATGAAAACTTTTTCGAGGATTAAACAAGAGAAGAAGACAGAAGTGGAAGATCGGTGCTCTCTTAAGGTTTTTGTGAGTAAAACGAAGAAGAACCAACATTATATAAGGCAGTCGAAGCGAGGCATACGGAACGACGTAAAAAGGAAATCTAAAAATGCCATTTTTTTTAAATAACTGCCTTTTCAAAAATTAGATATATGTTATTTCAAAAATAACTTCTTTTTCGAAAAGGAAGGTTTGTAATAATCACGAAAACTGGGAAATAACACCAATCAATTTCGGATGTTCGTACCTTTTCAAGATTTGATTCGAGAGATAAATTTCTAAAATAGAAATAACTTATAGTCGTAGATCTTGATTGATTGAGTCTCGAGAGCCTTTAGACTTTCGCCCCGAGTTTGAACTTCCTCGGACTTTAAGATATTGAGTCGGGAACGAATAACTTCAAATTGATTTTTCTCCAAAGGCTTTGTAAATATATCCGCCGTTGATTCTTTGAATCAATAAACTGAATCGAAACTTCTCCATTTTGAACATGATCTCTAATGAAATGATGTCGAATCTCTATATGTTTTGCTCTTGAATGAAGAATCGGATTCTTGGTGAGATTGATTGCGCTCGTGTTGTCACATTTGATCTCAGTACATGAATCTTCAATTCCAAAGTCTCTCAGCTGTTGTTTTATCCACAAAATTTGTGAACAACAATTTCCAAGAGCTACATACTCTGCTTCTGCCGTAGAAAGAGCTACTGTAGTTTGCTTCCTTGAAAACCAAGACACTGTTCGGCTTCCAAGTAGTTGACAGGTACCCGATGTGCTCTTTCTATCAACTCTACAACTGGTTAGGTCTGCGTCTGAGTATCCAAGAAGAGTGAAGTCTCCTTCTTTAAGATACCAGAGACCCAAGTTTGAAGTTGAGGCAATGTATTTGATAATACGCTTTGCAGCACTTAAATGAGATTCTTTAGAATCTGATTGAAATCTGGCACAAATACAAACAACAGTTAGATAAAGAAGTGGACCAATGATACTCCTGTATAACTTCTGGTCTACTTTCTTTCCTTCCTCATCCTTGTCCATCTTCAAAGAACTTGACATTGGTATATCAGTCTTTTTGCAATTTTCTAGTCCAAACTTTTTGACAAGTTCTTTAGCATATTTTTCTTGATGAATAAAGATTCCTTCCTTCAGTTGTTTCACTTGGAGCTCGAGAAAGAAGGTTAGCTCACCCATCATGCTCATTTCAAACTCATCCTGCATAGACTTAGAAAATTTCTTGCACAGATTTTCATTAGAAGATCCAAAAATAATATCATCAACATATATTTGAACAAGTAGAAAACTTTTGCTTTCTCTTTTGATAAACAATGTAGTATCTACTTTACCTTTGACAAAACCATTTTGAATTAAAAACATACTTAGTCTGTCGTACCAAGCTCGAGGTGCTTGCTTTAAACCATATAAAGCCTTTTCAGTCCGAATACGAGTCTGGTTTCCTTGGGTCTTCAAAACCGGGTGGTTGTTCCACGTAGACTTCCTCTTGGATAAATTCATTTAGGAAGGCACTTTTGACGTCCATTTGGAATAACCTGAAATTCTTATGACAAGCAAAAGTAAGTAATAATCTAATTGCTTCTAACCTTGCTATTGGTGCGTAAGTCTCATCATAGTCTATCCCTTCTTCTTGCATATATCCCTTAGCCACGAGTCTTGCTTTGTTTCTTACGACCTTTCCTTTCTCATTCATCTTGTTCCTGAAAACCCATTTAGCTCCAATGATGGATTTACCTTTCGGTTTAGGAGTCAATTCCCATACATCATTGATGCTGAATTGCTTGAGTTCTTCTTGCATAGCTTCAATCCAGCTTTCATCAGATAAAGCTTCTTCTATGCTTCTGGGTTCTATTTCAGAAATAAGAGCCATAGCACTAGACTCTTCGCGCCTTTTGGATCTTGTGCGAATTCCTTCATTAATATCACCAATAATGAGATCTTTGGGATGACTGGACTTATGCTTCCAGTTGCTGGTTGATTTGACAGACTGTTGATCTTTTTCTTCATTTGAATCTTCGATGATCATTTGTTGCTCGTCTTCTGAAGGTTGAACTGTTTCTGGAGATTTAGACTTTGTAGAGTCTGGAGCAGGTTCAGATTCTTCAAGATGAGTATGAATTGATCGATTTTGCATAAAGTCTTAAAATTTGACATTCATTGATTCCTCCACAGATTGAGTCTTCTTGTTGTAAACTCTGTAAGCTTTGCTTGTGATAAAATATCCAAGGAAAATACATTCATCTGATTTTTCTTCAAACTTACCAACTCGATCATTTGCATTTTTCAATATAAAACATTTATATCCAAACACATGAAAATATGAAACAATGGGCTTCTTTTCTTTGAATAACTCGTAGGGAGTTTTCTCCAAAATAGGCCTTAGAAAGACTATTAATATTATAACATGTTGTTGAAACTGTTTCAACCCAAAAACGTGAAGAGATGTTATTTTCAATTAAAAGAGTTCTAGCCATTTCTTGAAGCGACCTATTCTTTCTTTCCACGGCTCCATTTTGCTCTGGAGTATATGGAGAAGAGAACACATGCTGAAAACCAGATTCATTACAGAATTTTGTAAAGTCTTGATTTTCAAATTCACCTCCATGGTCTGTCCGTAACTTGAAATAACATACCCTTTCTCATTTTGGATCTTTTTAGCAAACTTTGTAAAATAAGAAAATGTTTCAGACTTACTTTCTAGGAATATACCCAAGTGAATTGTGCATAATCATCCACAATCACTAAATAGTATTTTTTTACCTCCAATGCTTTGAGTTCTGGTTGGTCCAAAGAGATCCATATGTAAGAGCTGCAGTACACGATTAGTGGAAACTTGATTTATTGGTTTGAATGAGTTTCTTACCTGTTTTCCCAGCACGTATGGTGTGCATAGATCAGACTTTTGATATGACAGATTGGGTAGTCCACGAACAAGCTTCTTTACTTAATTTTTGGCTATTTGCTTCATGTTGATGTGCCTAAGTTTTCTGTGCCATAAGTTTGTTTCTTTTTGAATTGAGATTAGACATTGGGTTTCATCTGGTTTGACATCCAAGAGGTAGATATTTCCATGTCTTTGACCCGTGAAAGACTGAGAGGAGTGTTTACTGGATCCTGAACATATTCCTTCTTGAAAGTTGATTTTGAAACCGGTGTTGCACAGCTGACTGATACTTAGTCTTTATGAAATAATTTGAATCTCCTGTCATATGCCTTGAGCATCCACTATCCAGGTACCATTTAATCTTTTTCTTGATAGTGACCTGCATTTAGAAAATAGACTCAAGCTTTCTTTGGTACCTATTTTTTCTTGGGTCCATTGGTGTTAGTGTTAGATACGGTCTTTGCCCATATCTTCTTAACAGGTTTCCAAACCATAGGACATTCTTTCTCAAAATGATATGAGCTGTTGCACTTAGAACATTTAAGAGCACTGCGACCTACTGGTTTGTTGACACCTAAATTTTGGCGACCCATTTAAACATTTATCGTATTAAAAAATTAGGGGTTAATTTTATCCCTGAAAAAATAAAATCACATGGCATATAGTTTAGGAACATTTTTGTTTATTTTATTGGACCGACGGCGAGTGCAAAATTTTTCACATATTCCGTTGGGATTTTCATATATTTAGGCAATATACACCGAGTGATGTATTTTTGACGGAAAGGAAATTCTCGAATGAAATATTGGAAAAAACACAAAAAAAAAATATTGCGCGTGGTGGGATGATATATTCAATAGTATTTTGCACGATCAAAATTGGCAATGAAATATACCACGGAGATACAATTTTTTGGTGTATAAAAGGAGTCGCGTATGGTGGGGAGCAAGGAGGCCACACAATTACATACACGGCCACATTTAGGGGCCGCACAACTAACATTCACGGCCGCAATCGAGAGAAAAAGAAGCTGCAACCCTAGAGAGAGAGCGGCGAAAAGAGAGAGAAAAAAGCAGAGAGCAAGGTCTTTGTCCCGGTCCTTCACTGCGGCCCTTTCATCATCGCACCAGACCAATCGATCCCTCGTTCGGTGACATCATTCACAATAATCAGCGAGCTCCTCCAAGGAAGCCAACAACCATCGCTCCTCCCTCCTCGCAACGTAGCCACAGATCCGCGCCTCGCCAGTCCAGCAATTTCACGGCCACCGGGATCCTGCAACCTTGGTGTTCCAACGAGTTCTTTGCTTCTCAGCCCTGGTAGTCCCTGCACAACGACGTTGAACCAGCCCTTACTCCGACGTGTGCCAGCCGAGTTGCAGCCCACGATGCTGACTCTCGCCACCTGTTGCTCCCTCCTCGTGACTGTACCAGCGACCACGAGCCGTTCCATCCCCGATGGTGAAGAATCATTGAAGGAGTGCACTAGAATTATTCACAAGCAAGAAGAGCCCAAGTGGCAAAATTCTGACGTGATGATTATGTGTAAGAGGGTTCAGTGGGTATAGCAACTCGTCGCCTCGTGTGCTCAATAGACCGACGTACCCAACTGGGATCGACTCTACTCGACGTGCACCACCACTCTTGGCGACGAGCCACTGTGCTCCCCACGACCAAAAGCGATTCTGGTTTCTCTGACCAAAATCTTTGCCATCACACTTCCTGGAGTTCAAGGTTGCTGTTTTGAGTTTGCTGTCGATTGCCGTCCTCCGCACCAGTTGTTGATCGCATGCAGCAGTCCGGCTACGCTCAAGCTACCCCACCAATAGAGGCAGCGTACTCCAAATTCACGCATGAATATATTGGAAATCTTGGGTTGTTTGCGACACCTCATTCGGTCAACACAGCAGCGGCGGGCGTGCATAGAATTATGGGAAGTTTGACTCAATGCATGGTCCCACAAAACAAAAGCATTCACGATCCGAAATCACTTCCTCGGTGGCCGAAAAGCACCCGGTCGCCAATCACCGTGAAAGCCTCGCATTGGGAATCCCATCGCACAGACCACTGCAAAGCAGTATGAGCCGCAAGCTTGTTGAGCACCCCTGCCGTCCGTCCGAACTCAGGAAAATATCCGGGCAATATTGCAAATTAGGTAGGAGTCTTGATTAATTCAGTTTCATATATCTTATGCCTAATTTGCAGATAGCAATCATGTTTAAATGTTCAGTTGATATTGTCATGTCCAAAAGAAATCTTTTGAATCCTTGTGAATTGGGGAATTATCATAATTTCATAACGTGCGTATGATTGACAGTCCGATTTCACGCTCGAAATACGACTCGCAATCGTATGGAAAAATCGCCAATCCGATCTCACGCTCGAGATACGATTCGCGATTTTATTTGAAATTGGCCAATCCGATCTCATGCACGAGATATGATTCGTCAATTTATTTCCAAAATGGACATGGATGATATCTTGCCTGATTTGTTGCATGCTGATCTTGATGTCTTATTTTGATTGCTCCCGTAAAAAAAATAAAAATCCAAAAAAATGCATTCATTTAGGATGTTAGTTTTAAATTTGAATTACACGTTTAGTTATTTGGCAATTTTAATTTCGATTAGCGCATTCTTTGCACGTCATTGCATATTATGATAGATTGCATGCTTATTAGGAAAATAAAAATCTTGTGCACGTCATATAGAATTAGGTTCATACAATGCACGTCATTTAGTGATTTTTGTTAGGTTCATTTAATTAGAAATTGCCCGTCATTAGAATTAGGTCATTAGATTAATTTAGATTGCATATTTAAGTGTTGCATTTCTTTAATTTTGAATCTCATGGAAAATACAAAATATTACTTTTTAGAATAAATCCATCTCATGCTTCAGGATAGATTACATGCTTATTTATGTCATATCGCTTAGGTCATATAGCTAAGTCATGTTGCCATGTCATATCATTTCATGTTAAATTAGTGGCATGCATTGCATAAAGCATGATTCTCATTAATTAAGTGAAAATAAACAAAACAAAAATTGTGTGTCAATTAGAAACCATATCTAGGGTTGTTGATGTGGATTTTAATTTAACATTTGCAGATGCTTTCGTTGCTATGAGATAAGTCCTACAATTTATTCATTTGCTTTCTTGAGTGTTAAATTGGTGGTTTGTGCACCTGCATGGTCACCTCACATGTTAAGGAATTAAAATCAATTCAAGTTGCTTGCCAAATGATTTTTCTCAAAATAAAAGATAAATGTACCGAAAGGGCATTAGAGAAATCTAATGTAACCAAGTCTCCGTACCCATAATCTCTGATTCGTTGGAGTAAAGTAAATCTCCTGTTACTTTACTTGGGTTTCTAATCGACCCACCAAAAATAGATTAGTGGCGACTCCTAATTGAAAATCAATTGCATGTTAAAAACTTGAACCTAAGTTGTGAATTGGTATGGGCTTGGGAGAGCCCGAGTTAAGTTTAGGCTTAACAATCCATTAGCCAAATCTTAGGTGGTTCACATCCGAAAATTTGGTCGCGACATGGTTTTACAAACATTTTTGGAAATGATTTTTGTAAGCATCTCTTGTAGGTCTTTGCTTAATTCTTTCCTTTACTTTAGGAAAATCAATTAGAGGAATGGTTTGACAATCATTCCTAAACCTGATTTGTTGAAGTAAAGTCTTTGTACTTGAAAGAATTTTTCAAGTTTCTCAGATCCTATAAAAATCTTTTAGAAATATTTGAGATGTGATTTTTAAGAATACATTTTCTTTTGAAAGATTGTCTGCATTTTCTTTCAAAGTAGTAACACTTTTGTCTAGACTTTTGACTTTTTCTTTCCAAACATTTTCCTGTTGCTTTGGTGCAGAATTTTCTCTTTTGAGTTCAGAAATCCTTTTGAGAGAAGTTTTGAGACTAAGACACAATTCATCAATGTATCTAGAGACTCTAGAAGGAATATTCAAATTACTTACCTCAAATTCACTGTCTGAATCTGAGTTTGTCTCGGAGTTTGAATCTGGGTCTGATTGTGCCATGAGACAAATATTGACATAATCATCATCACTTTCTTCACATTCTGTATCACTCCAAGTTTCTGCTTTGAGTGCTTTTCGATATTTCTCAGCTTTTCCTTTCTTTTTCCTCAAAAGGGGATAGTTGGGTCTGATGTGTCCCTTTTTCTTACATTCAAAACAGACTACATCTCTATTGGATTTATCATCCTCAACAGACTTAGTCTGTTGCTTTTGAAAACTTTGTTTCTTTGGATTGAATCTTCTCCCCTTTCTGTTTAGTTTACTGAATTTTCTTATCATGAGAGCAAGCTCCTCATCATCCATATCGTTTTCAGAATCTGTGACATCAGAATCATTATTAGATTTTAATGTAATGGATTTCTTACCTTTAGGATCTTCATCTTCATTGATTCGCTCTACTTCATAAGATTGAAGAGTCCCAACTAATTCATCGACAGAAAGTGGCATAATCCTTTGTGTCTTCCTTATTGAGGTCTTTATGTGATTCAAATTCTTGGAGAGTCCACGCAGTAGCTTGTTTACTTTTATGGGATCAGAAATTGGTTGACCTTGATTTTCAAGACCATTCACGATTTCTGTAAAATGACTAAACATGTCAGTGATAGATTCTCCTGATTTCATTTTAAATGCTTCGTATTGATCGAGTAGAATGTTGATTTTGATATCTTTCACTCGATCAATTCCTTCATAGGTGATGTGTAATCTATCCCAGACATCTTTAGCTGTAACACAAGAAGATATTCTGTTATATTCAGTAGGTGATAATGCACAATATAAAGAATAAATTGCTTTTGCATCAAGAGTTTGTCTCTTGGTTATCTCTTCTTGAGTCATTTCGCTAGACTCAACGGCTTCTTTTCCTCTTTCTGAGACAGATGCAGCTTTAGGAATGATTCCTTTGTCTAACACATCCCATTCTAGAGGATCCTTTGATCTTAGGAATGCATTCATTTTGTTTTTCCATATGTTGTATTCCTTTCCATCAAAATAAGGCGGTCTGGTATTGCTTTGCCCTTCAACCAGTCCTGGAGCCAACATACTAGTCATGGATCTTTAACTCTGAAGTAAAACACTTCAACTTAAGTGAGTACACGGGCTCTGATATCAATTGTGAAAGCTAGTATGAGCATCTAGAGGGGGGTGAATAGGTGTAAAAATAATTTTACGAGATAAGTGTGCAGCACTAATCAATAATAGAATATGAAAAAGGAAATTCGTCTCTTGTAAACAAAATAAGTTATGATCAAGGTAAAAGAGTGTAGAGAAGAGAATATGAACATAGAGATTATAGTGGTTCGGCTTAATCCAAGCCTACGTCCACTCTTCCGCACTGAGAGCCCACCGGCTGGATTTCACTATGAACAAAGGAGTTGTTATAGAAAAGCTCTTCCTTGATTCCATAGTGTAGAGACTCTGCTACACTTCCTCAAGGTCTCTCAAAGATATAAACTCTCTTTTGCGTACAAAATTTCGCTCAACAGTTTAATTGAGTAAGAATAAGGAGCTTCAGACTTTGGAATTCTTCTATTGCGCACCCACTCGAACAACTGGAACGTCTTCCTTATATATTCCTTTATGCCATCACACCCGTTGGCATTTACCAAAGGAATTCTTCCAATATACCCGTTGGACAGAATCAATTAGGAAGATCTTCGAGCTATTTAAGGAACATGACGATAGCCCATCAATCCTGCTTGCCCATACAATTAGGATCTAGGTTTCCATAAGTAAAATCTTCCAAGTATACTTTGCCAATCAACGGATCCAGAATCCCTGAATCAATCTTTGATTTGAATAATGGATTCTGACATGCTATATCCAGCCAAGAGATCTTCTTTAGTCGACAAAATCAAATCCTTAACGAAATACTTCGTTTCGGATAAGCTTTCTTCGTCGGTCCTAGAAATTGTCAATGAGGATAGATTTTGAGTCTTGAGTTTGGCAGTCTGGAGGTCTTCAGACTTTGATAGTAGAGTCTGTAAGTCTTCAGACTAGACTGATGGAAACGTTTTGTCAACTTCAAAACACTTAATGAAGATTTCTCCAATAGTAATCCATCATTGACATGAAGCACTTAAATTCCCAAAAAATAATGAACGTCCCCTAAATCCTTGATAGCAAATTCTGACTGTAGGGATTGCATGAGATCATGTAATGGATCATTCAGGGAACCAGTTGAAATAATGTCGTCAATATACACCAGTAAATAAATGGTGAAATTAGCTTGTGTTTGACAAAGAAGGTGGTGTCCGCCTTAGACATGACAAATCCCAAGTCGCACAAGTAGGAACTCAAGCGGGTCTACCAAGCACGAGGTGCTTGTTTCAGACCATATAACGAGCATTGAAGGCAACAAACATAGTCGGGCTTACTTGCATCAACGAAACCTTGTGGTTGAGTCATATAAACTTCCTCATCAAATAATCCATGTGGGAATGCATTAGAGACATCTATTTGTCGAATGGACCAACATTGAGAATATGCCAAAGATAAGACCGTGCATATGGTAATGGGCTTCATTACCAAACTAAACATCTCAATGTAATGGATACCCTCTTGTTGACGAAAACCCTTCGCAATTAATCTTGCTTTATATTTTTTAATAGTTCTGTTGGAGTAGAGTTTAATCTTGTACACCCCTTTGCATTTGATGGGTCAAGCACGAGTGGGAAGCGGAACAAGATCCCGTGTGCCATTCTCCATTAGTGCTTTGTATTTAGATTGCATTGCGAGTTGCCGTTCTCATCCTTTGTAGCCTTAGAAAAACAAGTGGGTTCTTCAAGAATATTGGACTCAACCACAAGAGCCGAGGTGTGATTTCTTTTAAAAGTTCGACAAGCTATGGTTCCATCTCGAAGACGAGTCATCATAGGATGTGAAGATGATGTTGGTACTGTGGCAGGAGTTTCTTGTGGTACCTCAATAGGTTTAGTTGTAGTTTCAATGGTGTCAATAAACGGAACATTCAGGTTTGGTAGAGAAACCTGTGGAGACTCAGGTGGTCTAGTAGGTGCCAAGGATGATCGGGACAAATCAACAAGCAAAAATAGTTCCACCCATGTTGGTGTTGAGGCATTTTGAGAGGAGTTTGGCATGGCAGCAAGAGGATAGGTGGCCTCAACAAAAGTAGCATCCACGACAACATAAAAATGCTAATCCTTGGGGGTGATAGCAACGATATTCTTTATATCCCGGAGGATAACCCATAAAGATATAAACCTTGGATCTTGGTGCAAGCTTATGGGGTGAGTAAGGGTGAAGAAATGGATACACTATACAACCGAAAACAGGTAAATGCATATTGGGTTTAGTGTGAAATAAAGCCTCCCAAGGTGAAATATTATCAATGACTGGTGATGGCATGCGGTTAATCAAGTAAACCGCAGTTCCAAAAACAAACTCCCAAAATATTGGTGGAACAAAACCTTGATGAAGAAGAGTCAATTCGGTTTTGACCATATGTCAATTTTTTTGTTCTAAAGCCCTGTTTTGATAGGGTGCATAAGGACAAGAAAACCGTTGGTAAATGCCATGCTCTGTAATGTATTGGACAAATTCAGTGGGTGTGACAAATTCAGGTGCTCCATCGCATTATATAGACTTAATTTTGCAGTTAAGTTGATTTTCAAAGGCTTTAAAAATGGAACAAAATTGACTAAGAGATGAGATTGAATATAACCAAGTAAAATGCGAGCAATCATCAATAAAACAAATATAGTATTTATTGCCGTTGATTGAAATAACGGGAGAAGGACCCCAAACATCAAAATGAATTAATTCCAAAGGATGTTTTGACCTAGACAAAGTAGGATGATGACTATGGTGGTGATTTTTATTCATAGCACACGCCATAGAGACTAAAGATAAAGAATGACTATAACTAATGTTGGAAGAATTGAGAAGATGCACAAGCTGATCGATGTGGCATGTCCCAAGTGGTTATGCCACAAAGTGATAGAAGCAACTAACGCAGAAGAAGTGGAAGAGTGGTCGGACGGAAGGGTGATGCGGTAAAGCCCATTGTCAAGCACGCCCCGGAAGATTCTTGACCATTTTTAATAGACGTGGCAATAAATGAGTTTGAATCGAATTGGAAAACACAATGGTTATCAAGAGCAAATGGAGACACGGAAAGTAAGATTTTAGTGATTCCGCGTGCGACTAAAATTTGACAAAGTATAAAGGATAGAGAAGAAGACACGAGTGTACCTATGTGGGTAATCGGTAAAGAGATGCCGCCACCCACAACAAGCTAATTTTGACCTAAATATGAAGTGACCCTTGTAAGACTTGCAGAATTGTCCATAACATGATGTGTGGCACCTGAATCAACAAAACACATCGAAGATGTGAGAGCAAAGGGTAGACTTGATGGCGGCAAATACTGTGGTAGTGAGTCTGAACCCGTCAAGTGGGCTTGTGCAGGCTGGATTGATCCAACAGCGGTAACATGTATTGGCCCTATGGCCTTGCTTGCCACAAAGCTAACAAAATGGGCCTCCTATTGCGGTGTCTCTTGGGATTTCCAATTCCATAATGTGAGCCACGGCCGTGAGATATTCCAGAAAAATTCCTAGATTGATTAAAATTCGCATGGAAGTTATTGATTAAAAGCCACCAATGGGGGCTAATTATTTGTTACCAACGCTAGCTCTAGCCTTCCTCATGATTAAAAATTAAGGCATGAAGTTGGTCTTTGTCAAAGACCAGGTTTGAGTTAAAACGAAATTGCGGTATTGAGACCTTGAAATTCAGCACCCAAACCTCGAAACCCTTGAGTATGATATTCATTAATATATAAAGGCTCACCAATAGCAGCTAACTGGTCCGTGAGGCTGGTGGCTTCTTGTAGGAATTTTGTGACAGATCGATGACCTTTTAAGAGTGATCAAAGCTGGAGTCGTAAAGCGGATGAGCGAGCAATTGAATGAGCCACATACGAGTCTGCAAGACACTTCCAAACATTCACCACAGATGTGTGACTCGTCAATTGGGCAACTATTGGAGCGGTTGATGAATTGAGGATCCATGCCAAGGCAATGGACTCTCAATATTTCCAATTTTCAAATGTTGGATTGGTCATATGCGTAATAGCCTTTCCCATTGTAATCTCCTTGATAGCCTCCTTCGGCTGAGGTTCGATGCCATCTAGAATGGACATCAAGCAAGGAGCTCATAAATACAGTGAGATCTATGCCTTCCAAATCGGAAAGTTTGTCTTGGTTAGCTTCTCCCTAATACTTGGTGGTGACATGAGAGTGGGGTTACCCGAGAGTGTTGATGATGGCATTAATGCGGCGTTGGTGCAAATGAAGAAGATGATGTTTCTTTAGACATGGATCGGAGAGGCTTTTGCCAAAGACACTGTGATACCAAATTAAAAAGTTTATTCCTTTTTTTTCTATATATAATTGTGTTGCAAATACAATATATATAAAATACCTAATAGATAAGATACAAAACTTTAAGATCCCTAAATAATTGCTGACTTTAGAAGATAAGATAGAAAAGGTAACAGAATAACAAATATTCCCTAAATATTTGTTGAATATTTTCTTCTCTTAACAATGTGTGGTTGGAGCTTGGATAAGACTAAGAGTATTTGAGTGACTCGAGTATATAATTTCCGTTGTATTGCCTCATTTATAGTGGAATTCGTTACTACTCGTCCTGTAAATGTAAGTCACTACGACTAAACCACATAAATCTGGACTTCAATTTATTTTCTTGTTCTGTCTAATTTATTGATCGATCGCTTGCTTGCCGCAACACAACTCACATTGGGGAGTCTAGGAAACTAAGACTAAAGAAGACTTTGAGCTTGTCCATTTACAATGAAGCTCCTTCCAAGGATGTAATGAGAAGTCACTAACGACCTGGTTGAGGACGAGAACCACACGTACATCGTCTCCTTGATGATCGGCGAGAGATCAGCGGACAGAGATAAAAGGGGAATCTTCAGTTTCTCAACATTGCTAGGAGCTAATATATTGATTTGCTTTTGCGCCTTCAAAATCAACCAGAACTTGCGTCGTTTCACCGGTCATCAGGCTCTAGTTTGTGAAGACCCCAGCGGGACAACTAGTATATCCTGCAGGGGCAGATTTTACGGAGGTTGGCCGGCCCAGTGACGTCGATCTCAATGTGGTTATCATTGACATCATGGTTTTGGATTATGTCAAATAATACTGTGACAATGCGGTTCGTGGCATTACCAGTGTTGGTTTCGTTGAAGAGGCCAAAATAATTACTAGGAAGAGCTCCAGGAAATACTCTATCAGGAGCTAATATGAAAGCGAACCTATAACACACAGAGGTGGATAGTCGTAAATCACATTGAAGATGAAAGTTGCGGAGAAAGAGTAGACAGATCCACTGGATGTGTTCTTGACCTTAAATTGGGTCAGCGTAGAAGGCATGATTGTGCTTCTTTTGGTTGCATCGGTTACTTTTAGGAGGCCATTGCCAATGAATGTGGCTAAACCATAGAGGCTAAGATTGGTCGACCGGAAACGTGAAACTGCTGGTATCGTGAGCTAGTATAAAGTTTGCCGGCGGAGAAACTGCCGAATCAATCACGGAGAACAGGTCCATAAGCTGGATAAATTCGCTGAATACACTACTCAGAAGATATCGTTTGACTCTCCTGGAATCAAATTGAATCTAATGCAATTTCAGTTATCAGTTCCTTGACTTGTGTCGCTATATTTCCTATGAATAAAAAATTCACGTGTCAATGGTGCATATATATTAGGGACTTGACTGTTAAATCATGCAAGGATTGAAACAAACTAGTAATAATTCTTATAGAAGGTGGACTTGCTCTTATACTCTTGGGGCTGACCAAAAGGGTAAACCAAAGAAGGAGGCAATTTAAGCTAATGCATCCATTCCCAAGAACATGTAAGAATATACTGCAGAGATTGGTTCGATCCATAGAATCTTAAATTACAGTTTACATATACTCACATAGTCACAAACTACGAAGACTTGATGCACAAGAACATTAGTTTGACTTTTACTTCGATTTATGAAATGTGCTTTCACTTTAATATTCCTAGCTTTAGACTTATCTTCCACCAGAGAGGACAGAGTTTGCAACAGAAGATGTCTGAGAAAACGCCTTGTCTGTGGAAGCCGGACAAGACGTGCCAGACGTACTAAAACCTTCATGATACGCAAATTGCAATTTACCTTTTGAAATTCCAAGAGATGATAACTCCTCTAATGCGAGGTCCCCGTCCAAGTACTGCACCACTTGACGCATGCTTGGTCTCGCAGTTGGCTGAGACTGGGAGCACAACAATCCTAGTTGCAGCACTAGCTCCACCTCCTTCGCCACAAAGTCCGTCCCTAAGTTCGGGTCTCTTGCCTCCAGAATGTCACCTTTATCCCAGCAAGAAAACACCCAGTCCACCAATATCAGGGGCTCCTCCTCTCGAGTCTCAATCGGCCTTCTTCCACAGGCAACTTCAAGCAAAAATGCCCCGAACGCGAAAACATCTGTGCTTGTAGTGGCCCTGGCAGTTCGAGTGTTCTCTGGGGCTAGATATCCAAAAGTTCCCACCAAATGTGTGGTCCGAGGATCTGTACCATGATCATATAGTCTTGCAAGCCCAAAATCTCCTAACCTTCCATTTAGTTCTGAATCAAGCAAGACGTTGCTAGCTTTGATATCCCTGTGAATCACTACTTGTTCCCATCCTTCATGGAGATAAGAGAGGCCATATGCAACACCTTTGATCACTCCAAATCTTAGACTCCAACTGAGGGTCACCCTTGGTTGGTTATAGAGGTACTTGTCTAGGCTTCCATTTGGCATGTAGTCATAAACCAACAGCAGTTCACCCTTTCGACGGCAGTATCCGAGAAGTGTCACAATGTTCCGATGACGAAGCCGACCAAGAGTAATAATCTCGGCAATGAACTGTCTCATCCCTTGCCTCGATTCATGAGAAACCCTCTTCACTGCAATCTCAATTTTCGAGGTAGGTAATACCCCTCTATAAACGCTACCAAAACCACCAGCCCCTAGTAGCTCTTGATCTCTGAACCCCTTTGTGGCAACATAGAGATCTTTGTACTTGAACCGATGTGGACTATAGTCGCGCTCCCAATCTTCAAGAACCTCTGTGAATTTTCTTCTTTTTCTAATTGCATAAGCCATCACAAAGACTACTATTGACAGAAAGAACAAGCATATGAAAGGCAGTCCAGTAGTGAGAAGAATGGATTTCTGTTTCTTTTTCATGTCGGGTAATCTAGGAAGTTGAGACAAATCAAGCCTATGAGCTTGTCCATTTACTTTAAAGCTCCATCCGAGGATATAATGAGTAGTTAAGAACGCACCGGTTGAGGAAGAGAACCCAACGTACATGTTCTCCTTGAAGATCGGCGAGAGATTGAAGGACAGAGACAAAAGGGGAGTGTTTGGTTTGTCGACATTGACTGGAGCTAATGTGACCCTGATTTGTTTCTGCACACCATCATAATCCACCCAGACTTGCAGTGCTTTACCACTAATCAGACTCAAGTTTCTGAAGCCTGGAATATTGTTTTCAGTGTATCCAGCAGGGGAAGAATTTAGAGAGAGCAGCCCATTGACATCGATCCCGACATGGTTGTCATTGATATCCTGGACTTCGGTGTTTTGAATCGTGTCAATTTCCACCGCGAAAATGTGGTTCGTGAAATTGCCATCGTTTGTTTCGTTGAAGAGACCAAAGAAATGACCAGGCCGAGCTCCAGGAAATTCTCTACGAGGAGCTACAACAAAGGTGAAACCGGGACTGCCCACAGCTGCATATTCGGGACTTATAGCGAAGACGAATGTGGTGGAGAATGAGGGGACAGCGCCATCGGGTGAGTTCTTGAACGCGATAGGGTCAGGGTAGAAGGCATGACTTACCTTCTGTTTGGTCAAGTTGGTTAACCTCAGGAGGCCATTGCCAGTGAGTGCAGCTAAACCATCGAGGCTCAGTGTCGCAGACCGGAAACCATTGTACGTGAAATCGCCGGTTTCTTGAGTCGGTGCTGTGTTTGCCAGGAGAGAAACCGCCAGAACAATCACAAATAACATGGCTAGAGGCTGAAGAAATTAGCTGAATACTCTGATGAGATAATTCGAAGTCATAATAATGATCCAACTGATTTACACAGCATTGACTCGAATGTCGTGCAATTTCAATTGTTAGTGTCCCATCCTGCGCATCCCCAACAAACCTTCAACTGATTGGTCCAAGCCTTATGATTCCACTATCGTGTGATTAACTGACTGCTCCGAGTCTTATCACCAACTTAAGGTTCTGTAATTTGCCCGTCTTTGTACGCCATTTGCGACATTTCAGTCAATGGCCGAAGTAGACCGATATGTCCGTCAACGTGAGTTGATGATGTTTTGTCGTCTTCGGCATCCAATGCGAAACTATGGCCGAGGAAGCGTCACAACTAGACAAGGATGGAGGGAAGGACAATACCCCCACAAATTGCAGCAGAGTCTTTAATATCACGTATAACTCTTCCATGGTACTGAGAATGTTAGTACAATTAGGAAAGCTCAATAATTCTATCTCAGAGAACCAAATTCGGTGTTTTAAGTTACACGTGTGAAAGATCTCATATCAGAGATTTAGTATGCTCTAAAAGAAATTATGTAACCTAATTGATGCATAACTCATTATAGCTTTTGAGTAAATGTAAATCCACTTGATATATTAATATAGAATGATACTTAGATTGAGGGAGAGCACATCTAACAAGTTTGTGCACGTGTATGTATGAGTTGTGTTAGAGATCTCTCATATTGGGAATGGAGTGTGATGTGAGCAAGAAAAGTATTAAAAAAGTCCTAAACCTTTTGCATTTGTGCAAATTTAGCCCTAAACCTTTTTTTTTTTTTTTGGTGCCGGTTAAGTCTTAAACCTTTTTATGTTGTGCCAATTTAATCATTTCCGCCTAATTTTGATTGGATTTTACTGACTAGACGTCGGTTGATTGATGTGGCCTAATCGGCGCTAACGTCAACAATTTTTAATAATATTTTATATTTTTGATTTTTTTTCCTTTTCTTTTTTCCTTCTCCTCCTTCTTCCTCTAGCCGGTTGTCGGACCTCGGCGACTGGCCAGAGGCGACAACCGGCTAGCCACGCCTGCTAGTGGCCACCGTGGCGGCCTCGCGTTAGGTGGCGAGGGTGAGCCTTGCTCGCTTGATGCGAGGTTGCCCTCGAGGCTCGGGCGATGAGGGCGAGCCTCACCCGCTCGGCGCGAGGACGCCCGAGGCCGGGCGGTGAGGCTCGCCCTTGCCGAATCCGGCCTCACCGGATCCGGTGAGGGTCGAGTCTCGCCCATGGCCAAAGTGAGGGCAAGCCCCGCTAGCTCGGCCCAAGGAAGTGGCCTCGAGCTGGCCTTGTGTTGAGTTGGCGAGGCTCGCCCTCGTAGGCAATGGGCGAGGCTCGACCCTCACCAGCATTCGGTGAGGGGAGCCTCGTCGCTCAAGCCTCGAGGGCAGCCTCACGTCCACGTTAAAAAAAAAAAAAAAGAAATAAAAAGAAATAAAAAGAAGTAAAGAAAAAAATAAAAAGAAAAAAAAATTCAAAAATATTAAAATATTATTAAAAGTTGTCCACGTTAGCGCTCGACGTGCCACGTCGCCCAGCCGACGTCCAAATTAACAAAATCCCGCCAAAATTGGCTGGAAAGGACTGAATTGGAACAATGTAAAGATGTTTAGGACTTAATTGGCAAAAAAAAATATTTATAACTAAATTAGCACAAATGCAAAAGGTTTAGGACTTTTTTTAACACTTTTCCCAATGTGAGCAGTTACTATTATTCAAGTTGACTAATAATTCATTGATTAAGAGATTTAAGTAAAGGCAGATTCAACTGCCTACAAACAAGATGAGATGGTTCAAATTTGCCTGGGTCCTTGCTAATTCTTAATACCAATTGAATATGCCCGATTACTAAGCAAAACCTCTATGGATTGTATTATCGTCATGTCTGTGTATTAAAAGGTGACAAACGGGAAAACAATAACTTTTTTTGCCATACGCCAGGAATTGATGATATCTTTATGTTGAAAACGTATACTGTAGCTTTGATGCTGTCGTATACCTAGGGTGGACTAAATAGTTTGTGTTAACTTAAGTCCTAAAGTTGAGCCGAATGTAAAGGAGTAGATGGCCCAAACGAAGCTATGATAATGCAATTGAGCCACAAGCCCATTGATTGAATGTCTAATGACTATGAGTTCACCGATCATGAGTTTTGATGAGCATAATTCAATTCAAGTACAAGACACGTGACGATAATCGATTAACTTGGAGTGTGCATAAAAGTTAAATATTGAGTTAAGGAAGATCTTCAACCAGGGAACACCTGTCACTAGGGAATCTTGAGCAGGTCTAAATCAAGTCTTGAGTAGTGCGCAGGTGACGATAGTTAAAATTTCATGTGGATGAAGATAAGAAGAATAAAGAAATGGTCCATTCTAAAACATAAGAAGATCAACGATAGATGATGATGATGAAATTATAGCAACGCATACAAAAATAAATAAAATCAAATCAACATTAGACTAGTCATCTCTGAAGATGGAACCCCGTCAAGATATGAAGATGAGAAAGTCATACATAGTAGATCAAATTAGATTGATTCTGCTTGAGTGTGAATCTGAATTTTGAATTAAACTAGATTTCCTGATTCCAAAATTCATCTTCTGCTTCTTCTTTTTTTTTTAAATAAAATAATTCTAGTGATATTTCCCACATTTGTTTTTTTTGTTATTTCTTCTCACACACTCTAGTCATCTCCATTAGTATCCAATGTTTAGTTTTAGCCATCGAGTAAGCATAGCTTCAAGAATGTGAGCTATTGTTTTGATTCAACAAAGTTACAAACAATTACCTCGTTATTTCCAATCTTTGTTTGTGCATCATTAGTGATTTGAATTTAATTCCTTGAGGTTTCAAAGCATATTAGAATTCAATTACTTTTGATTTGAAGCCGAATTTAATAATTTAATTGGTCATTAATCATCCTCTATTGAACTTTAATTACTATTTGAAATCATTGAGTTCTTTTCTAACATGAATGGAGCTGGTTACTTGGTCAAGCACTTTGGTCAGCCTCAAATCAAGGTGGCGAGGCGCAGCGTTGAAGTAGGAGGCGAGGAGGATCCACTGTCGAGGCCAAAGGAAGACGATGAAGACCAAGACCAGGAAAATATAAAGACAGAATGATGGAGATGGCTTACTTGGATCATAACTAAGGGGAAGGCACGTGCGACACAGGTGGATGATGGAGGTGGGCGACTGCGGTGTGACAGCAAGTGTTGCGGCCGCTTGCGAAGGTCAAGATCGGTGGTGGTGCATCTCTGTTCATGCCCAAAGGATAGAGAGGCTGTGACCCAACTTATTCAACCTAATTTTTTTAAATGGGCCCATTTTCAACCCCGTCTAATTCAACTTCAACTTTTGAACCCACTTTCACTCGGCCCTCTAAATATTCACAGCCCATATATAACCTTGTCATAAAAGATATAAGCCACAAAATGTACCATGGACCTATTTCGGCACCTTTAATTACCACAAGCTTACGACTATTTTTGTAACAAGATGTAACCATTATGGTGATGCTCAGAAGGTGAGTGTTAGACACCTGAAGCGTCAAAACTTGGCATGGGAGAACACTTAAGTGTCAAAAGTTAGAAAAGTGATACTTAAGTGCCAAAATTGAAGCAAAATATATTAGTTAAGTGCCAATGACAAGAAAATCCGACCAAATTGCATACGTGGTATTTTCCGACGATATAATTTACTGAGGTGGCAAATATTAAAAAAAAAAAAAAAAAAAAAAGAACATACGTGGACAATGCCCATTCACACTGGCTTGGCCGGCTTAAACAATATCGTTTTTCTTTGGGGCTAAACAATGTCATTTAGCTTATTTTTTTGGCTTAACCGGATCTAGTTGTTGCCACTCCTTCCGTTCACACTCACATTCACACTTGATCTGATGTCTTTCTTTCCGTCATCATTCATGGTTGCCGTTCACGTTCACTGAGGTGTCATTGTCTTGTTGTTGTCGGTTGCCGTTGTTGTTCGTTGTCGTTGCTCACTCAGGTTTTTTCTCTTGTCCCCCCGTGGTGAAATTAGGGCTTAGACTTGTCTATTAAGGTTTCGATCGGAAATTTGGGGCTTGGTTGAGAAATATGGGGGTCAACTAGTATTTTGATGTGAGATTTAACGTGTAGATGTAGTGCTAAAATCCTAATGTGGGTTCGGATTGGCAATTTAAGGCTCGGCCTCGAAATGTAGGGCTTGGTGGGGGAAAATTCGGGGTCCTATGCTACTGTGATGTATGATTTAGAGCTGGATGTGATATTGTGATGTATGAGGGCGATTTTTAATGATCAATTGTGAAATATAATGTGTGCTGGCGATTTTTATGGCTCATAGTGGTTGTTGTGGGGATCTTTGGGCATTTTTTTTAAATTGAAGTGTTGAAATGGGTGTTGTGGGACTTATGCTTATCATGGAGACCTTTTTTTTTTTTTTTTTTTTTGTGAATATTTTAAGAGAAGCCAATATAATTGAAGTGGCTGTCATGTGGGGGTATATTGTTAGTGTGGGGACTCTTGTTTGTTAAGGGGATATCTTTCCAGTAAATGGTCTAATATGTGCATCTCTTCCCTCATCCTATTTTCTTTATTAAAGTCTATGAGAGTGTGGGACCTCCATGTGCAATTGTCCATTGTCCTTTGTGGATTGGTGCCAAAAATTTATTTTTTTTCCTCCTTGGTTGTAGAAATTGTTTATGATAAGGATTATGTTGTTGTCATTGTTTGCTATGGTGAAGATTTTGCGATTGGGAAGGATGAGTAGGAGTATGAGGGGGGAAATGAGGGTACTGTTTTTGTCAATATAAAGAAAACATCTTATAATGAATTTGTTAGGGATATAGTGACATATTTGCCTTATAAAGTACAAAAGCTATTGTATTGTGTTCCTGGGAAAGACTTAAGAGATAGTTTAAGAAATTTAGAAGATGATAATGGTTTTAGGGATGTTCCATACCATTATCTTCATAGCGAAGAGGCAAAAGTTTATGTCAAGTACAATAATGATAGTAAGAACAAAGATGATGATAGAGAGATATGACACCCTAAAATTTCAGCCCTATTTTCAATCAAATAAATCGGGCTTTCCATCGACGCACCTATAGTTCTTTTCTCTGAGGTGGCAACTCACGAGATAACTAGCCTATCAGGTGAAGATGCTAAGGAAAATAAACGCAATAGACTTGATAATTCAACTATGAATCGACTGCTCAACTGTGCTAATTTGCGAGGGTCATTACAGCACAGTTAAAAATCGATCAAAGATTAGAGATAAGTCGGTTCGACCGAGATATGTGATCAAGTGTGGGTGATTTAACTTGCTTGCAAAATTCTCGTTGATCAACAATAGATTGACTTTTTTTTTTTTTTTTTTTTTTTTTTCGTTTTGGCGCCCGGTGTTCGTATTTCAAACCTTGAAATTTTCATGATAACCGAGAATTGTTAATGTGTTGAAGATGTACATCGTGGCTCGAAAATAACTGACCACGGGTCATGTGACATCCTAGATTTTCAGTTATGTTTTCTACTGAATAAATCAGGTATTTCATTGATGCGCCTCTAGGATTTTTCTCAGAGCTGATCACTCTCGAGATAACTAGATTATTCAGGGAAGCTATTAAGGACTTTAAGGCAAATAGACTTGAGAATTCGACTAGAATCGGCTTCTTTGACCGTGCTCATCTTTAGAGACCATTACGACACAATTAAAAATCGAATTGAAATTAGAGCTAGGACGGTTCGACTGAGATGTGTGGCCAATTGTGGGTGACTCCACAAAATTGAGGAATTCTCATCGACCGATACTAATTTGATTTTTCTATCGTTTTGGTACCCTATGTTCGTAATTGAATCCTTGAGATTTTCACGACAATCGAGAGTCGCCATTGTGTTGAGTGGGTTCATTGTGGCTCGAAGAAAATCGACCACAGGTCATTTGCCATAAAAAAGTTCTGAAAACTACCCGGTAGCTTAGGTCATGCTAAAAACACGCCGAATTTCGTCGAATGGAAATTGAAGATTCTGTCATGTCACAATAAATTCTAGGACTCACGACTCAATCTTAGAAGGTTTTTTTGACAACCAAGATTTTTCGGGAAAAGGTCGTCGTTAGGTCGTTTTTGTGCAAAAAAAGCCGAGGATTGTTTTTTATGGCAAAATTGAAAAGTAAGATTGATATACAGGAGAGGAAAAATGTTAAGATTATCGATGGATGACCAATTGAGTTTATCAAAACCAATTGAGATTTAATCGAGTAAGGAATAGTGTCCAATTGAGAGAGTTGAGTGCCAAATTCGTGTCTCCCCTAGGTCTAGTCTTTTTGGACCATTTCAAGGGTCCTAAGGCAAGTGATGTTGGCTGGTTTTGAGCCAAGGGAATATGCATGGACTAGGATGACTCTTGGTGGGCAAGTTGTGGAAAAAATGCACCAAGGGCCCCTCCACCTCTCACTCATCTCTATCCTCTCCCTCTTGCTTTGTGCAAAACTAGCAAGGAAGAAGAGGAGCCGGAGCAGCCCACTTGGACGCCAAGACCGCCCATGCTGTCGCCGTTCTTCCGCCGGAGCCGCACCGCCTTTCTCGCACGGGCCACCGCCCAACCCCGTCGTCTCTCTCTCTCTCTCCTCACACGATCCAGCTATTGTTTTTGGTTTGTGGAAGCTCAACCAGAGCTGCCTTTCACTGTTTCTTCACCAGTAAAGCCCCGCCAAGACCTGGTTTGGCCTATTTCCTCTTTCCCGGTTAATCTCCGCTTGAAACTGAGTTTTTTGCTTCTGTTTTCATCCAAGAATAGATCAAGTTTTGTGTGGGTTTCCAGCCACCTTGCAAGCCCATTTTGAGGTGCTTGTGGGCCTCGGTTCCTAGGCCTACCTAGGAGTTAAACGTCCCCCGCGACGTTCTTGACATTTCGATCTGAATGGATCGTTAAACGGGTGAGTTTAGCTCACTAATCCTTGCTTAGTTTGCTAATGATGCTTAAGAATTGATTAGTGTTAATTAAGTAGGATTATGTGGTTAGATTAGAATAGATTAGTGATTATTAATTAATTATGATGCATGTTAGGCATTTGATTAGTATAATTAGCTAGAGGATAGCATATATTATTGATTGAATGCATCTCAGGATTTTTCCGACCCGTCTCGGGCTCCAATTAGGCACTACGGGTCTAAATTAGATTTTAGTAATTATTTATTAATTTTTGAAATTAATTAATTATTTATTAATTTTTCGAAAATTAGGCCGGGATAGCCGACGACTGAAATTTTATGCTGATTGTCGTGGTGCAGTCCGTTTATTTATTTGAACTCTACGTATTGTTGAATTGAATTGATTGTGCAATTTGAGAAATTGTTCTTAAATTGATTGAAATTAAGTAATTGATTGGTAGATGGCCGAGTATGATTATTTAACGCTAATAATACTTTGATGGGCTATTAAGTGGAGAATACTGTGAGACTGAACTGAATATACTCTTGGCTAACACTAATTTGGGTACGTTAATATCGGGTATGGTAAAGATGGGAAATAAATAGTTAGTGCGTGGCTCTGTGATGAAGTATATCACCCCAGCGAAAATGACACCCGAGAGCATGCACGTAAATTGTTTATATCACTTTGGCAAACACGGCACCTTAGAAAAGACTCGTGGCTCGACGATTAGTACATCACCTCGGCGAAAACAACACCTTAGAAAATGCACGTGGCTCAGTGATTTGGTATATCACCTTAGAAAATGCCCGTAGCTCAATGATCGGTACATCACCTTGGCAAAAAATAGCACCTTAGAAAATGCATGGAGTCGGTGATTAGTACGTCACATTGGTGAAAACGGCGCCTTAGAAAATGTACGTAGTATGGTCACTAGGTATATTATACTGGAAGTTGTATAGTATGGATATAAATGATTGATGGATGGTCCGATTGACATGTAATTGACTAGATCGATTGATCGATGTATCGATCCGTGATATTATGATTGGGTGCCTATTTGAACTGTGCTAACATGCGGATGGAATCTGAGGCCAAGGTAAGTCCTATGACCTGTGTGTGCATAGGGAGCTCGGATAGTGTATTGGTTTACTAATCGAGTTTTAGAGGGTAGAACTCGCTGAGACGTAGTCTCATTTGTTATTGAATAACCATTTCAGGCCACTAGATGGCAGCATCTCCACCTCCTTATCCTCCTATGCATTTCAGTGTACCTGTGGAAGTCATAGAGATAGAAACCCATTTCTCGATTCACCCTCACCTTGAAGGACTGGAGTACGTACTAGTTTAGTCGACCGTCTGGGTTGATGTGGGTAATGACGCCCTGTGACCCCACAAGTACCGGTCATGATATCGTGAGTATTATGACGGGCGAAGGGAGGGTCCCATGCTTGAAGAAGATGTACCTATGTTCGTCCTGGAGGAAGCATTCAGGAAGGGTACAACTGATCATAAGGACGGGTCGGTAGTGGATGCAAAAGACCCTAAGCTCGAGACTGATCATGACCCCCTAACCATCAGTAGCAGACTCCAACTAGAGTATGCTAGAAGAAGGGGAGAGAGTCAAGCAAGAGGAAGGACATGAGGAGAAGCAGGAGTGGGAATGGCCAGAGGTAGAAGATCCTAAGGAGGAGGAACTAAAGGAGAATTGCTTGTTGGAAGAGCCCGAAGAGGAGGAGCCAGAATAAGATGAAGAGTTGGAGGAGAATGAGTTTGATTCTGAAGAATTAAAGGAGGATCAGATGATGATCCTGAGTACAACCTGAATGAGGACTGAGATCCCATCCTCTTTTGTGAACCCTGTATATAGGTGGTCGAGTGTGAGACTAAACCTTTGTGAATAGTATTGTAAAATACTATGGGTTGTACTATGTGCAAAAGTAAGGTTGTGATATATGGTCCTGCTTTTCTATCACATTATTTTATTGTTTGGGGATTTATAATTGCTTCTGCATGTGCATATGAAATTGAAAGGGTCGGCGATACGTCTTGGGATATCGCATTTAAAACCAACCAAGGTAAGTGATGTGCGTGTGCCCGATGATCGGGGCGTGATAGGTCAATTGCACTAAAAATTCCTAAAAGCTACCCAGTAGGTTATGTCATGTTAAAATTGCATCCAGTTGAAATTAACCACGAATTTGAACCCGATTTCTAAAATTGAAAGTTCTGTCATATCACGATTTATTTTAAGGATGTGGACTCATTTTTTGAGGAATTTTTGGTGAGTTCGGGATTTTTACGAAAAATCAATTCGGACGATTTGAAAAAGAACGGAAATTCAGATGGGCCAAATTGAAGGGAATTCTAGCTCCCAAATCAAGCGGGGTGGTGAAGGGAACTTGCAGAAATCGTGTGGGCTTTTCCCTTAGCAAAATTGGACATCAAATTGAAGAAATGGGAGTCAAATTGAGTGAAATTCGTAAGCTAGAGGGGTTGTCTTATTTTGGTCTTTAATTGGACTTCAAATTGTGCAAATTGGTGTTGAAATTAGTCTTGGATGACCAATTGATATTATTGGTTGAAAGTGAGCTGAAGATAAGTTTGAATAAGCATTCAAGTATTCAAGAATTTTTGTGTTTGGTTTTCTTTTTCTTCCCCTCACCGGAATCCTCTTCGCGCACTATTTTCTCCCCCTCCTTTGGTCTCTCTCTCTCTCCCTTTTCTTTTAGTTTTATGCACGTTCCTTTTTCCTTGGCCGACCATCCTCTGCCATTTCCTTTCCCTTGCTTTATTTCCTTTGACTTTTACACTCATCCTTGTCTCTCCCCCTCACGTACAGTTTCCTCTCCCTCATCCCTTCTCTTTTGTTTTCTGTTTTGTCGAAGCCTTCAACCCTGCACGTTCTCTGCCCCCTCCTATTCGTGTATCTCCACCGAAGCTGCCACACATCCGCCCATTTCCTCTCTGCCATCTCCACCATTTTTTGCCCCCCATTTTCCTTGCAGCTTGGTCTTCTTTCATTTTTTCTTTCGAGGCAACTCTTCCATCGAAGCCTGCAGCTGTCACCTCGCTAGTCAACTTCAGCAGCCCGTGGACCGCTGGCCTTCACGCCAGCACGTCCCGCGAGCTTCCTCCATCGAAATCGTGGGCTTCATCTGCTCGAAGCCACGGTCGGCCGTCCCTCAAGGCTGAGCCCGTGAGCTTTAGCCCGTCAAGCCGAGCTTGCACCTCCACTTGCGGCCACCGAAACCAACCTAAACCGCACCCAATCAGCCGCTATTTTTCTCTCCACCGAACCGAAGAGGCCTGTTCATCTCAACCGTTAGCTTCCTTGGCCGATTTCGACCTCAGTTTGGTCCCCGTTGGTGCTGCCACTTTAGAGTTTATCGCCAGTCGTCGTGCCACCGTCGCCGTGGACTCACCGGCTCACAAATCCGGTGTGGTTGGATTATTTAATTGATTGCTATTTTGTGCTAATTGAGTGAAATTTGTAATAAATTGAGTATTTTAAATATTTAATTGGGAAACACTGGGCGTCGGTTTATAACGCCAAAAATGTGTTTGTGGATATATTAAATGGTGGGATTTTTGAAAAGAGAAATATTGTATTTTGGCTAAGGCCGACCGTGTACCCACACATGATTATTTTTTTTTTCGGAAATGATAAAAATGGTGAAATTGTTGAATGATCAGAATTGTATACTATATTGGCTTGTGAGCTTTGATATATCAACTTAGAGTGAGTAGTATACTGGTATACTATATCAGCCTACGAGCTTTGATATGTCATTTTAGCGTGAGCAGTATACCTTAGCAGCTTCTGGTGAGTATTGTCAGTATATTTCATCAGCCTGAGGGCTTTGATATGTCAGCTTAGCGCAAGCAGTATACTTTATCAGCTTAGAGTGAGCTTTATTATTTATTAGCTTAGAGTGAGCATCAATATACTATATTAGCCTAAGGGTCTCAATATATCAGCTTAGAGTGAGCAGTATACTTGATCAGTTTCAATAAGCTATAACATATGTTGTCAGCTTAGGGCGAGCAATGTTTGATTCAATCGAATTGTGTGGATGGCATCGATGGTATGGAGTCGAGTAAGTTGACTAATTGATGTTTGATGTAAATTGAATTGAAGTGATTCGTTGAATATATGAATCGTACCGACTTACAAGTAGGAACTGAGGCAAAGATAAGTCATTTGATTTGTGTTTGTGCTTAGGCAGTTCTTTGGGCGTATTTCCTTATTAGTCGGAGTTTAGGGGGTGGATTTGCTAAGACATTGTCTTACCCTACCGTGGGCTAACATGTTCAGGTCCTTAGGATGAAGAAGGAGCATTGATGGCTTAGAAGTTCTTTTTGAAAATAAACTTCATGTACTTAGACCCTAGAGTTGGCCTTTGTTTGTAAACCCGATTGTGGTTTTTAATGATGTGTTGATTTGAAATTTGTAGTCCTGTTTTTCTATCCCACATTTGTTATTGTCAAGGGATTAGTAATTCGCTTTCACATGCGCATTAAAATGAATGGGTCGACATTGCGTCCTAGGATGTTGTTATTTAATCGACCACTGAGGGATGGGCATGTGCTCGGAGGATTGGGGCGTGACATCCCCGTTGAGTGGTATCAAAGCTAGTTGGTAGTTGGAGTGATAAGGTGCGATAAGTTCATGGGATGGTTAGTAGGATTGGCCTTTATTTCATGCTGGTGCATGTTTGTGTTAGTTGTTTGGTAAAATTGTTTGTTGGGATCACTCAGCTTCTAATTCTGTGTGGAATTGGAAAGCAAGCTTCTTTAAAGAATCTGCAGAATGAGTGATCAAGAGTAGATGACTCATAGTAAGAGGGTAGTAGCCTCTGTGACTTGAGGTAGAACGCCGACTAGGATCGGTACTTGAGGTGGTCGTGGTAGAGTGCCGGCTTAGGCTAGCACGAGTGTAAGAGTACCGTTGCAGGCTGGTACTAGTGTAGTAGCACCGAGCGATCCTAGGTTCGACGGGGTCGCTTAGGTGCTAGTGAACCTTGGGAACTTGTTGAATCAGCAAGCTTAGGACCGAGTTGCCGCTGTTCTTACTACTGCCAATGCCGCAACCGTTGTTGTTGCTGCACCTATTGAGGTCCAATCTGGAGTTGTGATCGGGGAGCAAGCTAAGGCATTCGAGTCAGGGTTCAATTCCAGCAGAGATGTCAATCGACTAGGGAAGAGATCGATATCGAAAGAAGGGCATTCCATTCCACCCAACCAAAAGAGCAGGATTGGAAAGTCAGAGCCAAGTCCAAATGGCGCGTGTCGCTTCTGCGGAAGATGGCATGGATCAGCCCTGTGTCATTTTATGATGAGTGCTTGTTTTAAATGTGGTCAGCAAGGTCACCAACATAAAGACTGTCCGCGCAAGCAGATGGAACTGCAGTTGCTACTGCTGCCATCGCCGATAGAACTCAACAGAGGGAATGTGCTGTAGGACATTCAGTGGGGCACTTGGAACAGGCTTCCAATGCTAGGAAGAGTGTATGCTGTTGCCCGATAGGAAACAGAGGATTTATGAGTCAGGTGCTGAGTTTGACGAAGGAAACATGGACCAACCCAGTGTCCCGGTACAACTGGAGTGTGCTATGGATGTGGTCAGCAAAATTTTTTTTACAAACCGGCATTCACTAGTTTGATTCTCAATTTTATATTGTGAATTCGTTAGCGCTAGCCGAGAGCCAGCCTTGTAAGTTAAAACCAAATCATCAGTTAAGTCTCTTAAACACTTCTTCATTCTCACTAAAGTCAACATGATATGTGAAATCATCAACATTATTAAACTTCATGTCTTAGTTGTAGATAAAAATAAACGTAAAAAATAAGTAGGCCGGTATTGAAGTCGATCCTGGAACCTACTCGTTCTAGAGTCAACCCGTTCAATTCCTGATTTTTAAAACTAAATATCGACTCTAACAATATAGGTCATCTGTCATTGGTATGAAGCCTACCCATCCTAAAATCGATCACCGGCAATTGTTTATTTAGACTTATCAAACATCAAAAGTAGTCTTATTTACTTTCCCGTCTAATCCAAAGTATCACTCAAATTTAAAATATTTGCAAAAACTATTATTTTTCAAATAGTATTACTAAGATATCTTCAAGATCAAAAAAGTCAGCATCCGTACTTAGCACAGTCAAAATTCAACAGATTGCCATGGACCTGCGAAAGAAACTTGTGGTCAACAACAGCGATCCTTTCTTCGTAATAATTTAGTCTTTTATTCAATCTTTCCAGTCTACTTATTGTGTCTATCTATTTCTTTATAAGATTAAAGAAATTCGAATAGTAAAAGCTTCCACTAACATGTTTTTATGATATCCATAAGCTACTGCCTCATAAACTCATGATTATATGAAAGTAGTCACAAATTTAACAATGATTTTCACATTAAACTTGGTCCCAACTAATGTAATTAAATTTTATAAAATACACATTTAGAGTCCTCCACAAGTCCAACCAGTTGCCATTGACTTTGTGAAAAAAATTGGTGGTCCACAAGTCTCCGTGACTCTCAAAAAATAAAAGGGACCGTTACCCCAGCATTGCTCTTTCTGTACCAACCATTCCAGAAAGGCCCCCTTTCTCAGGGTCCGAGCTGCCAGGCTTCCCTCCGGGGTACCATTAACTCTCTCTCTCCCTTCCCCACCCCACCCCCCGCGGTTCCCTTTCTCTTCTCTCTCGAATTTCAGCACATTTTGGATTACTGGAAGCGCAGGTGGAAGTGCCGAAAGTAGAGCCCAAGTTCCAGGCTCCCATTCTTGGACTTACAAGAACTGCCGAGGTTTGGAAGTCCAGAGCTTGCATATGATTGGCCTCATCGGGACTTTCATCGTCGAACTGGTCAGCCTCTTCTCTTTCAACATAATTTCTCACTCCTTTGCTTTCAAGGACGTTCTAGTGTTGTGGTTACTAAATTTAGTCATTCTAGATGCAAAGAAGAGAGCATATTAAATTGATATTTAAAATTTGATTTTGTTAACAGTGCTCTTTAGACATTTTAAGAATGTTTAGTTAAGAACATTTCATTTTTCATGATAGTGGTTATACATAATATGGGTTGACAGGTTTCTTGAAGAGCACTCTTGTCAAATAATCCCACAAGTTATACGTAACGTTTAAGTAAATGGAGCCATCTAAACAACTGGCATGATTTCATGGTATTACTTTGTGTATCAATCTAATAATCGGTCTTAATCTCTATGGCACTATTCTAGTAAAACCTGGCATCAATTTTCTCACACTTGATAATGATTGTCTTGATTTTGGTTAAATAATAAATGTCACACCCCGAATCCCGAGCGTGCGAATATCCCTCGACGATTTATTAAATTACGATGTCCTAGGACGCGTCGCCAACTCATTATTTTTATCTTTCAATTGAACACAAGTGGAAGCACTTAATATAAACACCCAATCAATCAACAAAACATGGATAGTAAGACACAATAGATGATTTCCAAAAGCGGCATTTTTATTTATTCACTTGTTAACCTCAAGAAGTTGGATATTTACAAGTTGACCTCAAAAGATAACTTCTTAATGACCAATAGGCAAAAAGGGTTAGAGAGGGTCAAAGTTAGCTTAAATTTCACTAACGATGAGGCCAACAAAAAGTAACGCTAGGCACGCCCACATCTTGGTCCATCGAGACCCCAAATCGCACGTGACGGTTCTCTATACTACGTACCTGAAAATATTTAATAACAATGCGGTGAGATATAAATCTCAGTGAGTTAATAGCCTAAATCTCAATTAGGACGCAAATTCGTCTTAGAGGCAGCTTAAACACGCATCACATGCAAACTCACCTTACTTTGGCACACCCCCTGCATATTACCACATCTCACATGACAATAATAATGCAACATGCATAAATAATAATTAGAACACACTACAAAAATTCAATGCAAATTGCCAATACACCTGTTCCAATTATTGCGACTCCTCGGGTTACAGCCAACACAAAAGTTGGTGGTCTTCCAACATGACCGGGCATTGTCCCAACCCATCGGGCACGGCATCGTCTATAACTCCCACCTAGATGGCATTCCATAAAGGAGCATCGGTCCGGCCTCAACCACAACTCGGCATCCAATAAAAATTGGGCATCGCCCCCAAACTCTCGTTGGGTGACGGGTTCGATTAAATGACCATTCAAGCACACCATCAATCAAGTTGATTCTCATTGCCATTAATTAGCCAAGAACAAAATAGTTAGTTTCCAAATAATCAACTTTGACAAATTTTCACATTTAAAAATCTCAGTAAAATATTCATACATGATCACGTGTTTGAAATCAACTCGTCAAACTTTACATACTTTCATTTTAAAACCCTATTGTTTTATTTAGCACGTAAAATTCGATATCCAAACCCGACACTCATATATTTCTATTTTCTTGCCCATAAAACCTTATTTGAAAATAGTAAATAAAAATTAATAATTGAGCAATCAATAGCATAGCATCACACATGTAAACGGTCAGAATTATGCACAAACTCATCCAGAAAAACAATTATAAAATTCTACTTAACGGCTAATCCGTCATTAATTACAATAATCGCGATTAGTTAGGATAATTACAATTAATTAAACTGAACTCAATTAATTAATCTAGCCACGATTAATTCATATAATCATAATTATTTAAACTAATCGCACTTAAATTTAATCTAAACCATCCTTAATTGCAATTAAGGTTAAACTAAAATTAATAAATACCAACCGTCATTAATATTAAACTAACCACATCCTAAACGTAATTAACACCCTAATTCACGATTTAGAAGTTAACTTATGGGTTTTTGATGCTGGCAAGCTTGCAGCGACGGCAGCATGACAGCATCGAGAATGTGACGCTCGTGGCTTAAATGGCGGCGGTTCGGCAAAGTTGAGCTCACGGCTAAGGGGGCTTGATGGTGACTTGAGAGCTTGGCGGTGGAGATGGTGATGTGGGTGGTGGTGGTGTTGATGAAAAAATAAATAAAAGAAGAAGAAGATGGTGAAGAAAATGAAGAGGCTTGAGGCAAAAATGGAAGCAAAAGAAGAGGGAGGATCGGCAGAGAGGTAAGAGAGGTGGGGAAGAAAATGCATGAGAGAAAAAGGGGTGGAAGAGTGAGGGAGAGAAGAGAAAAAGAGAAGAAAGAGGGAAATAAAAGAAGAAGGGGCTGATTTGCTTGGGGGATGGCGTGTGGAGGAAGGGGGAGGGGGAGAGAGAGAAACAATAAAAAAAAAAAAAAAAATGAAGAGAAAGTTGGGGGAAAAAGGGGCAGAAGGTGTTAGCATGAGGAGGAGGGAAAAAGTCCCGGGGGGGAGAGAAGAAAGAGAAAAGAAAAGGGAGTGAGAGGAAATTTTGGCAGAAGGATGGGGGAAACGTGAGGGGGAAGAGAAAGAGGAGAGAGAGAGAAAAGGAGAGAGAAAAAAATAATATTATTCTTATTATTTTTCTTTTCTATTCTCTTTCCTTTTTTTTTCTGGTCTCCGATTTTTCATCCGATAATTCCTTTCTAAAATTTCGGACTCATCAATAATTCGACGGACGATGAGGTGACGTCCAATAATTTAATCTTGACATCCTCGAAAGTTCGATACCCAAAATGAAATTAGATTTCATGATTAAAGTTGATCTAACATGACTTTAATACAATCTAATCTATCGAATGGCTTTTAGGGATTCTTGCACAGTTGACTAATGGTCGATAATTTTTTATCCATGTTTGTGCCTCTTCGAATAGTGGACGACCCTTGATTGTCATGTAATTTCGAGGGTTCAATTACATACTCTGAATATAATAACAATATAAAATTGATTTAGTGTCGTTTGATGCGATATCGTAATTGTGTAGAATCACTTGCGAACCAACTACGTACTTCTGTTGAATCAATTTATATTTGTTCGCTAATTGATTTATACAACGTAGTATTGGCCCTTGTCGACCTTTATGGTCGAGCGGTCTAATTCTGATTGAATTATCTAGTCTTTTGCGTTTTAACCTTTTATGGCCTAACCCAATGGATTAGTTAACTCGTGAGTGATCAATTTAAAGTAAAATAACCATAAGTGAGTCGATGAAATAATCATTTCATATATTTCGAAATAGGGTCAAATTTCGGGATATCACAACTCTTTCCTTCTTACAAAAATTTCGTCCTCAAAATTTAAAAATTACAACTCCTCAACAAAAAAGTGGGGGTGTTGACGCCTCATCAACTCCACTATCTCACGTGGCTCCTTTCGTTCCATGGTGTTGCTAGACTACCTTCACTAAGGGAATCATCTTGCTGCATAACACTTGCTCCTTTCGGTCCACTATCCGAATCGGTCTTTCCATGTATGACACCCTCTCATCTACGTCTATTTCCTTGAAATTCAACATGTGGGTCAGATTATCATACTTCCTCAACATCGACATGTGGAAGATGTCATGCACTTGAGCAAGTCTCGGTGGCAACGTGAGACGATATGCCAAAGTCCCAATCCACTCCAAAATCTCAAAAGGACTAACGTACCTCAAGCTCAACTTCCTTTTCTTGCCAAAGTGCGAAGTATCTCTCATCGGTGACACTTTGAGGAATATGTGTGCACCTACTTGGAACTCTAAAGGCCTATGCCGTTTATCTATATAACTCTTCTGACGGCTCTGGGCGCTCTTAATCCTTTCTCGAATGACTTTGACAGCATCCATTAATTACTGAACCAACTCAGGGCCCATAATTTTACGCTCTCCAACTTCATCCCAATAGACAAGAGTTCTGCAGGCTCTGCTATACAACGCTTCAAATGGTGCCATTTTGATGCTTTGCTGATAACTATTGTTGTAGGCCAACTCAACTAGATGAAGTTGTTCCTCCCAACTTCTTTTGAAGTCCAATACATAAGCTCGCAACATATCTTCGAGCGTTTGAATAGTACTTTTAGACTGGTCATCTGTCCGTGGGTGATAAGCCGTATTATACTGTAACTTTGCTCCCAAGGCAATTTGTAAACTTTTCCAAAAAGCTGCCATAAACTTTGGGTCTCAATCTGACTTGATCGTCACTAGCACTCCATGAAGATGAACTATTTTGTTGTACGTACAATTTAGCATATCTGTCTAATGCAAAGTCCTTTCGTACGATGATGAAGTGAGCATACTTCATCAACTTGTTGACCACGACCCAAATGGAATCGTTACCTCGCTAACTTCTCAGCAATCCCATCGCAAAATCTATTATGATATGTTCTCATTTCCACTCGGGAATATCCAGGGGTTGCAAAAGTCCATAGGGTTTGTCATGTTGTGCTTTTACTTGTTGGCATGTCAAACACTTGGCAACATACTTGGTGATATCTGTCGTCATACCATTCCACCAATAATATTGGCGCAGATTCTTATACATCTTTGTGCCAGCCGGATGAATGCTACAACTGCTACGATGGGCTTCTGACAAAATTTCCTCCTCAAGCTCCACAACGTTGGGCATGCACAATCGCCCATGAAACTTCAATATTCCGTCCTCAGTGACTTGAAAATCAGCTTTCCTCTTTTCCGTATCCTCTTGTAGTAACATTTTGGATTTTAGGATTTGTCGACTGCAGCGTCTTAATCTTCACTTCACCTACACTTGTGGTTTAATTCTAAGAGTTGGCATGAGACTTGAAAGGTGGCATACCCCAAACTTGAAATCCGAATCTCGAATTCCTTCGAGCATAATCCACTCCTAAATCACCATATGTGCAATCGATGACTTCCAACTTAATGCATCCGCAACATTATTGGCCTTTCCAGGATGATACAAGATGTCGCAATCATAGACCTTGAGAAGCTCCATCCCATGATGTTGTCTCATGTTTAGCTCATTCTAAGAGAACAAATACTTCAGGCTTTGATGGTCCTTAAAAATCTAGAACTTTTCTCCGCATAAGTAATGCCTTCAAATTTTCAGGACAAAGATGATCGCTGCCAATTCCAAATCATGCGTCCGATAATTCAACTCATGAGGCCTCAGCTGACGAGACGTGTATGCAACAACTCTCCCATGTTGCATTAAAACGTAGCCTAATCATTTATACGACGCATCACTATAAATCTCATTTCTCTAGGGTCGAACATAATTGTCAACATAGGTGCGATAGTCAACTTATGCTTAAGCTCTTGGAAACTATGCTCGCACTTATCTGTCCATTCAAACTTTTCTTCCTTCTTTAGCAATCGGGTCAGAGGCATGGCTATCATAGAGAATCTTTCCATGAATTGTCTATAATAACCTGCCAATCCTGAGAAACTTCGAACCTTCATCTCTGTCATTGGTCTCGGCCATTTCATAACAGTTTCAATCTTGGTTGGATCCATAGAAATCCCTTCACTACAAATCACGTGACCAAAGAAAGCTACGCGAGTTAGCCAAAATTCACACTTATTGAACTTGGCATACAGCTAGTGTTCCATTAGGGTCTGACCATCGTCGTTAAGTGTTCTTCATGCTCCTCTAGACTCTTGAACACTCAATTAATCAAATCCATGAAACCAGTTGGGGCATTGGTCAGACCAAAAGGCATTACGATGAACTGATAATGGCCATAACGCATACAAAAAGTTGTCTTTGGTATATCGTCATTCTTAATCCTCAACTAATGGTAACATGCCCTCAGGTCAATCTTGGAAATATTGAAGCTCCCTACAGCTGATCAAATAATTCATCGATCCTTGGCAACATATAATTGTTCTTGATCATCACTTGATTGAGTTGCTAATAGTTTATGTAAAGACACAACGAACCATCCTTCTTCCTTACAAACAGAACCGACGCTTCCCAAGGTGATGCACTAGGATGGATAAATCTTTTGTCCAACAACTCCTGCATCTGCACCTTTAACTCTTTTAACTCCAATAGCGCTATATTGTAAGGAGCTTTAGAAATTGGCTCCATCTCAAAGGCCAACTCAATCACGAACTCTATTTCCCTTTCTAGGGGCAAATCAGGCATTTCTCAAGAAAAACGTCAGAAAATTCCCGCACCATGGCGATGTCCTCCATCCTTGGCTCCTCAACTGACGTATCAACCACGATTGCCAAATAACCTTGGCAATCCACATCCAACAATTGGGTTGCCTCAAGCGATGAAATTAAAGTAATTGAAGGTCCTCCTCAATTTCCAACAAACTCGAAACTACCACCCACTAATGAGTCAAACTGAATTGTTTTACGATAATAGTAGATGGTAGCTCGTTGTTTGGTGAGCCACTCCATACCTATAATCACATCGAAATCAAATATCGCCACCACAATCAAATCTATTCTTTCCTCTAGATCACCAAGCACTAACTTGCAACTAGGACATTCCATTACAGACAACACTTTATCCTTTAACATGGTGGATATAGTAATGACCGCTTCCAATGGTTTTGGACTTAACCCTACTGACTTAACGAACTGCTCAGCAATAAATGAATGCGTGGCTCCAAGATCAAATAAAGCATAAGCAACATGGTTGTTCAACGAGACCATACCTATAACTATGTTGTGTGAGTTCTCTGCCTCCCTTCAGGTGACAATATATACTCTTCCTTGCACCAGAGGTCTGCTCTAAGTGCCCTACTGCGTGTTCTACGATGCATTCCCTGATGCCTGCCCTATTTGTGGCAGTGGTGCCTGCATTCCCATGGGCCTACGTGGGCAGTTCTTCACCTAATGGCCATGCTGGCTACATCCATAGCAAGCTCCCGTTCTAGCAGGACACGGGGCTAATCCATGATTCCTTTCACAAAATCGGCAACGCCATTTACGTTGGGTGCCAGCTTATAATACCACATTTTCTATTAGGATGGATGAGATTCTTTCCTCCAGTCATCGGGCTCTTCTCAAACCGATTATTGTCTTTGTTATGCATAAACTGCGACCTAGATTCGGCTGCCCACTCATTCAGATTCCTCTCAATCAGTTGGGCCCTCTCATATAGTTCGTCATAGTCCTTGAGATTCAGTGGCACCGGTGGATCCTTAATCTCCAGCTTCAGGCCATCTCTGAACCTTCTCGCTCTATCCAACAAGTTCTCGATCAACCTCGGTGTGCACTTTGATAGCTGGCGAACTTCACCTCGTACTGATCTATAGTCATCTGGTTCTAACGAAGGTGCTGGAACTCAGCCATCTTTTGTTCTTGAGCGTAGTTTAAGAAATACTTTCCATAGAAAACCTCAATTAATGCATCCTACTCTGGGATTATACCCTCAAGATATACCTTTCCTTCAATGGCCTCCCACCACATGCTCACATTACCCTGTAGTTGATATACGGCTAGGGTCACCTTGTCCTCCTCTGAGCACTTCAGTAGTGCAAAATCCTTCTCTAACTCTCGGATCCAAAGGGTTGCAACCTCGGGGTCACCTACTCCAGTAAACTTTAGAGGCTTCCACCTTAGAAACTGCTTCATCGGCTTGTGGATAGGCTGCTCACCATTCCCATTTCCAGGTGGGACTTCAGTAGGTGTGGCTTTAGTAGTAGTAGTAGCAACTTGATTCTAAGCTTGCTGCCTAACCATGTCATCCAAGGTCTCTAGGGCTTGTAGAATCCCGTTAACCCTAGGATCAATTGGTGCCCTACCTCTGGCACCGACCTACCTCAATGCCCTTCCTTTGGCATCAGCTCGAGTTGACACTGCCCTTCTCTGAAGGGCCCTTTGATCAAGATTGCTCATCTTGCACGATCTTTATAGAAACATGCCTTCCCATTCCAACAAGGAATTGGAAATTTGGGCAACTTGCACAAAGCTAATAATCACTCACATGCATAAGCACAAGCAAAATGTTTTTTTAGCTAACTATCCCAAAATCCATCGCACCTTATCACTCCACACCTTGACCAAGCTCTGATACCACTTAAACGGAGATGTTATGCCCCGAACCCCAAGCGCACGAACATCCCTCAGTGGTTGATCAAATTGCGACGTCCTAGGACGCGTTGCCGACTCGTTATTTTTATCTTTCAATTAAACGCAAGCGGAAACACTTAATATGAACACCCAGTCAATCAACAAAACAGGGATAGTAAAACACAATAGATGAATTCCAAAAGCGACACCTTTATTTATACACTTGGTAACCCTAGAAAGTTTGATATTTACAAGTCTACCTCAAAAGACAACTTCCTAATGACCAATAAGCAAAAATGGTCAAAAAGGGTTGGGGTTAGCTTAAACTTCACTAATGACGAGGCCAACACAAAGTAATGCCAGGCATGCTTGCGTCTTGGTCCATCGAGACCCCAAACCGCACGTGATGGTTCTCCATACTACTGACCTAAATATATTTAACAACAACGGGGTGAGATATAAATCTCAGCAAGTTAATAGACTAAACCTCAATTAGGACCCAAATTCGTCTCAGAGGTAGCCTAAACACTCATCACATGCAAACTTACCTTGTCTTGGCACATCCCCTACATATTAGCACATCTCACATGACAATAATAGTGCAACATACATAAATAATTATCAAAACACACTATAAAAATTCCATGCGCATTGCCAACACACGTGTTCCAATTATTACAACCCCTTGGGCCACGGCCAACATAAGAGTCGGCGGTCTTCCGGCATAACCAAGCATCATCCCGTCCCATTAGGCATGGCATCATCTAAAACCCCCGCATGAACGGCATTCCATAAAGGAGTATCGATCTGGCCTCAACCGCGACTCGGCATCCGGACCCTGCCTGGGCATCGGATAAAAATCAAGCATTGCCCCCAAACTCTTGTTGGGTGACGGGTTTGAGTAAATGACCACTCAAGCACACCATCAATCAAGCAGACTCTTATTGCCATTAATTAGCCAAGAACAAAATAGTTCATTTTCAAATAATCAACTTTGACAATTTTTCACATTTATAAATATTAATAAAATATTTGTACGTGGTCACGTATTTGAAATCAACCCGTCAAACTTTACATTCATTTTAAAACCTCATTGTTTTATTTAGCATGTAAAATTTGGTGTCCAAACCTGACACCTCATTTTTTTTCTATTTTTTTGCCTATAAAACCTCATTTGAAAAAAAAAAATCTATAATTGAGCAATCAATGGAATAGCATCACATATGCAAATAGTCAGAATTATGCACATACTCTTCCAGAAAACGAGCATAAAATTCTACTTAACGGTTAATCCATCATTAATTATGCTAATCGCGACTAATTCTGCTAATTATGATTAATTAAAATTAAACACAATTAATTAAACTAACTATAATTAATTAAAAATTATTTGACATTAACTAAAATAATTATGATTAATTAAATAAATCATGATTAATTAAATTAAACTCAATTAATTAATCTAACAATGATTAATTAATCTAATCATAATTATTTAAATTAATTGCATTTAAATTCAATCTAAATCATCCTTAATCACAATTAAGGCTAAACTAAAGTTAAGAAATACTAATCGTCATTAATATTAAACTAACTACCCCTAAACGTAATTAACACCATAATCCATGATTAGGAAGTTAATTCACGGGTTTCCGGCGACGATGAGCTCATGGCGACGGCGGTGCTATGATGTCGTGAACATGACACCTGCGGCTTGAACGGTGACGCGAGTAGAGGCGGTTCAGCAAAGTTGAGCTCATGGCCAAGGGGGGCTCGGCTTGGGCAGACAGGCGACTCGATGGTGACTTGGGAGCTCGGCAGTGGAGATGGTGATGCGGGTGGTGGTGGTGTTGATAAAAAAATAAAATAAAAGAAGAAGAAGATGGTGAAGAAAATGAAGAGGCTTGAGGCTAAAAAGGAATCAAAAGAGGAGGAGGGAGGATCGGCAGAGAGGTGAAGAAGAAAATGCATGAGAGAAAAAAGCGGGTGGAAGAGTGAGAAAGAGGGAAAGAAAAGAAGAAGGGCCTGATTTGCTTAGGGGATGGCGTGAGGAGGAAGGGGAGGGAGAGAGAGAAACAATTAAAAAAAATGAGGAGGAAGTTGGGGGAAAAGGGGCAGATGGTGTTAGCGTGAGGGGGAGGAAAAAGCGGGGGGAGAGAGAGAGAGAGAGAAGAAAGAGACAAGAAAAGGGAGGGAGAGGAAATTTCGGCAGAAGGAGGTGGAGAAACGACGTGAGGGGGAGGAGAAAGAGGAGAGAGAGAGAAAGGAGAGAGAAATAAATAATATTATTTTTATTATTTTTTCTTTTTTCTTTTCTTTTTTCTTCCTTCTTCCTTTTTTTTTTTTTTCGGTCTCCGATTTTTCATTTGATAATTCCTTTTCTAAAAATTTCGGACTAGTCTATAATTCGACGGACGATGAGTTCAATACCCAACATCCTTGAAAGTTCAATACCCGAAATCAAATTAAATTTAATGGTTAAAGTTGATCGAACATGACTTTAGTACAATATAATCTATCGGGTCGCTTTTAGAGGTTCTCGCATAGTTGACCTGTGGTCGTTAATTTTCGATCTACATTTGTGCCTCTTCAAATCATGGACGACCCTCGGTTGTCATGTAATTGCGAGGGTTCAATTACGTATCATAAATATAATATTAATAGAAAATCGGTTTATTGTCGTTCAACGCGAATATCGTAATTGTGCGGAATCACCTGTGAACCAACTACGTACTTCCGTCGAATTGACTTATATCCGTTTGCTAATTGATTTATACATCGTAGTATTAACCCTTGTCAATCCTCATGGCCAAGTGGTCTATTTCTGATCGAATTCTCTAGTCTTTCGCATTTTAACCCTTTACGGCCTCACCTAATAGATTAGTTAACTCGTGAGTGATCAGTTTATAGTAAAATAACCATAAATGTGTCAATGAAATAACCATTTCATATATTTTGAAATAGGGCCAAATTTCGAGATATCATAATAAACAAAGGGATTCTTCAGGTGATTGGAGTGGACGTGGGGAAGAGCCTCGATCTTTCTCACTAAGAAATTCAGCTCCCCTTGTCGTATTGCAAAACTCCCTCTTTATATAAGTAATTACAATGACTTCAAGTTGGTGACAACTCTCCTGGGTCTATTCTTACTGCATAGAGAGTAACCCTGTGCTGCTCCACTAGCTTTTCTTATTGAATAGCTTGCACAATCGATCCCAAAGGTTTTTTAATTTGTTTGCAAATGACACTAACACCTTCCCGTTTGACCGTCAATAAGATAATACAGCAATGACCTAAAAAGAGTATGAATATGATCCTTTTGAATGAACAATTATTTTGTATGTCTTCGAAATAGAGGTTGGCGCTTGTTTTAGAATTGATTTTTACTGATCACTACCACGTTTCACTTGCTGAACACCCGATCATATTGACATTACAACAAAAGAAGCATCAGACTTCAAACCTAGAGTAAACTGAAGTTGACATTCCTTGCCTATAGCAAGCAAGGGCTTAAAAAGCTATAAGATGTATGCACAAATTGCACATAAGTAGTAGAACTAAAAGGGACTAAATTTGAAACATGACAATGCTTCATAGACACAAGGCAGCTAAGCTCCCTCGTGTTCACAATCAGCTCATCAGAAGAAGGTAGAGATCACTCAGAATAGACAAAATTATTAAACTGTAGCAAGATTTGAACTGTTTCAATCAGTTTCCGAACCCAATGCAATATGGCAAACCTAGCCATATTACTTCACTCTACTTGAAAAGGTTACATGGGATCAATAAGTTAGAAATCACTTTTATCACTTTTCCTAGGCTGAGTTGCCTCATGATACACTGTCACATTACTAAGAAGCTCAAACTTCTACCGAGTAACAAGAACACAGCTTACAGAAACCCGCAGATTCGAGAATCTATAATTGGCACTTGGGAAGGGGACTCGGAACATCGAGCGCCTCGGATAGTGACATGCCACGATTTCACCACGCAAACTCTACCCAACGCTTCAGTCTCTCTCCCTCGCCCTTTCTATTCTCCTAAATGCAGAGGATCTCTGCATGCACGCCTATATTAAGGTGTCACGGTCTAATGGTTTCATGACCGAGGGATTGTGCATGATCGAGGGAGTCCCCCCCCAACTAGCCCAAGGTGTCCCCAAAAGCTTCCGGAACGTTCTAAGGACGGGTGAGACAATAATTGCACCAAAGTGCCAAGGATTGGCCAATCGAGAGGCGCAAGGTGATTAGCCAACCGAGAGGTGCGAGGTGAGTAGTTGATTGATAGGGGCGATCTTATCCATGTAATGTAATCTCGGTCAACGGTTGTAATTAAAGGGCCTCAAGTACAAGAAGGGGTGCTCTTTCCCTCATTGTATTAATCCAATCCATTTTAGCAATCTAAGTTCCTTTCTCTTCCAGAGCTTCTCTCTCTAGAACTCTCTCTATACAATCTAGGTGAGAGAAGTGAGAAATCAATCCTAGGAAGGCTTGGCTTAGGCCCAATGATCCCAAATGATCCAAGAGAGTCTAAGTTGCCACACGATCTTGATCTCAACGATCGACTCGTGACAAGTGGTATCAACGCAGGATCCCTCTAGTAGGTGGGTGATTCGGGTGAAGCTCATGGTCCTCTCAATCCTATGTGTGACATCCTAATTTTCAAATCTGATTTCGATAAGATAAAATGGGCCTTTCATTGATGTGCCTATAGCCTTTTTTTCTGAGTTGGCCACTCACGAGTTAACTAGCCTATCAAGTGAAGCCGTTAAGGAATCTAAACGCAATAGACTTGAGAATTTGACCAAGAATCGACTACTCGACCGTGCTAATATGCAAGGGTCATTACGGCACCGTTAAAATTGATCAAAGACTGAAGATAGGTCTATTCGATAGAGATATGTGATTAATTTGTGGGTGATTCCACCTAATTGCAAAATTCTTGTCAAATGACACTAGACCGATTTTTCTGTCATTTCTGTACCCTATGTCTGTATTTGAAACCTCAAGATTCTCACGATAACCGAGAGTCGCCAATGTGTCGAAGATGCACAATGTGGCTCGAAAATAATCGACCATGGGTCAATTACACTAAAAATTCCTAAAAGCTACCCGGTAGGTTGGGTCACGCTAAAATCGTGTCAGATTGAAATTAATCGTGAACTTGAACTCGGTTTCAGAAATTGAAAGTTCTGTCATGTCACAATTTATTTTAGGAACATCGACTCATCATATTTGGCGATTCCGGGATTTTTACGGAAAATCGTTTCGAATGATTTGGAAAATAATGGAAATTCGGATTAGCCAAATTGAAGGGATTTGCGTCGCTCTTATCATTTCCTTCGAAGCCCAGCTCATCCACACGCCAGCATCTGCCGCTCCATCCCCATCATTCTCCTTCGTGCACCATCATCCACCATCTCTGCCTAAAGACCAACGTAACTTCCACCAATCCGGCGCCCACATCTCCACCGAAGCCACACGTCCTTAAGTCAACTTCTCCCCTGCAGAAGCCCCATCGTTGAACCAGCAGCTTCCCCTCAACGCCACGCTGCAGCTCCATCGATTTCATCTCCACGTTTTCTTCATCCGCGGGCCTCTGCCAGCATCTGCCGAGTCAACGTTCTACGCCAGCAGCCCACGAAGGCAAGTCCATTGAAGACCTGCCCCACCGAAATCAACCGCCTCTACCCTCCTTTCATTTTTCCTTCATTGCCAGCATCGTCCACCGATTCTCCATTTCCCTTCCATCGAAGCCCCATTTCGTCCACGACCCCACTCAGGCCACCGCTCCTCGTCTGCTCAAGCTCAGCCTCCACACGTACGGCCCAAGCTCAACTTTGGCCGTAGATTTCAAGGCTTCTCGGCCCAGCCGAGTGGCCCATCTCCACTGAGTCGCATCAAGCCCAACCCGTGAGCTTCAGCCCACACAAGCCCGTCAGTCAAGCCCAGTAGTTTGCTGTGGGCTTGTAAGGCTTGTTTGGCCTGGCCCAAGCTCCCCTCGGCATTGCCTTAGGCCCGAGTTTCGACTGCTGTCACGATGAACCGGTTTTCGCGCTATACCAGTGAGTTTATGCACTAAACTCTACTTAGTAGGCTAATGATATTTAATGGGTGTTTAGTTTAAGTTAATTAGGGATTATGTAGTTAATTAGATTAGATTAGTGATTTAATTAGTTAATTATGCATGTTAGGTGGTTAAAATGGCTAAATTAGTATCTAGATAGATTGTATTATTTATCTAGATTGGTTCAGTAATTTTCCGGGCCCATTCTGGTATTTAATTAGACAATTCCGGCCTAAGTTATCATTTTTAGCATTTAATGTATTTATTTAATTAATTTTAGAAATTATTTAATTATTAAATATTTTTCGGAAATTAGACCGGGATAGCCGGTAATTGGAATTTCGTGCCGATTGCAATGATGTGATTAATTTCTGCAATTGAGTGTTAATTTATGCAAATTGAGTGCTAATTGCAATTTTAGTCATTTATTCCAAAAATTGTGAATTTCGATATTTATTCGAAAATCCCAAGTGTCGGATTTTGACACCGAAAATGGTTTTATATACTGTATAAAATAGTGGGATTTTAAAATGAAGGATACCAATTTTTAAGGTTCGATCTGACCGTATACTCACACACGATATTTTCACCGGATGTTTTTAATAAGAAGAAAACAGATCAAGGTCGTTATCTTAATGGACACATGTGAGTGCAAAGCTCAATGTCCTTGGCCAGAATTGAATGATCGTGTGCTGGTTAAGAGAATCCGTCCTCGGTGTGTGTCGGTGGACGTTACCTATCTCCGGTGTGTGTCGGTGGGTATTAGCCGTCCCTGGTGTGTGTCGATGGACGCCGGTCGCAGTAGATTCTGGATCGAAGCTTCTTCGGAAAGGCCGTAAGGAATGCCTTCCCCAGTGTGTGTCAGAGGATGTAGTCGTGCTCAAAGGAGTGAGACGGAACCTGGCTATGCCAAAGGATCGGCGTGTGTCGGGTAAAACTGTCTGTGCGTGTAGTAATATTTAATTGGAACGCATGTGGAGTGAAATTGATACGCCGGATTATGGGACAAAATTGTGTAGTATAGAATGGGACGTGTCATAACGATTTGACCCTATAATCAGAACCCTATGATTGAATTGATAAACTGATGTGTGTTAGTAGTTCTTACTTGTGTGAGCAATAATTGATTTAGATGTTCCAATTGGTGTATGAATTTGCTATCTGCATATGATTGCGATATGAATTGTATTGACCTACAAGGAAGATTTAAAACGATTTAAGCCTCTCTAGTTATGTGATTGTGTGGTTAGGGCCCTTCTAGGCATATTACCCTGATAATTAGGGTATAGAGAGTGAACTCGCTGAGATTTATATCTCACCCTGTTGTGGGCTCAATTTTCAAGACCATAGGGTGGAAGACCTGGAGCTAAGCTGAGGTGACCTGAAGTGTAGGTCAGATAGGACAACTTATTTTGAGAGTCAATCTTTTGAAGTCTTTTGATTGTAGACTTTTGTACATGACTCAGTGTGTATATAAAAACATATTTTGTTTGTGAATCTGTTGTCCTGCTTTTCTATCCCGAGATGGTTATTGTCAGGGGATTTTGTAGCACCCCTCGACGGCCCCCAATCCGTTAGGGTCATCATAGGTACTTGTCACTCATCTTATTACATACCAGTCTAATGACCTTTTTTTTTTTTTAATAATTAAAATGAAACCACAATTCATAGGGGTTGATCAATAGAATACTTTTCCATATATATTTTTTTAAAGGTCCCAGCGTAGTTCATTAGCGGAAGCATAAACGTGTCTCACCAATCCTCCCTTCAATAACAATAATGCAATGCACACCACCTAAGCTCCAAATGAAAAGACAAAGCCGAGTCACTTTTATTTATATTTTCAAGATGGATATTTCGGGTCGGTATAGCAAAAAGGCCAAGATTTTAACTATACTTGGCTATACTCAAAAGAGAACTCGACCGTACATCAAACATGTACACCCCTCCATCAACAAGCATTGGCTATCCCCCAAAAAGTGTCAGCTCTCATCAGCTATGCGTGCCATCACACCCAACTCGGTGCATTGGGCGGCGGTGGCGGCAACATCCCTAGCATCACTCCACCACGCCGTACATGAACAGATAAAAACTCTTGGATAACCGGGCCATCAGCAAGACCCACATTGTACATCACTAAGACACGGACTCGAACATACACCAGACCAGGCAAACTAATACAGGAATGCTCTGTGCACTCCACCTCGACATCAGATGGCAATCCATAATAGGTACCGCGTGCAACTGGTAGCAACGGCATCTTTCTAATCTGAAATGTTAATACCCAAAAGGGGTGAGTACAACCACTTAGCAGTAAAGATCCACTAAACTACATAATGCGTCAAACAGAACAATCAAGTTATTATGAATAAAACACATATCATTCATGCATGCAAGCATATTCACCTTACAGCCATGCATATATCACTATGCAACGTGCATATACCACCATGCACTTATACATGTATCATCAAGCAGCTAAACTTATATCACCAAGATTCATATCATCCATGCTATCAAGCATACATTCATGTGCATGATTCAATTCTCGATCTTTATCTTTCAATTAGATCACATCATTTTTCTTTCTAGGGACCAATGTTTGCATCCCACAATTTATTACTTGCATCCAACCTGGCATCATGAGGAACCTCCGGCACACACCTCCGAGCATCCGGCACACACACTCCGGGCATCTTGTACCCCAACTAGCATCATGAGGTATCCCCCGGCACACACCTCCCGGCATCTCAAAGCTCCCGAGGACATCCGGCACACACACTCCGGGCATCTCGAAACTCCCGAGGCATCATCGGCTCACACCTCCGACGGTCTTGTTATTATCTCAATTTATATTCACACATGTATCTCAATTTCAACATGGCATTTGATGCATCAATATCAAGAGTCTCAACTAGCTTTTTATGCCATATAACATGCCATATGTCATCACATATGCAGCAAAATCAACCACTCAAAGCATTACATCACATGGTAAAATTCATTTATTTTTGAAAACACATCAATTTTCAGATAAAACAGAATGCACTCCTTTAGTTAAAACTTTAGAAAATTTAGTAAATGGTGTTAGTAAATTCTGAAAACTTGACACATTATAGACAAAACCTAAAGGCAGATATCTCATGAAAAACACCATACCAAAAGAATCTCACACAAAATAGTACAGTCCATGCATCACAGTTTTCAAAATTTCAACACTTCAGCTTGCACAGTTTCGGAAGTAATTTAAAATAAATATCCAATTGAACTCCAAAAATTCTGAAATTTTGATATGTTATAGACAAGTACTAAAGGTAAATATCTCGTGAAGAAATATAAACCCAAATCGTTCTAGATTAATAGATATAGACGATTAATTCCTCCTGTTCTCGGTGTCGTTTTTGCCAGATTATCTTCTTTCAAAGGAAACTTGTTTTACCGACCTACATATGTCCGTTTCTTCTAAATTTTCAGTATGTTATACCTCAGAATATTACCTACAACTTTCATTCAGGACACACGATCAAACTTTTACTGTATGATTTTATAAAAATCACAGAATCATATTAGGTCGAGGTAGCATTTTCCCAGATCCAGTTTCTTCAAAGGACAACGATTTCACCGACCTATTTTTGTTCATTTCCTCTGAATTTTTGATATATTTTACCTCAAGAAGTACACTACAACTTTCATTAAGAACTCCAAGTGATATTTTCGCAAGAAATCTACTTTACAGTCCACGAAATCACTAAAGGTTAGCACAACAAATTCCAGATCTAATTTCTCCAAAGGAAAATCGTTTCACCAAGAAATAATTGTCCGTTTTGTCTTAAATTTTAGTATGTTAATCCTCAAGATGTTCTCTACAACTTTCATTAAGAGATCGAAGCAAGATTCCAACTAAAAAGTCGCATGCAGCTCACAAACTCATGAAGGGTCGAACTGATTTTTCCAGAAAACAGCATGCTAGGTCAACAAATTTCTCCCCAAAGCTTCGAAATCTCATCACTTCCACCACAACCAAAATTCACCATCTTCTACACATACATCACAGCAAGCAAAGGGTAGGTTTTTAGGACTCGACTTGCCTCTAATCCGAGCAAAAACAGCAACAAAGATGGCGGGCAAGGCAGCGAACGAACGGCGGCGAACGGACCTCCTCCTTCTTCCTCTTCTTCTCTTGCACGCTTGCTCTCTTTCTCTCTTCCTTTCTTTCTCTCGGACGACCACTCTCTCTCCCTTTCTCTTTCTCTCGTGCGACCCTCTCTTTCTCTCCCTTTTCCTCACTTAATCCGCCCCCCTTCTTCTTTCTTCCCCCTCATGATTAGCTTGTAATCATTTATTTGCATGCAGGTGACACTTGGTGGTTGCCATGCAAGATGGGCTCTATCCGGCTGGGCATGGGGCCAGCCTTGGTCGACAGCCCAATGGGGCTTCATGGGCCGGCCTTTTGGCCCACTTTAGGCTCAACACTCTTGGGCCTAAAGTCCAAACTTGAATGGCCCAAAATTTTCTCAAATAAGTCCATGTTTACTTTTAATAATTTACCTTAAATCACCACTTATATAAATACTAAATTACAATTTCATTTGGCCATAAAACTTGAAATCATAAATCAATAAATTCCAATTTATAAAACACATGGCCAATGATAGAATTTTTCTTTCCTAACAAATAATTATCCATTAAAAGCTTGGCCATAAATCTTATTGCAAATTATGGATTAAATGGCTACAATACAACTTGAGGGTACTTCCATCACCTATTCATAGGCCTTAATATATCTGGAGGTTGCCATGAATTTTGGGATGCCACAAATTTGTTATTCACTTCCATATGTGCAATAAAAAGAAAGGGTCGGCGACCCATCCTGGGAAGTCGCAAATTTATATCAACCATAGAGGGATGTGCGCGTGCTCGAGGATTGGGGTGTGACACTATGAGGGCGGAGAGTGATCATCGAGGCCAAGAGTCCATGGACAACGTGCAGCTCTCCTCTAGCTTTTAGGATGGCAATGGGGGTACAGGAATGAATCGATTTGCTCATTGAATAGGAATAACGTTCCTAGATCAATAGGTGAATCTCAAGAGAATGTCTATTATCATGTTTCCAACAAGGGGAGTACCCTCCATTGGCTTGCAAAGATCAAGAGGAGCTTAGTAGGAAAAAGAAGGTGTTGCCAAAGGAGCACGGTAAGCCAGAGATGCCACACTTGTCTGGAAACACAAGTGACTGGAGATTCGGAATGGCTTTGATCGGGGGAGAAGCAACCAATGGAGTGGAGTGGTTCTTTCTGTTGGGCAAGTGTTGCCATCTATGTAAGTCTCATGGAGTGGCATTAATGGTTAAGGGAACACAAGGAAGCAACGGAATAACCTGCAATGAGAGCATTGCGAAATTGAGTTGGAGAGATTGTCATGGTCTATAATTCTCCCATACTAGTGAAACCTTGGGAGTGAAGAGTGAAAATGCGGAGGGAATGAATACAACGGGCCTATGGGAATGACGTTAGGACAGTCGGTGCTAGGAGTTCTAGAATATAATGAATATATCTCTTTGGAGCTTTTAAGGTGGGATTGACCTCCTATACATAAACTAGTCGAGAGCTGATACCGCTTTCCTGATGAGGTCAAAGTATGCCAAAATCAATTGTCAAGCCTAAAGTGATCCACTATTTTGCTCGATGGACTAGGCACCCAAGTTAAGCTGGGCATGGTATGGTCTCGTATAAAAAAGCTATTGACCATATTTGTGGCACCCCCAAATAGCTAAGGTCGCCACAACTACCTATCGCTCCTCCTTGTGAATACCAGTTACATCTCTTAGCGGAAGCACCGTAGTTTATAGACATTTTTTTTTAAAAAAGAGATTAGCGCAGCTCATAGCGAAGTTAAAGACGAGTCTCACCATCCCTCTACTCTCTTAATGATGGTACAATGCACACTTACTACACATCGAAGGAAAACATAAGCCGAGCCACTTTTATTTACATCTTTAGGATGGACATCTTGGGTCGGTACAACCAAAAAGCCAAGACTTTTAGCCAAACCTGGCTATAACTCAAAAAGAGATCTCGACCCCCTATATCGATCATGTATAACCCTCCATCTACAAGTGTCAGCTATCCCAAAAAAGATCAGCTTTCTCTTCTCACGCAGGCCATCACACCCATCCAGGTGCATCGGGCGGTGGCGGCGGCGGCGGCGGCGGCACCCGCATCACTCCGTCACGGCGGATATGGATAGACAAGAACTCCTGAACGACCGAGCCCCCAGCCAGGCCCACATCATACATAACCAGCACCCGAACCCGTACGAACGTCAAACCAGGGATGGTGACACTATCAAGCTCCATGCAATCGACCTCCACGTTAGATGGAAGGCCGTAAAAGGTACCCCGTGTGACCGGAACGAGAGGCATCTTTCTAATCTGAAATGTTGGTCCCCAAAGGAGTGAGTACAACCACTCAGTAGGTAAAAGATCTATTAAACTACTCAATGCATCAAACAGAACAATCATCACATCATAATAAAGTACATATCATTCATGCATATACCATCATGCCATAGGTGCATATACAACCATGCACTCATCATCAAGCATTCGTGCATATCCACTTATGTGCACATACCACCATGCACTTATCCATATTATATCATACGGCCATGCATACATATCACCATACCATGCATGATTCTATTTCAACTTTTATCTTTCAATTTGGTCACCACATTTTTCTTTCTCGGGACCAATAATTTGCATCCCACATTTTATCGCTCGCACCCAACCTGGCGTCACGAGGAACCTCCGGCACACACCTCCGGGCATCCCGAAACTTCTGAGGACATCCGACACACACACTCCAGGCATTCGGCACCCACCTCCGGGTATCCCGACACTCCCGGGGCATCGTCGGCTCACACCTCTGACGATATCCTCATTTATCATAATTCATATCTACATTTGTGTCTCAATATCAACATGGCACATGATGTAATGGCAACAAGGTCAATTTCAGCTTTTGAAATTCGCACAATCCAGCTTGCACAGTTTTAGAAAACATTTTCATTAAATACCCAAATGACATTAAAAAATTATGAAATTTGAACATGTGATAGTCAAGACATAAGGGCAGATACTTCATGAAGAGCACTACACCAAAATATTCCCATATAGCTCAATACAGAACACGCATCACAGCACTATTAATTCTGTCTGTTCCACTTGCACAGTTTTTGAAACATTTTTGGTTAAATAGACAAATGAACTTCAAAAATTACGAAATTTGAATATGTTGTATTCAAGACATAAAAAAAGATATTTCATGCAGAACACTTTTCCAAAAGAATCTCGTACAAAACAGTATAGACCACGCATTGCAACATTACCAAGTCAGAACACATCAGATTACACAGTTTTAGAAATATTTTCGATTAAATACCCAAATGACCTTCAAAAATTATGAAATTAGAATATGTGATAGCCAAGACCATAAGGTAAATACTTTATGAAGACATAAAAGTCATATTCGTCCTAGGTAATGAAATATAGGCGGTTGAAACTTCTATTCCTAGTACTGAAATTTCCAGATCTAACCATCTCCGAAAGACCACGATTTCACCTACCTATTCTTATTTGTTTTCTCTAAATTTTTTATATGTTAAACCTCAAGATTTTCTTTACATCTTTTGTTAAGAAATAAAAGTGAAATTTCAAGAAAAATATTGCCTTACAGTCCATGCATTCATCAAAGGTAGTTACCAAAATCTCCAGATCCAGTCTTTCCAAAGAATAAAGATTTCACCCACTTATACTTGTTTGTTTTGTCCCAAATTTGAGTATGTTACACTAAAAGAAGTCCTTAACAACTTTCATTCAGAAGTCAAAGCCAAAATCCAACTCGAATATCACATGCAAGCCACTAGAACATCCAAGGTCGAGCTGTTTTCTCAAGAAAAGTTTACTAGTCTAGAACACCACTCTTAAGACTTCAGTTTTTCACACCCTAAACAATCCGAAATTTACCACCACTCACTCACACACTCTAGGCACAACATGCAAGAGTAGATCAAGGATCCCACTTGCCTCTAAACCGAGCAAACAGCGAGCACAACGGCGACGGGACACGGCGGCAACGGATGGCAGACGCACGGCCCTTCCTCCTTCATTCTTCTCTTCTTCCTTTCTTCCTTTCTTTCTTCTCTTTCTCTCCTCTCTTTCTCTCTCGGATGAACCCTTCTCTCTCCCTCTCTTTCTCGCTTAAGCCAGCCATCAATTCCCCTAATTTCTTCCCATCATCATTAGCCATCATCACTTCTTTGCATGGAGGACACTTGGCCATCTCTATGGGACAAGTGGGGAAGCATGCAAAACCGGTCTCTTCCCCTTCCTTTGCACGTCTACAGCCCCTCATGGGCTTGGGCCAGCCATGGGCCGGGCGACTTCTCCCTCTCCTTGGGCTTCATGGGCCGGCCAAAAGAATGGGGGTGAGGCTATGGGCTGGTTTGGCCTTTAAATGTCCAGCCCACCCTCATTCTAATAATCCACCTAATCCTTAATTATATAAACACCTAATTGGAATTTATAATTCACAAAACTTTGTGACCTAATTTAATAAATTCCAATCCATAATTCACATGGCCAAAAATAGAATTTTCCTATCAAATAATTACCCACCAATAGCTTGGCCAAAAATCTCAATGCAAGACGTGAATTAGAGCACCTCTAAGGATTGACAAGAAATTCTAGGATGCCACAATATCGTTCTCTAGAACAACTATAGAACGAAGGGTAGCCTATTGAATTCCGCTCACCAGGTGCCCACAGGTTGTTTTGTGGCCAAGAAACTACCGACTCGTGGCAAAGGCATGTAGCTTGTCAATTGACAAAGCCTATTTGGAGCTATATGCCAGCATATCCACAAAAGTTCCTATTGCATGCGTGACAAGCAGGATACAAAGTATCTCTACAAGAATGACAAATATGTTCTAACAAACTATGAGATAAATGCAAAGATAGACTACTATAACAAGAGAAACGATGACAGTATCGACAAGAAACATGTGGACATTCTCGCTTTCCTCCATGAAAATCTGATTAGATCTTTTTGTTGGAAGCTATCTTTGTAATCTTGGCAAATTAATTTCATAATAATTATCTAGGCAAACTGGAGACATTATTTGACATGACCAAAATATATAATTCTTTGAAAGCTAGTTCTTTTGGCCACTCCTTATATATAACATAGCAACCCCTTATAGAGGTATGACCTAATAATCCTAACCACTTTCTTTTATCCCTATTTCAAATAAATTTAATTTAATAATCTACAGATCCTACAGAGGGAAAACCCAGGAGGATTTTCTCTCTTGTGGTGCACAGATACAACCACCGGTGGAGGTCGTCATCATCGAAGCCTGACCGAAAAAAACATGTATAAACAGCGGAGCCGTCTATTGGAATTGACATGGCTAACAAAAATAGTCTATAAATTGATGTCAGCCTAGCATGGTCGAGAAGCGTGTAGGGTTCTGTAAGCAAACTATAGAGGTCTGACTAGGCTCATGATGTCCAGTGAGTTTTAGATTCCTAGAAGCGAACAAACGTTTGATGCCCCTGGAGTTTCCCTATTTTATCGGTAACTCACTTCGGGCTATTGTCCAGATGATAGACATTCGGTGCACCTGAATTCTCGCAGAAAGATCCCTCTCCCGTTACCAGGCCAGAAGTGGCAAGAACGTTTCTTAAAAGAGAAAATATTAGGTGATACAGTCTAGCTAGCGTTTAGAGATGCTGCACATGGCCTGTATTATCCATGAAGGTAGTAAGGAGTGATTCATAGTTGTTAAAAATAATTAGGAATTTATCAATTTTAGAGATATTGATAATCTTATTGATTATTTTTTAATTACTTGAGATTGCATATATGTCTTCCTTTGATTGTGCTTATATCTTGATTAATATGTTATCTTAAATAGTTATATCACAAAACCTATAAATAGGCTAATAATTTTTATTACACATCAAAATATATAGAAAATTTCATAATTTTCTCTTCCACTTTATTATTCTTAACTTTGTCTCCAAGCCATTTGTTTCAATGGAAGCACCCATCGAGTCTATTTAGTAATGTTGGCCGTGACCATAGTAACTCCTATGTTATATCCGCAAGAGCTCAATATTCTACTTAAGTACTAGAGTGAGCTATATTGGTTTGTTTGTTGATATGCCATGAGATAAGCGAGTCACCTAGAAAGAAACAATAGCCCATAGGGGAGCGACAATCTTAAGGGTCACTGGCCAAGTCATCATGGGAATAAGTTGTTAATTCCAAGATACAATTAGCAAAAAAGTGAAAGTCATGAAATAACATACCTTTAATATAGCTAAGAAATTGAAGGATTACAGCTAAATGAGTCGTACGAGGCCCCGTCATATACCGATTAGCAATGTGAACAGCATATATGATATTAAGATGGGTAACAATGAGATATATAAGATTGTCAACCAATTGTTGGTAAAGCATAGGATTCGAAAGAAGGGTTCCTCCCTTGTCATTGTGGCATTCGACTTATTGGGAGTAAAAGCAACCTCGTTATCAGCAAGGCCAACTTGAGAAGTCAGGTCACTACATATTTGGCTTGAGAAAGATAATAATAAAAAAATATCTAATACAACCTCCAAGCCTAGAAAATAGCTAAGTCACCAAAGATCTTTCATGTTGAATTATTTACTAAGATATTATTGAAATTTCGTAATGTAAAGTAACTATATCATTAACATAATGAAGCAGTATGATATACCCATGATGTGTATGACGAACAAAGAGAGTATGGTTATAAGGACTGGACTTCAAACCAATAGGGATAAGTACATTGGAAGTGCCAATCAGCCGATCACCTTTGGTTCATTATGTTGGCAGAAGAAGCCAAAAAATTTTTAGGGACTTTTTTGTCTTTTCCATTAATTTTGCTTTTAGGTTAAAAGTGACACCTTTATATCAATGAGGGTTAGAGTGAGTAGTTGAGATGTTGAAAAAGAAAATAGAGAGGAAAGAAAAAGAGTAAAGAAAAAAGTGAATCCTTCCTTTATGAGTATTCTCAGTTTATTGTGCTCTAATATTGAGATAATATCATTACTATGTCGCACCTCGATCCTCGAGCACATGCCCATCTCTTAGTGGTCAATTTAAACGCAACGTCCTAGGACGTGTTGCCGACTCATTGATTTTAATGCCCATGCGAAAGCGTATAAATAAATCCCCAGACAACACAAAGATGGGATAGAAAAGCAGGACCACAACTTTGAAACCAAACCACACAAATTTATACATATCATACTAGTTTATCTATAGTACTAGTCTAATAACAAAAGATCTACAAAAGTATAAAGGCTACAAGTCCTCTAAGCATTTGAACCCTCAGCTGAAGACTCCAGGGTCTCCTGGGGACTTGGGTCCACCACTGCACCACCGGGAGGGTCAGTTGTACCCTGGCCAAAAGCGATCTCTAACATCGACATAAGGACCTCAGATTCCGATAGGGGACCTTCTCTGGGTCCACCTCGCCCATGACGATACCATGCTCTGAATTGATGGGGTACCCTCTGAGGTAGACCTGCATCAACCCAGACGACGATCCTCACGAGTTTGTATACCCAAGCTCTTTGGCCCCTAGGGAGAGGAATCTGAGAGATATGTTTGGTGATCTTCTTGGGCTAGCCAAAACGCTCAGGGGGATTCGCCATTTAAGGACCCGAAAATGTTGAGCCCACAATAGGGTAAGACAATGTCTCAGCAATTCACCCCTTAAATTCCGACTAGGAAGGAAATACGCATAAATGCTGTCTATACACACACAAGATAGAGGATTTACCTCGCCTTAGATCCTTCCTGCAAGTCAGCATAGTTCATATACCCATCCAATCAATTTAATTCAAATCATCGATCCATCGATCCACTCAGTCAATTAATTTAGTTTGAGACCATCAACATGATCCGTACTATCTATCAATTAGGACCATATATAACTCAATTCCGTATATCGATTCAATTTATACCACAACTACTCACACAAGCTGAAATAGACAATCTTTGCTCTCATTAGCTGCAATATATGGTCATAGCTCTCACAAGTTGATATAGATAAATAGTAGCTCACCCAAGCTGATAAATGATCATAGTTCACACAAGCTAATAAGGTATACTACTCTCATAAGCTAATGTATCCAAGCACATAGGTCGATACAGTATACTGCTCTCATAAGCTGACGTGCAAAGGGGCTCTCACAAGCTGATAAAATGATCATAGCTCACACAAGCTGATAAGGTATACTGCTCTTATAAGCTGACGTATCCAAGCACATAGGCTAATACAATATACTGCTCTCACAAGCTGACGTGCAAAGGGGCTCTTGCAAGCTAATAAAAATGTATACTGCTCTTACAAGCTGACATATCCAAGCACATAGGCTGATATAGTATACTGTTCTCACAAGCTAATGCGCAAAGGGGCTCTCACAAGTTGATAAAAATGTATACTACTCTTACAAGCTGACATATCCAAGCATATAGGCTAATACAATATACTGCTCTCACAAGCTGACGTGCAAAGGGGCTCTCCCAAGCTGATAAAAATATATACTGCTCTTATAAGCTGATGTATCCAAGCCCATAGGCTAATACAGTATACTGCTCTCACAAGCTGACGTATCCTAGCACATAGGCTGATATAGTATACTGCTCTTATAAGCCGACGTGCAATATCTTCTTTTAGAAAATTTTACTATTCACATAGTCTACAAAAATATTTTGGCGTTGTAAACCGACTATGGTATTTTTTGATTAAAATACCGAAATTCCACAAATTTGGAATAAATGACCAAAATCATCAATTTCACTCAATTTGCATAAATTAGCACTCAATTAAATAAACCAAGCTTACCATTGCAATCAGCATGAAATTTCGGTCAACGACTATCCCTGTATAATTTTTGGAAAATAATAAATAATTAAATAAATACCAAAAATAATTAAATAAATACAATTAAATATCATAAATAGAAACTTAGGTTGGGAAAGCCTAGTTAAATACCAAAACGGGCTCAGAAAATTTCTGAATCAATCTAGATAAATAATATGATCTATCTAGTCTCTAATTAGGCCATTCCAACCATCTAACATGCACAAACGAATATTTAAATCGCTAATCTGTTCTAACTAACCACCTAAACATACTTAGTCTAAACTAATCAATCCTTAAGCATAATTAACTCCCTAAGCAGAATTTAGTGAGTAAACTCACCGGTTTTGTGATCCGGTGAGTCCACGATGACGGCAACGTGGAGACGGGTGACAAACTCCGAAGCAGCAACACCCTACGAGGGACCTCGAAGGCCCACGGCTGGCTGGGTTGCTCGGTTCTATCCAAGAGCTGAGCTTGTTGCTCCGGGGTTGGAACGGCAAGCAGAGGAGGACCGGCGGTTAGATGGGCGAGCAGGCGGGTAGGCGGAGATGAACGACAACAGAGGCAAGCTTGGATGGTGGCATGGGTTTTGACGGCGGCCTAAGGAGGCTCGGGAGAAGCAGCATGGCGACGGAATGAGCAGCTGGGCGCGGCAAGGGTAGAGCGACGCGCGTGAATGAGCTAGCTTGAACGAGCGGCGTGTGGTGGCTTCGACGGCTCGGGGGACTTGCGACGAGCTAAGGGAGGGAGTTGGCTAGCTTCCTCTACAACTTTTGAGCTCAAAAACACTATGAAAATGGAGAAAGCAGGTTGAGTTGAAGAAGAAAGGGGACAACAGCAACTTGGAGGGTCCCTCTTGCCTCCATTCTATCCCTTTGTCCCTTGAAGAGGTCCTACCAACATGGGCTAGCTTCCTCAGCCACTTTGTAGACCAATAAGCTTCTCTAGGAAGCCATTGAAGTGGTCCAAAAGTCCCTCCTCCCATGGCCTACGAATTTGTAACATTTTTCCCCAAATTAAGTTTCATTCTTCTCTAATTGGGTTCAATTTTGCCCCCATAAATTCCACCAAGGTGCCCTCGACCAAATTGACATTTTTCTTTGCTAATAGAACCAACTTGCATCCCAAAAACGCGATAAAAAATGGTCTCCTGATTTTTCCGGTAAAAAACGGCCCTACATTGAATTTTTGCCAAAAAAACTCGATTTGTAGAAAAATCTTCGTAGAATGAGTTGACAGTCTTAAAATAAATCATGACGTGACAAAACTTTCAACTTCTGAACTCGGATTTAAATTCGCGATTAATTTCAATCTAGCGCGATTTTAGCGTGACCTAACCTAGCGGGTAACTTTCAGAAATTTTTAGTGCAATTGACCTGTGGCTGATTATTTTCAAGCCACATTGTACATCTTCGATACATTAGCGACTCTCGATTGTCATGAAAATCTCAATGTTTCAAATGCAGACACAGGGTACAAAAATGATACAAAAATCGGTCTAGTGCCGATCAATGAGAATTTTGCAATTAAGTGGAATCACCCACACTTAGTCACATGGCTCAGTTGAGTCGACTTATCTCTAGTCTCTAATCGATTTTTAACTGTGCTGTAATGACTCTTGTAGACTAGCACGGTCAAGCAGTCGATTCTTGGTCGAATTCTCAAGGCTATTGCATTAGAATCCCTTAACGGCTTCCTCAGATAGACTAGTTATCTCGTAAGTGATTAGTTCAGAGAATAGAATTATAGGCGCGTTGATGAAAAGCCCGATTCATTCAATTGAAAACAAAACTAAAATTTCAAGATGTCACAACTCTTCCCCTCTTATAAAAATTTTGTTCTCGTAATTTAAACAATTACAACTCTTTAAACAAAAATGTGGGGGTACAGTCATCTCATTGATTCTTCACTTTCCCAGATTGCTCCTTTTGTGCCGTGGTGTTGCTAGACCACTTTAACCAACTAGATTGTCTTGGTGCGCAGGACCCGTTCCTTGTGATCTACGATCTGAACCAACCTTTCCATGTACGACACTTTGTCATCAACTTCTAACTCTTCAAAGTTCAACACATGGGTTGGGTCAGGTTCATATTTCCTCAACATCGACACGTGAATGACGTCATACACTTGCGCCAACTGTCACGCCCCGATCCTCCTAGCACATGCCCATCTCTCTACGATCGATTAAATAGTGACGTCCCAGGACGCATCGCCGACCCATTCATTTTAATGCGCATACGGAAGCAAATAAATAATTTCCCTAGACAACAACAAAATGGGACAGAAAAGCAGGACCATAAATTTTTCAAACTACAACGCGCTTATATATACATATATCAAGCCAAGTCATATACAATACTAGTCTATAAAAACAAGATTTGCAAAACAAGAAGGGTTTCATAAAACTACAGATCATCTTCCTCATCATCATTAGAGCCTTCAACTGAATACACCGGAGTCCCTGGATCCGAAAGATCCAAGTCTACCATTGAACCACCTTGAGGATCTGCCATGCCTTGTCTAAAAGCAACCTCCAATACATACATAGGTATCTCCGACTCCGGTATGGGGCCCTCTCTCTGGCCATTCCGCTCACAACTGTACCATGATCTGTATCAATGTGGTACTTTATGGGGTAAACCCGCATCAACCCAGACCACAGAATATAAACTACCTGCTCTGTGACTTTCTTGGCTGACCAAAATGCTTAGGAGGAGCTGCCATCTAGAGACTTGCAAATGTTATCCCACAACGGTGTGAGACGACGTCTCAGCAAGTTCACTCCTGTAAGACCCGACTAGGAAGAAAATACGCCTCAAGGGCCGCCTAAGCACAAGCACAAGCCAAAGGACTTACCTTTGCCTCGGTTCCTTCCTGCAAGTCAATACGATTCACAAAATCGTCGAATCACATCATTAAATCAAATCATCACATTAGATCGAGCTATCGGTCAATTGACTCAGTCGATTCTATGTTATCAAGACCATCACTCGTTCGATTCAATTAATACTATCTATAAAGTCCAATCAAATTAAGGATTGCTCACCTTAAGCTGAAGATAGATAGTGTAGCTCACCCAAAGCTGATAATAGAGTGTACTACTCACCCAAAGCTAATATATCATAGGCCGCAGGCTGGTATAGTATACTCCCAATGCTCACCAAAAGCTACTAAGGTATACTGCTCACTCAAAGCTAATATATCAAAGCTCTCAGGCTAATATAGTATACCGGTATACTGCTTACCCTAAGCTGACATATCAAAGCTTGCAAGCTGATATAGTATACCATACTGACCATCTAACAATTTCACAATTTTTATCCTACCCAGTAAAAATAATCGTGTGTGAGTACACGATCGGCCTTTGCCAAAAATATAATATCTTTACTTTATAAACTTCCACTAATTATATAGTTGATAAAGATATTTTTGGCGCTATAAACCGACGCCTGGTGATTTTCTAATTGAATACTGAAATTAATAAATTTTGGGATAAAACCTAAAATTACAATTCACACTCAAATTGCACAAATCAGCACTCAATTAAATAAACAAATCACACTATTGCGATCGGTATAAAATTTCGGTCACCAGCTATCCAAGTCTAATTTTTGAGAAATAATAATTAATTAAATAATTATGAAAATTAATTATTATTTACCAATAAATAGCAAAAAAGCACACTTAGGCCAAAAAAGCATAATCAAAAGCCGAGACGGGCCCGAAAATTTCCGAACCTATCAAGATAAATACTACATCTTATCTACTTGCTAATTGCACCACTCTAACCACCTAACATGTGATAACGATTAATTAAATTATTAATCTATTCTAACTAACCACCTAAACCATACTTAGTCTAAACTAATCAATCCCTAAGTGTCATTAACTTACTAAGCAAGGATTAGTGAGTAAACTTACTAGATTAGCAATCCAACGAGACCATGACAATGGGGACGCGGAGATGATCGACAATCTCCAAAGCGGGGACACCAAGCGGGGTCGGGAAGGGCTCGGAAACGAGCCTTGAAGCCCAAAACCCTTTGCTGGGTTTCGGTTATGGTCTTGCATCGAACCAGCTGAATCCAACGACCGGTTAAGGCTAAAATGGGTTGGGACGAGCGAATGGGCTATAGTAGGGACTAGGCGAAGGCAGGCGGGCTTCCAGTGGCTTCAGATGGCGGCAAACGGCTCTAGACAGTGGCTCACGAACACACTAATGGCGAGACGAGCATGAGACCAGTAGCGGGTGGTTGGACGCGAGCGGATCGAGCAGTGGCGTACAAGCAAGTAGGCATGGTTTCAGCAGCTCGGACGGTGGCCAGGGGTGATCGGACGGAGCTGGCTAGCTTGTTGGTTCAGTTCTTTGGAATTTTTGAAGACTCAAGTTGCAGGAATGGAGGGTGGTTGACGGTAGGAAGGAGAAGAAGGGGGACCAACTACTGTGAGGGGGCCACCTTGGTCTTTTCCCCTTGGTGAGGTCTACCATGCCAGCTAGTTTGTTCGGTGAAATCCCAGCCCCTAAGCTTGCCTTAGAAACTTTGGAGATGGTCCAAAAGTGGTGTCCAAGGGGGAGCTACGAATTTTGGTGTGATTTTCCTCAAAATGGATTCAATTCCATATTGAATCGGTGCAATTCAGCCTGTATGAATTCCACCATTGTATCCTTGATCAAATTGACATTTTTCCTTACCAATAGATCATACTTGCATCCCAATTTTGCGATAAAAAACGGTCCTCTAAATTTTCCGGTCGAAAACAACCCTATGTAGAATTTTCGCCAAAAGTCTCAATTTGCAGAAAAATCTTCAAATGATGAGTCAATATTCCTAAAATGACTCGTGACACAACAAAACTTTCAATTTTTGAAATCAGATTCAAATTCGCGGTTAATTTCAATCTGACGCATTTTAACGTGACCTAGGCCACTGGGTAGCTTTTAGAAATTTTTAGTGCAAATGACTCGTGGTCGATTTTCTTCAAGCTACAATGAACCTCTTCGACACATTGGCAACTCTAGGTGATCGTGAAAATCTCGAGGTTTCAAATACAGACACAAGGTATCCAAACAACAGAAAAATCAGTCTAGTGTGGATCGACGAGAATTGTTCAATTTGGTGGAATCACCCACATTTAACTACACATCTCAGTCAAAACAACCTATCCATAATCTCTAATCGATCTTTACTATGTCGTAATGATCTCTGCAGATAAGCACGGTCGAGTAGTTGATTCCTTATCGAATTCTCAAGTCTATTGAATTAAAATCCCTTAATGACTTCCCCAAATAGTTTATTCATCTCATGAGTGATCAGCTCTGAGAATAGCGCTATAGGTGCGTCGATGAAAGGCCCGATTTATCTAATTGAAAACGGAATTGAAAATTTCAGGATGTCGCACCAAGCTCGGCGGTAATGCAAGACGATACGCTAGAGTCCCTATTGTTTCCAAAATCTCAAATGGACCTACGTACCTCGGACTTAGCTTCCCTTTCTTACCAAAGCGCAAAGTACCCTTCGTTGGTGACACTTTCAGAAAGACGTGCTCATCAACTTGGAGTTCCAATGGTCTCTGGCGCTTATCTACATAGCTTTTCTGGCGACTTTGAGTGGTCTTTAATCTGTCTTTGATAACGGCAACTGCATTCAAGGAGGGGGAGCTACTAACACCTAATTTGTGTTTTCAAATATATAAAAAATTAATTAAAAAATAGAAAAATTATTAATTAAAAAATTAAGTAATTAATTAAATTTAAAAAAATAAAAAGTGGAAGGGGCTAGGTCAAGCCGGATCCAGCCTTGGCCCGGCCCACCTTTTTCTTTCCTTTTCCTTCCCCTCACGTGCGACCCACCAGCCCGGCCCATCCTCCTTTCTCCTTTGACTTGGCCCGTGCCCATCCTTCCTCACTCCTGTTGTCTTACCCCCAAAGACCTGCGGAAAACAGAATAGAGGGAGCAGCGACAGAGGAGCAGGGGGATCGGTGTGGTAGGTGAGCAGCGTGATCCGCGGGTTGAGAGCAGCCTGATCGGCAGCTGGCACGGCAAAGGTCTTCACGTGACGAGCTACAGAAGAAAAATGAACAAAAGAGGGAGACAAAACAAGAAAGAGAAGGGGGAAGGCATCGAGGAAGGGAAAACGGAGAGGAAGGGAAATGACCGGCAAGAGAAGAGAGAGAGCTTGAAAAAGCATAAAGTAAGCCCAGGAGAGAGAAAGCAAAGAGCAGAGAAAAGGAAGAGAGTAGGGAGGAGAGGAGGAAGAGAGTCTTCTTCCTGGGGAGCCCCTCCGCTGCTGGGGGTCGAGCCCCTACTCTCGCCGCCCCCGTCTCGACCAGACCGCCTTCGCCACCGCCCGCTCTGCCATGTAGAAATGCCGACCTCGAGCCTGTTGCTCGCGACCTCGTCAACCTTGCTGTTGCTGCAACCCGATGCTAGCAGACCGAGTTGGTCGCCGAGCCGCCTTGCTGTGCAATCTGTAATACCTGCTGACGCTGCGGCGGGCCGCCACCACTCCCAGTCCCCCTGCCGCACCTCTGCGCCATCGGCTGCAGCTGCTAAGCCAAAGTTGAAGCTCGCAAGCATCGGCCAAGAGAGGATCCGCATGAGCAGGTCCGATCTGGAGGGAGGAGGCTCACCGTCACCGTTCCTGCTGCCACCACCGCGTCCTTAGCCTCCAGCGACACCATTGGTTTGCACCACCTCCTGTTAAGCGCCTCCTCAGCCAAACTGACGCCTCACCCATTGCCACGCCTCTACCTGACGCCTACAACCAGCAACACCTCACCTCCGCCCAACTCTGCAGCTACCCATCGCCATCTACACTACCACTACCCGCTGCGTCGCGCCACCAAGTCACCGGCATCCCCGCAATTTCCCCTCGTGCCGTAAAGAAGCCTTGGAGAAGGGGGCATGAATCAAGTTAGAACCAGGTCGAGCGAAGCCTCTAAACCGGGTAGGGTTTGGTCTTCAAAATGGGTTGGGCTTGGGTTGCTCTTCGAGCTGGGCTTCTGTAGATTCAGGTCAATTGGGTTGGTCTCACGCGGGCTTAGGAAATAGGTGGGTCTTCTTGACTTTCTTTGGGCCTTGACTAAAGTATAAAGATAAAAAAGGGGAATTTTGGGCCACTCGGGCTTGTCACCGCCGACCAAGCGAACCCGAGTCTCGTCGTAGACCGAACCCGACCCGCACCGAACGGGCTAAACTCGGGTCGGGTCTAACCAAACCTGACATGGTCCGCCCATTTTTTGATTAAAAATTAGTTTTAAAAAAATTAAAAAATTAATTAAAAATTTCGAAAGTTAAAAAATGTGGGGTTTTGTTGGGAATTGCTATCTATTGCATTTTTAGTGTAATTAGGTCTTTATTTGCTTATATATGGATTATATCGCGTGTCTAATTTACATATTTAATTATGTTTAATTGCATGTGCTCAATTGACTGCAATTGTGATCTTGGTTGTTGATTGTTATTATAATGATTGCGCATCTGCAATATCACCTCACATGTTAGTGGATAGGTATAAAATCAATTCAAATTACCTGATAAAAATCATTTCTTTTAAAATGAACAAGATTAGGTACCGAAATGACACTAATTGGTTAATCAGTGTAATCAAGTCCTCAACCCTACATTCTCTAGTTACGTAAGAAGGGAGGTATACTCTCATACCTCACTTGGTTTGTAGCCTACCCCAATAGGCTAAGAGGGTTCATTTTTGCGAAATTCTTTAGAATATTCTAATGTCACGGGAGGTATGGGCTTAGGAAAGCTCACCCCTAATCATGGGTCTTAGGTCCGTCCTTTAGGCAATACCCCTAAACTTGTTCCCTCTCCCTGAGGGGTAGGTCATGACAGTTTGGCGACTCCATTGGGGATTTGGTTTTAGACTTTAGAGGACTTGGCCTAAATCTATCTTGTTCAAAAAATAAGTTTTGTTTGGCAACAAGAATATCAGGTACGTCACTAAAGTGAGTGTTGAATGTTTTTGCAGTTAGGAGTTGTAAGGGGAGGAGTGATTGTTAACCCCTTGTCTTGCAAGTGTGGATTTGGGAATGTATGTTTATGTTTTGAATTTATGAAGTGCTACTTGCCTATAAATTATCATGCCTGCGTTTCCAGCATTACACTACACCATGGCACACACTACCTGCCGCCAAACCTGGGCCACATAGGATCACATAGGATGGTGTTGAGGTGAATACCACTCTGACTACAACCATGTAGTATGAGTCGCCCATCTCAATCCTGAAATTTCTTTCTTTATGTGAAAGATCCCCACCCTGGCCTGTGACCATGTGACATGGGTCGGTTCTTTGACGAAACCGGAGTCATGGGTAACACGACCCAGCCACGATCTTGTTGGTTCGGTCTAGTGATCCCATGGCTCCATTTTGAGCCGTATAGAGTAGAAATCGAACCACAGCCCATGTGTGTGTCTATGTAATTTAAAAAAAAAAAAAAAAAAAAAAAAAAACAAAGAAAAGTTGTCCCCCACTGTAAGTATCATCTTTCTTTTTATTCGTTTTATTTATTTATTGAATTTTCATTTTGAAATTCACGGAAATCAATCGAATGTCCTTAGTTTTGTAAGCTTATAATTGAAAAATTGGCAATCACTCTTGATAAGTGAACATTGAATGCAAGTTCTAAACCCTTTGATTTGGCCTGTTGAACACATGATTTTGTTTAAATTTCTAGTTATGGGCTCAAAATCACATTTAAAAAAAAAAAAAAAACTTTCAAGTTGCAATTATATATTGAGGAACAAAAATTGAAATTGCATTTTTAATCAAATTCTCTCATTCTCACATTTTGGGACTGAAATGCAAATCACATTTGGTGTACAAATTCCCCAAAACAAAAGTCACTTTATTTTTGCAGGAATGAAATCACGAATCAATCTTTCAAAAATCAATGCCACTTTTGCATGAAACTTTTGCAATAGAGTGGATGTTCGACTAATAGCCGCCGATCGATTTTTTTTTAATGATGTCTTCTCTTATGATAAAATCTTGGCGAAATACTAAAACCTCATAATAAGGACTATGGGGCATGTACCGTCGCCTCGATTTTGTTGTAAGAAGCGACTTCATTAAGAGATCATTTTCTCATTCACATATTGACATTGTCATTTTTTTTGCAGGTTATGCATGATGCTCCTTGACGTTCTCGTGTTTGACCACATAAAGAAATGAATTATAGAGCTAGGACAAGAGTTGATTTTTACTCTTATCTATACAAGAGTTTCTTGTATTTTATCATTATTTTTATTCTTGTTAAGAATCATGTTTTCCATTTTGGGTTTTAATTGTGTATCCAATTGCGCTTTTGTAAATCATGCAACTCGCCCTTTTTAATGATGGAATTCAGTTTCATGAAAATCATCATTAAAAAAAAAAAATTCAGAAGTGTTTCAAGCTAACATTTATGTTTACCTTCCAAAATGAATTTCAAGAAAACTTTGCTTAAGACCCTCTCTTCACGGAATCGCTTTCTCCAGTAGGATAAGGAGTTTATGTGAGATCGACATCTGCCCCTTGTAAAAGATAAAGGTGTAGGCTCATGGAGCTCAAGGAGTAAGCATGCATCGAGGCATCGTCGATGCCAATCTTCCAATAGAGGTAGAATAAAGCTAAATTCCATTTTAGGAAGATTTTTTATTTGGAAATTGGGCATCGCCATCACCAGATTGTTTTTTTTTTTACAAGTTTCATCAAGAGCTGCATCATATGTTACTAATAGGCTAGCACTAGAGCTCTTGCACATTTTGGCAATTAAAGCATTTGAACATTTGACTGCAAGAACTTTCTGTAATCAACATTAGAGATTCGAGATGCAAATGCCTTAGGTGCCAAAATAGCCCATCGATCTCGTTCACTTTGCATGATGAGATAAATGAAGGAGGTTGCCAAGCATCCGAAATGCAAATTCAAAGGAAGAGTAAATTGTATCGATTCTAATTATCCATTTCTGATACCGTTTCTGACATGATTTTCTTTTCCATTGCCAAGGATACATCATGGGAGCCAAGTTATATACTGTTCCAACAAAAGCGAAGGAGTATTCTTAGAAGGGCAATATCTCTCTCCAATAAGACATGACAAGACATCCAATTTAGCACAAAAGGGAGTATTTCATTCCTAAATGAATTGTGTCGAGTACGGAAATAACATATCACATTTCTTCTTCCTTGTAGATGATGAATGGGGGAAAAAGGTGCACAATGACTATAGAAGTATCACCTTCTAACAAGAAAGCATGCTGAGACTTGACCATCCATTTGGCATAAAAGGATGTATATAGTTCCAAAATGATTTCCAATCGAGTGTGGAAATAACATGTCCAATCTTTTCTTTGCAGGCAATAAATGGGGCAAAGCATCTAAAGAACAGTGTCCCCAAGTGTGGAAACAGGGAGCACCCACTCTCCTTTCAAAGAAGACTTCAAATGCTTAAAGGCAAATGCAAGTGAAGGGTAATGTCGAGTTACCAAATATCCACGAGGGTGAATCCAAGAAATGTTAGCACTTAAAGGATAAAAGTGAGTGAAAGGTAATAATGTATCGTTTCCAACATTTCAATCCTTAAAGATTTTTGCACTAACATATTCTTTTACATTCTTTACAGGGTTATCAAGCCACCATGCCATAGGTAAGTACCCTTTCTTCTAAAAAAAAAAAAAACAGAGAATTTCCATTACAAAAAAAAAAAAAAAAAAACATTTGGTGCTTTCCTATAAATAAGCACAAAAATGAATAATTGAGAAAAGAAAAAAAAAAACTTTCTATAAACCTTTTTAGCATCCTTTTTATCTTAAAATTGTTTTCTCGTTTTGTGGGTTATTCATTTTGAATCAAATTTCCCTATGGAGATTAATCTACTTAGATGATCTTGATAGAGTGAAAGGTGAAACGTTAACCATGCCAAACAAGAAGTGCTTAGGATGAAGAAAGATAAGCCATTTCCAAACACATCATTCAAACACTTTTGAGAGTTGAGTGAAAAGTGACCTTCTCTTAGGACGAATAATTCATTCGCATTGAGCCCAAGCATTGCACAAATCTCTCGCTACCCTTTAGGTTGAATAAAGATAATCCTTCACAGTACCCCTGTCAAGAACGACCCTACATTGGGGCAACATAAGAGGTTACGATCATGTTGTAGAGCGAAGGATTGAGAAAGATTCTATTACTTTCATTTGCATTAGCCTTTTGGTGACAGCTTCAGAGGAATTCTCATCATAGCTTGACTCATCCCAAGGTGAAGAAAAGCATTTCCTTCTCTACCCAAACACTGATACCCGTTGCTTTAACCAATTTGGGCTTGATTGTTCATTTTTGAATCCCGAGCAATGATCATATCCCTTCACTGGGGCAAGGCATAAAAATTGACTAAATATAATTGACAGTTACGAGAAAACGTGAAAAGCATCTCGAAAGTCATAAGAGCTCCAAAAGTTCAAAGAGCAAAAAGTTCGACAAATTAGGGAGCATGAAAAAATAGTGTGCCTAGTCAAAGCAAGGCCAATGCCCGTCAAGAAAAAGAGCCCAAAAGGCTACATCTTATGAAAAAAAAAAAATCATCACAAGTGCAAAAGAAATTAGAGAAAGGAGCGAAGCTCCTGTACAGAAATGATTAGCCAAGGGACTTTCGAGATGTGCTGTGTTCACAAGCCAAATGATTTCAAAAGATTGGGTGACTTGGTCACGATGTCATAATGATCACCGACTCCTTAAAACCCTCTTGAAAATTTTAAGCCTTTCGAGCCTCTCCCGAGCTAACATTATAACCCTCTTCCGAAATCTCTTCTGATTGGGATGGTTTGAGTGGAAATGGGAATGCCACAAAGAAGCTATTGCTTGAAGGAGTGGAAGTAATTCTATCTTGTCTTATTAGCCTCAAAACAGAGATCCTTTTGTGTAAGCCCATGACCAAATGTATATTGCAGTCCTTTCAAAAGACCTTTTTGATCGATCAGATTGTGCTTATCGTGAATGCTTCTGAAAGCCTTTGACACGGGTTATGTGAAATACCCTCAGCAATCAGTTACTTCCCACGCGAATGGATGGGATTAAGTAGTCATTTTATCGAGAATGTGTGAGAAACCCTTTCTAACTAAGAAGCTCTAGTTTTGGCATGCTTAATGAGAATTTTTCACGAGTAGAAATCATTTTGATAGGAACTTGTCTTCTAGGGAATTTGATGATTAATGATAATCCCCGAACAATATGACAGTTTTGTGCAACATGATGCTGATTGACATCAAATGCTTTTTAAAAGCAGTCGGACTTAGCTTGATTAGCTTGTTCAATTAATGCTGCAATAGTGCCAATACGTCTCTTGATGATGTTCCTAATGACATTTGCTTAAGTTGAGTTCGACAGGATTCCTCAGTGAAGCCGTGAGTTTCAAGAAGTTAGCGAGTGCTTCCCTAAAAAACAAAGGTTCATGGTCAGCCTTAAACCATGCCGTCACCAAAGGTTCATGGTCAGCCTTAAACTATGCCATCTCCAAAGGTTCGTGATTAACCTTAAACCATGTCATTTACAAAGGTTCATGGATTTTCGTCAAATCATGTATTTTCAACCCGATCAAAACCCATTGTTACACGATGATACTTCATCTCATTCTTCTCATGACACAGCGAGCTTCTGTAGCCCAGAAGTCTCTCTTTCTTCCTATGAAACGGCGAGCTTTTGTAGCCCGGAGTCTTCCCTCTTCCCATGACACAACGAGCTTATGTAACCCGGAGTCTCTCTTTCTTCCTATGACATGACGAGCTTTTGTAATTTGGAGTCTTCCCTCTTCCTATGACACAGCGAGCTTTTGTAGCTCGGAGTCTTTTCTTCCTATGACACGGCAAGCTTTTGTAGCCCAGAGTCTTTCCTCTTCCTATGACACGGCGAGCTTTTGTAGCCATGAGTCTTTTCTTCTTCTCATGACACGGCAAGCTTCTATAACCTGGAGTCTTCCCTCTTCCTATGACACGGTGAGCTTCTGTAGCCCAGAGTCTTTTCTTCTTCCTATGATATGGCAAGCTTTTGTAATCCGGAGTCTTCCATCTTCCCATGACATGGCGAGCTTCTGTAGCTCAAAGTCTTTTCTTCTTATGACACGGCGAGCTTTAAAATGGAATTTTGGGCCCATTTGGGCCTGTTGTCGCCGACTGGGCTGAACCTAAGTCGGGTTCATTTGGACTGACCCGCACCGACTGGGCCAAATGTCACGCCTCGAACCTCGGGCGCGCCAACATCCCACCATGATCATTCAAATGCAACGTTCCCAGGATAAGTCGTCGACCCAATCAGTTCTTTAATTCACATGTAGAAGCATATTAAAAAACCCCTGACAAGAAAATATGAGATAGAAAAGCAGGAAGAAATTTCACAACAATACACTTTCATAAATCAACGGAGTTACAAACGAAGGTCTACAACCAAAAGTCTACAAAAGACCGGCTCTTAAAAAGGAACTGTCTTACGACCTACAAGTCGGACACGTTCTCCAATCCCCCTGACTTCACCTTTACAACTCCTTAAGACCAACCAAAGCGATCTGGTCGCTCCGTCCACAAGGGACCTGAAAATGTTGGCCCACAACAAGGTGAGACATTATCTCAGCAAGTTCAACCCCCTAAACCCCTTTTAGAAAGAAAATACGCCCAAGAGTGGTTTAGCCACACACATAGAAGACTTACCTCGTTTTATTTCCTTCCTGCAGGTTAGTACAGTTCATATCACTCAATCACATGTTCATATCACCCAACTACATACAGTAGTACGAACTTAAACAACCAGAATGCATTCGCTTTCATATAACCAACAACCACAGGAGTCTTAATTATAAGACTAAATCGTTATGACACGTTCCATTCCAAGCCACACAATTCTGTCCCATAATCCGACACATCAACAACACTCAATATGCATTCCAATTGCTATTCACTGTCACACAAGGGCATAGCCTATTCGCAGTTCGGCTATCTACTGACATTAATGCCAGGCATCGCCTCTCCCCATGGAGTGCGACTTCGTCAGTACGTCGACGGCATTCTCAAAGGAGCATAGGTCCAATTGGCCTAGCCTCTACTGCGGCCCGAACCTCGCCACTATGTTGACGGCATTTCTAAAGGAATAAAGGTCCAGTTGGCCTAGCCACTACTGCGACCGAGTCTTTCCACCAGCACATGACAATTCAAAACTTACCCCTCGATACTTTGCATATCATTCAAATACTCCAATTACAATATTAATCCTTAAAAATCTAATTTCGGTGCCAAACCCGACACTTGGGATTTTCTAAATAAAATCCATATTTTTCACAATCAACATTCAATTTGCATTATCCACTTATCAAATTTAAATTCTAAATACACAACAATGATCAGCACGAAATTCTAAGCAATTGAGGTCAAAAATAATTTTTCGAAATTTTTTATAATAATAATATTTTAATAATTTTCGGAATATAATATATTATTAAATAATCCAATAATTTCGAAACATTTATTTAAATCAGAAATAAATTCCTTTAAGTCACATCAAGGCTTATATTAAAATAAATCTACTTAGCTTTAAACTAAACACACTTTAACTTAATTAAACACTTTAATCTAATCCACAACTAAATAAACTAATCTAACAACCTAATCTCAATCAACCTAAGCTAAACACACTTAAGGCATCATTAACCCTCTAATCAAGATTTAGTGAGCTAAACTCACCCGGTTAACGAACCGAACGGTTCCAAACGACGGGATCGACTTTTCTCAAGGCAGGCCGAGCTTCCAGGGCCGGGAAGTCGGCCAAAACGGGCCAAAACTAGGCTGTGAAACCCATTTTTGCTTGCTATTGGTTGAGGCCGACGGAGGGGGAGACGGCGGCTGGTCGGGCGGAGGAAGATCGGTAGAAGGCAGCAGCTGGTCAGGTGGGTTGAGGCGGCGGTTCCAGCATCCAAGCAAGGACCTCCGACGACCCTGGCGGTGGTGAGCAGCAGCTCGTGACTCCGGACAATGACGCTGGGTGCGCGGGCGACGACGTTGGCACCGGCGACGACGGCAACAAACAAGCGGACGGAGGGGCGGACGAAGGGGGGTCGAGTTGTTGGTTCCAACCGGTTTTCTCTCCCTCCTCCCAAATTCGAATTCCAAGAAGCTAGAGGTTGAAGATGAAGTTGATAGGTTGAAGTGAAATCCCAACTTTCCAAGAGCAAATCCTCACCCTCCATTTGTCAACATCCTAGCTACTCTTGCCCCACACCATGACATCACTTGGTGATGTCATACTCCACTAACTCAACCCTCCGCAACATCTTTCAATGGGTGCAAATTTGATTTTCCGCCGGAGCATAAAATCTTGTACAACAACTTCTTCAATTCCATTTGATTCTCTTCCAATTGAACCAAATTGAAGTCCATAAAATTAATCCAATGTCACCACACTTCAATTCACATCTTCACTTGTCCATAGAACCAACTTAAGTCCCATAAGCACGACCAAGGGCGGGCCTACTAATTTCTCGAGCCAAATTGGTCATTCCTTGATTAATTTGTTGAAAAACTCTAATTACATAAAAAATCTTCCGAAGATGAGTCAATGTTTCTAAAATGATTTGTAACACACCATGACTTCCAATTTCTAAATTCGATCTCAATTTCACGGTTAATTTCATTTTGACACGTTACTAGCACGTCCTGATCTACCAAGTAGCTTTTAGAAATTTTCATGCATTTAATCTGTGGTTGATCAATTCAAGCCACAATGTACATCTTTGACACATTGGCGACTTTCGGTTGTCGGGGTAATCTCAAGGTTTCAAATACGGACACAGGGTACCCAATCGACAGAAAAGTCAGTCCAGTGCCAATCGACAAGAATTGTGCGATTTGGTGGAATCACCCACACTTGATCACATGCCTCTGTCGAGTCGACCTATCTCCAGTCTCTAATCGATTTTTAATTGTGTTGTAATAACCCTTGCAAATTAGCTCAGTCAAAAGGTCGCTTCCTGGTTAAATTCTCGAGTCTGATGCATTATAGTCTCTTAACGGCTTCACCTGATAGACTAGTTTTTCACATGAGTGGCCAACTCAAGGAAAAGAACTATATGCGTGCCAATGAAATGCCCGTCTCAATTTATTGAAAATAGAATTGGAAAATCGGGATGTCACACTCTTCCCCTCTTACAAAAATTTCGTCCTCGAAATTTAAACTATTACAAATCTTTAGCAAAAGGGTGGGGGTACAATTGTCTCATCGAATCTTCGGTTTCCTAAGTTGCTCCTTCAGTACCAGTGCTGCCAGATCACGCTATATTGCCCAAACCACTTGAATCCAAAATACTAAACACTTGCCCATTTTGCAAAAATAAAAGTTGCAAATTTTTTTTTTCTTTTTTCCACTAAGCGGCTAATTGCCGCGTCGGGGATTCAAACTCCCGACTTTAGACCTTTTTCTTCATTCCCGGGTACCACTCGGCTAATGGTACTGACAACATCTCGAATTGCTTTATTTATGCATTTAAAGCCAAAATCCTTATTTGAACCCAATTTCGAAAGATTCCGATGTGAGTACCGATTCAACTTCCCTTTCTTAACAAAACGCGATGTCCCTATCATAGGCGACATCCAAGGAAAATACACTTCCCCACTTAAAATTCCAAAGGTCTTCAACACAAAATCTACGAAGCTAAACTGGCGATTCTGAGTAATCTCAAAACTGTCTCTGATAATTGCGACTGAATCACTGATTTCCGAACCAACTCTAGAACTGCGATTTTCTAATCTCTGATCTCATCTCAACCGACTGAAGTCCTGTACACTATGCTCTGCTCTGCTTCAAAAGGAACCATCTGACTATTCTGCTGAGACTGGGAACCAACTGAAAACTCTGCTCGTAACTATTGCTATAAGTGAACTCAATGAGAAGAAGTTGTTCCTTTCAACTTCCTTTGAAAACCAACCCACATGTTCTTAACATGTCCTCGAAGATCTGAAATGTCCTTTCAGACTGGCCATCGGTTTGAGGATGACAAACATTACTATACTGTAACTTCGTTCTCAAAGCACTCTACAAACTTTTCCAGAAGATAGCCACAAACCTCGGGTCTCGGTCTGAAGTAATTGTCACCAGCACTCCATGCAGACGGACACTCCGACGCACATACTACTCTATGTGCTTGTCCAAAACAGTCATTTTGTATTGTGATGAAGTAAGCCAACTTCATCTATCTGTTGACCACTATTCCAATCGAAATCACTATCCCTTTGATTCCCTGATAAGCCCGTCACAAGATCCATTGTGACACGATCCCATTTCCACATTAGGGACCTCGAGCGGTTACAAGAGTCCTCTTAGTTTACAATGCTGAGCTTTCACTCACTACTATGTCAAACATTTGGCGACATGTTTGTCGATGTCTGCCTTCATACCTGACTACCAATGATGTTCACGCAGATTTTGATACATTTTCATACTGACCTGATGAATGTTGTAACCGTTATGATGAACTTCTGACCAACTCGTCTTTAAGCGATGTATCTTCACGTACACATAATCGTCCTCGGAACCTCAATGTTCCGTTTTCAGAATTCTGAAAATCAACGTTTCTCTCTTCTATATCTGCTTGCACAACTTTCTGAAACTTTGTAGCTGACGATTAAAGTGTTCTGATTCTAATCTGCACCTCCGACTCTATTCTGAGGATGGCCATAAAATTTAAAAGGTGGCCTACCTCAAATTTGAAAACCGAATCTTGTGCCTTCTCAATTAAAACCCATTCCTTGAGTACCATCTACGCTACTGATGACTTCCAACTTAAGGCATCTACGACCTTATTCATTTTTCCTAGGGAATACCGAATATCATAATCCTAGTCCTCCCAAAGTTTTGATTCACAATGCTATTTCAAATTCAATTCCTTCTGAGAGAATAAATATTGAAGACTAAGCTGGACAGTGAAGATCCAGGATCTTTCTCCACACAACTAACATCCCCAAATATTCAGTGCGAAGATTAAGGCTGCGAGTTCTAAGTCATGCGTCGAACAATTCAACTCGTGAGGTCTCAACTGAAGGGACGCATATGCCACAATCCTACCATGTTGCATCAACACGCAACCCAGTCCTCTAAACAACATATCACTGCAGATCTCGTGTCCTCCAAGACTAGATGGAATGGTCATTCTACTTAAGCTCTTGGAAACTACACACGCACTTACTTTCTTCTTCAACAGTCTTGTCAACGGCGACGCTAACGTTGAAAACTCTTCCACAAACCGTCTGTAATACTCTGCTAAACCCAGAAAAATTCTGATCTCTGTCATTGTAATCGATCTTGGCCAGTTGATTACTGCCTCAATCTTGGCTGGGTCCACTGAGATTCCTTCTCCGGAAATGGCATGACCTAGGAACGCCACACAAGTTAACCAAAACTTGCGCTTGCTGAACTTAGCATACAGCTCATGATTCCTCAAAGTTCGAAGTATCATCTTTTAATGCCTCTCGTGCTCCTCAGCACTCTTCGAACACACCAAGATAACGTCAATGAACACGATCACAAAACAAATCCAAGTACCCAATAAACACTCTGTTCATCAAATCCATACAAATAGTTGAAGTGTCCGTCAAATCACACGGCGTTACAGTAACTCATAATGGCCATATCGAGTGCGAAACACTAACTTTAGTATAACCTCATTTCTAATCCCCAGCTGATGACACCCTGTCCTCAAGTCTCTTTTAGAGAATATCGACACTCTTGGAAGCTGATCAAACAAGTCATCGATCCTCGGCAGTTGATACTTGTTCTTGATCGTCGCTTGATTGAGTTATTGATAGTCGATGCATAGGAGCTACGAACCATCCTTCTTCCTCACGAACAGAACTGGTGCTTCCCAGGGTGATACACTGGGACGTATGAATCCCTTATCCAACAACTCTCGCATATGCACCTTTAGTTCTTTCAACTCAGACAATGTGATCTAGTAAGGAGCCTTAGAGACTGGCTCTGTTCTAGATGCCAACTCAATCATGAACTCTACTCATCTTTCTGATAGTAGACTTAACAATTCTTCATGAAACTCCTCAGGAAACTTCTGTACCACGGTTATGTTCTCCATATTCGGCTCCTCAACTGACGCACCCATTACAGTTGCCACGTAGATTCGGTAACCAACAACCAGAACCAGGTCGTCTTCAGTGACAAATAACAAGGATTGAAATTCCTCTTCAACTTTCAGTAATTCCAAAACTTTCGTACGCTAACTGAACAAACTGAATTATATTACTACCACGATTCAAAACAACAGAAAGCTCCTTCACCAAACCTTTTTATAAATGATTTCCAAGTCATACTTAAGCAAATCCTTCAAGTACAACTATAGTCAGAGATTCCTCTTTCTATTACTTTATTACCACAACGAAAATCCTACAACCTTCACTGAAAATTCTGCTGCACTATTCTGATAAAAACATCTCAAAAACATTCTTCCCTTGATTGATGCATGGTCAATCCCTTCATGCTCCTCTAGCCATCCTAGTGGCGTCCTATCTGCAGTAACGGTGCTTACGCTCTCCTGAACTTACATGGACAGTTCCTAACCTGATGGCTGTGTTGGCCACATTCAAATCATGCTCCCTTTTTACTCTGACACTGGACTGACTCATGCCTCCTTTCCACAAACTTGGCACACAAGTGGTGAGTCCTCTACCTCTCATCAAGGAACATCATGCACCCTTCCTTGCACTGAGGTCCGTTCCAAGTACCCCACTAAATGTCTCGAAGCATGTTTCCTCTGTTCTGTCTTATCAACGGCGGTGATAGAAACAACTGTAGTTCCACCTGCCTATACGAACAACCTTTGATCAAATGGCCTTACTGGTGACACTTGTAACAAGTCCTTTCCCTCTTACAGCACGGAACAGATCCATGTCTTTTCTTACAGACACGACACACATCAATCGAGTTGAGCACTGACTTTCCAATTCTACTCTTCCGATTGGGTGAAACGGGGCACCTTTCTTCTGACATCGGCCTTTCTCCCCAATCGATTTCCATCTCTATCTAAACTGAACCTTGACTCAGATACAGTGGCTTGATCATCGATCACAACTCCAGATTGGGCCTCAACAGGCGTGGCAACAACAACGGTCACAACAGTAGCAGCGGTAGAAACAACGGCAATAGCGATGGCTCGATCCTGAGCTTACTGACTCAAAATGCTTCCCAAAGACTCTAGTGCCTAAACAATCCCGTCGAACCTAGGATCATTCGGTGCTGCTACACTCTCAATACCGACTTGCGACAGTGCTCTCACACTTGCGCTGGTCTCTCAGTACCGACTTGCGGCAGTACTCTCACACTCGCGCTGGTCTAAGCATGCGCTCTACCTCGGGTACCAACTCTTGTCAGCGTCCTACCTTGAGGTACAAGTCCTATCTACTTCCTCCAATGAGTTCTCCACTCCCGGTCACTCATCCTATAGGCTCTTTATAGACACCTGTTTTCTGATTCCAACGTCAGGTTGGAATTTGAGTGACCCCACAAACATACTACCAAACAGCTATCAACCACATGCATCAGTATATTAAAAGCATTTCCTACTAACTATCCCATGACTCATCACACCTTATCACTCCATACTTAAACCATGCTCTGATACCACTTAAACGGGGATGTCACGGCCCGAACCTCGGGCGCGCCAACATCCCACCATGGTCATTCAAATGCGATGTTCCTAGGATAAGTTGCCGACCCAATCAATTCTTTAATGCACATGCGGAAGCATATTATAAAACCCCTAACAGTAAAATATGAGATAGAAAAGCAAAAACAAATTTCACAACGACACACTTTCATAAATTAACGGAGTTACAAATGAAGGCCTATAGCCAAAAGTCTACAAAAGATCGGCTCTTAAAAAGGAACTGTCCTACGAGCTACAAGTCAGACACATTCTCCAATCCTCCTGACTTTACCTTTGTAACTCCTCAAGGCCAACCAAAGTGATTTGGTCGCTCCATCCACAAGGGACTTGAAAATATTGGCCCACAACGGGGTGAGACATTGTCTCAGCAAGTTCAACCCCGTAAACCTCTATTAGAAAGAAAATACGCCTAAGAGTGGTCTAGCCACACAGCATAGTAGACTTACCTCGTCTTATTTCCTTCCTGCAGGTTAGTACAGTTCATCACTCAATCACATGTTCATATCACCCAACTACATACAGTAATACGAACTTAAACAACCAAAACGCATTCACTTTCATATAATCGACAACCACAAAGGTCCTAATTATAAGACTAAATCGTTATGGCACGTCTCATTCCATGCCACACAATTCCGTCCCATAATCCGACACATCAACAACACTCAACATGCATTCCAATTGCTATTCACTACCACAAAAGGGCATAGCCTACTCGCAGTTTGGCTATCTACTGACATTAATGCCAGGCATCGCCTCCCCCCATGGAGCGCGGCTTCGTCAGTATGTCGACGGCATTCCCGAAGGAGCATAGGTCCAGTTGGCCTAGCCTTTACTGCGACCTGAGCCTTGTCACTATGTTGACGGCATTTCTAAAGGAATAAAGGTCCACTTGGCCTAGCCACTACTGCAACTGAGTCTTTTAACTAGCACACAGCAATTCAATACTTACCCATGGATACTTTGCATATCACTCAAATACTCCAATTACAATATTAATCCTTAAAAATCCAATTTCGATGCCAAACCCGACACTTGGTATTTTCTAAATAAAATTCATATTTTTCACAATCAACACTCAATTTGCATTATCCACTCATCAAATTTAAATTCTAAATACACAGCGGTGATCAGCACGAAATTCTAAGCAATTGAGGTCAAAAATAATTTTTCGAAATTTTTTTTAATAGTAATATTTTAATAATATTCATAATTTAATAATCCAATAATTTGAAACATTTATTTAAATCAGAAATAAATTCCTTTAAGTCACATCAAGGCTTATATTAAAATAAATCTACTTAGCTTTAAACTAAACACACTTTAACTTAATTAAACACTTTAATCTAATCCACAACTAAATAAACTAATCTAACAACATAATCTCAATCAACCTAAGCTAAACACACTTAAGGCATCATTAACCCTCTAATCAAGATTTAGTGAGCTAAACTCACCTGGTTAACGAACCGAACGGTTCCAAACGACTGGGTCAACGAGGGGATCGACTTTTCTCAAGGCGGGTTGAGCTTCCGGGGCCGGGAAGCCGGCCAAAACGGGCCAAAACTGGGCTGTGAAACCCATTTTTGCTCGCTGCTGGTTGAGGCCGACGGAGGGGGAGACGGCGGCTGGTCGGGCGAAGGAAGATCGACGGAAGGGAGCAGCTGGTCAGGCGAGTTGAGGCGGTGGTTCCAGTGTCCAAGCGAGACCTCCAGCGACCCTGGTGGCGGTGAGTAGCAACTCGTGACTTCGGACGACAATGCTGGGCGGCGGACAAAAGGGCGAAGCGGCGAGCGGGACGACGGCGAGCGGGCACGGTGCGCGGGCGAGGACGACGGCACTGGCGACAGCGGCAACGAACGAGTAGACGGAGGGGCAAACGAAGGGGGGTCGGGCTGCTGGTTCCAACCGGTTCTCTCTCCCTCCACTCAAATTCGAATTCCAAGAAGCTAGAGGTTGAAGATGAAGTTGATAGGTTGCAGTGAAATCCCAACTTTCCAAGAGGAAATCCTCACCCTCCATTTGTCAACATCCTAGCCACTGGTGATGTCATGCTCCACTAACTCAACCCTCCACAACATCTTCTAATGGGGGCAAATTTGATTTTCCGCCGGGGCATAAAATCTTGTACAACAACTTTTTCAATTCCATTCGATTCTCTTCCAATTGAACCAAATTGAAGTCCATAAAATTAATCCAATGTCACCACACTTCAATTCACATCTTCACTTGTCCATAGAACCAACTTAAGTCCCATAAGCACGACCAAGGGTGGGCCTACTAATTTCTCGAGCCAAATTGGCCATTCCTTGATTAATTTGCTGAAAAACTCTGATTACATAAAAAATCTTCCGAAGATGAGTCAATGTTCCTAAAATGATTTGTGACACACCATGACTTCCAATTTCTAAATTCGATCTCAATTTCACAGTTAATTTGATTTTGGCACGATACTAACGCGTTCTGATCTACCGGGCAGCTTTTAGAAATTTTCATGCATTTAACCTGTGGTTGATCAATTCAAGCCACAATGTATATCTTTGACACATTGGCGACTTTCGGTTGTCGGGGTATTCTCAAGGTTTCAAATACGGACACATGGTACCCGATCGACAGAAAGGTCGGTCCAGTGCCGATTAACAAGAATTGTGTGATATGGTGGAATCACCCACACTTGATCACATGCCTCTGCCGAGTCGACCTATCTCCGGTCTCTAATCGATTTTTAATTGTGCCGTAATGACCCTTGCAAATTAGCTCGGTCGAAAGGTCGCTTCCTAGTCAAATTCTCAAGTCTGATGCATTATAATCTCTAAACGGCTTCACCTAATAGACTAGTTTTTCACATGAGTGGCCGATTCAAGAAAAAGAACTATATGCGTACCAACGAAATGCCCGTCTCAATTTATTGAAAATAGAATTTAAAAATTGGGATGTCTCACACTAAACCCAAGTTGGGTCTGACCGGACCCGACCCAATCTGCCTATTTTTTTAATAAAAAATTAATATTTTAAAAAAATTAATTAAAAATTTAGAAAATTAAAAAATGTGGGGTTTGGTTAGGAATTGCTATGTATTACCTTTTTAGTGTAATTAGGTCTTTATTTGCTAATATATGGATTATATCGCGTGTCTAATTTGCATATTTAATTATGTTTAATTGCGTGTGCTCAATTTACTACAATTGTGATCTTGGTTGTTGAATGTTATTATAATGATTGCACATCTGCAAGATCACCTCACATGTTAGTGGATATGTATAAAATCAATCTAAACTGCCTTACAAAAATCTTTTCGTTTAAAATGAACAAGATTAGGTACAGAAATGGCACTAATTGCTTAATTAGTGTAATCAAGTCCCCAACCCTAGATTATCTGGTTGCGTAGGAAATGAGGTATACTCCTATACCTCACTTGGTTTCTAGCCAATCCCAACAGACTAGTGGCAACTCCTTTTTGCGAAGTTCTTGAGAATACTCCAATGTCACAGGAGGTATGAGTTTGGGAGAGCCCGTGCCTAATCATGGGCCTTAGATTCGTCCTTTAGGCAATACCCCTAAATATGTTCCCTCCCCTCGAGGGGTGGGTCGCGACAATGCCATAAATAGAAACTTAGGCCAAAAAAGCCTAATAAAATACCGAAACGGGCCCGGAAAATTTCCAAACCAATCTAAATAAATAATACGATTTATCTAGTCTCTAATTAAGCCATTCTAACCATCTAACATGCACAAACAAATATTTAAATCACTAATCCATTATAACTAACCACCTAAACCATACTTAGTCTAAACTAATCAACCCTTAAGCATAATTAACTCTATAAGCAGAGTTTAGTGAGTAAACTTACTGGTTTTGCGATCCGATGAGTCCACGGCGACGGCAACGCAGAGACGGGTGACAAAGCAGAGACACCCTACGAGGCCCAGAAGCGGTCCGAAATGGGCCTTGAAGGCCCACGGCTAGCTGGGCTACTCGGCTCTGTCCAAGAATTGAGCTTGCTGCTCCGGGGCTGGAACGGCAAGTGGAGGAGGACCGGCGGCTAGGCGAGCGAGTAGGCAGGCAGGCAGAGCTAAACGACGGTGGAGGCAAGCTCGAACTTTTGCCAAAAATCTTGATTTGCAGAAAAATCTTCGAAGGATGAGTCGACGGTTCTAAAATAAATCGTGGCATGACAGAACTTTTAATTTCTGAACTTGAATTCAAATTCGTGGTTAATTTCAATCTGGTGCGATTTTAGCGTAACCTAGCATACTGGGTAGCTTTCAGAAATTTTTAGCGCAATTGACCTGTGGCCAATTATTTTCGAGCTACATTATACATTTTTGGCACATTGGAGATTTTTGGTTGTCGTGAAAATCTCATGATTTCAAATACGGACACAGGGTACCAAAACGATACAAAAATTGGTTTAGTGCCGATCGATGAGAATTTTGCAATTAGGTGGAATCACCCACACTAAGTCACATGGCTCAGTCGAGTTGACCTATCTCCAGTCTCTAATTGATTTTTAACTGTCCTGTAATGACCCTTGTAGACTAGCACGGTCAAGCAGTCGATTCCTGGTCGAATTCTCAAGTCTATTGCATTATAATCCCTTAACGGCTTCCTCAGATAGACTAGTTATCTCATGAGTGATCAGCTTAGAGAATAGAACTATAGGCGTGTCGATGAAAAGCCCGATTCATTCAATTGAAAATAGAATTGGAATTTCAGGATGTCACATACTATATTCCAACTTTCTTTGAAGAATAGTGGATTCGCAGAGTACCTTTATATGAAAACATAACCCTGATTTGGATGAACTTCGATAACAAATTTTATAGTGTATTATTTTGATTTTATTATTTTATTATTATATTTTGTTTGATAGATTGTTTGCTTGCGATATTTTTCTCGAACTAGCATGTGATTTCGTAACATGTTATGCGGCACTGTCCCAGGCTTCCCTCGGGGATGTAGTGATACCCCAACAGCCGATCAACTTTTGATGCAGCAATAACCGAGGAGCATCACAATGTTCCTGTGACACACATGGCCAGTTCTCAGGATCTCTGAAGTGATTCGCAAGAAACCCTCTCCCTTGCAATCTCAGTTCTTGAAGTGGGTAATGCCTCTTTATACCCTACCAAATCCAGCAGCTCGCATAGCTCCTGTTCCCCAAATCCTTTTGTGGCTACATAGAAATATTTGTACTTGAACCTGTGAGGATTGGAGTCACGCTCCCAGCCTAGAACCTTTACAAATTTTCCCTTTCGTCTTATCAGATAAAACCACATTTAAGATAGACATCGGCAGAAAGGACAACAAGATGAAAGCCACAGCAACAATCAGCAGATAGGATTTCTCCTCCACCTCAAATTGGGTAGTCTAGGAAACTGAGACAAAACCAGATTCTAAGCTCGTCCATCTACGATAAAGCTCTTTCCAAGGATGTAATGAGAAGTTACTAATGAGCTGGCTGAGGACAAGAACCCCGCGTACATCGTCTCCTTGATGATCAGCGAGAGATCAACATACAGACAAAATAATAATAATAATAATCTTCAGTTTCTCAACATTGCTAGGAGTTAATGTGAAATTGATTTGCTTTTGCGCCTTCAATATCCACCAGAACTTGCATAGCTTCACCAGTCATCAGGCTTTAGTTTGTGAAGACACCTCCGGGACATCTAGTATATCCTGCACGGGCAGATATTACGGAGGTTGGCCAGCGCACTGACGTCGATCCCAACATGGTTATCATTAACATCATAGTTTTGGATTATGTCAAATGATACTGTGACTATGTTTCTCGTGGCATTGCCAATGTTGGTTTCGTTGAAGAGGCCAAAATAATTACTAGGATGAGCTCCGGAAATTCTCTACTAGGAGCTGACATAAAAGCGAACCTATAACCACCCAGAGGTGGGTACTCGTAAATCACATTGAAGATGAAAGTTGCAGAGAAAGAGTAGATACATCCATTGGATGAGTTCTTGAGCTTGATTGGGTTAGGGTAGAAGGCATGACTTTGCTTCTGTTTGGTTGCATCGGTTGCTTTAGGAGGCCATTTCCAGTGAAGGCAGCTAAACGATATAGGCTAAGATTGGTTGATCGGAAATGTGAAACTGCTGGTATCGTGAGGTAGTTCAAAGTTTGCCAGGGAGGAAACCGCCAGATCAACCACAAAGTACATGTCCAGAAGCTGGAGAAATTCGCTGAACACACTACTCAGAAGATATTTTTTGAATCTCCTAGGATCAAATTGAATCTAATGCAATTTCAGCTATCAGTATCCTGACTTGTGTCGCTATATTTCCTATAAATAAAAAATTCACGTGTCAATGGTGCATGTATATTAGGGACCCGACGTTAAATCATGCAAGGATTCAAACAAACTAGTAATAATCCTCATAAAAGGTGGACTTGCACTTATACTCTGGAGGCTGACCAAAAGGGGAAACCAAAGAAGGAGGCAATTTAAGCTAATGCAGCCATTCCCAAGAACATGCAAGAACATACTGCAGAAATTGGTTCGATCCATAGAATCTTAAATTACAGTTTACATATACTCACAAAGTCACAAACTACGAATGCTTGATGCACAAGAACATTAGTTTGACTTTTGCTTCGATTTATGAAATGTGCTTTCACTTTAATATACCGAGCTTAAGACTCATCTTCCGCCAGAGAGGAGAGAGTTTGCAACAGAAGATGTCTGAGAAAATGCCTTGTCAGCGGAAGACGGATAAGACGTGCCAGCCGTACTAAAACCATCATGATATGAAAATTGCCATCCACTTTTTGAAATACCAAGTGATGATAGCTCCTCTAACGCGAGCTCCCCTTCCAAGTACTGCACCACTTGTCGCATGCGTGGCCTTGCGGTTGGCTGAGACTGGGAGCACAACAGTCCGAGTTGCAACACTAGCTCCACCTCCTTCGCCACAAAGTCCGTCCCTAAGTTCGGATCTCTTGCCTCTAGAATGTCACCCTTATCCCAGCAAGAAAACACCCAGTCCACCAGTATCACGTCCTCCTCCTCCCGAGCCTCAATTGGTCTTCTTCCACTAGCAACTTCAAGCAAAAATGCCCCAAACGCGAAAACATCTGTGCTCGTGGTGGCCTTGCCAGTTCGAGTGTTCTCTGGGGCCAGATATCCAATAGTTCCCACCAAATGGGTGGTTTGAGGATCTGTACCGTGATCATATAGTCTTGCAAGCCCGAAATCTCCCAACCTTCCATTTAGTTCTGAATCAAGCAAGACGTTGCTAGCTTTGATATCCCTGTGAATCACTACTTGTTCCCATCCTTCATGGAGATAAGAGAGGCCATGGGCAACACCTTTGATCACTCTAAATCTTTGACTCCAACTGAGGGTCACCCTTGGTTGGTTATAGAGGTACTTGTCTAGGCTTCCATTTGGCATGTAGTCATAAACCAACAGCAGTTCACCCTTCCGACGGCAATATCCGAGAAGCGTCACAATGTTCCGATGGCGAAGCCGACCAATACTAATAATCTCGGCAATGAACTGTCTCATCCCTTGCCTCGATTCATGAGAAATCCTCTTCACTGCAATCTCAGTTTTCGAGGTGGGTAATACCCCTCTATAAACCCTACCAAATCCACCAGCTCCTAGTAGCTCCTGATCTCTGAACCCCTTTGTGGCAACATAGATGTCTTTGTACTTGAACCGATGCGGACTGTAGTCGTGCTCCCAATCTTCAAGAACCTCTGCGAATTTTCTTCTTTTTCTAATCGCATAAGCCATAGCAAAGACTAGTATTGACAGAACGAACAAGCATATGAAAGGCAACCCAGCAGTGAGAAAAATGGATTTCTGCTTCTTTTTCATATGGGGTAATCTAGGAAGTTGAGACAAATCAAGCCTATGAGCTTGTCCATTTACCTTAAAGCTCCATCCGAGTATATAATGAGAAGTTAAGGGCGTACCGGTTGAGGAAGAGAACCCAACATACATGGTCTCCTTGAAGATTGGCGAGAGATTGAAGGATAGAGACAAAAGGGGAGTGTTCGGTTTTTCGACATTGACTGGAGCTAATGTGACCCTGATTTGTTTCTGCACACCATGATAATCCACCCAAACTTGCATTGCTTTACCACTAATCAGACTCAAGTTTCTGAAGCCTGGAATGTTGTTTTCAGTGTATCCAGCAGGGGAAGAATTTAGAGAGATCAGCCCATTGACATCAATCCCGACGTGGTTGTCATTGATATCATATATTTCGTTGTTTTGAATCGTGTCAAATTCCACTGCAAAAATGTGGTTCGTGGCATTGCCATCGTTTGTTTCGTTGAAGAGACCAAAGAAATGATCAGGCCGAGCTCCAGGAAATACTCTACGAGGAGCTATCACAAAGGTGAACCCGGGATTGCCGAAAGCTGGATATCCAGGAATTATAGCGAAGACAAATGTGGTGGAGAATGAGGGGACAGCGCCATTGGATGAATTCTTGAACGTGATGGGGTCTGGGTAGAATGCATAAGTCTCCTTCTCTTCAGTCCCATTGGTTAATTTCAGGAGGCCATTGCCAGTGAGTTCAACTAAACCATCGAGGCTCAGATTTGCAGACCGGAAACCATTGTAGGTGAAATCGCCGGTTCCATGAGTCGGTGCTGTATTTGCCAGGAGAGAAACCACCAGAACAATCACGAATAACATGGCTAGAGCCAGAAGAAATTAGCTGAATACACTACTCCGATGAGATAATTCGTAGTCATAATAGTGATCCAACCGATTTACACAGCATTGAATCGAATGTCGTGCAATTTAACCGTCAGTGTCCCAAACCTGTGCACCCCCAACAAACCTTCAACTGATTGGTCCGAGCCTTATGACTCCCCTATCGTGTGATTGACTGATTGCTTCTAGTCTTATCACCAACTTAAAGTTCTGTAATTCGCCCGTCTTCGTATGCCATTGTGACATTTCAGTCAATGGCCGAAGTAGACCGATGCCATTGTGACATTTCAGTCAATGGCCGAAGTAGACCGATACAGCCGTCAACGTGAGTTGATGATGTTTCGTCGTCTTCGGTAGCTCCTCGAAGAGTCAATGACCGATGGCATCCGATGCGAAACTATGGCCAAGGAAGCGTCACAACTAGACGAAGATGGACGAAAGGCCAATGCCCCCACAAATTTTTGCGGTGCGTCTAATACCACGTATGACTCTTCCACGGTACTGAGAATGTTGGTACATGGAGTAGGAAAGCTTAATAATTCTATCTTAGAAAACGACTTGAAAATTCGGTGTGTTAAGTTACACGTGTGAAAGATCTCATATTAGAGAGTCAGTGCGCTCTAAAAGAAATTAATGTAATCTAATTGATGCAGAACTCATTATAGCTTTTGAGTGAATGCAAATCCAACTTGATATACTATTATAGAATCATATTTAGATTGAGGGAAAGAACATCTAATAAGCTCGTGCATGTGTATATATGAGTTGTGTTAAAGAACTATCATATTAGGAATGGAGTGTGATGTGAGCAGTTAATATTATTCAAGTTGACTCATAATTCATGATTAAGACATTCAAGTAAAAGTAGATTCAACTGCCTCCAAACAAAATGAGATAGTTCAAATTTGCTTGGGTCTTGCTAATTTTTTATACCAATTGAACATGCCCAGTTACTAAGCAAACCCTCTATGAAATGTATTATCGTTCTGTTTGTGTCCTAAAAGGTGACAAGCGGGGGAAACAATAACTTTTTTGGTCATACGCCAGGAATTGATGATATCTTTATGTTGAAAACATATTCTGTTGATGGTCTCGTATACCTAGGGTGGACTAACTAGTTTGCATTAACCCAAGTCCTAAAGTTGAGCCATACGTAAAGAAGTTAATGGCCCAAACCACACTATGACAATACAATTGATTGACAAGGCTTATTGATGGAATGCCTAATGACGATGAGTTCACTGATCATGAGTTCCGATGAGCATAATTCAAATGAAGTACAAGACGCGTAACGAGGATGGATTAACTTGAAGTGTGCATAAAAGTTAAATATTGAGTTAAGGAAGATCTTCAACCAAGGAACACCTGTCACTGGGGAATCTAGAGCAGGTCTAAATCACGCCTTGAGTAGTGCGCAGGTGAAGACAGTTAAATTTTCATGTGGATGAAGATAAGAAAAATAAAGAAATGATCCATTTTAAAACGTAAAACGATCAATGATAGATGATGATTAAATTATAGCAACGCATAAAATAAAAATAAAACAAAAAATAGAAACAACAACAACAACAATAATCAACAATCAACAATAGATTGGTCATCTCTGAAGATGGAACCCTCTCGAGATATGAAGATGAGAAAGTCATACATAGCAGATCAAATTAAATTGATTCTAGCTGAATGTGAATTTAAATGTTGATATAAACTAGATTTCCTGATTCCAAATTTCATCTTTTTTTATAAAATCATTCTAATGATATTTCCGACATTTATTTTTTAATTATTTCTTCTCCCACACTAGTCATCTCCATTAGTATCCAATGTTTAGTTTCAGTTATCGAGTAGGCATATCTTCAAGAATGTGAGCTATTTTCTGACTCAATAAAGTCACAAACAATTACCTTGTTATTTCCAATCTGTGTGTGTATCATTAGTGATTCAAATTTAACAGTCCTTGAGGTTTCAAAGCATAATAGAATTCGATTACTTTTGATTTGAAGCCAAATTTAATAATTTAATTGATCATTAATCATCCTCTATTGAACTTTAATTACTATTTGGAATCATTGAGTTATTTTCTACCATGAATGGAGCTGGCTACGTGGTGAAGCCTTTTGGTCGGCCTCAGATCAAGGTGGCGAGGCGCAGCATTGAAGTAGGAGGCGATGAGGATCCACTATCAAGGCCCAAGGAAGACAATGAAGACCGAGACGAGGAAAATATGAAGACAGAATGATGGCGAGGGCTTACTTAGATCATAACTAAGTGAGGGGAAGAGACACGCGACATAGGTGGACGAGGGAGGTGGGCGACCGCAGCGTGATAACAAGTGTTGCAGCCGCTTACGAAGGCCAAGATCGGTGGTGGTGCATTCTGTTCATGCACAAAGGATAAAGAAGCTGCGAGCCAACTTATTCGACAAGGACAGAGAAGCTGTGAGGCAACTTATTCGACCAAATTTTTTTTAAATGGGCCCATTTTCAACCCCCTCTAGTCCAACTTCAACTTTTTGAACCCACTTTCACCCAGCCCTCTATATATTCACAACCCATATACAACCCGTTCACAAAAAAATGTGAGTCAGAAAATGCGTCATGGACCCATTTCAACACCTTTTTTTTTGGTCAGTCATTTCAACACCTTTAGTTACCACAGACTTACAATTTTTTTTGTAACAGGATGGAACCCTTATGGGGAGGCTAAGAAAGTTAATTACGGTCGTCCTTCCCATCCTAATTACACATGACAAAAAAAAGTCCGCAGCTTTAAAGTTTGTTTTAATAAGTATATGGAGTTTTTTCTATCATAGATGTATTAATTTTTACATCTCTATGATTGACTTCAATCTGAAATTGTCTCTTAGAAATACATAAAATGGCATGTGGATTGTTAAGAAGTGTTATGATAATATGGTATTACAAAATAGATCAAATATCTTATTTCCCAAAAATGACTTCAAATTTGTCATTTCTCTATCATTTATTTTTTTCTTAAATTAATTTTGCACTTTTATCACTCTCTGCATGCATATTTCTTCTTTCCTTTAACAGATATTGTTATATTTGGGTTTTTACTAAGTAAAAAAAAAGAAACATTGAAAAGTCAAAAGAAAAAGGGAAGTGGGTGCTTCACCTTATAAAGGGCCCGAGAGCTCACTTAGGGCGAAAAGAAAGAAAAGGAGAGAAGAGAAAGAAGAGAAGGGAAGAAGAAGAAGAAAGGGGAAAGAGAAGATGGGCTCTCACGTTCTCATCACAGACGTCTCATCAAGCTGACTAATCTCCAATTTGCAACACTTTGTAAGGGTTCACGCCCCCTGTTCGTTCAATCGAAGTAGTTTCAAATTTAGGGATTGAAATTCAAAATTATTGGATATTCGTGTGGAAAAGTCTGATTTTTGAATTGTTGAGCTGCATATTTATATAGAATTGATAGTTTAGGTGTTGTGGAGTTGTAAGATTTTGCAGATCTCAATTTGAGCTTATGGTTTGCTTCAAACAAAATTTTGAAATTTGTTGCGCATGCTGGCCAGATTCTGAATAGTAAATTTTGATGCTGACTTTCAACTGTTTTTTGACGAGCTTTTGGGGATGCTAAATGGGGGTTCTTGTAGTATATCAAAATGGCTTTCTATGCACTATACGATTGCTAGAAACATGGTCTGTTTTGAGTGCAAGAAGCGAGGACACATCAAGCCCAAGTGTCCCTTTCTAAAGAAAAGAAAGAATAAGTATGAGAAAACTAAGAAGACACTAAAGGCTGAAATATGGAGTGACATTGAGTGTGAGAAAAGCAATGATGAAAATGCTAATATCTATCTAATGGCAAAATCTGATTCTAAGGAGAAATTTGAGATAAGTAATTTTGACATTCCGAGTGAGGCATCTAATTACATAGATGAATTATTTACTGATTACAAAGCTACACTTTGAAAATTATCATAATTGAAGAAGGAAAATTCAGAATTGAGACAACAAGATTCTTTCCAAAAAGAAAAGATTGAGTGCCTTGTAAAAGATCTTTTTTAAGCAAAAGAAAATCATGATTCCAATTTCAAAAGAAAATGATCTTTTGAAAAAGGAAATTTTGAATGTTACAAAAAGGTTTTTAGTTGGTCCAAAAACTCTAGAATATATTATGTCCATTTAAATTCCATATTATAACAAATCGGGACTTGGATGTAAAAATAAAAATTTTAGAAAATGATTTGCCTAAACGCAAAGAGTGGAAGAAGCAAAAGCCTCTGAGAACTTTTTATGAAAATCATTTGAGAAAACAATTTGTATAACTTGCTGATTGAAACCTTCTCAAACGCTCAATCTATGGCAGACATTATCATTTTGAAAATGACTGTTCAAAAAGGTTGGAAGCCAATTCAATGAAATTTTCCAAGTATGGCTGATCCTTCTAAAAAAAGGATCTAGACAAATATGGTTATCAAAGAAAACTCGAACTTATTTTGACATTTGTAGGTACCAAAGAAGAAGAAAAACAAATGGTACCTGGATAGCGATTGGCCAGGACACATGATCAGTGATCTAAGCAAGTTCATTGAACTCACAAGCTTTAATGGTGAAAACGTATCTTTTGGAGGGAATAACAAAGGAAAGATTAAATCATAAAAAGGGCCATGTTGCTGCCATTTTGAAACAATTAAAAATTGCCGAAGTAATGTCTAAACCCAATGATTTAAGGCAAAGATAAAATATTTTGGAATGACTTTGAGGACATGATGATATTACTGAGGAACTTTTTTATCAGAATATTTTTGCTTCTCACTTCGGGCAATTAGCAATAATTTTTCTCTAGACTTCCAAAAATCTGTTTGATGTACAAGGAAATTTTGAGGCAAGGAAATTTTGAGGCATGGGTACAGGACCCCTTACATGCAATTTGGGATCCTCATTTTGGTCAACCGGCCATGGAAGCTTTTACTCGAGGGGGTGCTCTTGGCCTAGTGAATATCACTTATTCTTGTGTTTATCAGTGTTTGGTATACAATTGGTTTACATACTAATGAAGATCTTTATATAGGAGCCATTTTTCTATTTTTTCTTTCTACCATATCCTTAATAGTAAGTTGGTTAGACCTACAACCGAAATGGAAATCGAGTGTTTAGTGGTTCAAAAATGCTGAATCTCATCTCAATCACCATTTGTCGGGACCATTTGGTGTAAGTTCTTTGGCTTGGACAAGGCATTTAGTGCATGTCGCTATTCCTTCATCCAAGGGGGAATACGTTCAATGGAATAATTTTTTAGATGTATTACCTTCTCTCCAAAATAAAGAAATAGTTAATATATTCAAGATAATTACGTATTTACAAAATATCGTCTCAATTCATCATGTTTCATCATATCCGAGATGTGATATGATCCTAAAGGATGAATTGGATATGCACAAACCGTTGAGGGTAGTTCTAGATCTGGACCAAGACGAACTATTGTAGGGGATTTATTGAAACCATTGAATTCAGAATATGGAGAATATCCTTTATTTTATACTAATTTCATACTACTCTTTCGATATATAATCTAATGTTTTGAAAAGAAAGTTCTTTCAAAAACTTTATCTATCTGATATATGATTCATATTCATGATTCGTAGGGTAATTCAAGGTTCGGGTGCTTTGAAATCGGAGCAGCGGATCACGAAATCTTAGCAATCTTCTCTATCTAATGAATGGAGAGTCCGCTTTGAAATCGTCCGCCCTGCACCCACCCTCCCAATATATGATTCAACAGGAGATTCATTGGCTTGCTATTTAGTCGGAATCGATGAAATCAGGGAATCTATAAAAATTATTCAACAAGCTCTGGAAGGAATTCCAAGGGGGCTTTATGAGAATTTAGAAACCCGATGCTTTACTAGAGAAAGGGATTTGGAATTCATGATAGTCAATATGGGATCTCACTGCCCATCAACGCATGGTGTTCTTCAGCTCATCCTTACTCTAGATGGTGAAGATGTTATTGATTGTGAACCAATATTACGTTATTTACACAAAGCAATGGAAAAATTTGCGGAAAATCGAACAGCTATACAATATTTATCTTATGTAACATGTTGTGATTATTTAGCTATGATGTTCACATAAATAATAACCGTAAATGGACCAAAACAGTTGGGAAATATTCAAGTACCTTGTCAAAGGAACAATTGAGATCGGTAACCTGACCATAAGAGATGTTTCCCCTGTTAAATGACTGAATTATAATCTGATTAGCATCAGCCAATTATGTGAAACTCAGTACAAGATATGTTTTCAAGAAGACAAGTGCTCAGAAATAAGCAAAGATCAGAAGTAGTCTTTTACCAAAAGAAGACACGGAAATATTTACTTATTGGATATAAATCTTATGATGTTCAGTGTCTTATTTCAATCAAAGTAATCTAACACTAGAATGAAAGTCATATCACAACTCAAGTATTTGATATATTAATATCAAAGCGTTCTTTAAAACATTTCAAAATTCTTTCATAAAGAATTTCACAAACCATTTTCAAATAACCATTCAAATCGAATTCGAAATATAACTCCCTCTTTCAAACAACAAAATGACAGTAATAACTCGATCCATTTTTATGCAATAAAAGATGCTTTTTATCAACTTATATAATATATAATTCATTATATTTTTCAAAACATGATTTTAAAATACAAAGAAGAAATAGTGTTACTCACTTGGGAAAATCCAAAAACCAACTACGGCGCTTACTCGAGCCAACACACTCGAATTCCTAACAATTAACCAAAAAACAATATCAAAAGACCCAACAAAATGATATTCTAATGAACAATTCGACTATACTATGCCTATTTGTTGATAAAACGACACCTACACGCCAACAAAAAGCCTGCCTCTTGCTGCAACCTATTGTTGTCCGCTAGGTGCAACTCGCGTGCAAAACTTTGTCGCGCCACAACTTCCTCCACAAAACTCCATTTTGAGCCATCTTATAGTCCTTAGAAAGCTCTCTTGATGTACTACAATTGTGATATATGGATTTCACCGGACCTCGAGTATGTAACGGTCCATGACGGGTCGACGAATTTGTCATCGGACTACATCATTGGCACCACTTGTGGATGCCGTTTCGTCACCATTCTCACTGTATCGAAACATCATGTTTCGTCACGTTCTCACGATAGCACCTCATCTAGAAATTTCTTCACGCGACGTTGCTCGCATGGCTAACATCTTCGGCATTGATACCTTACCAAGCGAGCTTTTCATGCACGCGGAGACGTAGACTTCCGAAATTTCAGCCACGTTAGAACATGCATTCCCATGCAAAGACCTTGGCCACACCACCACGTTATCTTCTTCATGGACAGCCAAGGAAATGTAGACCATTGACCCTGAATTTTCATGCACGTTCCCTTCTTCTCGTTGAGTAACAAACGGAGGGGTTGACTCGCGTAGTCAACTAGTAAGGGCTACGTCCACAGCCCATGCATGCAAGCAGGAAGACTTTGACCATCTCAGCAGCTGCAACGTGCATGAAGACGGGGGGGCGCGGCGCCGCATGAGACCTGGTCTCTCGTCAGCTGAAGGCCACGACATCCCCATTTATTCTTCCCTCAAGCAGCCACGTCCAAGCCGCATCTTCTAAATTGTCAACCAGAGAAGTAGTTGACCGAGAAGCAGCCCTCACGGTCACGTTTCCTCTCTCCTTCGTGGCCAACCAACGCATGCCGAGAGACACGCCATGCATGAGAAATGCAAGGTGTCTCCTCGCATGAGCGGTCCTTCATGCTGTCGAGGATTCTTGCGGCCACCGAATGGAGCAAAATGTTGACTGAAGTAGTCAACTAAAGGAGGGAACGAAGCAAGCAGAAGACAACACTTTCTCTCCCTTTTCTATTTCTCTCTCGACGCCCAAAATTTTCGGTCTCTCTCCATTTTCAGCAGTGCTTGTATTGAAGAGACTCGGAATTCCTCCCCCTCTCTCTCGGCCGTACCTTGCTGATCACCGCCACCGACCACCACACCACCCGCACCACTGCTATTCATTAACCTCCTTCGCCGCCGTCCAGCTCATCTCAACCGTGCCGCAGCCCGCAGCTCAAGGTTCCTCTTGTCGTCGACGCCACCAAATCAAAGGCAAGTTAATATCTACTAAGCTAGATTATGTTGACGTGATCATAGCTTGGTGAGACGTACTCCGTCGAGGATTTATAAACTAGTATTTGATACGTGATAATTGCGTGAATTAACGATTTCGGATGTCGTTGAATTATCACGAATCGTGGATGCTGAGATTTACTGTTTTTATGACCAGACTTGGGTCGGGGGACCCATGTGTGCGCGTATCGGCACAGGTATTTCAAGATTTCGTATTACATTTTAACGATTTTGAAACTTTTCGAGCTACGACTTGAGATTTGAACTATGGACCTACTGGCACCGACATTGCCGAATGTGTTTAGGACTCTATGCCCGTATATGAGTTGTGCGTGTGCGAATACATTGAGTTTGTACACATTTTCTTTAAACAAAATTTTTGAGGTTGAACCATAGATTGGATTTTGATGAATTCAGTATAAAATTCTCGATCTTTATAAATTGATTTGATGATGTGAGTTTGACGTTTTTCAAAGGTTAGTTTTTACATAAACGGTTTCGGACCCTTTTAAGCTATATTTTAAGAATATTGATCCAAGGATTCACTGGCTTTGATGTTGTCAAAATTGTTTAAAGCCTTACATACAAATTTTGAGTGAGACCGTGGAAAATTGATTTGATGGTTTCGATATTGAAACCTTGATTTCATGGATTGTTCTCGTCAACGGGAGTTGCACTATGGTTTATATCGTGATTCTTAGAACCAAAGAAGTTTCTACACTGGCGTTATAAAATGCTTTGACATTGAATTGATTTGGCTACTACACCATGGTTGATACATTACTGATGCCGTCGAGCCCTCGGGACGACAATGCCCTGTGTTTTGGGTTGCCTGGAGGATCATGATGGCGATGCCTCTGGAAGTCTAGGGACTGGTGAACCTTGGAGGTTCCCCGGGTGTCAGGATGCCTTACAAAACACGTTCCGAATGCTGGGGACATCATTTTTATGGTGAGCCCTGGAGGTTCCTTGTGATGCTAGGTGGGGTGCGAGATGCTTGTAGGTGTAACGTAACATGCTCCGGATGCCCGGTGACTGAAATATGGAATCGAAGGCCTTCGTGATGCCAGGTAGGGTGCGATACCTGGAGGGATGGAAACACTGGTCCTCCAGAAGATGGTGTTAGTGGATTGAGATAAAATGAATTTCTGAATTCTCATTGTTTTGATATGCTATTCCATTATTGAATCCTTCTAAATATATGCATCTTTATTACCATTATTATATGTGCTGATTTGGATTGCATAGAATCGAGTAACGATAGGCTCCGTAATATAGTTTAGTAGAACTTTAACTACTGAATAGTCGTACTCACCCCTCGTGGGGCTAACATATTTCAGAGTAAGAAAGATGCCGTTACTGGCCCCATCCTCCGGTACCTTCTATGGCAATCCCGTCAATCTGCGATGGGAACAATTGGAGCATCTTGACCCTGATCTATTATGAAAATTAAGTACATTCAACAACACAAAATTCCAAAGGAGTTACTTCCAAAGATACCAGAGGTGCCACTGAAGATCACCAACCGCGCTGAGAATAAACACCTCAAAAGGGTTGCTGAAAAAGCTCAAGAGGAGAATAAGCGATTTGCGCCGAGTGGTGTCCCGAGTGTATATTGATCAAGCTAGATGAAGTGTTTGAGTCAATCTTGTTGTTTTCATTTCTAGATTAATGTTTAGGAAGTTGAGTCATTTACTTTCCTAGTTTGTTTGTTTAGGGCATGTTAAGCTTCTATGAAGTGCTTGAATCAATCTTGCTTCTATTTTGTTAGGATTATCAAAAACTCCATTAATGAATAAAAGTTTTAGACCATTGCCATGGACCGGTGTATTTCATATGAGATACTTATTTTTGTCTGTTTCTTCAATTTAGGTGATAACGGATCCTCCACGTTCGCCCATCATTACACGATCGAGAGCAAAAATGGCCGACCAAACCGAAATGCGTGATCGTATGACCACTATGGAAAACCAACTACAGCAGTTGCTCACCTCTATGCAGCTTATGACAGATCAAATGCAATCCCTCCAAGTGCATCAGACTCTTGCACCCACTCTCCCCGAGATAGTGGTCCCAAAGCAGACGGACAAGGCCCAAATGGATGATGACGACATGCCTGAGCTGGAGGATGACCCACTATTTGTCACTGCCGAAAAAGCTAAACCGGACAATGTCCCTAAGGCAGAGCAAGATGAACGCTTCGCCAAACTTGAAGAGAAACTGAAACAATTGCAAGAGTCACGGAATTCACTCCCGTTTGACTTGTCAGTTTATGAGAAGGTCAAAATGCCGAAGAAGTTTAAGATGCCGGAGTTCGAAAAATACGATGGTACTTCCTGCCCAAAAGCTCATTTGCAGATGTACCACGTACGCATGGCCCAATACGTCAAGAACGAGCCTCTCATGATCCAATCGTTTCATGCAAGCTTAACGGACCCGCACTCAACCGGTACATAATGAAAAATGTAAACCTTCTCGACACCTGGAATGATGTGGCTGACGCTTTCCTAAAGCAGTATAAGTTCAACATGGACATTGCACCTTCCCGAGAGGATCTTGAGCGGATGGAGAAGAAGAAAAGTGAGTCATTTAAGGAGTATGTAAGGTGGCGGAACTTGGCAGCTCAAATCACTCCTGAGCCTACAAACAAGGAGTTGATGAAGTTGTTCGTCAAGACTCTCCCGTATGAGTTCCGTAACCGGATGGCTAGCACATACGTTGAGAACTTCAACCAACTTATCCCAGTGGGTGAACATATTGAGATGGGGCTAAAGGATGGATGGTTCAATGAACCGACTCATCAAGGCAAAAGGTTCACCATGAAGAAAGATAAAGAACCTGCCACTGAAATCAATGTTGCATATGCGCAACCAGCCCCTAGTAAGCCTCAGATGGTTCGTATCCCTGGGAATCAGCAAGATGGAGGTCGAGTGCCTGCACCGCGACAATTCACTAAAAGGCAGTTCTCTCCTCTTCCTGGCCCTCTGTCTCAGGTCTTGCCGATACTCCAAAAGAAGGGATTGATCTCCCATGAACCAAAGCGACCCAATGCTGAAAAATTCTCTAACTATGATCCCTCCAAAAAATGTGAGTATCATATGGGAGAGGTCGGACATTCAACTGATGAATGTTTGACTTTGAAGCACAAGATCCAAAATTTATTGGATACTAAGGCATTTTCTTTCCGTACCACCCAACCAAATGTCAAGAAGAATCCGTTGCCGGAACATCATGAAAGCGTGAATACAATCTTTGAGTTCAATGCTGGCAAAAAGATGAACTTGAAGGTGTCTGTCAAAGATATTTATAGCGGATTAGTTAGAGTTGGTTACTATCCGACAGATGAAAATCCTCCCTTGCCTACCATGAAGGAAAGGGTTCAAGAAATGGTTAAGGCTGGCGTGATCGTGTATGCTGACCAAGCTGGAATAGTGTCAACTATCTCCGAAGTCGTCATTGATTGGGAGAAAGAATTTGCTAAGCTAAGTGCTGAAAAGAGTAAACCAGATCCATTGATCGAGGACATGCCCCCACTTGAGGACGCCTCTGACCATGAAGGACTGATAGTGGAAGTGCCTTCAACTGATGAAGAAATAATTATTGAGATGCCCCAGCTGTATGAGTACAAGGATAACAAAGCAGTCCCCTGGTCATACGAGCTAGATGTTGACCTGATTACAAGGTCTGGTCGGACCTATGCTCAAGCTAATGCCCAACCTGCAAAGCCAGTTACTGATGAAGAGGCCAAAGAATTTCTGGCTATAATCAAAGCAAGTGAGTATAACGTGGTCGACCGATTCTGCGGAAATTGCCCGCTCAAATCTCTTTACTTGAACTCTTGCAAACGTCTCCTACACATCAAAAGTCTCTAATGAAGGTTTTGAGCGAAGTTCGTGTACCAGAGACGATCGAGGTAAACAGGTTGGAGGAATTTGTAGGGTCGATTCTTCTTAAGGATTTAATAGCCTTTTCTGATGAAGAATTCCCTCTTGAGGGGAGGGGACATACTAAGGCGTTATATATATCCGTCAAGTGCAAGGCCTCCCATGTGGCTCGAGTACTCATTGATAATGGGTCTGCCTTGAATATCTGTCCATTGGCGACTCTTCACCGCCTGAAAATAGATCCTTCAAAAATAAACGCTGCAAAGACCTCCGTCCGAGCTTTTGATGGTACGAGAAAAGAGGTGATAGGGGAGACCCACCTTGATCTACAAATAGGACCGGTAATGTTCAACGTCCTTTTCCAAGTGATGGACATACCTACAGCATTCAATTTCCTATTAGGTCGCCCCTGGATTCATACTGCTGGAGCTGTGCCACAAAGTCTCCACCAAAGCGTGAAATTTGTTGTCAAAGGAAAGCTAGTCATTGTTCATAGCGAGGAGGATCATCGGATCTATCATGAGACGGCCATCCCCTATGTCGAGCCGGAACGTAGAGAGGAGTCGAGCTACCAATCATTTGAGCTCGTATCCACTATTCATGCATCTCGAGGATCGACAGCACCTATCCCTGATGTGTCGAATGCAGCAGTTATGGTAGCAAGAGTGATGGTTGGAAATGGCTTTATTCCTGGTCATGGACTTGGTAAAAAAGAGCAAGGTATCCGAAATCCTGTTGAAGCCCCTCGAAGGTCTCGTTCCGCCGGATTAGGGTACCATGGAAAAGGTGGAGGACATGAGCAAGAGAGGAAAAACTCATTACTCCTCGATATCCGCGAGACATTCCCTGGCCCTACTAGAATGATGCATGATGAAGGAGGAGCGATCGCCACCCGAGGTATCGAGCCCGATGGATGGAGTAGCATGGATGGCTCGACAACTTCAAAGACAGAGGATCCAGATAATGGGATGGAAGGGATCACGACCCTATTCGATGATCTCCTTATAGGTGCCATTGACGAAGAACCGTCAGAGGAAATGGGTGTTGGCCCACAAGAGTAACACATTTACTTTTCTGCACTCCCCTGCGCGGGGATCTTATCGCTTTTAGGATTTGATAGGGTTTGCTTATCATATTTTGCATATCGTTTGTCAGGAGTGGATGTTTGCTAGGGTTTGATTGTTAGGGTTTCATTTCACTTTGATTGCTGTACTTTTCAATCCAATAAATGTAATTTGGTTTATGAATATCAATTACAATTACAAGTTTGAGGGCATGATGGGGTATACCAAACCAGCCCGTTGATGATATCCAACCGATGAAAGAAAAGAAAAATCCAAGGAGAATTCGAGGCCCTGGGCTTCATCATGCTTTCTCATGACAAAAAGCTTTTCCAAAATGTTTTGCCAAAATTTTTAAAGATTCGAAAAAATCAATCAAAAAAAAAATTCAAAAGGAAGGAAAATTCGAAAAAAATAGAAAAGAAATTCATGCCTTTTAGCCCTGTTTGTCTTTTTGAACTATCCATTTTATGTTTCAGGAGCAACCTTATGACAGGCAAAGAGGTGAAAATGGTCCAATCCAATGTCATGAGCGATGACGGTGATGACCCTGATGATCCAAATGGTGACTCCATTGGAGTACAACAAAGTTGGGAGCAACATGAAAAACCCAAAGTTCTCACCTCCGAGCAAACCGTCACTATCAATCTGAGTGATACCGAGGAGCCCAAAGAGATAAAGATTGGGGCAAATCTTCCCCAAGATGAGGCCGAGCAGCTGATTCAGTTGCTAAAAGAATATCAGGATATCTTTGCTTGGACATACGCTGATATGCCGGGTTTAGATCCGTCGATTGTGGAACATTGTTTGCCCACTAATCCAGACATGCATCCTAAGAAGCAGAAGCTTCGGAGGACTAAACCAGAGCTCTCGAAGAAGATAGAAGAGGAAGTAATGAAACTTCTCAAAATGGGGTTCATCGAAGTCTCGCAATACCCTGAATGGGTGGCCAACATAGTACCGGTCATGAAGAAGGATGGTCGAGTCCGAGTGTGTGTTGATTACCGGGATTTGAACAAGGCCAGCCCAAAAGACGACTTCCCATTGCCACATATTGATGTTCTCGTGGATAGTACTGCCGGATTTGAATTATTCTCTTTCATGGATGGTTTTTCTGGCTACAACCAGATAAGAATGAAGGATGAAGACAAAGAGAAGACAACATTTATCACCCCGTGGGGAACCTTTCGTTATAAGGTCATGCCCTTCGGACTCAAAAATGCAGGGGCAACTTACCAACGAGCCATGGTTACGTTGTTCCATGACATGATGCATGAAGAAATCGAGGTATATGTTGACGATATGATTGCAAAAACCCGACCTGGGAAAAGTCATGTTGAAACCCTCAAGAAGTTATTTGATCATCTCCGTGAATTCAAACTCCGTTTAAACCCTGCCAAGTGCGTGTTTGGGGCAGCATCGGAAAATTACTTGGGTTTATGGTGAGTAGCAAAGGGATCGAGATTGACCCATCTAAAACCAAGGCAATATGTGAATTGCAACCTCCGTCGACAAAGTGAAGGAGGTTCGGAGTCTCCTAGGGAGACTGAATTACATTGCACGATTTATTTCCCAACTCTCTGAGACCGCTAAGCCGTTCTTCAAACTCTTGAGGAAAAGCGTACAAGTTGAGTGGAATGATGAATGTCGAGAGGCGTTCGATAAGCTGAAGCAATATTTGATGAATCCGCCAGTTCTTGTCCCACCAATATCGGGGCATCCTTTGATTTTGTACCTCACAATTCATAGTGAGTCACTCGGTGCGATGTTAGCTCAGAAGAGTCCCATGGATCAGAAGGAACGGGCCATTTATTACCTCAGTAAAAAGTTCACTGTCTTGGAGCTAAATTATTCTGATGCTGAAAAAACTTGTGCTGCGTTAGTATGGATATTGCATAGACTGCGACAGTACACCTTGCATTACCAGACGTTTCTCGTGACTGAGAACGATCCCATCAAGTATTTATTTAATCAACCACCTTTGGTGGGTAAGCTAGCCAAATGGCAGGTCTTGATTTCGGAATTCGACGTGCAGTTCATGCCACAAAAATCAGTTAAAGGCTGAGTAATTGCTGATATATTGGCTGAGAATCCTAGAACCTTCAATGATGATGATTGTCCTCCGGATGATCGTATTTTGGCCATAAATGAAGATGCATGGTCCATGTTCTTCGATGGAGCTGTGAACTTGTCCGGTTCTGGTACTGGGGTAGTACTGATATCCCCAGACGGACAACACCACCCAGTAGCCGCGAAATTAATATTCCCATGCACTAACAATATAGCTGAATATGAAGCTTGTATTCTCGGACTTCAAGCCGCAATTGAAATGGGAGTGGCCAAATTGAAAGTATATGGAGATTCCGCACCGATCATACTCTGCATCGTAGGTGAATGGAAGACCAGGGATGCCAAATTACTGCCGTATCATAAGTACCTCGAAGAGTTGGTGAAGGAGTTCGATGAAATCTCGTTTGACTACTTGGCTAGATCTCATAATCAGTTCGCCGATGCCTTAGCAACGCTGTCATCTATGTTGCAAGTTACTGATGGTTTAGAAGTTGAACCTTTGAAAATCAAGGTTCTAGCCAAACCTTCTTATTGTATGGTCGTGAATGAAGAGCTTGATGAGAAACCATGGTATTACGACATCATGAACTATATTCAAAAACAGGAATTTCTTGAAGGGAGCACTCCAGCTGATAGGAAATACATAACGAAGATGGCCTCAAAGTTCTTTGTCAGTGGTAAGAATTTATACAAGAGATCTTATGATTCAGTTCTATTGAGATGCGTAGATGAAGCAAAAGCTACCCAAATCATGCAAGAAGTGCATGAAGGAGTTTGTGGCCCACACATGAATGGGCACATGTTGGCCAAGAAGATCATGAGACTAGGTTATCATTGGCTTGCACTGGAAAGTGACTGCATACAGCATGTTAGAAGTTGCCATCGTTGCCAAATTCATGGAGATAAAATGAATGTTCCTCTAACGGAGTTGCACCAGGTATCTGAGCCATGGCCTTTCTCAATGTGGGGGATCGATGTGATTGGCCCAATAAATCCCAAAGCTTCAAATGGGCACCGATTCATATTGGTGGCAATAGACTATTTTTCAAAATGGATTGAAGCCGCATCATATGTTAATGTCACGGCCCGAAATGTTGTGAAGTTTATTAGGCGTGACATAATCGCCCGTTATGGTGTCCCCGAAGCAGTTGTCACTGACAATGGGACAAATCTAAATAATAAGTTCGTTGATGAGTTGTTCAATGAGTTCAAAATCAAGCATTTGAATTCATCACCTTATCGCCCACAAATGAATGGAGCTGTTGAGGCAGCCAATAAGAACATTAAGAAGATCCTGGCTAAGACAGCCGAGAATTATCGAGATTGGCATGACAGGTTACCCTTTGCACTAATGGCGTATCGAACATCAATCCGAACATCCATCGGGGCAACCCCTTTCTCCTTAGTTTATGGCATGGAGGCAGTCTTGCCGGTGGAAGTAGAAATCCCCTCTTTGAGAGTCTTATCCCAAGTAGAATTGTCCGAGGCAGAATGGACACAACAAAGGTTCGAGCAGTTGAATCTGATTGATGAGAGAAGGTTAAAAGCTCTTTGCCATGGTCAAGCATATCAACAAAGAGTAGCCAAGTCTTTCAATAGGAAGGTACAGCCGAGACACTTCGAAGTGAATGATCTAGTTCTAAGAAAGGTGTTGCCGATTTTTCCTGATCCTGGAGGCAAATTTGCTCCAAATTATAGCGGCCCGTATATGGTGAAGAGGATACTCCTTGGAGGTGCCTTAATCCTTACAGAAATGGATGGTCGTGAGTTTTCTAATCCTATTAACTCTGATGCTGTGAAGAAGTATTACCCTTAAAAAAAAAATTTGTGAATTGAAGGTACTCATTTCTTCGTTGAATTGTATGGGAATGGATTGAATAAGATGAGAAGTAGGCCCTGTTCCATACACATATCGAATTCATTTGATTCGGTATATCAGAAGTGTTGACCCCGAGTCAGTTCAATTAAATGAAAAAAGAAATGCCCTGAGGACACCACCAGCGCCTCGGCCTGGTGGCATGGGGAATGAAAGGGTCCGAGAACAACCAGGGTTCGATCCCTGGAAGTGGCAACAAGTTTGCCACAAAAAAAAAAAAAAAAAAAACCATTTTTTTAACCAATCCTTTTTCTTTCTTTTTGAGCTGCAAACTCTTTGTGTTCAAAGCTGATGAGTTCATGAAGTACTTGTGATCTTTCAAAGGAGAATTTTGCATGATAGTGTTACTTGTTTAATTACCAATCCCACTGAGGATCGTCACCATCGATCAAGTTAATGAATGATGTGGAATGATTTGAACATGCTAAATGAGACGAGACATGTCAGGATGATGAAAAGCAAGCCTTATCCCATACACGCAGTCCCTTGCTCATACACCGGTAAGATGAGTGTAGGAAGTTCCATGTTTGTAAGGTAAAGAGTTTTCTCGCGAAAGGTACGATGATCAAAATGATGAGAGGCGGTTCATTTTCTATCCCAAACACTACATGATCATCCATTGTTTAAATCCTTTTGAGCCCACACACATGGATAATTTTTTAAATTACCCCTGTCAAGAACCACCCCACGTTGGGGCAGGCTGGAGGTAAGACGTCATCATGAGGTGAGGAAATTGATAGGAATATTCTTGCTCTCACTTGCATCAATCTTCAGGTATTGCTATTACATTGAATTCATACGGTAGTTTAAGTGCCTTAGGATGACGAAGAGCAGTTCTTTCTCTATCCAACACACTTTATCCATTGCATAGCCCCTTGAGCCTGTAAATTCGTTTCATTTAAACCCAATTGGTGATCATCCCCCACACCGGGGCAAGGCAAACAGCAAATGTTCAAGCAGCAGAATCCCGAGTGCCGACAAAAAATGAAAACTCCTCAAGAACCCAAATGTTAAAGCATTACGTGGTTATTAAAAAAAACAAAAAAAACAAAAGGGGCATGAAAAAGCAGTGTGCCTGGTAAAAGCAAAGCCAATGCCCATAGAAAATGAAAGAAAGAGTCAAGATAAATGATTATCAGTTGTAAAAGGGTGTATTCCCAATGGAGTGGTACTCAAAGAACTCAAATGCCAAGTTTTTATAGTACCCATGAGGAAAATCCCAATGGTGGAAAAGAAGACCGGTGACAATGCCAAGATGATCACCAATTCTCATCCCCCTATACACAGTTTGAGCCTAATGATCCATTCACTTCTCAACTCATGAACTTAACCTACGTTACGTCCCTTACAAAGTCTCTTCAGATTAGGGCACCGAAATTAACGTAGGAATTCATATGCTTAAAAGCATCGCTCGAAGAAGTGCGAGCAGGACCAATTCTATCTCATTTCACAGGTTCCTTGACTTGTAAACCCGAAGATGATTGCGAAGTATTGTTCTTTCATTAGCCTTGACTCGAAGAGTCCCTCTTTGTTGAGCCATTGACCGAGCCTACATTACAGTCCTGATAAAGACCTCTCAGATTGACAAGGTCGTATCGCTTGCGAGAATACTCGAACCCTTATTGAAATGATGAAAGTAAGATGGGAGTGATTCTTGTGATCCCACATTAATGGTCGGGACAAAATAGCCTTCTTAATGAGAGTGAGTGAAAGTCCTTTCTAACTGAAAGTCTCTCATTTGGTATTCTTGAAAATCCATGTCATGAGTGAAAATTGTCATAAATGATGATTCTCCCCAGTGGAAGTTCGGTGGTACAAATATGGTAAAACCATCATGCATAAATCTTGATTGAATGGATAAAAGCTTCAGTGGACTTTTGAGTGTGTTGAATTGCTTACTTCTTTGGCGAATGCATGTATTTTTGCTCTAATCATGTCTGACAGGTAATGTTTCCTTGAAGACCCAAGAGCTCCTGACATTTATGTTGCCTTTCAGAAGCCTCGAGGTGAGAAACCTCCATGAATATTTGAAACACATTCTCGATGTTCCAAAACTTCTTTCTACCAAGAGGTAAGTGACCTTCACGAATATCCCAGGTTTGTCCTAGGTATTCCCGAATTCTTGATATATGTCTCAAAACTCTTCGTTAAGCATTTCATTCTGGATATGAATGCTTTCCGATCTTTTTCGTTATACCTTAGTCTGGATCTAGGTATTTCGAATCATCTTAATCCAATATTCATCTCACCTAACATTGAGTGTTTATTGGTTAAGTTCCCAAATTTTTTGACATCGCAGTCTGGATCCGGATGTCTCAAAATTGTTCATTAAGCATTTCATTCTGGATATGAATGCTTTCTGATTTTTTTCGTTATACCTTAGTCTGGATCTAGGTATTTCGAATCTTCTTAATCCAATATTCATCTCACCTAACATTGAGTGTCTATTGGTTAAGTTCCCAAATTTCTTGACATCTCAGTCTGGATCTGGATGTCTCAAAACTGTTCACTAAGCATTTCATTCTGGATATGAATGCTTTCCGATCTTTTTCGTTGTACCTTAGTCTGGATCTAGGTATTTCGAATCCTCTTAAGCCAATATTCATCTCACCTAACATTGAGTGTCTATTGGTTAAGTCCCCAATTTCTTGACATCTCAGTCTAGATCTGGATGTCCCAAATCTCGTCGATCTTACTCGCCATACCTTAGTGTGAACCTAGGTATTTCGAGTCATCTTAATCTAACAAGGCATCTCACCTAACATTGAGCGTCTGTTGGATAAATTCATGTAGACTCTACAGGGAACCTAGACACTTGCCGAGCAAAGGAAAATTCATCCTGTACTTCACGATGCTCTGACTGGTAAGTAATTACAGGTATGCTCTCCTTTTCAATATCTCACATTTGCATTACCATTTTCATGACATTGCATATAAAAAAAAAAAAAAACAACAAAAAATAGTCCCGCCAAAGTATCATCCATTGCATGTTCATGGTCAAAATTTAGGTATCATATTGTCTTTGAATGCAACCTCTGCGAGCTCACCTTCAAAGAGGGGCAAATTGTTGACACCTAAATTTTGCCTAATTATTTAGTAATTAGTTGCATGAAAAAAAAATATAAAAAATAAAAAATAAAGAATATTAAAATTGCATTTCATGTAGTCACATTTGCATCGGCACCAAAACACAACAAGAAGCAAGGGCTCACAGGTTGATAATGTGCGAAAAAAAAAAAAAGGGGGTTTTCTCTTTTGCCGGTTTGAAAACACACACAAAAAAAGGAAAGACAAAAAGAAGAAAGTTCTTGCACGTCTATTGTCTCTCTCTCATTAATGCATGCACATGCATGCACAAATTCGGCGGACGTGGTAGGGGCCCTCGATCAATAAGACGCACGAAAGGTGGTCTCTCTCTTGCTGGTATGAAAACATGCAACGAAAGTCAAAAAAAGAGAGAAGAAAGGAGAGTGCTTCACGTCCATTGTCTCTCCTCATTAATGCATGCACATGCATGGACAAAATTCAGCGGACGTGAAAACTCTAGAGAAGCCGCAAGCCGCAAGCGTGAAGAAAGCGAAGAAAGAAGACTCCACTGCACACGCGGAAATCCTAGGGAAAGCCTGCAAGAGGATAGGCCAGCATTTTTATAATACTTCCCTTCCTAGATCGGTGGCCACCATATTTGAAGAAAAAAGAACCAAAACTTGAACAAGCAAGGAAAAGTTGCGGCTGCCTCCTGTTCACCTATTGCCTATAAATAAGCGAGGAAAGAGGGAGCATGGGGGAGGGAGAGAAGAGAACGAAAAAATTCACTGGAGTGGTTTGTGAGAGCTATTAAAAAAGAGAGAACCCGTAGAGAGAGAGAGAGAGAAAAAAAAGAAGGAAGCATTCAGGGGAGATTTGTGAGAGAAAAACTATTAAAAAAGAGCCCGTAGAGAGAAGTGACGAGGGGGAGAGATTAAGAGAGATAAAAAAGTTGAAGTCGAGAGGGTTTCAGAACAAAAAAGAAAAAGAAGGGTCCAGAAAAGTACACAGAGAGAGAAAAGACGTGAGAGGTAAAGAAAAAAAGAAAAAAAAAGGAAGAAGAGGGATCATCTTCTTCGGGAGTTCTTCGCTCGCTGCGGGTGGATTTCCACCGGTTTCTGCCCACCCGCCGCCGTTTCCTCCAGCGATCTCAAGCCCGCCGCCCGCCGCACCACCTCAGTCCACCACCATTCCGCGAGCACCCTCCTCCGAGCGCCACCTCCGCTCGTTCGTCGCCCTTGCTGTGGCTCGAAGCGTGAGCAACGCTGCAATTCCACCTCGCGGCTTCAGCGTCTTGCGATCCCGAGCATCCGAACGCCCGCCGGAGCAGCCCTCAGCCAAGCTGACGTCGCTCGTCACCCCTACTCACTCGTCTCCGCTCCTCTTCCCGTACGTGACCGCGCCTCAGCCTGATCGTCGTCATTGCCGCCAGCCTCCGCCTGCAACTCGCGCAAATCCGTGACGACACGACGCCTCTGCCGCTCTTGCCGCGCCACCGCCGAAGCTCCCCTCACCCGCAAGCTCGCACCGCCACTCCCGGGACCACAAAGAGCCACGCCTCCGTTCGACCTGTTGCTGGTCCTCCTGCTGCAACCCCCTGAACACGACCTGCAGAAGCCCGCGAGCCTCCTTGCCGCACCACCGAGCCCGCTTGTCGTCCTGCACCACCTGGTAGTCGTCCGAAGCTCCGCTGCTGTGACCGTCCCCCGCGTCCATCATCGTCGCTGCACCACCGGAGTCACCTCGCCGCGACACGAGCCACGCTCGTTCCACTGCTCCGACGCCAGCCACCGTACGTCGTCGCTCTCCGATCACCACCACTCCGCCTCTCCGGTGCTCCACTCGAGCCCGAGTCGCGCCTGAGTCGCCCGCCGAGCCGCTCTATCCTCAGCAGCGCCTCCGTCTCCCTCGCGGCGACCCGCGCGACGACCACCTTGCTCGCCTTTCTCCGAGCACCACCACGCCGTAACCCGACCACCGAGCTGCTGACCGCCGCGCCAAGTTGCCCCGCTCTACTCCGCCCGACCGCGGCTGACCAGCGATCCGAGTCTCACCCGAGACTTCACCAAGTGCGCCGCTGTTTCGCCCGAGTCGGTCCGCCCAACGCCTGTCCCCCCTCGCCTAAGCTCCGACGACTACACCCACTCCGCCGGTGAGCAGCGGCCTTCCCGGGAGTGACGAGTCTCCCGGTGATCCGAACACCGTGGAAAGCCGTGGGTGAAGAAAGCAAGAAAAGAAAAACAAAAAGGAAAAATCAATTTAGGTAGCCTTTTCTTTTATTTATTTATCTTCTTTTACTTTATTTGTTCTTTTTAGCATAATTATTCCTTAGTGTAAGGATGAGATGTTTGACATGAAATAGCCTATTAACTTTGGGATTGAGGTCTAATTTTCGCGCCCGAAATCCGACTCGCAATCACTTAAAAAAATCGCTAATCCAATCTCCCGCCCGAGATTCGATTTGAGATTTATTTAAAATTGGCCAACCCGATCTCATGCACGAGATATGGTTTGTCAATTTGGATGTCAATCTTGCTCGATTTGCTGTCGTGCCGTTTAAGTTAATTTTGCTTTCAAAAAAAAAAAAATCCAAAAAAAGTGTAGGTTAGAATTAGGTTTATTTCCTGTTTTGGTTTGCATATTTAGAATAGGAATTTTATAAAATAAAAAAAAAAAAAAATCAAATCAATCAATTTAGGTTGCTAGTTTTTTTGTAGGTTGCATAATAGGTTTTTTTTTTTTATTAAAAAAATGCATATTTTAGAAGAGATAGCATGTCCCTTTAATTTTCACTCTAGTAGTTTTTTAGTGTTTTTTAATTGCGAATTTTCATAAAAAAATCATCATGCATTTTAGAATAGAATTGCATGTCTCATTTTAAGTTTAGATCAATTTGCATCTTAGGTTAGAAATTGCTAGATCAAAATAACGTCTTAGTTTAAATTAGGATTCAAAGCATGACTTAATCCTAAGTTTAAATTTGGATGGAATTTTAACTTAGCTAGGTAATTTTTTCATTTTCATTTCGAATTGCATGAAAAATACCAAAAAGAATTGTCTTAGAATTAATTTTATTCTCTAGGATATATTGCATGCTTATTAAGAAAACACAAAAACATCGCATTAGGCCATATTATCATGTTATATTATTCCATGTTAGATTAGTAGCATGCATTGCATATTGCATGATTTTCATTAAATAAGTGAAAACCAAAAAAAAAAAGGAAATTGCCTGTTAATTAGAAATCATATCTAGGTCTCGTTTATGTGAATTCGATCTAACAATGCGATGCTTTCGTTGCTATGAGGTAAGTCCTGCAATTTATTCATCGCTTTCTTGGGTGTTAAATTGGTGGTTTGCGCACCCGTATGATCACCTCACATGTTAGGAAGATAAATTAAAATCAATTCAAGCTGCCGCAAAATATTTTTGAAATAAAAAGAAAAGGTACCGAAAGGGCGTTAGAGAAATCTAGCGTAATCAAGTCCCCGAACTCATTTAATCTCTCGGTTCGTAGGAGTGAAGTAATTCTCCCATTACTTTACTTGGGTTTCTAATCGACCCACCCAAAATAGATTAGTGGCGACTCCATGATAAAAATCATTTGCATACTAAAAACTCAAACCATAAGTCGCGAATTAGTATGAGCTTGGGAGAGCTCGAGCTAAGTCTAGGCTTAGCAATCCATTAGCCGAACCCTTAGGTGGTCCAACCCGCTTCGGAGAGGTCGCGACACAAGGACCATATCACGGGTCCTAAAACAAACAGAGGCTCCGGAAACTTCCGATAAGGAATTATTCTGGTGATATGAATAGTGACAATGAACAGTGATTTCCCTAGCCTACTGCTACAGTAATGCTACAGTGATCTGCAACAGTCAGCAATCTCATCCATCACAAGCATTGTAGCCATAGTCTGAGTCATCAGAACTATGCATTGCCATAAGATGCTCTTCACATTTTTGTTCAAGTCCTGCAAGTGGATCTGGTGAGAGAATTTGGCTTGACGAGGATGCTTCCTCTTGATTCTGTAAGGATCCTGTAGTGTCGGCAGACATTTTTGGCTGAGGCCAATTGGATGGTTGAGCATAATAGGATGTGTCCATGCCTAGGGATAAGGACAAAGGTCCTTGATCATAGGGGTCTTGGGAAAGAGGACCTCCCCATTATGTATAGGGGTCTTGAGAGGACTGTGTAGGGTCATGGTCTTGGGAAAGAGGACCTCCCCATTATGTATAGGGGTCTTGAGAGGACTGTGTAGGGTCATCTGTGTCTATCATTTCTTGCTCCTATGATGATGCAACTTGTCTGAATTCTTCGAGTGCTTCATTGGCTTTCCGTGTAAGGCTATAATGATCCAACGCAGTGGGTACATTATAGTTCCATACATCTTCAGAAATGGTGTTGTTTTCCTAGTACAAGACTCTTTGAAGTTCTCGATACTGGTATTCACAACAACCAATAGGTCTTGGAAAAGATTTGTAAATCTGAGCTTCCGTAAGGTGTGATTGAAGTTTATAGGATGTGGTACCTATAATTTGTGGGGCATCAGTGATGCTTCCATTATTTTTTACAAAAGCCCATGGACGTCGGAAGAAAAGAATAGTGTGAACTTCAGGATTTGGTTGGATAGTTCTCAATTTTTGCTGTAAAAACTGCTTCCAATTAGTAGGAGGATAAAACCAATTGAGGAAGGCCAAGAGGTTTTTGTCACTTTCCTTTTTAATGTTCCAACCGAGTCTGAATATCCTGGTGAGGGTGGCAATGAATCTTATGGTTGGAATTTCGATAGCTATTAAGTACTTATTGGTTAAATACTATAATAACCATTGCAACTGATCAGGGAAGTCTTCTTCCTTCCAGATTAAAGGATGTATGAACGGATAGTCTGAGTTTAATCCAAAAGGATAAAGAATCGAACCTCCATGGAGTCTGAATAGATATGTGTAGTATTGCCACATGAGGTTTTCCAAGTTTTCAATAAGACTGTCATTTTGGACTTGTTCAACAATCTCCTTGGGGTATTGCCAATATGGCCAATCTCGTATTTTTTCAATCTTATACTTTTCATTGTGATGAAGAGTATGAAAAGCACGCCTCATAATATACATGTTGATTTCTACTGGTGCCTTTGGTCTTGACAAGAAGTTAACAAGCACGTTCTTCTTCCTAGCAATGTGTATGGTTTCAAAAGAGTATTTTGAAAACCATTTAACCCATCAAAGCAGTTGAGAATTTGGAATCTACTTCTGTTTGAGCTTGGTCATCTGAAGAAATGATGCCATGACTAATTCTACCAGGAAGTGATAACCAATGAGATGGAATTCGATTTTTTTTATTTCATTTTTCATTGCTAAGATTTCCTTGAAAGTGGAGTGAGAAAGCATTTCAACTTGAGAAATTTTTTCACTTTTGTAGGCACATAGGTGTCTCTTACCATCAATTTCTTCAAATAGGATGGCTGCCTAGTATTCATCATTGGCGTCAGTCTGGAGAATTCTTTTTCCTATTGATGGAATTTGTAACGGAGGAAAAGTCTGCATGATCTCCTTAAGTTCAACAACTGTTTTAGTCTGAGATTTTCCCCAAGGTGGGGGATTTTTCTTCAGCATTGATTGCAATGGAATCAATAGTTTGGCAATGTTTGGAACAAAGTCTCTGAGATAATTAATTATCCCAAGAAATTGCTGAACTTGCTTTGTCGTAAAGTTTTATTTAAGAGATTTCAAAAATTCCTAAGCAATGTGTGGCCATGGATAATATGTCCCTTTGTTAAGGTGCATACCAAGAAATTCAATTTCTGTCTGGGCAATATTCACCTTTCTTAGAGAAAGCATAATCCTATATTTTCTCACAATCTCTACCAACTGCCCAAGAAGTTGGTAGTGGGATTCCTCATCAAGGCTGTAGAGCAGAATATTATTAATATATACTGCACTTGACAAGATGGGTTAGAAAATTCGACACATGACCTTTTGGAATAGGGATGGCGCTACTTTTAGGCCAAAAGGAAGAACTTTATATTGAAAATGTTGGTTTATGATGCAGAACCCTGTTTTGGGTCTAGCTTCAGGATGTATGCCCAATTGCCAAAATCTGGCTTTGAGATCAAATTTGGAGTAAATATGAGGTTTTGATAATCCGGTAAAGAGGGAATTTCTGGAAGGCGGAGGAAATTTGTCATATTGAAGAAAAATGTTTAGAGGCTGATAATTTATTATCAGTTGCATTTTCCCTTTGTTTTGCTCAACTCACTTATTGACATAGAAGGCTTCACAAGTCCATTGAGAATTTGAAATTTCAATAAGGCCTTATCGTAACAATTCCGAGCATTCTTTCTGAGCAGCAACCAAATGCTCTTGGTTCATTCCCATATGACTGATGTCTTCATTTTTATTGAAGGGTAGGCGGGCAAAGAATTCTAGATTTTTCCATAAAGGATGAGAACACTTTTGAGATAATTCAGAATGTGATTCTGAATAGGATTCTAACAACTTTTGCATGATTGGATCTAACAGATTCATTTGGATGGAAAAAAGTCTTTGAATATTGACAAATTCAGAGAATTGATCCTTATACTTAAGACATTTTCCAAAAATGATACAAAGTTGAGAAATCTGAGTCATAATGTCCCAATCAATGATTAAATCTTTATTGGGAAGATTGGATCCGAAGATTTTTGTAGTTATGGAACACTTGGAAAAAACTAGACAGTCACTACGGTAGTTCTTACATTAGTAGAAAAAGTATATTTTAAAGCAAAATTGAAATACTGAACACAGGAAGTCTAATATTCTTCAAGAAATACTTTAGTGTCTAAAATTGAACAACTAGCTCCAGTATCTATGAGAGTGATGACAGTGATGGTTTGGCAAACTTTGAAATGAAGATTTTTACTGGAAAATGGGAACAATGGATTTGGCTTGAAAATATGTCAGGGTTCTGTTCTGAAGAGGTGATGGATATGTGAAAAAGGTCTTGAATCTGAATCTAAATCAGTTTTATTGGGAGTTTGGTAACAAGGAATGACACAAAGAGTTTGTTCAGAGGATTCTTCATCTGCAGAAAATAGAGATTCGACATCATTATTGTCAAGCGAAATACCTGTCTTATTCTCTATGTAATGTATCAAATGATTCTGACATTTTCTTCCCTAGGGGCAATTTTTGGCGAAATGGCCCTTCTAGTTGTAAATGAAGCATAGGGTTGATTTCTTGTGGCCTAAGCGATCTTTCCTTTTGCATAGGAATCATCATTTGTTCTTTCTCTGGAAGTGCTTAGAGCCATATCTGGATTTCTATATCCACAATTTCTTAAAGTTCTTCTTTTTCCTAGAAGACTTTCCACAAGAGCCATTACAGTTTTTTTTAAAGCATTTGATCTTCAGCTCTTGGCGAGAACAGGCTCTATCGAGTTCTCTATTGTCCGTGAGATAAGTTTTGGCCATTGGTGCTTTAAACACAAATCATCAAGACACATATGGATCTCTTGTTGTATTTCTCCCAAAGGAATATCGATAATCCTTCTTTGTCTGCTAAGAAAAGATTTCTCAACATGTTGGGATAACTCCTTGGGGATGGAAGTCAAGAAGATTTGCCTTAGGTTTGGATAAGCTCAAATACCACAGAAAAGTTTAAGCATTTCTCAATAATGCTTATCGAGATGTTATTTCTAGAGAGAGCAGCATTTTCTTTCAAAAAATTCTCTCCTTTTGATCTCATGAAAGTCAGAAGGTTTTCCAATGAATAAATGATACATGAGGGTAATGGCATGGCTAAAATCTTGAGAGTAAAAATTGAAGTTGTCTTGTTCTGTCACCGATTGCCGCTAATGTTTGAGACTTCATGTAAACCTTGTGACAAAACCAAAAAAGACATCATATTTATCCTGATTGGTAAAAGTTTGGCTATTTAACCAAGTATGGAATTCCTCAAATCTTTCTGGCCATTTGGAATATGGAATACCATCAACAGTAAAAAACTGTTTGGAAGAAGTGGTCGTATTTGGAGAAGGATTGTTTGCTTGAACCACATCTGGTTCAAAAGGGTTAGATTCCATATCCTAATATGGAGGGTTGGCCATGAATATTGATGAAGTTACTAGCACAATAGGGAAAGAGTCAATGTCAGGAATTGAGAATGATAAAGAGAATGAGAGGGATAATGATTCTGACTCAGTATCAGAGTTGTTTGGAAAGGCTGGTTCTACTAGAATCTAATCTTTTGCAGTGGCACGATCCGGCTGTTCTTCTTGATTGCTCAAATCTTTCAAGAATGATTCTAATGGATTTGATAACATCATTTGGCTTGGCTTTTCCTCTATAACAAGTGAGGATCCTTCAGGCATCTTCTCTTTCCCCTTTTCTTTCGTTATTCGATCCAGTTCCTTGAGGTGATTTCACATATCTACCACATTCGTCTTGTTTTGTCTAATAGGAGTGTCTGTGAGGACAGCAAAGATAGACATTTGAGGTGGTGGAAGCGAATGCTCTGTCCGCAAAGTAGTCGGAAATGGGTTAAAAGGATTAAACCTTCTTTCTTCAAGGAGTTGGATCTGTCTTTTGAGTTTTTCTATTTTGGCCTAGGGGCTTTCAAGATGATGATATCCCAAATGTTGTTCGGATTCCAAGGCATGAAGCCTTTTATGGAAGTTCAAAAGCATTTGCTTGGTGGTTTCATCATATCTTCGAAGATCTTGTTGTACATCCATAATTCTGGAATCAATTGCTCTGGACACATTGTTATATGCTAAAAGAGTTTCTGATTGCCAATTCAGGACTGCTTTAACAACATGAGTCCTTTTTTGTTTTCCATGTTCATCCACATCAGTAGGGGCGGGTATCTTGGGAACATTTCGATATCTGCGTTGTGAATCAATGAATTTTTTTGGAGCAAGGAATGAAAGTTTTGAGCTTTCTCGTGCGAGAGGAGGAAAATCTGCCTCTCAAAACATAGCAATAGAAGAGCTGGCTGGTGTTGCTCATGGAGTCTTGAGTGGGTAGGAATGTTTTTTCACCCGCTTTAGAAATTGCTGCTTTTATCTAAGGAGGTGGTGATGGTGGTGATGGTGGTGGATCCGGTGAAACGGAAGGTGGAGCATTGAACTTTGGTGGTGGAGTTGGAGCATAAGAAACCATAAATTAGAATTTATCACACTAACCAAGAGTATCAACAGATGAGTCTCCTTTCAAGTACCTTTGGTACATGAATAGCCGGTGACCGGAATTTTGTACTGATTGCAATGGTGTGGTTGATTTATTTAATACTGTTATTTTGTGTAAATTGAGTGTGGATTGCAATTTGGGGGTATTCATCCCAAAATTATTAATTTCAGTGATTGATTGGAAAATAACCGAGCGTCAGTTTAAAACACCAAAAATATTTTATGGACTATTGAAATTAATGGGATTTTCAAAAGGGGAAATATGTATTTTGGCTAAGGCCGACTGTGTACCTGCACACGATTATTTTTATCATGAAGGATAAAAATGGTGGCACTCTTAGATGGTGAGAACAACATATTACATCAACCTACGGGCTCTGATATGTCAGCTTAGCGCAAGCAATATACTGTATCAGCTTAGAGTGAGCATCGTGGGTATACTATATCAGCCCGACAGTTTGTATGTCAGCTTAGCGAGAGCAATATACCTGAATAGCTTCTAGTGAGCCTTGACAAGGGTACTATATCAGCCCACGAGCTTCGATATATCAGCTTAGCGAGAGCAATACACCTTGACAGCTTCTAAAGAGCATTATTAGAGTGCTATATCAACCCAAGGGCTCTGATATGTCAGCTTAGCGAGAACAGTATACTAATTTATCAACTTAGTATGAGCTATACTATATATTTTCAACTTAAAGTGAGCAGTCCTAGATATGATCGAACTTTATAGATAGTATTGAAAGGCTTGACTAAGAGATGGTCTTGATGAAATAGAATCGATTAAGTCGATTGATCGATGATTCGATCTGTTATGATGAATTGATTTGTTGGTGTGATTCAATGAATTACAAATTATATTGACTTGCAGGAAAGGACTGAGGCCAAGGTAAGTCCTCTGACTCGTGTTTGTGCTTAGGCTACCCTTGGGGTGTATTTTCTTCCTAGTCAGGTCTTAAGGGGTGAACTTGCTGAGACATTGTCTCACCCCGTTGTAGGATAACATTTTCAGGTCCCTAGGGTGAAAAATCCCGAAGCTTGAGGCGGAAGAGTTAGGAGCATGGATGGCTCAGAAGTTCTTTTTAAAGATAGATTACCTATACTTAGACCCTAGAGTTGGCCTCTACTTATAAACCAAATTGTAGTTTTTAATAACGTGTTGATTTGAAAATTATGGCCTTACTTTTCTATCCCATCTTGTTGTTATCTGGAGATTATTTATTTGCTTCCACATGCGCATTAAAATGAATGAGTCGGTGACGCGTCCTAGGACGTCGCTATTTAATCGACTGCGAAGGGATTGGCACATGCTCGAAGGATCGAGACGTGACATCCTCATTTAAGTGGTATTAGAGCCAGGTCATTAGTTGGGGTGATAAGGTGCGATGACTCATGGGATAGTTAGTAGGAAAGGCCATTTTAATATGCTGATGCATGTGAGTGATAGTTGATTGGTAGCTTGTTTGATGTGGGTCACTCAAATTGTAATATGGTATTGGAATTAGAAAACAAGTTTCTATAAAGATCCTGTAGCATGAGTGATCAGAAGCTAAGGACTCCTAGTAAGAGGGCAATACTTTCTATGACTCGGGGTAGAACGCCAACAAGGATCAACACCCAAGGTAGTCGTGGCAGAGCATAGGCTCAGGCCAGCGCGAGTGTAAGAGTACCGCCATAGGCCAATACTAGTGTAGCATCACTAAGCGATCCTAGGTTTGATGGGATCGTTCAAGCACTAGTGTTCCTAGGAAACTTGTTGAGCCAGTAAACTCAGGATCAAGCCACCGCTATTGCCACTGTTACTATCACTGCCAATGTCGTAACCGTCATCGTCGCCACACCTGCTGAGGTCCAGCATGGAGATACGATCTAAGAGCGAGCCGTTGCATCCGAGTTAAGGTGCAGATCCAGTAGAGATGAAAACTAGTTTAGGAAGGAGCCTATGACCAAAGAAAGGTATTCTATTCCACCCAACAAGAAGCGTGGGATAGACAAGTCAACACCCAATCAGAATGGAGCGTGTCACTTCTGTGGAAGACGACATGGATAAGCTCCGTGTTATTTTAGGACGGGTGCTTGTTTTGAGTGCGACCAACAAGGTCACCTGATCAAAAATTATGCCAGAAGGTCGATGGGACAGAACAAAGGGAATGCGCCGTAGAGCACACTATGGGGTACTTGGAACAGGCCCCAGGTGCAAGTAAGGGTGCGTGTTGTTACTCGACCGGCGACAGATGACTCACCAGATGTGTGTTGAAGCTGTGGAAGGAAGCATGGGTCAATCCAGTGTCCTGGTATAACTGGAGTATGCTATGGATGTGGCTAGCATGGCCATCAGGTGAGGGACTATTAGTGTGAGTCCAAGAGAGCACAGACACTGTTACCATAAATAGGACGCCACTAGGATGGCGAAAGAGATAGAAATGGAACCGACCATGCACCGATTAGAGGAAGAATTTTTTGGGGTGAGTCTATTAGAGTAGCGCAGTAGAGTTTTCGGTTAAATTCGTGGAATTTCATATCATTGTAATAAAGTTGTAGAAAGGAGAATCATTGACTAGAGTTAGACCTGACTAGTTGGCTGATGTGTAATTTCGACGTCATGTGTAAGAAGGTTTGACTTAAAGAACATCTTGTAGTAATGAATCATTGTTGTGGAGTAATCCAACTTAATCCATTAGCATGTGGAAGTGTCGAGTTTATTGGGAGTTGAGAAGGACCCTCGATTTCCTTAATCTCATCGCTTGAGGCAACCCATATGTTAGACAGGAGTCGCCAATGATACTTGACGATTATTATAGATAAGACAGTTAAGAAGCTGAAGATCGAGGACATCGCAGTAGTTCAAGAATTTTTGGATAGGTTTGCACAAGAATTGTCAAGCCTGTCGTCAGAGAAAGAGATAGAACTTGTGATTGAATTAGCACCCAGGACAGAGCCACTCTCTAAGGCTTCTTACCAGATGTCGTTGTCTGAGTTGAAAGAACTGATGGTGTAGATGCAAGAATTGTGGAATAAGGGATTCATACATACCAGTGTATCACTTTGGGGAGCACCAGTTTCATTTGTGAAGAAAAAAATGGTTCGTTGCAATTATGCATCGATTATCGTCAACTCAATTAGGCGACAATCAAGAACAAGTGCTCACGGCTAAAGATCAATGAATTGTGTGACTAGTTACAAAGAGTGTCGATACTTTCAAAGATCGACTTAAGGACAATGTATCATCAGTTGAGAATTGGAAAGGAGGTTATATCAAAGACAGCGTTTCGTACTCGATATAGCATTTATGAGAATACTGTAATGTCATTTGATTTGACGAATGCTCCAGTTGCTGTCATGGATTTGACAAATCGAGTGTTCAAAGAATATTTAGATCGGTTAATGATCGTGTTTATCAATGATATTCTAGAGTATTCGAGGAGTGCTGAGAAATATGAGAGTCATTTGGGAATGGTATTTCAGACCTTGAGGATTCATTAGTTGTATGCTAAGTTTAGCAAATGCGAGTTTGGTTGACTCATATTATGTTCCTAGGCCACGTGATTTTAGGTGAAGGAATCTCTGTGGACAATCCAAGAGCGAAGCAGTTATCAATTGACCAAGACTGACAACGGTATCAAAGATCAGAAGCCATTTGGGTTGGACAAATTACTACAGAAGGTTCGTGGAAGGATTTTCAACATCAATGTCGTCGTTGATTCAACTTCTGAAGAAAGAAGAAAAGTTCGTGTGGATAGACAAGTGCAAGCGTAGTTTCCAAAAGCTTAAGCAGAAGCTGACTACCACACCTGTGCTGACCATTCTATCTGGTCCTAGAGGATACGAGATCTATAGTGATGTATCATTTAGAGGACTAGGTTGCGTGCTGATGTAACATGGTGGGATTGTTGCATACGCTTCCCACCAGTTGAGACCCCATGAGCTGAACTACCCAACGCATGACTTAGAACTCGCAGCAATAATTTTCACTTTGAAGATTTAGAGATATTATTTGCGTGGAGAAAGATTCTAGATCTTCACTGACCATTAAAGTCTCAAGTATTTATTCTCTCAGAAGGAGTTGAATATGAGATAGCATGGTGAATTAGAACTTCGGAAGGATTGTGATTGTAATAACTTGTATTACTCTGGAAAGACGAATTAAATCCCAAATGTGTTGAGTTAAGAGTCTTCAGTTGCGCATATGCTGGTTAAAGAATGGACCTTACTTGAGAAAGTTCGAGATTCAATTTTCAAATTTGAGGTGGGCTACCTTCCAAATCTTATAGCCACCCTCAGAATTAAGCCGGATGCTCATATTAGAATCAAGGCACTTTAGTTGACAGACCTAAAGATTCAGAAGATCCTACAAGAGACACCACTGAGAGAAAAGCTAACTTTCAGATTTTGAAGGCAGAACACTGAAGTTCCGAGGATGATTGTGTGTACCTGACAATGTAGCACTCGAGGAAGAGATCTTGTCAGAAGCTCATCGTAGCAATTGCAGCATTCATCCTAGTAGTACGAAAGTGTATCAAAATTTACGTCAATACTACTGATGGTCCAGTACGAGGACGGACATCACTAAGCGTGTCGCCAAGTGTCTAGCATGTCAGCAAGTGAAAGCACAGCATTATAAGCCGGGAGGACTCTTGTAACCTCTCGAGATTCCCAAGTGAAAATGGGAACATGTCACAATGAACCTTGTGACAGGCTTGCCAAGGAGTCAGAGGGATAATGATTTTATTTTGAGATAGTGGTCAACAGATTGACAAAGTCGGCTCACTTCATCGCAGTACGAAAAGATCTTGATTTGAATAGACATGCAAAAGTGTATGTACGCTAAATAGTTCATCTACATAGAGTGCCAGTGACTGAGTTATATCAGATCTAGACCAGAGGTTCCCAATTTCAGCAGAACATTCAAATGATTCCTTTTGAAGCATTACATAGCAGAGTGTATAGAACTCCAGTTTGTGTGAAGGCAGTTAGATGATGAGAGATCATAGGCCTAGAGTCAGTTCAGCAGTTAGTAATTGCAGTTGCCGTCAATAGGGACAGATTAAAGACTGCTTAAAGCCGCTAGAAAAGTTGTACTATTAAGCGTTGAAGGCCCTTAGAGTTCCATGTTGGTGATTGCATCCTTCTGAAGGTATCACCGATGAGGGATGCTTCGCGCTTTGGCAAGAAGGAAAAGCTAAGTCTGAGGTACATAAGTCCCTTTGAGATTCTAGAAAGAATTGGGATCCTAGCGTATCATCTTGCATTGCCGTTGAGGTAAGTGCAAGTGCATGACGTCTTTCATGTGTTGATGTTGAAGACGTATGAGCCTAACCCGACCCACGTGTAGAGTGTGGCACCCCTCGACACGGCCCCCGATCCTCTAGGGTCACCACAGTTCGCTTACCTTTCACTTGTCCTAATAACATGTCACTCTGATACCATTTGAATTGTAGTGGGTCCATAAATCCTGGGGGTTTATATCATCTCAATTGGTCCCAGCACAATTCATATAACGGAAGTATATTCGACATCTCCCTAACTCGTACTCAAACTAAATAATACAATGCAATGCACACCAACTACACTTTTCATAGATAAGTTAAAGCCGAACCACTTTTATTTACATAACTATGATGGACATCACAAGTCGATACAACAAAAGGCCAAGGCTTTAACTAAGCTCGACTATAACCCAAAAGAACCCGACTCTACATCAGACATATACATCAATCCATCATCCAGTGTCGGCCATCCAAAATGTGTCATCCTCTACCAATCACACACTCTAATCACACCCAGCCCGGTGCATCGGCCAGTGGTGGCGGCAGCATCCCCATCATCATCCCGTCACGTCGAACATGCACAGACAGGAACTCCTGGACTACAGGGCCATCAGGTAGACCCACATCATACATAACCAAAACACGAACATGAATAAACACCAGACCATGAACACCAACGCAGGGGTGCTCCGAGCACTCGACCTCATCATCAGACGGTAAGCCATAAAATGTACCACGTGTGACAAGTGATAGAGGCATCTCTCAATCTGAAATATTAGTCCCCAAAAGGGGTGAAATCAACCACTCAACAATAATGATCCATCAAACTACATGATCGCATGCTCAATGCCAAATAGTACCAACTCAATTTCATAGGCAATTCATGCATCATGCCATACACACACACACACACACATGCGCATGATTTAATTCTCATTTTAATTTTCAAAAGGATCTCATTTTTCTTCTAGGGACCAGTGTTTGTATCCCTCATATCGCTCACACCCAACCTGGCATCGCAAGGAACCTCCGGCACACACCTCCACGCATCCAGCACACACCTCCGGGCATCTCGCACCCCAACTAGCATCACGAGGCCATCCGGCACACACCTTCGGGTATTCGACACACACACCCTAGGCATCCCGACACTCCCGGGGCATCGTCGACTCAAGGGTCCGACAGTATCATCAACATCACAAGGCATTTTCACATATATGTCTCATTTTCAAAATAGCATTTGATGCAATAATGTCAAAAGTTTCAATCAGTTTTGATGTCATGTGATATACTAGATGTCACCACATATGCTGCATAATTGACCACCCAAGATATCATGTCTCATAGAGCAATTCATTTGTTTTTTAAAATAGAACAATTTTCGGATAAAACAGAATGCACTTCATTAATAAAAATTCTGGAAAAATTAGTAAACGATCTCAATAAATTTTGAAAATTTAGCATGTTATAAACGAGATCTAGAGAGAAAGTTTTCATGAAGAACTCCATGTCAAAAGAACTTCGTATAAGTCGCCACGGTCCATGCATCACAGCCTTAAAATTTCAAACATCACCATTGCACAGTTTTATTCACAAATTCGGTATAAACCCTAAATCAACTCAGAAAATTCTGAAATTTTTATATGTTATAGTCAAGACCTAGAGGTAAAATTTTTGTGAATAACCCAAAGTCATATTCGTTATATATCATGAGCTACATTCACCAAAAATTCCCCTAAAAATCATTTTACCGACCAATACTTGTCTGTTTCTTCTCAAATTTTAGTATGTTACTCCTCAAGATGTCATCTACAACTTTCATCAAGAACACAAGATCAAATTCTAACTGGATAATTTTATAAAATTCACAGAATCGCAAGGATTCGGACTATCCTTACATGCAATAGCTTACTTGTTCTAGGAAGACTACCACCATTCACTCGAATTTTAGCATCCAACATCACAACTCAAGCATCTTCAACACCCATTACACTTCACACACAACCACAGCAAGCAAAATGTAGGCTAACGGATTTTACTTGCCTCAAGTTCACGAAAACGAGTAAGCAAATGGCGACTTGGGGCTTCAGTAGGCTCGATCGACGGCGGTGCTAGGCGGCGTCGACGGCGGTGTTAGGCGGCGTCGACAGTGGCAGCTACTGGTGCACACACGGCGGGGCTAGTCTCCTTCCTCCCTCGCCGGAGCACCCACACAAACGACTCTCTCTCTCTCTCTCTCTCTCTCTCTCTCTCTCTCTCTCTCTCTCTCTCTCTCAAATTCTCTCTCGCTCGCCCGCTCGGTCTCCTCTCTCTCACGAACACTCTCTCTCCCTCTCTCTCGGTCGCTACCTTGACCATTCCGCCCCTCTCTCTCTCTTTTTCTTCCTTTCACCCTCATGATTAGCTAGTAATCATGAGATTTTCCATGGCAATGACAAGTGTAAGTTGGCTTTGAACAAGTGTAATGTGGCATGCAAATCTTCTCCCCTCCCTTTCTTTCGGTCGACAGCCCCTTTTGGGCTTCTTGGGCCCGGCCTTGGTCGGCCGAATGGGGGAAATGGTGGGCTGGTTTTCAGCGGTTTTGGGCCTTAAAAAATCAGCCCACTCCTTCTCCTAATAATCCACCCTAAATCCCCACTTATATAAATACCTAATTACAAATTCATATGGCCATAAAACTTTGTAACATAGATCAATAAAAATCCAACTTATAAAGTTCATAGCCAAAAACAAAATTTCCTTATCAATTTATCCTCCAATACAATCCTTAATCACACATGGACATAGGATACATTTTCAACAAAATAATTGTCCATTAAATGCTCGGCCTTGATTAATTGAAATCTATTGGTCTAATGACTATAATATAGTCCGATGGCACTTCCATCACCTATTCATGGGTCACAGTGCACCTATAGATTGGTATAAAAGTTTTAGGATGCCACACAGAGTCTTGAAGAATTAAACATGGACGACAAAGTGTCGTACGTGGATAGCCCGGTTTAGATTGTGGATCAAAAAGGACTAATTATGTGTACCAAGAGGGTCCTTTTGGTCAAAGTGGTCTGACAATACCACGGGACTAAAGAAGCAACCGGGGAAAGTGAGATACGATGAGACGACGATACCCCCACCTTTTTTTTAAGGGTTGGTAAAGGTTTAAATTTCAAGGACGAAATTTTTATAAGAGAGGAAGAGTTGTGACATCCTGATTTTCAGCATCTGATTTCAATTGGATTAGTTGGGCTTTTCATCGACGCAACTATAGTGCTTTTCTCTGAGATGGCCACTCATGAAATAACTAGCTTATTGGGTGAAGCCGTTAAGAAATATAAACATAATAGACTTGGGAATTCGACTAAGAATCGACTGCTCAACCATGCTAGTTTACAAGCATCATTACAACACAGTTGAAAATTGATCAGAGATTAGAAATAGGTCGGTTCGACTGAGATGTGTGGCTAAACGTGAGTGATTCCACTAATTTGCAAAATTCTTATCGATCGGCAGTAAACTGATTTTTCTGTCGTTTTAATGCCATGTGTCCGTATTTGAAATCTTGAGCTTTTCACGTTAACTGAGAGTTGCCAATATGTTGAAGAGGTACATGTGGCTTGAAGAAAATCGACCACAGGTCAATTGCACTAAAAATTCCTAAAAGCTACTCAGTATGTTAGGTCACGCTAAAATTGCGTCAAATTGAAATTTGTTGGAAAAAACTTCCTTATTTGTTTTGAAGTTGACAAAACATTTCCATCAGTCTAGTCTGAAGACTTGCACACTCTATTGTCAAAGTCTGAAGACCTCCAGACTCAAGATTTAAAGTTTATCCTCGCTGATAGCTTCCAGACCGACGAAGAAAAGACTTATCCGATGAAGAAGATTTATCCAAATATGAGTATATCTTTAAGGATTTGGTTCGTATGGTTGAAGAAGATCTCACGACTGGAGATAGCATCTCGTGATCAATTATTCTTACCGAAATCAATTAGAGTAATTAGATCTATTGATTGGCGAAGTATACTTGGAATGTTCTACTTATGGAAACCTAGATTCTGATTGTATGGGTGAGTAGGATTAGTAGGCTATCATCACATTCCTTAAATAACTCGAGATCTCTCTAATTGATTTTGTCCACCGAGTAGATTGGAAGAACTCCTCTGGAATGTGCCAACGGTTATAATGGCATAGAGGAGTATATAAAGAAGACGCTCAAGTTATTCAAGTGTGTAAATGAAAGAAAAATTTCAAAGTCTGAAGCTCCTAGTTCTTTGCTGATTTAATCACTGAGTTTAAGTTGTACTCAAAAGAGAGATTAAATACTTATAAGACCTTGAGGAAGTGTAGTGGAGTCTCTACACTGTGGAATCAAGGACATGAGACTGTAAAAATCTCTTTTGATTCATAGTGAAATCCAGCCAGTGGGCTGTCAGTGCGGGGGAGTAGACGTAAGCTTGGTCTAAGCCGAACCACTATAAACTTTGTGTTTCAATTCTCTTTTCCTAAACTCTTTACCTTAATTCGTTGTTTTACATATTGTTTACAGTCTTTTACATCTTCTGTTTACTATTCTCATAAAGTAGAATTAAGTTGTTAATTCTTGCAAAAACTTCTTTAACACCTATTCACCCCCTCTCTAGGTGTTCTTACTAGCCCTATCAATTGGTATCAGAGCCTATGTACTCATTTAATTAAAGTGTTTTTACTTCTAACTTAAAGATCTATGGCTAGTATGTTGGCTCCAGGTTTGGTTGAAGGCTAGAGTAACACCAAACCTCCTTATTTTGATGGAAAGGAATACAACATATGGAAAAACAAGATGAAAGCATTCCTTAGATCAAAAGATCCTTTGGAATGGGATGTAGTAGAAAAATGAATCATTCCTAAAGCTACATCAGTTTCAGAAAGAGGAAAAGAAGTTGTAGATGCTAGCGAGATGACTCTAGAAGAAATAACCAAGAGATAAGCTCTTGATGTTAAAGTAATTTACTCTTTATATTGTGTATTATCTCCTACTGAGTATAACAGAATATCTTCTTGTGAAATAGCCAAAGAAGTCTAGGATAGGCTGCACATTACTTATAAAGGAACTAATCGAGTGAAAGAAACAAAGATTAATATTTTACTCGGACAGTATGAAGCCTTTAAAATGAAGCCAGAAAAATCTATCACTGATATGTTTAGTCGTTTTACTGACATTATAAACGGTCTAAAGTATCAGGGACAGCCAATCTCAAGACCAATGAAGGTCAACAAATTGCTGCATGGACTCTCCAATGAATAGAATCACGTAAAGACTTCTATAAGGGAAACACAAATGATCATGTCGCTTTCTGTAGACAAATTGGTTGGCACACTTCAGTCCTATGAAGTTGAGCAAATTAATGAGGAAGAAGATCCTAAAGGTAAGAAGTCAATTGCTCTGAGATCTAACGATGATTATGATGTTACAGATTCTGAATATGATATGGATGATGAAGAGTTAGCTTTTATGATAAAGAAGTTCAGAAACTAAACAAAAAGGGAAGAAGATTCGATTGGAAGAAACAAAGCACTCAAAAGTTTCAAAACAAATCAACTGAGGATGATGGAGCCAATAAAGATGTGATCTGTTTTGAATACAAGAAAAATGGACACATCAGGCCCAACTATCCTATATTGTTGAAAAAGAAAGGAAAAACTGATAAATACAAAAAGGCTCTCAAGGCAAAGACATGGAGTGATACTGAATGCGAAGAAAGTGATGAAGATTATGCTAACATTTGTCTAATAGCAAAACCAGAATCGACTCGGACAATCGAAATAGATACAGGCTCGGACTCGGACAGCGAAATCGAGGTAAACAATCAAAAAATTCCTACTAAAATCTCAAAAGACATTGATGGGCTTTGTCTTAGTCTCAAAACCTCTCTTAAGAGGATTTCCGAGCTAAAAATGGAGAATTCTACACTAAAGCAACAGGAAAATTTTTGTAAAGAAAAGTTTGAAAATATAGATAAGAGTTTTGTTATTTTAAAAGAAAATGCAGATTCTCTTTCAAAAGAAAATACATTTTTGAAAAATGACATTTCAAATATTTCAAAAGGTTTTCAATCGATCCGAAAAGCTAGAAAAGATTCTTTCAGTACAAAGACCTTATTTCAACAAGTCAGGCTTGGGAATGACTTTAGAAACTATTCCTCTAATTGATTTTCCAAAAGTGAAGGAACGAATCAAACAAAGACCTACAAAAACTTTTTACAGAAATCATTTTCAAAAAGTCTTTGTAAAACCTATTGGCCGAAGTGCTCTCAAATGGTCAAAGTACAACAGCTTAGAATACTTTAAGAAAGAATATCCTATGATTTGGAGGCCTATTAAGAAGGAATGGGCAAAGACTGCATATTGCACTAACTCCTCTGGACCCAAGAAAATGTGGGTACCAAAGAAAGCTTGAGTTTCTTTTTTAATTGCAAGTCACTATCAAGAGAAAGGTTAAATGGTATTTGGATAATGGCTGTTCAAGGCACATGACTGGTGATTCAAGTTGTTTCATAAAACTTGTGCAAATAAATGGTAGAAAAGTCTCTTTTAGTGGAAACAACAAATAAAGAATTGTTGGTTGTGGAACTACAAAAATTGGAAATCTCACAATCAACAATGTCGCCTTGGTGGAAGGACTTAATTACAATTTGCTTAGCATTAGCCAATTGTGCGACACTGGATTCAAAATCAATTTTCAAAAAAGAGTATGTTCAGAAACTAGTAAAGATCTTTCTCAATCTTTTATTGGACGAAAACATGGGAACATCTATCTTCTAGATATAAAACCAGAAAAATCTCAATGTCTAATTTCAATTCAAGATGAAGCAAATCTTTGGCATCGAAAGCTTGGCCATGTCAACATGAAGCAAATTGCCAAGATCTCTTCTAAGAACCTTGTTCGTGGGTTGCCCAACCTAAAGTTTTAAAAATTTGACCCATGCACACTATGTGTGTTGGGAAAATAGGTTAGAAGTTCTTTTAAACCAATAAATCAGGTTTCTACTAATCCTGTTTTGCAGCTTCTACATATGGATATCTTTGGACCAACCAGAACTAAAAGCATTGGTGGAAAGAGATATTGCCTAGTAATTGTGGATGATTATTCATGATTCACTTGGGTTTACTTTCTGGCAAGTAAGTCTGAAACATTTTCTTACTTTTCAAAGTTTGCTAAAAAAGTTCAGAATGAAAAAGGATATGTTATTTCAAGCATACGGACAGACTATGGAGGTGAATTTGAAAATCAAGACTTTACAAAATTTTGTGATGAATTAGGTTTTCAGCATGTTTTCTCATCTCAATACACTCCAAAATAGAATGGAGTTGTGGAAAGAAAGAATAGATCTTTGCAAGAAATGACAAGAACTCTTTTAATATAAAGTAATATTTCTTCTTGTTTTTGGGTTGAAGCGGTTTCTACAAAGATGTTACATTATTAACAGAATATTTTTAAGGCCTATTCGAGAAAACTTCTTATGAGTTATTCAAAGGAAAGAAACCAATTTTTTTCTTACTTTTATGTGTTTGGTTGCAAATATTTGTTTTGAAAAAAGAAAATGATCGATCTGGTAAGTTTGAAAAAAATCAGACGAATGAATTTTTCTTGGCTACTCAACTTCAAGCAAAGCTTACAGAGTATTCAACAAGAACATTTAGTCCGTGGAAGAATTTATGAATGTCAAATTTCAAGATGCTCCGCAAAATCAATTGATTCGACTCAACCCGAAGAATCGAACCTGCTCCAGACTTTACAAAATCTATCTCCCCTGAAGCAGCTCAAACCTCTGAAAATCAACAACGGATGGAAATTGAAAAATCAACTGAAGCAAAAGATCAGCAAACTATCGAACCTACAAGTAATTGGAAGCACAAGTTTAGTCATCTCAAAGAACTCATCATTGGTGACATTAATGAAGGAATTCGCACCAGAACCAAAAATTAAGAAGTGTCTAGCGCCGTAGCACTTATTTCCGAAATATAACCCAAAAGCATAGAAGAAGCTTTAGCTGATGAAAGCTGGATTGAAGCAATGCAAGATGAACTCAGACAGTTCAACATTAACGATGTATGGGAATTAACTCATAAACCAAAATGTAAATCCATTATTGGAACTAAATGGGTTTTCAGGAACAAGTTGAACGAAAATAGAAAAGTGGTCAGAAACAAAGCAAGACTCGTGGCGAAAGGATATACGCAAGAAGAAGAGATAGACTATGATGAAATCTACGCACCAAGAGCTGTGTTAGAAGCAATTAGATTATTACTTGCTTTTGCCTATTATAAAAATTTCAAGTTAATCCAAATGGACGTCAAGAGTGCATTCCTAAATGGATTTATCAAAGAAGAAGTCTATGTGGAACAACCTCCTAAATTTGAAAATCCAAAGAAACCAGACTCGGTATTCGACCGAAAAAAGCTTTATATGGATTAAAGCAACCATCTCGAGCATGGTATGATAGGTTAAGTAAGTTCCTAACTCAAAACGATTTTGTCGAGGGAAAAGTGGATACTACATTGTTTATTAAAATGGAAGGTAAAAGCTTTCTATTTATTCAAATCCATGTTGATGATATTATATTTAGATCACCTAATGAAAACCTGTGCAAGAAATTTTCTAAGTCTATGCAGGATAAATTTGAGATGAGCATGATAGGTGAACTATCTTTTTTTCTCGGATTACAAGTGAAACAATTGAAGGAATGACCTTACCAAAAAAAAAAAAAAAAAAAAAAAAAAAACAATTGAAGGAATGAATTTTCATTCACCAAGAAAAATACTCAAAAGAACTCGTTAAGAAGTTCGGACTGGAGAATTGCTAAAAGACTGAGATACCAATGTCAAGTTCTTTGAAGTTAGACAAAGATGAAGGAGGAAAGAAAGTTGACCAGAAGCTCTATAGGAGTATTATTGGTTCACTTCTTTATCTTACTGCTTCTAGACCTAACATTTTGTTTAGTGTTTGCATTTGTGCTAGATTTTAATCTAATCCCAAAGAATCTCATCTAAGTGTCACAAAACGCATCATCAAATACATTGTAACTACTTCAAATTTAGGTCTGTGGTATCCCAAAGAATGAGACTTTACCCTCATTGGATATTCAGACGCAGATTTAGTAGGTTACAGAGTTGATAAAAAGAGTATCTCGGGTACGTGTCAATTGCTGGGAAACAGGTTAGTATCATTGTTCTCCAGGAAGCAAAGTATTGTAGCTCTTTCAATAGCAGAAGCAGAGTATGTGGCCCTTGGAAGTTGTTTTTCTCAAATCTTATGGATAAAACAACAACTGAGAGACTTTGGAATCGAAGACTCATGCACCGAGATCAAATGTGACAACACCAGCACGGTCAATCTAGCAAAGAATCCAATTCTTCATTCGAGAGCAAAACACATAGAGATTCGACATCATTTCATTAGAGATCATGTTCATAATGGAGAAGTAATGATACACTTCATTGATTCCAAGACTCAACTGGCGGACATATTTACAAAGCCACTGGAGAAAAGCCTATTTGAGTTTATTCGCACTAGACTGAACATCACATCTTTTATCCATTAAAGTCTGAAGGTGCTCGGACTCAGAGGTAAAGTCTGAAGGTGCTCAGACTCAGAAGACTAAGAGTTACGACTGTAAGTTATTTTCGTACTAGTAATTTAATTTTTGGTTGAAGACCTGAAAATGTACGGTTACTTATTAATTGATATTATCTTTCCAAGTTTCTCTTTTTCAAAAAGGCAGTTATCAATTTTGAAAAAGACAGTTATGTATTTTCAAAAAGGAAGTTATTATTTTTCGAAAAGGTATTTCTAATTTTCATTTTATGACGATTCGTTTACTTCGCATCACTTGCTTTATATACTGTTGAAATCTGTTTTCTTCGTTTTCACCCTTAAACCCTAAAATACTGAACTCTAACTTGCTCTCACTTTTACTGTTGTTTAATCCAAAAAGTTTTCATCTTTTTGAGCAAGTCTGTGAATTTCTCCCTCCAAGTGACCATGTCTTCAAGAAAGTCGTCGAGAATCGCAAGCAGGAGACCATGGCACATGCTTGAGGGTCCTACACATTTTGACTTAACTGAAGAAGAAGATTCTTCTCCACCACAGTGACCAAGTCAGCAATAACCTTCTCAGTAGCGTCAGTCTTCTCCACCAACTCATCCAGAAGAAGAAATTTTGGAAGAAGTTGAACTCGTAAGAACGTTAACTCCTAAGGTTGCTTTCAAGCTTTATTCTAGTTTGAAAAGATGAGGAACTGCTATGTCCTTGATTGATGAATACCTGAAAGAGAGAGGCTATAAGAATGAAACACTTTTTCTGTACGATATGGAGAAGATGGGTATTGTAGAAAAGGGATCGGCTGAAAAAGCCTTTGCTAATTTCCCTAGTGACCCGCGATTTGACACTACTAATCAACCTCAAGGATAGCATGATGATGACCGAATGTTTATCCATTTTCAGCCTAGAACAAGAGTTGCTACAAATGTTGTTTGTAATGGTTCATGTCTTTTCAGATTGAAGAATCACAAGAGAGTTTATTCAAACCTAATGAAGAGAGGGGTTATGAACCCTAGCAGTGTCCATTTCGATTTCTTTGATTCGGTGAAAGTAAATCTACGAGAGAAGTTTGTTCTACTGCAATTAGAGTGCTTTTGTTCTGAATCTACTACTGCTTATCCAAAACTCACCGCATACTTTTATTCGAACTTGTCTTTTTTGGATGCAAACAATTTCTCTTTCACAGTGAGAGACAAGGAATTTTTAATGGATATGGACACTTCGGCTGACATAATTGGAATGGAAAGAGCGAGTTTCCAATCAATTAGCGTGTCCATTGCTCATGCTACTCTATCATTGGTGAAAGATCGGGATGTTGAAGGCAAGATATCCTACTCTAGGATGAATACCTCCAACATCTTGCTGCACAAGATCGTAATTAACTGCATCCGTCCAAAGTCGACATCCAAGATCGATGTCTCTCGATCTGAAGCAAAATTGATGCATGCCATCAATATCGGCTACAAATTCTCTCTGCCTCACACCATCATGTTTCACATGTACAAAATAGTGGTGAAAGATAAGGGACAAATCTCTTACTCTGCTTTTATCACGCGCCTCTTTAGATATTTTAAAATTCACATCCCTGCACCATTATGTTTGACAAACATTTCTCTAATTGTGATTGGATTTAAAATGGTCACAAAGATGCACTTGACAGAGCTTAACAAGGTGTAGAACACATGAAGGAGAAGTCTCCCGTCAAAGCAAAACAAGACTCTACTGCAGCCAAAAGGAAAGGCAAGGAACCTATGGATGCTCCAGTGAAGAAGAAGAGAAATCTCATCTTGCAGGATGAAGAGGAAGAGGATGAGGATGAAATGACTCTTTCAGCCTTAAGAAACTTGAAGAGTTTTGTCAGCTTTCAAGAGACAAGAGAAGAGCCAGAAGAAGGAGAAAAATATAGAGAAGAGATAGAGAAGGAAGATGAAGAACAGAGGAAGAAAGAAGAGAAGAGGAAGAAGAAGAGAGAGAGAGAAGAAGAAGAAGAGAGAGACCAGGGTCAAGAAGACTCTCTTGAGCCAACTTTGGCTGTACCCCTATCAAGTGACTCTGAGATGGCTGACACTGGAATTGCTGGAGACATGATGCAGACAAACATCACTCTGAAGTTGAAGCTACACTAGAAGAAGATTTGTCTACTCCTCTTAAAAGCAAACAAACATAGGGAGCTGTTGTACAAAAAAATACTTCTTCACCTATCTTTACTAGTGATGTGAGTCGCTCCACTGCAGATCCAGAGGATGTGTCTGCCTCTCATTTTCAAGAAACATGTACTCATAGTCATGATGGACAATCGGCTAAAGATCCCTCCATTCTTAAAACTTCTGGAATCGACTCGGCTGGACCTAGTGCTGCAACAGCTCAAACAACAAACTTTTCAAGATTGCTAGAGATTCTATTGGAAGTGAGGAAACATCAATATGCTATGGGGTATGAGATTTAGGATCTCAAGAATGCTTTCATGGCTACTTCAGTGTCTTTGCATGATCAGTTAAATGCCCTGAAGAATCAAGTGCAGACTACTGTGCACGGTCAAGATTTCCAGTCACTAAAACAAAGTTTTGTAGGGCTTGAGAAGACAGAGACTTTTATGGGAGAGTTCGAGCTTGTTCGCCTTCCAAAACAGCCATGATTTTGACTCTATTTTCAACAACTCTTTTTATTGCTCTCCACTTTTTGTTGTTGACAAAAATGAGAAGTTTGATGCAGATTTGTCTAGACTTTTATGACTTTTGACTTGGATTTTTGGACTTATCTTTTGTTTGGTTGTGATTTGAACTGTTTGATTTGATCTTTTGATGCCTGTAGTAACTTAGGCCATGATTAATGATTATACAAAGGATAGTTGTTTTGCAATTGTCTTGCAAGACTAACATGTTTTCTGTGGTTGCAGAATTGTTACAATCTATATCCTAATCTACTTATCTTTTATGAGATATATTATTTTGCTTAAGTATTGTTTTGCAGGACAAAAGTGGTCAAATATGCTGGAAAGTTTTGTCACCATCAAAAAGAGGGAGATTGTTGGAGAAAACTTCCTTATTTGTTTTGAAGTTGATAAAACATTTCTATCAGTCTAGTCTAAAGACTTGTAGACTCTATCGTCAAAGTCTGAAGACCACCAAACTCAAGATTTAAAGTCTACCCTTGCTGATAACTTCCAAACCGACGAAGAAAAGACTTATCTGATGAAGAAGACTTATCCAGATGCGAGTATATCTTTAAGGATTTGGTTCGTACGATTGAAGAAGATCTCATGGCTGGAGATAGCATTTCGTGATCAATTATTCTTACCAAAATCAATTAGAATAATTAGATCTATTGATTGGCGAAATATACTTGAAATGTTCTATTTATGGAAACTTAGATCCCGATTGTATGGGCGAGTAGGATTGGTGGGCTATCATCATATTCCTCAAATAACTCGAGATCTCCCTAATTGATTATGTCCAATGGGTAGATTGGAATAACTCCTTTAAAAGGTGTCAACGGTTATAATGGCATGGAGGAGTATATAAGGAAGACGCTTAAGTTATTTGAGTATGTGAGTGAAAGAAAAATTTCAAAGTCTGAAGCTCCTAGTTCTTCCCTGATTTAATCGCTGAGTTTAAATTGTATTCAAAAGAGAGATTAAATACTTGTGAGACCTTGAGGAAGTATAGTAGAGTCTCTACACTATGGAATCAAGGACGTGAGATTGTAAAAATCTCTTTTAATTCATAGTGAAAGCCAGCCAGTGGGCTATCAGTGTGGGAGAGTGGACGTAAGCTTGATTTAAGCCGAACCACTATAAACTTTGCGTTTCGATTCTCTTTCCCTAAACTCTTTACTTTAATTCATTGTCTTATATAACTGTTTACAGTCTTTTACATCTTCTATTTACTATTCTCATAAAAGTAGAATTAAGTTGTTAAGTCTTGCAAAAACTTCTTTAACACCTATTCACCCCCCTTCTAAGTGTTCTTACTAGCCCTATCAAAATTAACTGCGAATTTGAATTCGATTTTAGAAATTGAAAGCTCTAACATGTCATGAGTCATTTTAGAAACGTTGACTCATCCTTCGAGGAATTTTCGGCAAATTCGGGATTTTTACGGAAAATCAACTCGGACAATTTAAAAAACGAACAGAAATTCGAATTGGCCAAATGGAAGAAATTTTTGGCCTCCTATGTGAGCTACTTGGTAAAAGGAAATTGTATGGGCTTTTTCTTTGTCAAAATTGGACATCAATCGGAGAGAATTGTTGAGAAATCAGATTTCGGGAAAAATGAAATAGAATTCATAATTGAAGAAAATGACAATTTTTGCTACCCAAGACTTGTTAATTGTGAGAATTACGGTGCAAGAAAGCAAGTGAGGACCAAGCATTTTACATTGAAATTTATGGGACTAAAATTGGATAAAAATAAGATGTTTTATTTAAATTTTTCCCCCTCTCCTCTTTCGGTCTCTCATTTCCGCACGTCTCTCTCTTTTCTTCTCTTCTTTTCACACGTTTCTTCCCGCCCGCCGACACCACACTTTCTCTCTCTCTCTCCCCCTTTCTCTTTTACTTTTCACCCGTTTCCCCCTGGTCAACAACCCCGACATCCTTATCCCCTTTCCCCCTTCTTTCGGTCTCTCTCCCCCTCTCTCTTTCTTTTACCCCTCTCTTCTTCTTCTTCTTCTTCGCACGTTCAACTTCACCGAAGCTATTTCGGTTCTGTCCCACGCTCGGCAGCCAACCCACATGCCATCACTGTTCCACCATCGACGATTTTGTTTCCCCGTCCAACCGAGTCAACCGCCACTTCCAGCGAAGCCGCCCCCCCATGTTGACTCCTTGCTGCCCTCTTCCACTGGATCAGCGCCGTCTCCACGTCACCGAGCCCAGCAACCCACGTCTCTCCCGTCTTCAGCCGTGAGCAGCCCTGGCTCAACCCGCATGTCCACCGGCCTAAGGCCCGACCCCTCGCTAGTCCACCGCCTCATCGAGACCACCGGAAATCCTTGGCCACGCTCGTTCAGCCCCACTTTGTCTCCAAACCGGAGCCGCAAGACAACTCAACTATGAGCTTTGCGTGGCCAATTTCGACTCATCTTGGGCCCCGTTAGTGTCGCCGCTTTGGAGTTTATTGCTCACCGTCGCGCCGCCGTCGTCGTGGTTCAATCGAATCGTTAATCAAGTGAGTTTAACTCACTAATCCCTACTTAGTAAGTAAATGACATTTAAGGGTTGATTAGTTTAGGCTAAGCTAGGATTAGGTGGTTAGTTAGAATGGATTAGTGATTCAGTTAATCCTTGATGCATGTTAAGTGGTTAGATTAGTGCAATTAGCAAGTAAATAGGCCGTAGTATTTATTTAGATAGGTTCAGGATTTTTCCGAACCCGTCTTGGCTTTTAATTAGACTTTACGAGCCTAAGTCCTATTTATTTGCATTTAATAATTAATTTCTGTAATTATCTAATTAATTAATTATTTTCCAGAAATTAGACCGAGAATAGCCGGTGATAGGAATTTTGTGCTGATTGCAATGGTGTGGTTGATTTATTTAATTGGCTGTTATTTTGTATAAATTGAGTGTGGATTGCAATTTTGGGGTATTTATCCCAAAATTTATTAATTTTTAATAATTGATTGGAAAATAACCAAACGTCGATTTACAACGCCAAAAATATTTTGTGGACTATTAGAATTAGTGGGATTTTCAAAGGGGAAAATATTGTATTTTGGCTAAGACCGACCGTGTACCCACACACGATTATTTTTATCATGAATGATAAAAATGGTGGCATTCTCAAATGGTAAGAACAATATATTATATCAACTTACAAGCTCTAATATGTCAGCTTAGCGCGAGCGATATATTTTATCAGTTTAGAGTGAGCATCATGGGTATACTATATCAACCTGATGGTTGGTATGTCAGCTTAGCAAGAGCAGTATACCGATATACTATATGAGCCTACGAGCTTCAATATATCAGCTTAATGAGAGCAGTATACCTGAATAGCTTCTAGTGAGCCTTGACAAGGGTACTATATTAGCCCATAGGCTTCGATATATTAGCTTAGCGAGAGCAGTACACCTTAACAGCTTCTGGAGAGCATTATTAGTGTGCTATATCAACCCGAGGGCTCTTATATGTCAGCAAAGCGAGAGTAGTACACTAATTTATTAGCTTAGTGCGAGCTATACTATCTATTTTTAGCTTAGAGTAAGCAATCCTAGATATGATCAGACTTTATAAATAGTATTGAATGGCTTGAGTAAGGATGGTCTTGATGACATGGAATCGACTAAGTCGATTGATCGATAATTCGATCTGTTGTGATGAATTGATTTATTGGTGTGATTCAACGAATTACAAATTATATTGACTTGCAGGAAAGGACTGAGGCCAAGGTAAGTCCTCTGACTCGTGTTTGTGCTTAGGCCGCCCTTAGGGCGTATTTTCTTTCTAGTTGGGTCTTAAGGGGTGAACTTCCTGAGACATTGTCTGACCCCGTTATGAGATAACATTTTCAGGTCCCTAGGGTGAAGAATCCTGGAGCTTGAGGCAGAAGAGTCAGGAGCATGAATGGCTCATAAGTTCTTTTTGAAGATAGACTACCTATAATTAGACTCTAGAGTTGGCCTCTGTTTGTAAACCAAAGTGTGGTTTTAATAACATGTTGATTTGAAAATTGCGGCCCTACTTCCCATCTTGTTGTTGTTTGTGGATTAATTATTTGCTTCCGTATACATATTAAAATGAATGGGTCAGCAACGCGTCCTTGGACATCGTTATTTAATCGACCGCGAAGGGATTGGCACATGCTCGGAGGATCGAGACGTGATACGTAGGCTTGATCTAAGCCGAACCACTATAAATCTTGTGTACAATTTTCTCTTTCCTTAACACTTTTCTGATTTATTCGTTGCAATCTTCTTCTGAACTTCTCAAATTTTTAAACCATCTTTAATTGAGTCTGAATTTACTTCAAAAGTTTGGTGGTACTTTCAGTCAAACTTTGCTTGCAATATAACTTATTCGGCATTTATTTGCTTTATTTATTTTAACACCTATTCACTCCCCTCTAGGTGGTAATACTAGCAGTTTCGTCAAATTCTACTGCGAGGATGTTGTTCGAGGAATTGCCGTTGTTGGTTTCATTGAAGAGGCCAAAGTAATAACTAGGTAGGCAAATCCATTGGATGAGTTCTTGAACTTGATTGGGTCAGGGTAGAAGGCATGGTTCTGCTTCTGTTTGGTGGCGTTAGTTAACCTTAGAAGGTCATTGCCAGTGAATGTGGCTAAACCGTCTATGCTAAGATTTGCCTTCCTGAAACCGTTGTATGTGAAACTGCTGGAATCCTGAGGGAGTGCAAAGTTCGCCAGGGAAGAAACCGCCAGAACAATCACGAAGAACATGTCCAGGAGATGGGAAAATTCGCTGAGTACACAACTCAGAAGATATCATTTGAATCTCCCTAGGATCATCAAATTGAATCTAGTGCAATTTCAGCTATCAGTGCCCCTATTTGTTTCACTAGTAATGCACCATTAGCTCGTTGAATTTTCCAGTCCTAGGGACGCAACCATCCAATCATGCAAGGATTCAAACTTGATGTGCAACCAAAATCGTACTCCAACTCTAAATATTGTTTTTAGCCCAAGATTTACCAGCATTTGAAAAGTCTTCAATTATTGCCGGTCTCTATCGCCATTTTCCACATGTGTGGCCGAAATAGACCAAAACGTCAATCTACGGACCCGTGACTCCTGTTAAGGTTATCTCGTCCTCGGATAGTCGTCAATGACCCAATGAGTACGCAGAATGCCAAGTGTTACCAGGAAGTTTCACAGCACATACGAGGTTTCTGTTGAGAAAATTTATCAGAAAATTCTTAACTTATTATATTTATACGTTTAATATAGTCCCAAGATTTTTTATACTTGCTCAATTTAGTTTGTGAACTATATGAAAATGTTCATTATAGTTTAAAAATTATATTAAACATGTATTAAAATTTTAAGGATCAAGTTGAACAATTTAAAAATTTGAGATCATATTACGTATTGAGTTAAAATTTTAGGATTATATTGAATAAATTAAAAATTTATTATTCACGTTGCTAGTTAAATTAAGAATTTGATGACCATTCATGGGGCAGCTTGCTTGATGAAAGGAAAAAAAAAAAAACACCCACGAAGTCTTCTTTTCCTTTTGTACGGCTGAGGCAGGAAAGCAAACCTAGACTTTTCGTTTCTTTCCGCTCATTACTCCTTGCGCCCACATGTAAATATATTTATAAAATAGAGGGAAAATCTCAAGTAAGGACCTGAAGTGAAGTCATTTTCTCAAAAAATGACCTAAAGTGAAAATCGTCTCAAGCTAACTTACTCTCAATTAAAGACCTAAGCTTCTAATTTTATTCACAGCCAAGAGTACTTTTGTCCAAGAACATTGTCGTTTATTTTCTGTCTCTCTCATTCTTTTTTCTTTCTTCATCTTTCTCACTCTCTACATCACCTCCATTATCAACCCATCCATTGCTCTCTGTGTCATCCTGTTGTATGACCAAGATTGGGTTTTCTTTAACACGAGCCATTACAATATAGTCAACTCGTTGAAAATTTTAAATTTCTCTCCTCAAAATGGTTTGTTGACAATTCCACGAAGCCGAAATATGCTTTCAAAAATAAATTCTTTTTATTCCAACGTTCATTGCAAATTCTAATCTCAAAGCCATAATATGAATCTGCTTTTGCTGATACTCAACTTCTTGTCCAACTCCCAAGCTATGCAACTAATCCCTTTGGCGATGTATTTCTCTCACCTTGAGAGTGCATCAAACTCCACTTATTCTAGGCCTTTCGCTAACCCAGCAATTGCAATTTTTTGCGCTGTTTTCAGTCCTGCTTGCCAACAACAGAGTAGCAACATCCAAGCATCGCCAAATCGTCTTGTTTGACTAACTTATGCCTCTATTGAATTAACACTTGGTGATCAACAAATTTTCATGCCAAAGAACAATTTTGTTGCAGCTGGCGACTATTTCAACCTCGGCAACAATTTGCTTCATCAATTTCAAATTTGGGTTTGCCTCCTTTGTGTAAATTCGATCTTTCAAAGATCCTCCTTCCCCTTTGCAATGCCGATGGCTCCTTTCAATAATCCCTAGTCTAGAGACACACTCTTGTCATTCTCATCGACACAGCTCCTCTCCTCATCGATACCCCATCTTGAGATTGATCATTAGTCATATCTGATATCATTAACTGTAGAAATTGTTCTACTTCGTTGCCCCATTGCCACCATTGACAAGTCCTAATCGAGCTCTTGACCTTATCAACCACTGCCCTTGATAGAAAATCCAGCATTGTCATCGTTGGATGGAGGTCAATCCGTGCTTTAGGCTAAGAACGAGTGAGCCAAGATTTGATGCATCTTGATAAACTGAGGATTTTAGCATTCGAGAAGGTGGCCAATAGGAAATAACTCCAATCCGACTTCTTGTCACTAGGACCAACTACGTGATGACATGAAGCTCACGAGGTCACTGGTAGGGGCCTTGATTATGGTGTTGAAGAAGGAGGCAATGTAGAGTGAAGGAGGAGGTGTGAGGAAGATGAAGAAAGAAAAAAGTTTAAAGAAAAAATGTTCTCGGACAAAACTACCCCAAGCTGTAAATAATATTGGAAGTTTGAGTCCTTATTTGAGACAATTAGCTACTTTTGGTCCTTATTTGATATAGTATTCACTTTGGGTCCTTTTTTGAGAAAATGAACCCACCTAAGGACCTTATTTGAGACTTTCCCTAAAATAGATATGCGAGCCCCTTTTTTTGGTCTTGTAGTGCCGGAGAATTTTTTTTCTTTTTTTCTTTTTATTTCAAGCGTAATGTAGAATTTCTTTGGCAGTAAAACTTGGATATTTATCCAATCGAGCCTGATTTCGTAAACGTTTAATAGTAGATGAGCCAAGTGCGGTATTTGTTTCGATAATTGGTCTTTATCATTCTTTAATCACAAGAAGTAACTATTTCCAATCTTGAATAAGTTTGCTAGTGTCAGGAAATTTTGCCGCTAGTTAATGTAATATACGTCAAATCCAGAGTTCCTTGTTTACTTAGGACGTGTTTGGTAACATTTTTGTTTTCGGGAACAATTTCTGATCAGAAATGATTATTTTTTATTCTATTCCCGAAAACAATCTAAGCATGTTAAGCCGTTTGGTAACTATCCAAAATTTCAATTCTTGAAATAGAGTTGCGTTTGTCATCGTGCTCAAAATTTCTACTCCAAATCATTTTCTTTTAGTTTTTAAATAATTTTATTACTTTTTTTCTTTTTTCTTCTTTTTTTCTTTTTTCCTTTCTTTCTCTTCTTCTTCTTCTTCAAGTTGTCGGTCGTTGCCCTTAGGATGACCGGCAGGCGGCCGACGAGGGCCGACGACCTCACCGGGTGTCGCCGACCCTTGGCAAGGCCGTGCCACATCGATCAACCCTCGCCGGTAGATGGGCAAAGCTCGGTCGAGCCACGGCTGGGAAAGCGGCGGGCGAGGCCAACCTCACGGTGGCCTGGCGAGGTGAAGCCCCACCGACGGCTGAGCAAGCTCAACCTTGCCAAATCTAGGTGAGGTTGAGCCTTGCTTAGCCATGGCTCGGCCCGAGCCTTGGTGGGGCTGGCCAAGCTTCGACGGGGCTGGGCGAGCTTCACTTGTTGCCGAGGGAGGCTCGGCCTCGCCAGATCTAGGGAGGCCAAGCCTCGCTAGACCTTGCCCTAGCCTGACAAGCCTCTGACGAGCTCGTCGGGCCGGTTGCCGGAGGCAGTGGGTAGTGGACGGCAACATTGGCGGACAGCAGTGGCAACTGATGAAGAAGAATAAAGAGTGAAGAAGAACAAGAAAAAAGAAAAGAAAAGAGAGAAAATAGGGGCCTTGGTTTTAGAATAGTTCCGGGGAACAAAGAATTAGCTATTTTTTACTTCTCGATTCTATTCTAAATCTACTTTCGAGAACAAAAAAAATAGAAATTTCCTCCCAGGAATAAAAGTTTTTCCAAACGGACTTCTGCTCCAAATCTACTCCCGAAAACAAAAGAATAGAAATAAATATTGTTTGGCAAGTTGCCAAATAGACCCTTAGCTTTCATAAACAAGGTCAATCCTTGTTCGTTTGGAAGGAGGAGCACTTATTCTACTAAAAACAGCGCATTAACGTCCTGAGAATAATTTTCCTCACTTGATTCAGTGAAAGGCTTTACTGGCATGACATCTATATTACCATTCAATAATGCCTCACATTAAACATGCTGACATCACATTAACATCCTGAGAATAATTTTTCTGCCGATGGTATATAGGCATTAATAAGTTAAAAGCCTTGTAAAAGGTGGACTTGCTCTTATAATTTGGAGGCTGTCCCAAAGGGGAAACCCAAAAACAAGACAGTTTGCGCTAATGCAGACACTCCGTAGAACATCCAAGAGTTTACCGCAGAAATTGATTAAAACGTTGAATCTTACATTACAGTTTACATATAATTGCAGAGTTGCAAACTACGAATTATTGATGTAAAAGAGCACTAGTTCGGTAACTACCTTGGATCCATGAAATGTGCTTTTAATTTAATATGCCGAGCTTAAGACTCATCTTCCACCGGAGAGTAGAGAGTTTGCAACAGAAGACATCTGAGAAAATGCCTTGTCTCCGTAAAACGGATAAGACCTGCCAGACGTACTAAAACCTTCATGACATGCAAATGGGAATCCACTTCTTGAAATACCAAGAGATGAGAACTCCTCTAATGCGAGATCCCCTTCCAAGTACTGCACTACTTGACGCATGCTTGGTCTCGCAGTTGGCTGAGACTGGGAGCACAACAATCCGAGTTGCAGCACTAGCTCCACCTCCTTCGCCAAAAAGTCCGTCCCTAAATTTGGATCTCTTGCCTCCAGTATGTCACCCTTATCCAAGCAAGAAAACACCCATTCCACCAATATCACATCATTATCCTCCAAAACCTCAATCGGCCTTCTTCCACAAGCGACCTCGAGCAAAAATGCGCCAAACGCGTAAACATCTGTGCTAGTAGTGGCCCTGGCCGTTCGAGTGTTCTCTGGGGCCATATACCCAAGAGTTCCCACCACATGGGTGGATTGAGGATCGGTACCGTGATCATATAGTTTTGCAAGCCCGAAATCTCCTAACCTCCCATTTAGTTCTGAATCAAGCAAGATGTTGCTAGCTTTGATATCTCTGTGAATCACTACTTGTTCCCATCCTTCATGGAGATAAGAGAGGCCATAAGCAACACCTTTGATCACTTTAAATCTCTGGCTCCAATTGAGGGTCACCTTTGGTTGGTTATAGAGGTACTTGTCTAGGCTTCCATTCGGCATATAGTCATAGACCAACAGCAGCTCACCCTTTCGACGGCAGTAACCGAGAAGCGTTACTATGTTCCGATGACAAAGCCGACCAATACTAATAATCTCCGCAATGAACTCCCTCATCCCTTGCCTTGATTCATGAGAAACCCTCTTCACTGCAATCTCAGTTTTCATGGTGGGTAATACCCCTCTATAAACCCTACCAAATCCACCAGCTCCTAATAGTTCCTCATCCCTGAACCCCTTTGTGGCAACATAGAGATCTTTGTACTTGAACCTATGCGGACTGTAGTCACGTTCCCAATCCTCGAGAACCTCTGCGAATTTCCTTCGTCTTCTTATCACATAAGCCACAGCAAAGACTAGAATGGACAGAATAAACAAACATATGAAAGGCAGTCCAGTAGTGAGAAGATTGGATTTCTGCTTCTTTTTCCTACGGGGTAATCTAGGAAGTTGAGACAAATCTAGCCTTTGAGCTTGTCCATTTAACTTAAAGCTCCATCCAAGGATATAATGAGAAGTATAGAGCGAGCCGGTGGAAGATGAAAACCCAACGTACATGGTCTCCTTGAAAATTGGCGAGAGATCGCAGGACAGAGACAGAAGGGGAATGCTCGGTTTGTTGACATTGACAGGGGCTAATGTGACACTGATTTTTTTCTGCACACCATCATAATCCACCCAAAGTTGCATTGCTTTACCACTAATCAGACTCAAGTTTCTGAAGCCTTGAACGCTGTTTTCGATGTATCCAGCTGGGGAAGATTTTGCAGAGGTCAGCCCATTAACATCGATCCCAACATGGTTGTCATTGATATCTCTGAATTCGTTGTTTTGAACCGTGTCAAATTCTACAGCGAAAATGTGGTTCGTGGCATTGCCATTGTTGGTTTCGTTGAAGAGGCCCAAGAAAAAATTAGGCCGAGCTCCGGGAATTTCTCTACGAGGAGCTATCACAAAGGCGAACCCATGACCACCCAGAGCTGGATATTCGGGAATTATAGCGAAGACAAACGTGGTGGAGAATGAGTGGACAGCACCGTTGGATGAGTTCTTGAACGCGATAGGGTCGGGGTAGAAGGCATGACTTACCTTCTGTTTGGTCACGTTGGTTAACCTCAGGAGGCCATCGCCAGTGAGTACAGCTAAACCATCGAGGCTCAGATTCGCAGTCTTGAAACTACTGTACGTGAAATCGCCGGTTCCATGACTTGCGGCTGTGTTTGCCAGGAGAGTCACCGTCAGAACAATCACAAGGAACATGGCCAGAGGCTTTGAAGTTCCTATAATGATGCAAGAGAACTGCCCAGCGTCGAGTCCAAACTCATGCGATTTCATTTCAATAATCAGTGCCCCAACTTGTGCACCCCTAACGAACGTCCAGCCAGCCTTCAATATGAATCCTGTCTTGTGGTCAACTAATCTGTCCGGGTCGTATTACACCTCTGTCGTGTGATTAACTGATTGGTCCGAGTTCATCAGCAACCTTAAATTTCTTCTGGACTCGCCTGTCTCTGCACGCCAATTACACATTTTACGGAGTCGCCAAAGTAGACTAAGGCGTCCGTCAACGTCAGTCAATGTTTTGTTGTCTTCCCATAGTCATCGCTGAGTCAGAAACCGATCGCGTACAATGACTGCAAAATGATGCATGGCGATGCCTTTCTTCTGGGAAGCTCACTACGAGCATGCGGAGAAGGACAATGTCCCCACAAATTTTAACTCTGTTTAATATCATTAAGGAAGCCACGGTTAAATTTTCTGTGGGGCCCAAGTCAAAGTTGTTGACTCCCGGGCAACATACACAACGCGTGGGTTTTCTTTAACCAGAGGAAGCACCGCACAAGCCAAGAAGCCACACTCGGTGAGAAGCAAGCCGTTGTACGAAGGATAAAAGAAAGGACGCAATTCTTGTTTCACCGTCCGCAAGCGTTTTGCTTGATCTTGAACATACGTGATTTTGTAATATGAGTTTATATCTAAATCAAGTTATTTATTTATAAATATTTTAGATTTGGGCTTAAATCTAGATTTTGAAAAATATTCAAACGTATGAGTGACTATAACTCGATTCTTCGATTAGTAAATTATTTGTTACTAATTCTCTCCATAAATGTAGGTATTAATACTTAACGAATCCCGTAAATCTTATTTTCTTATTATTTTTTATTTATTTCTTTGATATTTTCGTATTTACTTAATTTGCAAGATCATAGTGTTTCTACGTAATTATTTTTACAACATTAGGTGATACAGTCTTGCTGATTATCACTTCATTCAGCCCATGACATGGGTCCATATGGGTCCCAACTGTCATAAATCATTTAAAATCTCTCTCTCTCTCTCTCTCTCTCTCTCTCTCTCTCTCTCTCTCCATTACATCTCCATTTTACTATCTTCACTCTTCATCTTTTGTCCGCTCCCCTCTCTCTGCAGTTGCAACTTCAAAGCTCAAACTCCATGGAAGCAAGCTTCACTATGAAGCCAGAGACGCCGGTCCTTGCACAATGCGCTTCCCAATCCTAGTGTCTCAAGAGCAAGATGTCCTAGAGTTCCCACCACTTTTTTTTTTTTGGGGGGGCATGATTATGTGGTCCTAAAATCACATAACTTTCCATTATGTTTTGAATCTAGCAAGATGTTGCTAACTTTGATATCCCTTTAGTTAAAAATAATAACGCGAAAGAGAAAATTGTAAAATTTTCTATATATTTCGATGTATGTAATAAAGAGTACATCAATCTATCTATAGGTTATATGATATGACTATCTAGTACAACGTATCAATCAAGATATACACACAATTAAAGGGAGACATATGTAATCTTGATAGATATAAAGAATCAACAAAATTTATCTAAGTATCTCTGACATTGAAAATTACTCTAGAATAATCCCTAATTATGTCTAAACTCAACATGACCGAATCCATCAATCGAAACATTGTTCAATTGAGACTTGGCAGATGAAGTTATGTTTGGCAACTGATCGCGGCGAAACTTTCAAATCTAGTTGGTCTTTAGGTAGCAAGACCGGTGGTGGTGTCGGCTTTTTGAAACAAGCAAAGTTTGAGGATCAGAAGGGAAACAGCAAGCGATAAATGCGGCTAGCTTCGAAGACAGTAACTAAGAGACTTAGCATATATGATTGGCATGGGAAAATAATTATTGAGCGATGCAACCTTTGTAGCTAGCCTTCAAAAAAAGCCACCTTTAAGGAAAAAGCTCAATTGAGCAATGCGGTCAGTGCAAGTAACATTGAAACACGACTATTATGGAATGAACTCGATTAAGTGCTTTCTCAAATAAGACTTGTGCTTGCAAAGTAAACAATGTTGAGAGGTGATAATGCATTTATTTGGATGTACAAGGGGATGGCTTATCTAATCATGCATTGGGTACTTGGGGGAATGTTATCCCAGTTTTCCGTCAAGATCGAAGCCTTCAGTCACTATTTGGACACCTTCGCTACTCAGCTTGGAAAATCGACACCATCATCAAAAGGGGAATGTTAGAAATAATTAGGGATTTCTCTAATATCATTTCCAATGTTAGAGATATTTTGATAATTTTATTGATTCTCCATGTCTCTTAAGGTTGCACATATGTCACTCTTTGATTGTGCGTATATCTTAATTGATATGTTATCTTAGATAATCATATTATAAAACCTATAAATAGGCTCATCTACTCTTTGAACCACTTCTTGCTACGTTGATGGAGATAATAAAGGCCATTAGGCAGCACCTCTAATCACTCAAAGTCTTTGGCTCCAAGTGATGTTAGCCTTTGGTTCGTTATACTGGCACCTGTCCAGGCTTCCATTGGGCATGTAGTCATATACCAACAGCCACTCACCTTTTGACGCAACAATAACCGAGGAGCGTCGCAATGTTCCTATGACAAAGATGGCCAGTACTCAAGATCTCTGTGATGAATTCTCTCATTCCTTGCCTTGATTCAAGAGAAACCCTCTTCCCTGCAGTCTCAATTCTTGAAGTGAGTAATGCCCCTCTATAAACCCGGCCAAATCTAGCAACTCGTCATACCTCCTCGTCCCTGAATTCTTTTGTGGCTAGAAAGAAATATTTGCACTTGAACCCATGAGGATTGTAGTCACGTTCCTAGTCCTCTAGAACCTTTGCAAATTTTCTCTTTCGTCTTATCAGATAAAACCACATTATAGGTAGGCATTGACAGAAAGGACAACATGAAAGCCACACCAGCGGTTAGCAAATAGGATTTCTCCTCCTCACATTGGGTAGTCTGGGAAACTGGGACAAAACCAGACTCTAAGCTTGTCCATTTACAATAAAGCCCCTTCCAAGGATGTAATGAGAAGCTACTAACGAGCTATTTGAGGATGAGAACCCCACGTACATGGTCTCCTTGACAGTCGGGGAGAGATCAATGGACAGAGATAAAAGGGGAGTCTTCAGTTTCTCAAAATTGCTAGGAGCTCACGTGACATTGATTGGCTTTTTCACACCTCCATAATCTGCCAAAACTCACACAGCTTTGCCAGTAATCAAGCTCTTGTTAGTGAAGACTCCACTGGGACATCTAGTATATCTTGCGGAGGTAGATATTGTTATAGATGAAGCAAAATATTTGTTTTTATGGGCTTTTTGTCTTTTCTATCAGATTTGTTTTTAGGTTAAAAGTGATATTTTATATTAGCGATGGCAAGACGCTAAAAAAGAAAATAGAGAGGCAAGAAAAAGAGAGAAGAAAAAAGTGAATTTTTTCTTTATGGGGATTCTCAATCTCTTTGTGCCCTGATCTTGAGAGAAGATATCATTGTATTCTAACTTTTTTTGAAGTCTAGTGGATTCATAGAGTGCCTCTATGCGAAGACGTAGCCTAGGTTTTGGTGAATTTGATAACAAATTTTCTGGCGTGTTATTCCGATTCTGTTATTTTATTATTATATTCTGGCTGGTGAATTGTTTGCGAGCGTTATTTTTTTGGAATCGACATGTGATTTCATAACAACTGGTATTAGAGCCTGGATTGGCTAATCGAGAACATCGAGGGTTTTTCGGTGATGTTCAATTGAAAGCAAACAAAGCATGACAAAAGATAAAATCAAAATCGATAAGTTCGATGGGGAGGATTTCGGATGGTAGAAACTACAAATAGAGGATTATCTTTATTAAAAAGATCTCTATGCACCATTTAAGTGTTGGAAACCCGAGATGGCGAAAGTGGATCCGACAGCAAAAGCCGGATGGAAAATTCTTGATCGAAAGGCATTAAATACGATTCGTCTAAGGTTATTGAAAAAGACAGAGTACCACATCGCAAAAGCAAAAACTGCAAAAGAAGCTATGGATATTTTAACGAATATTTATGAGAAGCCATCCACATCAAATTAGGTATTGTTGACACCTAAATTTTGGCGGTCCGGTTATTTATTTATTGTATAGAAAATTATGGGTAGTTTTATCCCTAAAAAATATTAAATGCATAGCATATAGATTTAGGTGTATTTATTTTTAATTCGCATTTATTTATTGGACTGGCGAGAGGGAATTGGCGCAAGCCTGTTATTCTCTAATGACCGACAATTGACTTATTTGATATTTCTGGAAAAGATTCGTAATATTCTTCCAATATTTGGTAAACATTTCATATATTTATGTAATATATACATTGAGTGATATAGTTCACAGCAGATTGAAAGATTTTAGAGGAAGTATCAAAATAATCAAAAAAGAATATTGCTTCAAAATGAGAGAGATTGCATGGTCATTAGAGATTTCGTGGGGAAATTTTCTTTCCCCGACGAGAGCATACTATTCACCTATAAAATGCCGCTTGGTAAAGATAAAAAAAGGGGGAGAAAAATAGGTGGAGAGTTTGATTTTTTTTAGTGGAATTTCGAAAAAAAGAGAGTGGAGAGAGCGTACGGAATGACGTGAGAGAGAGAGAGAAGAAAAAAAAAAAAAAAGAGAGAAACCCTAGCGACACTGTTCATCTTCTTCGTAGGACCGCCGCGCGCCCGCGTCGTCGACCGTGCCGGCACCGCCCCCGCCAGCCTCCTCCGCGTCTCCGCCGGTGCCGCTCGCGGCGACGTCCAGCCTCGCCAGTCGCCGGAGATCCCCCTCACCTGCGACGACCCGACGCCAGCAGATCTGAGGAGCTGAGCTCGCCTCCGCTCGCGACCCAGCACTTCCGAGCCCCTGAGCGACGACGCCCCGGCTTACAGCCCAGCCCGAGGACCTGCGCCGGCCACTGCATCTCAGCAACCTCCTCCACCGTGAACCCGCCACAGCTCCGAGTCGCTCCCCTTTTCCGATGCCACCGCTGCTTCCCCGATCTCGCGACCCAGTTGGCCGACGCCAGTCCCCGCCGTGCTCTGCCTCGCCTCCAGCCCGTGCCGATCCTCACCGCTGCTGTCCAGATCTCGCCGCTCGGGTGTCCGACGCCGGCAGATCTGAGACCCCGCAACAGCCGCGACCCAGCCGGCAGTAGCCCGAGAACCGGCGCCGACCGAGATCTGCTCGCAACCCCCTCGGCCGCGAACCAGCTGCAGCCTCGAGCCTCTGCCGTGCCGCTGTCCCTGCCGCGACCCGACGCCGCCGGAGCCCACACCGCCGCTACTCGCCTCTCCCCGGTGCCCGACAGCAACCTCACGCCCTGCGACGCCCCCTCGCCGGCACCCTACCTCGCCGGCGTCAGCCCTAGCCGCCCCACGCCGGACGTGCTCCTCGGTGCCCTCGCCGGAGACTCTCGCCGGAGACCCTCGCCGGAGCTCCAAACCGGCGACCAAGATTTTCCTTTTTTTTTTTTTTAAGAAAAGAGAAAAAAAAAAAGCAAATTAGGTATATTTACTTTATTTTATTAGGCAAGTTTGTCTTTTTTTATTATTATTTTATTTCTTGTTTTCTTATTTGAAATATTTCCTAAGCATAATTGGAAATTCGACATACTACCCGATTCGCAACCGCGCGGGGATTTTATTTCATCTATAAGGTTTTAGATGAAATAATTAATCGCGGGAATAAAATTGATATTTTAATTTTTAAGGCTTAAGATCAATTTATCGATTTTATTAACGAAATATTATCCTCGATCCGAACGATGTGTGATATTTTTTTGATAATTTTGAATGGTCTTGATTGCTTTATTTATCTTGAAATATGTTTGAGTTAAAATATTGCATGCTTTAGGGTTATTTACATATTTAGGCTAAACATTCTATTTATCATAAATTTTCGAAATAAAAATAAAAAAATAAATTTAGAATGTTAGATTTTTGTTTCATTAGATTAAATTGCATGTTTAATTATTTGGCGTTCTTTTAATTTCGAAATTAATTTAAAACAAAAAAAAAAATATCATGCATATGTCATGTAAAATAAGACATCATTTGTAAGTCATTGCATATTAGGATAAAATTGCATATTTCATTTTAAATTTAGATTGAGTTAGATAGATTGCATCTTAGGTTAGAGATTACTAAGTTAAGATAGTATCTTGATTTTAATTAGGGTTTAGCATGACCTAATCCTTAATATAAGTTTGATAGAATCTTAATTTAGTTAGATAATTCTCACATTTTTCTAATTTCGAATTTCATAAAAAATACCAAAAAAATGTCTTAGAATAAATTAGTTTCAATCTCTACGATAGATTGCATTCTTTTTAAGAAAAATAAAATAAAATATGTCATTGCATGTCATTTAAAATTAGATTAATGAAATGCATGCCATTTAGTGATTATTGCTAGGTCCATTTAGTTAGAAATTGTTTGTCATTAGAATTAGGTCATTTAGTTATATTGTATTGCATAAAGCATGATTCTTATTAATTAAATGAAAACAAAAAGAAATCATGTGTTAATTAGAAATCATATCTAAGGTTAATGATGTGAATTCTGATTTAATATTGCAGATGTTTTCGTTGCTATAAGGTAAGTCTAATAATTTATTCATTGCTTTCTTAGGTGTTAAATTGGTAATCTGCGCACTCCCATGATCACCTCACATGTTAGGAAAATAGATTTAAAATCAATCCAAGTTGCTTGCAAAAACATTTTTATAAACAAAAAGAAATGGTACCGAAAGGGCATTAGAGAAGTCTAGTGTAACCAAGTCCCCGTACCCAAAGTTTCTGATTCGTAAGAGTAAAATAATTCTTTCATTATTTTACTTATATGTCTAATCGACCTACTATAAACTGATTAGTGGCGACTCTTAATTGAAAAATCATTTGCATGTTAAGAACTTGAACCTAAGTCGCGAATTGGTATGAGTTTGGGAGAGCTCGAGCTAAGTTTAGGTTTAATAATTCATTAGCCAGATCCTTAATGGTTCAACCCGTAATTTTGGTTGCAACAGGTATTTTTGCTGAAAAAACTGGTTAATATGAAGTTATTTGATAGAGATTTTGTGTCAGAGCATATTAATAGTTTCACCAATTGGAATTCGCAGGCATAAATTTAGATATGAAGCTTCAAGCTTTATTGTTTTTATGTTCTCTTCCAGAAAGCTACAATACCGCAGTGCAGGGAATTTCAAGTACCATGAATGATGATTTAACTCTTGATGATGCTGTGAGTAGTATCATGGATGAAGAGATGCGAAGGAAAGTCTCAGGTGAAGATAATTTTTCTACATCTATATTTTCAACAGCACTCGCAGTGGAGAACCGTGGAAAAAATAAAAGTAAAGGAAAATTCAGCGGGCTTGGCAAATCATAATCAAGGGGTAAGAGACAGGTCGCAAAAGATGAGTGTTGTTTTTGTCACAAAACCGGATATCGGAGGTTTCAATGTGAAGCCTACAAAAAGAAGCAGCAAGATGAGAATCAATGAGCTAATATAGTTAGCGATAAATCTTTGCTAGATAACTTGTGTTTGTCTGCAGGGTTTAACTTAACAATAGATAAATGGTTTATTGATTACGGTGTTTCTTTTCATTACACCTCGTAAAGAGACATATTTGATGATTATGCCAGTGGAGATTTAGGACAAGTGATTGTGGGAAATGGCCACATGCGTCCCATTGTTGGGAAAGGAACTATGACTGTGAACATCTCAGGTGGAGAACGTCTAGTTTTACGTGAAACTAGGCATATTTTAGAATTAAAGAAAAATCTAATTTCAACTAGTAAACTTAACCTTTGGATGCGGAGAATTGAAGATAACCTCAGGGGCAAGAGTAGTAGGAAAGGAAAAGCGTATATGTACACTTTACCTTCTCTAAGGAGACAATATCAGTGATATGATTGCAACTACAATTATTACAAGTAATTTGTCTACTCTTTGGCATTATCTTTTATGACATCTTGGCAAAAAAGGTGTAAAGCAGTTACACTCGAGGAAATTACTTCCAGGTTTGCAAAAAGTTAAATTAGATTTTTGTGAGAATTGCATTTATGGAAAACAGAAGGTTGTTAGTTTTCAATTGAATGTGCAACAAAATAAATGCCAGAAGCTAGAGTTGATTCATACTAATGTATGAGGACATGCTCAAAAACTCTCTTATGGTGGTAAGAGATATTTTGTCACATTCATTGATGATGCAACAAGGAAGAATTGGGTTTATGCTCTTAGAGAAAAATTAGAAGTATTCAGGATGTTCAGAATGTTAAAGACCATAGTAGAAAAAGAGACAGATTATTATATTAAAGCTCCGAAGTTTGATAATAGTGGTGAATACACGAGTAAGGAATTTGCAGAATATTTGAGTCAAGAAAGTATACACAGGTTAAAGATTATTCCTAGAACTCCTCAAGAGAACGGTGTAGCTGAAAGGATGAACAAGACTATTCTAGAACGTGCGGGATGCATGAGGCTACACGCGGGTCTCTCGCTACATTTATGGGCTGCCACAGTTGATGTAGCTGTTTATCTTATCAACAAAAGTCCATCTAGTGCGTTGGATAGAGAAATACCACAAGAGCGGTGGTTAGGTAAGAAGATTAATTATTCACATCTAAAGGTGTTTGGTTGTATTGCATATGCTTTGATTGACAAGGATGATAGAAAAAAGCTTGATGCTAAGACCTAGAAGTGCGTCTTTATCGGATACGGTGGCGACGAGTATGGCTATAGACTTTGGGATTATGAGAATAACAAAGTCATTTGCAGTCGGAATGTGGTATTCCATGAAGAAAAGATGTACAAGGATCGTCAGACAGAGCATGAGAAGGTAGTACAACCAGAATATATTGAATTAGACACAATGCCCGTGAAGATATTTCCAATAGATCAAAGTGCACTTGAAAGAGAGTTTCAAGATGAGCCTATTATCAGTCAAGAGGAACGCAGTGATTCGAAGCAAACTAATGACCCTGAAGTACCTATATTGAGGAGGTCTACATGTGTGAGAAAGCTAAAGGCAATTTTTGATCCATAAGCTAATACTATTTTGAGCTATATCTTATATACAGATTCGGAGGAACTGGAGACTTACAATGAGGCAAAGGCAGACACGTCTCACTTGCAGTGGAAGTGTGCTATGAAAGACGAGATGAGCTCGTTACTTCATAACAAAACTTGAGAGTTGACCAAGCTGCCCATAGATAAAAAAAACTTTATTAAACAAATGGGTGTACAAGATTAAGAATGAAGCAGATGGTAGTATTATACACAAGGCGAGATTTGTAGTCAAGGGCTTTTCTAAAAAAGAATGGATCGACTACTCCGATATATTTTTACCTATTGTGAAAATGACATCAATTAGAGTTCTGCTGAGTATAGTTGTAGTGGAGGATCTTCATCTTGAGCAGTTAGATGTGAAAACAACGTTTTTACACGGTGACTTAGATGAAGAACTATATATGGCACAATCTAAGGGTTTTGAAGTCAAAGGTAAGGAGCACATGGTATGTCGCTTGAAGAAAAGCTTGTATGGCTTGAAATAATGTCCGCGGCAATGGTACCTAAAATTTGATGGTTTCATAAATGAAAAATGATTTACATACTGTGAATTTGATCACTGTATTTATTTTCGCAAGTATGAGGATAGTGACATTGTGTACCTCTCTTTATATGTGGATGACATGCTGGTGACTAGTTCTAATATGAAGAGAATCATAGAAGTGAAGAAGATGTTATCATCACAGTTTACTATGAAAGACTTGGGAGAGGCCAAGAATATTTTAGACATGAAAATCATCAGGGACAGGAAAAATAAGAAATTATGGTTGTCGCAGGAAGACTATGTGAACAAGATGTTAAAGAGATTTAATATGGACAAGGCAAAATTGGTTGCAAATCCTCTAGTGAATCACTTCAAACTTTCCAAGGATATATGTCCGAGCACTCAGGCTTTGAAAGATGAGATGGCGGTAGTTCCATATGCATTAGCAGTGGAGAGTTTGATGTATACCATGGTGAGCACGAGACCAGACATTACACATGTAGTGGGAGTTGTGAGTCAATATATGTAGAACCCAGGTAGAGAGCATTGGAATGCAGTAAAATAGATATTGAGATATCTAGTGGGTATTTCCAATTACTCACTTTGTTATGGTGGTACATCTCTAGAGTTGCAGGGTTATGTAGATGCAGATCATTCGGGTGATCGAGATAGTGGTAAGAGTGCTACTAGATATGTCTTTACAGTTGCAAGTACAGCAGTGAGTTAGGTATCTCAACTATAAAAAGTAGTGGTTTTATCGACGACAGAGGTAGAATACGTGGCGATCACATAAGCCTTCAAGGAAATCATATGGTTACAAAATTACATGGAGGAGTTACATCGAAAACAGCTAGTTAGTACACTATGGAGTGATAGTCAGTACACTGTGGAGTGATAGTCAAAGTGCAGTGCACTTAGCAAATAATGTAGCTTATTACTCAAGGACCAGACATATCAAGAAGCGTTATCACTTCATCAGGTTAGCATTAAAAGATAATGATTTAAAGTTACAAAAGATTAATGGCTTGAAGAATCCAGCTAACATGTTGACCAAGGTAGTAGACATAGAGAAGCATATTTTATGTACTACTACCATTGGTATTACTCCATGTTAATTGATGAGGAGTATCGCAGAGGCACAAGTTTTTCAACTATTATTTTTGAAGAAGATAGATACAAAGTTGCTTGGTGCTTGGGTATAAATGTCTTCAAGTGGAAGATTGTTATAGATGAAGTCAAATATTTATTTTTAGGGGTTTTTTTTTTTTTTGTCTTTTTTATTAGATTTGCTTTTAGGTTAAAAGTGATACCTTTATATTAGCGATAACAAGACGCTAAAAAAGGAAATAGAGAGGTAAGAAAAAGAGAGAATAAAAAAGTGATTTTTTTTTTCTTTATGGAGGTTCTCAATCTCTTTGTATCCTGATTTTGAGAGAAGATCATCGTTATATTCCAACTTTTTTTGAAGTCTAGTGGATTTACAGAGTGCTTCGTGCGAAGACGTAGCCCGAGGTTTGGATGAACTTCGATAACAAATTTTCTAGCGTGTTCTTCCGATTCTATTATTTTATTATTATATTCTGTCTGGTGAATTGTTTGCGAGAGTTATTTTTTTGGAATCAACATGCGATTTTGTAACAGATTTTACAGAGGTTGGCCAACCCATTGATGTTGACCCCAATGTGGTTATCATTGACATCATGAAATTCACTGTTTTGGATTGTGTCAAATTATACTATGACAATGTGGATCGTGGCAAGAGGCCAGAGTAATTACTAGGAAGAGCTCCTGGAAATTCTCCATTGGGAGCTAACATAAAAGCGAACCTGCAACCACTAAGAAGTGGATACTCGTAAATCACATTGAAGATGAAAGTTGCGGAGAAAGAGTACACAAATCCTCTAGATGAGTGGTTGAATTTGATTGGCCCAAGGTAGAAGGCAAGACTGCTTTTGTTTGGTTGCATTAATTACTTTTAGCAGGCCATTGCCAGTGAATGCGGCTAAACCATATACGCTAATATTGGCTTACCGAAAACGTGAAACTGCTGGTATCGTGAGCTAGTACGAAGTTTACCGGGGGAGAAATTGCCAGATCAATCACAAGGAACATGTCCAGAAGGTGAAGGAATTCGCTGAATACACCACTGAGAAAATATCGTTTGAATCTCCAAGAATCAAGTTAAAACCAAGGTAATTTCAGCTGTCGGTACCGTGACTTGTGTTACGATATTCCCCATGAATAAAACATTCACATGTTAATTTAAAACTCGTGTTAAATCATGCAACCATTCAAACAAACAAGTAATAATTCTTATAAGAGGTGGACTTGCTCTTATACTCTGGAGGCTGACCAAAAGGGGAAACCAAAGGAGGTAATTTAAGTTAATGCAGACATTCCCAATAACGCGTAAGTATATACTGCAGAAATCGGTTCGATCGATAGAATCTTAAATTACAGTTTACATATACTCCAGAGTCGCAAACTACAAATACTTGATGCATAAGAACACTAGTTTGACAATTACTTCGATCTATGAAATGTGCTTTTAATTTATATAACAAGCTTAAGACTCATCTTCCACCAGAGAGGACAGAATTCGCGACAGAAGATATTTGTGAAAATGCCTTATCTGATGAAGATGGATCAGACATGATAGACTTACCAAAACCTTCATGATACGCAAATTGCAATCCACTTTTTGAAATACCAAGAGATGATAACTCCTCTAATGCGAGATCCCCTTCCAGGTACTGCACTACTTGACGCATGCGTGGTCTCGCAGTTGGCTGAGACTGGGAGCACAACAATCCAAGTCGCAACACTAGCTCCACCTCCTTTGCCACGAAGTCCGTCCCTAAGTTCGGATCTCTTGCCTCTAGTATGTCACCCTTATCCCAGCAAGAAAACACCCATTCCACCAGTATCACATCATCCTCCTCCCGAACCTCAATCGGTCTTCTTCCACAAGCGACCTCGAGCAAAAATGCACCAAACGCATAAACATCTGTGCTTGTGGTGGCCCTAGCCGTTCGAGTGTTCTCCGGGGCCATATACCCAAGAGTTCCCACCACATGGGTGGATTGAGGATCGGTACCGTGATCATATAGTTTTGCAAGCCCGAAATCTCCTAACCTCCCATTTAGTTCTGAATCTAACAAGATGTTGCTAGCTTTGATGTCCCTATGAATCACTACTTGTTCCCATCCTTCATGGAGATAATAAAGGCCATATGCAACACCTTTGATCACTCTAAATCTTTGACTCCAATTGAGGGTCACCTTTGGTTGGTTATAGAGGTACTTGTCTAGGCTTCCATTTGGCATGTAGTCATAAACCAACAGCAGTTCACCCTTCCGACGGCAGTATCCGAGAAGTGTCACGATGTTCCGATGGCGAAGCCGACCTATACTAATAATCTCGGCAATGAACTGTCTCATCCCTTGCCTCGATTCATGAGAAACCCTTTTCACTGCAATCTCAGTATTCAAGGTGGGTAATACCCCTTTATAAACCCTACCAAATCCACCAGCTCCTAGTAGCTGCTGATCCCTGAACCCCTTTGTGGCAACATAGAGATCTTTGTACTTGAACCGATGCGGACTGTAGTCGCGCTCCCAATCTTCGAGAACCTCTGCGAATTTTCTTCTTTTTCTAATAGCATAAACCATAGCAAAGACTAGTATTGACAGAAAGAACAAGCATATGAAAGGCAGTCCAGCAGTGAGAGGAATGGATTTCTGCTTATTTTTCATATGGGGTAATCTAGGAAGTTGAGACAAATCAAGCCTATGAGCTTGTCCATTTACCTTAAAGCTCCATCCGAGGATATAATGAGTAGTTAAGAACGTACCGGTTGAGGAAGAGAACCCAACGTACATGGTCTCCTTGAAGATCTGCGAGAGATTGAGGGACTGAGACAAAAGGGGAGTGGTCGGTTTGTCGACATTGATCGGAGCTAATGTGACCCTGATTTGTTTCTGCACACCATCATAATCCACCCAACCTTGCATTGCTTCACCACTGATCAGACTTAAATTTCTAAAGCCTGGAATGTTGTTTTCAGTGTATCCAGCAGGGGAAGAGTTTACAGAGATCAGCCCATTGACATCGATCCCGACATGGTTGCCATTGATATCGTGTACATCGTTGTTTAGAATTGTGTCAAATTCCACCGCGAAAATGTGGTTTGTGGCATTGCCATCGTTTCTTTCGTTGAACAGACCAAAGAAATGACCAGGCAGAGCTCCAGGAAATTCTCTACGAGGAGCTATCACAAAGGTGAACCCAGGACTGCCCAGACCTGGATATTTAGGAATTATAGCGAAGACGAATGTGGTGGAGAACGAGTAGACAACGCCGCTGGATGAGTTCTTGAACGTGATAGGGTCGGGGTAGAAGACATGACTTACCTTCTGTTCGGTCTCGTTGGTTAACCTCAGGAGGCCATTGCCAGTGAGTGCAGCTAAACCATCAAGGCTCAGATTCGCAGACCGGAAACCATTGTACGTGAAATCCTCGGTTTCATGAGTCGGTGCTGTGTTTACCAGGAGAGAAACCGCCAGAGCAATCACGATTAACATGGCTAGAGGCTGAAGAAATTAGCTGAATACACTATTCTAATGAGATAATTCAAAGTTCAAATAATGATCCAAACAATTTGCACAGCATTCAATCGTAGCTTGTAAAATTTCAATTGTCAGTGTCCCAACCGGTGCACCACCAACAAACCTTCAACTGATTGGTCCGAGCCTTATGATTCCCCTATCGTGTGATTAACTGATTGCTCCGAGTCTTATCACCAACTTAAGGTTCTGTAATTTGCCCCTCTCTGTACGCCATTTGCGACATTTCAGTGAATGGCCGAAGTAGACCGAGACGTCCGTCAACGTGAGTTGATGATGTTTCGTCATCTCCGGTAGATCCTCGACAAGTCAATTGTAGGTCCTCGACGAGTCAATTACCGTTGGCGTACGATGCGAAACCGTGGCCAGGGAAGCGTCACGACAGGACAAGAATGGAGGGAAGGACAATGCCGCCACAAATTTCATCCCTGTGTTTCCCGTATGACTCTTCCGCGGTACTGAGAATGTTATTATGTTAGTACATACAGTAGGAAAGGTTAATAATTGTGTCGCAGAGGACGACCCGAAAATTCAGTGGGGGTAGGACGTGCGAAAGATCCCATATAAGAGAATCGGTGTGATGCAAAAGAAATTAATATAATCTAATTAACTCATAACTCATTGTAACTTTTGAGTGAATGCAAATCCAATTTGATATATTAATATAGAATAATGCTTAGATTGAGGGAGAACACATCTAACAAGTTCGTGCATGTGCATGTATGAGTTATGTTAAAGATCTCTCACGTTGGGAATGAAGTATGATGTAAACAATTAATATTTTACAAGTTGACCTATAATTCATTAATTAAAACATTTAAGTAAAAGTAGATCCAACTGCCTCTAAACAAAATGAGATAGTTCAAATTTGCCTTGGTCTTTGCTAATTTCTAATACCAATTGAATATGCCGGATTACTGTGCGAAACCTCTATGGGATGTATCATCGTCATGTTTGTGTACTAAAAGGTGACAAATGGGGAAACAATAACTTTTTTTTGCCGTAGCCAGGAATTTATGATATCTTTATGTTGAAAACATATTCTGTTGCTTTGACGGTCTCTTATACCTAGGGTGGACTAAATAGTTTGTATTAACTCCAAGTCCTAAGTTTGAGCCCAAACATAAAGATGTTAATGGCCCAAACAGGCTATGATAATACAATTGATCCACAATGGCCATTTATGGAATGTCTAATGACTGAGTTCGCCGATCATGAGTTTTCAATTAGCAAAACTCAATTGAAGTACCAAACACGTGATGACGATCGATTAACTTGAAGTGTGCATAAAAGTCAAATTTTGAGTTAAGGAAGATCCTCAACCAAGGAACACCCGTTGCTAGGGAATTTGGAGCTGGTCTAAATCACGTCTTGAGTAGTGCACAAGTGAAGACAGTTAGAAATCCATGTGGATAGAGATAAAAAGAATAAAGGAATGGACCATTCTTAAAACATAAGAAGATCAATGATAGATGATGATGAAATCACAGCAATTAGGGGTGTCAATGATTCGGTTCGGTTTGGGTTTTCAGGAATTTGAATCGAACCAATAGAGTGTGAATCTGACCTGAACCAAATCCGACTCAAATCAAGTACAAACCAAACCAAATACCCGATTCGATTCAGTTCATTTCGGTATTTCGATTTTCCTATTTTTGCCTTGCTTATTGGAACTGAACTGAATAAGGGATAAAAAAAAAAAAAAAAAGGATTTTAAGTTGGGCATTCAATTTTTGTTGAGAATTTTGATTCGGCTCGATTAACCGAACCAAACAAAAAACAAAGAACGGTAGTTTTCGATTAACCAAATCGAGCCAAAAAATGCACAAAATTTCAGTTCGGTTCAATTCTAACATCCCTAACAATAACACTTCAAAAAAATTACAATCAACAATAGACTAGTCATCTCTGAAGATGGAACCCTATGAGAAAGTCATACATAGCAAATCAAATTAGATTGATTCTACCTGAGGGTGAATTTGAATTTTGAATCTTGAATTAGATGAGATTTCCTGATTCCAAATTTCATCTTTTTAATAAAAGAATTTTAGTGATATTTCCTAAGTTTTTCTTTTTCTTTTTATCTTCTCATGCACTCTAATTGTGACATCCTGATTTTCAGGTTCCGATTTCGATTGGATAAGTTGGGCCTTTCATCAACGCGCCTATAGTGTTTTTCTTTGAATTGGCCACTCATGAGATAATTGGCCTATCCGGTTAAGCCATTAAGGAATTTTAAAGCAATAGACTTGGAAATTCGACCAGGAATTGGCTACTGGACCGTGCTCATCTTTATATGTCATTACGGCACAATTAAAAATCGATTAGAGATCCCTCACGAAGGGGAAAAGTTCAAACCCCAGCGTTGTCGTTAGGGATTCTTAAGTGTGACATCGTGGTGGTGGGTCCTGCGCTAGCATCACTCCGGGTTTATCTCGCCGGCTGTCGGCTGTACGGGGTTTCCGGTTCACCAAAAAAACAAAAATCGATTAAAGATTAGAGATAGGTTAGTTCAACTAAGATGTGTGGCTAAACGTGGGTGACTCCACTAAATTGGAAAATTCTCGTCGACTGGCACTAGACTAATTTTTCTATCGTTTTGGTACCCTGTGTCTGTATTTGAATACTTGAGATTTTCATGATAACCGAGAGTCGATACGTGTGGCTTGAAGAAAACGATCACGGGTCAATTGCACCAAAAATTCCTAAAAGCTATCCGATAGATGTTGGAGAAAACTTCATTGCGTGTTTTGAAGCTGACAAAACGTTTCCATCAGTCTAGTTTGAAGACTTGCAGACTCTTTCGCTAAAGTCTAAAGATCGCCGAACCACCAGACTCAAGATTTAAAGTCTATCCTCATTGACAGTTTATAGACCGTCGAAGAAGACTTATCCAGAATTAAGTATTTCTTTAAGGATTTGATTCTATCAACTAAAGAAGATCTCTTGGCTAGATATAGCATCTCGGAATCCATTATTCATTTTGAGATTGATTCAGAAATTTTGGATCCGTTGATTGGTGAAGCATACTTGGAAGGTTCTACTTATGGAAACCTAGATCCGATTGTATAGGTGAGCAGGATTGGTGGGCTATCGTCATATTCCTTAAATAACTCGAAATCTCCCTAATTGATTCTGTCCAATGGGTAGATTGGAAGAACTCATTTGGTAAGTGCCAACGGGTGTGATGGCATGAAGGAGTATATAAGGAAGACGTTCCAATTATTTGAGTGTGTGCGCGATAGAGAAATTCCAAAGTCTAAAGTTTCTTGTTCTTTGTCAATTCAATTGTCGAGCGTGAACTTTTACTCAAAATAGAGTTTATACTTCTGTGAGACCTTGAGGAAGTGTAGCAGAGTCTCTACACTGTGGAATCAAGGAAGAGCTATACTGTAACAACTCTTTTGATTCTTAGTAAAATCCAGCCGGTGGGCTATCAATGCGGAAGAGTGGACGTAGGCTTGGATTAAGCCAAATCACTATAAATCTTGTGTTCTTATTCTCTTCCCTAATCTCTTTTACTTTGATCGTAACTCTATTTGATTATTAGAGTCTAATTTCCTTTTCATAATTTATTGTTAATCATAGTTGGTTTAAAAGCAAAATTATATACTTTACTCTGCAAAATTTGTTTTCGCATCTATTCACCCCCTCTAGGTGCTCGTACTAGCTTTCACAATTGGTATCAGAGCCCGTATACTCATTTAAGTTGAAATGTTTTTACTTCAGAGTTAACGATCCATGGCTAGTATGTTGGCTCCAAGTGTGGTTGAAGGGCAAAGCAATACCAGACCGCCTTATTTTGATGGAAAGGAATACATAATATGGAAAAACAAGATGAAGGCATTCCTAAGATCAAAAGATTCTCTGAAATGAGACGTGGTAGATAAAGGAATCATTCCTAAAGCCGCAATAGTCTCGGAAAGAAGAAAAGAAGTTGTTGAGTCCAGTGAAATGACTCAAGAAGAGATAACCAAGAGACAAGCTCTTGATGTAAAAGCAATTTATTCTTTATATTGTGCATTATCTCCTACTGAATATAATAGAATATCTTCTTGTGAAACATCTACAGATGTATGGGATAGATTGCACACCACCTATGAAGGAACCGATCGTGTGAAAGAAACTAGAATCAATATTCTGCTCGGTCAATATGAAGCATTCAAGATGAAATCAGGAGAATCTATCACTGACATGTTTAGTCGGTTTACAGAAATCGTGAATGGTCTTGAGTATCAAGGTCAACCAATCTCTGGACCCATGAAGGCTAACAAGTTACTGCGTGGACTTTCCAAAGATTGGAATCACATAAAGACCTCAATAAGGGAGACACAAAGAATTATGCCACTCTCTATTGACGAATTGGTTGGTACTCTTCAGTCTTATGAAGTGGAGCAAATCAACAAATATGAAAATTCCAAAGGTAAGAAATCTATTGCATTAAAATCTAATGATGATTCTGATGTCACAGATTCTGAAGACGATATGGACGATGAAGAGCTTGCTCTCATGATAAGAAGGTTCAGAAAACTGAATAGAAATGGAAGAAGATTCAATCTGAAGAAACAAAGTTCTCAAAAGCTACAAAATAAATCAGCTAAGGATGATGAATCCAACAAGGATGTAATCTGCTTTGAATGCAAGAAAAAATGGACACATCAGACCCAACTGTTCCCTGCTGAAGAGAAATAAAGGAAAAGCTGAGAAATTTTGAAAAGCACTTAAAGTAGAAACTTGGAGTGATACCGAATGTGAGGAAAGTGACGATGATTATACCAATATTTGTCTCATGACACAATCGACTCAGATTCAGACTCTGAGACAGACTCAAACTTAGACAGTGAAATCGAGGTAAGTAATTTAAAAATTCCTATTAAAGTCTCTAAATATATTGATGAATTGTGTCTTAGTCTCAAAACCTCTCAAGAGGATTTCTGAACTTAAAAGGGGAAATTCTGCATCTTTGAAGCAATAGGAGATTGTTTGGAAAGAAAATGTCAAAAGTTTAGATAAAAGTATTATTACTTTGAAAGAAAATGCATACAATCTTTCAAAAGAAAAATGCATTTTTGAAAAATGATATCTCAAGTATTTCCAAAAGGTTTTCTATAGGATTTGAGAAATTAGAAAAGATTCTTTCAACGTAAAGACTTTACTTCAACAAATCAGGTTTGGGAATGACTGCTGAAACCATTCCTCTAATTGATTTTCCTAAGGTAAAGGAAAGAATTAAACAAAAACCTACAAAAGATTCTTACAAAAATCATTTCCTAAAATTTTTTGTAAAACCTGTAGGTCGCAGTGCTCTTAAATGTTGTAAGTGCAATAGCTCAGATCATTTTGAGAAAGAATGTCATATGGTTTGGAAACCTGTTAAGAAGGTTTGGGCAAAGACTGTATATTGCACTAACACCAATGGACCCAAGAAAGTATGGGTACCAAAGAAAGCTTGAGTTTCTTTTTTGAATGCAGGTCACTATCAAGAAAAAGGTTAAATGGTACTTGGATAGTGAATGCTCAAGACATATGATAGGAGACTCAAATTGTTTCATAAAACTTGTGCAAGTTAATGGTGGAAAAGTCTCTTTTGGAAGAAATAGCAAAGACAGAATTGTGGGATATGGAACCGTAAAGATTGGAAGTCTCACAATCAGTAATGTTTCTTTAGTGGAAGGACTCAACTACAACTTGCTGAGTATCAGCCAGCTGTGCGACACAGGTTTCAAAATCAACTTTCAAGAAGGAATATGTTCAGGAACCAATAAAAACTCATCTCAGACTTTCACGGGGAGAAGACATGGGAATATCTACCTCTTGGATATCAAACCAGATAAAGCCCAATGTCTAATCTCAATTCAAGAGGAAGCAAACTTATGGCACAGAAAACTTGGGCACATCAACATGAAGCAAATAACCAAAATCTCAGCAGAGAAGCTTATTCATGGACTACCCAAACTGACATACCAAAAGTCTGATCTATGCACACCATGTATGTTGGGAAAATAGGTAAGAAATTCATTCAAATCAATTAATCAAATGTCCACTAATCGGGTATTGCAGCTTTTACATATAGATCTCTTTGGACCAACCAGAACACAGAGCATTGGAGGTAAGAAATATTGCCTAGTAATTGCGGATGATTATTTACGATTCACTTGGGTATTTTTCCTGGCAAGTAAGTCTGAAACCTTTTCTTATTTTATAAAATTTGCTAAGAAAGTCCAAAATGAGAAAGGGTATGTTATTTCAAGTATACGGACAGACCATGAAGGTAAATTTGAAAATCAAGACTATGCTAAATTCTGTGATGAATCTGGTTTTCAGCATGTATTCTCCTCACCATATACTCCAGAGCAAAATGGAGTTGTGGAAAGGAAGAATAGATCACTGTAGGCAATGGCTATAACTCTTTTAATTGAAAGTAACATTTCCTCTCGTTTTTGGGCTGAAGCAGTTTTCATAGCATGCTATATTATTAATAGAGTCTTCTTAAGGCCTATTCTGGAGAAAACTCCCTATGAGTTATTCAAAGGAAAGAAGCCGATTGTTTCCTATTTTCATGTGTTTGGACACAAATGTTTTATATTGAAAAACACAAATGATCGAATTGGTAAGTTTGAAGAAAAATCAGACGAAGTTATCTTCCTTGGATATTCAACCACCAGCAAAGCTTACAGAGTATACAATAAAAAGACTCAATCTGTGGAGGAATCGATGAATGTCAAATTTCATGACTTCATGCAAAATCAATCGATACCTGAAGAATCTGAACCTACTCCAGACTCTACAAAGTCTAAATCTCCAGAAGCAGCTCGAGACTTGGAAGACCAAAGAACAAATGATCGTTGAAGAATCAAATGAAGAAAAAGATCAACAGTCGACAAATCGACCAGCAACTGAAAGCACAAGTCTAGTCATACCAAAGAACTCATTATTGGTGACATTAATGAAGGAATTCGCACAAGATCCAAAAGGCGTGAAGAGTCTAGCGCCGTGGCTCTTATTTCTGAAATAGAACTCAAGAGCATAGAAGAAGCTTTAACTGATGAAAGCTGGATTGAAGCTATGCAAGAAGAACTCAGGCAATTCAGCATCAATGATGTCTGGGAATCGACTCCTAAATCAAAAGGAAAATCTATCATTGGAGCTAAATGGGTTTTCAGGAACAAGATGAACGAGAAAGGAAAAGTCGTGAGGAACAAAGCAAGACTCGTGGCCAAAGGATATACGCAAGAAGAAGGGATAGACTATGACGAGACTTACGCACTAGTAGCAAGGTTAGAAGCAATTAGATTATTACTTGCTTTTGATTGTTATAAGAATTTCAGGTTATTCCAAATGGACGTTAAAAACGCCTTCCTAAATGGATTTATTCAAGAAGAAGTCTATGTGGAACAACCTCCCGGTTTTGAAGACCCAAGGAAACTAGACTCTGTATTCAGACTGAAAAATGCGCTATATGGTTTGAAGCAAGCACCTCGAGCTTGGTACGATAGGTTAAGTAAGTTTTTAATTCATAATGGCTTTGTTAAAGGTAAAGTAGATACTACTCTATTTATCAAAAGAGAAAGCAAAAACTTTCTACTTGTTCAAATTTATGTTGATGATATTATTTTTGGATCTCCTAATGAAAATATGTGCAAGAAATTCTCTAAGTCTATGTATGATGAATTTGAAATGAGCATGATGGGTGAATTAACCTTCTTTCTCGGGGTTCAAGTGAAACAACTGAAGGAAGGAACTTTCATTCACCAAGATAAATATGCCAAAGCACTTGTCAAAAAGTTTGGACTGGAGAATTGCAAAAAAACTGATATACCAATGTCAAGTTCCTTGAAGCTGGACAAAGATGAGGGAAGAAAGAAACTTAACCAGAAGCTATACAAGAGTATCATTGGTTCACTTCTTTATCTTACTACTTCTAGACTTGACATTCTATTTAGTGTTTGTATTTGTGCCAGATGTCAATCAAACCCCAAAAAATCTCATCTAAGTGCTGCAAAACGTATCATCAAATACATTGCTTCAACCTCTAATTTAGGTCTCTAGTATCCTAAAGAAGGAGACTTTACTTTTCTTGGATATTCAGACGCAGACCTCGCAGGATGCAGAGTTGATAGAAAGAGCACCCCCGGCACCTGTCAATTGCTTGGTAATAGAATAGTATCTTGGTTTTCGAGGAAGCAAAGTACCGTAGCCCTTTCTACAACAGAAGCAGAGTATGTGGCTTTTGGAAGTTGTTCAAAAATTCTGTGGATAAAACAACAGCTAAGAGACTTTGGAGTTGAAGATTCGTACACTGAGATCAAATGTGACAACACCAGTGCAATCAATCTCATCAAGAATCCAATTCTTCATTCAAGAGCAAAGCATATAGAGATTCGACATCATTTCATTAGAGATCATGTGCAAAATGGAGAAGTCTCGATTCAGTTTATTGATTCAAAGAATCAACTGGTGGACATTTTTACAAAGCCTTTTGAGAAAAGTTAATTTGAAGTTATTCGTTCCAGACTTAATATCTTAAAGTCTGAAGAAGTTCAAACTCAGGGCTAAAAAGTCTAATGATAATTAGACTCAGAAGATCAAGAATCTCGACTTTAAGTTATTTTTGTTTTAGAAATTTATCTATTGGATAAAATCTCGAAAAGGTACGATCATCTATTAATCTGTAATTGATTGATGTTATATTCCCCAGTTTTCGTGATTATTGCAATCATTCCTTTTCGAAAAAGAAGTTTTTTTTTTAATGACGGTTATCTATTTTTTCAAAAAGGCAGTTATTTTTTAAAAGGCATTTTTTATTTTTCCTTTTACGTCGTTCCGTATGCCTCGTTTCGACTGCTTTATATACTGTTGGTTTTTCTCCGTTCTACTCACAAAACCCTAAGAAAGCACAAATCTTCAACTTCTATTTTCTTCCCTTGTTTAATCCTCGAAAAGTTCTCACCTTTCTTGCGAAACAAGCTTGGAATCTCTCAAACACTGTGAAGAATGTCGTCTCGAAGAAAGTCTTCAAGGATCGCGAACAGGGGACCACAACACATGTGTGAGGCTCCTACGCATTTTGACCTCACCGAGGAAGAAGAATCTTTAAGACAGCAGCAGAGCCCACAACATTCTCAACAGCGTCCATCTCCTCCATCTAGACCTCAGAATATTGAACATCGAGAAGAGGAAGAAATCATTGAAGATGTAGAACCAGTAAGAACTCAAAAGCCCGCTTTTATTTTCAAGCTTTATTGTGCTTTGAAGAAGGGTGGTACTCCCTTGAACTATATTGATGAATTCTTGAAAGAGAAAGGGTATCGAAATGAAACCCACTTTTTACGCACAATGGAACGATTAGGAATTGCTCCTGCGGGGTCAGCAGAAGAAGCATTTGTAAATATCCCAAGTGATCCACGTGTTGGAGGGCTGAGTCAACCTGATGGGAATGATGATGATAAGATGTACACTCACTTTAAGCCTAGAATGGATGTTGCGGCGAAAATTTGAAGCAAAAGGACAGATTTGTTTCGCTCGAAGGAACACAAGTGACTGTACTCTAAGTTGCTAAAGCGTGGTGTGATCAACCCTAGAAGTGTAGATTTTGATTTTCTTGATTCTCTGAATGTTAAGCTGCAAGAAAAATTCAATCTTCTTCAACTAGAACGGTTTTGTTCTGAGACAACAGAGGCTCATGTTGAACTCATCGTATACTTCTATTCTAATCTAAGTTTCTTGGATGCAAATAGATTCTCTTTCAGTATTCGAGATCAGGACTATGTAGTTGACATGGACACATTGGCTGATGTGATTGGGGTTGAAAGAGGAAAATTCCAACCAATCAGTTTGTCTATTGGACGTGTGACGGTAGAGCTTGTTTGGGATGGAATCGCAGAAGGACGAATTTCATATTTGAGGATGAATGCTTCAAATATTTTGCTTCACAAGATAGTGATCAATTGCCTCAGACCGACGTGCAGACCCCTCAAGTGCCATAACTTTGGCCAAAGGGACACTTAAGTGCCATAACTTACGAAAGGTACACTTAAGTGCCAAAATTGGAGTAAAAGGGATCACTTGAGTGCCAATCCGGCCAAAATCCGACCAAAATGCCGACGTGGCATTTTCGGGCGAACACACCAAAACGACGCCTGTTTTGCACGCGACATGGCGAAATAATGCAAAACGGCGTCGTTTTGGCCCGACATGGTAAAAAATAAATAATTAAATAATTAAATTAAGTTTAGTTAAAATATTAAAAAATAATAATTTTAAAATTAAATTTAGTTAAAATATTAAAAAATAATAATTAAAAAATTAAAAAAAAAACTCTAAAAAACTTTAAAAAAAAAATTTTTAAAAAAAGGAACAGGGGAGGCGCCGAGGATCAACCCTCGGCCGCCACTGGGGGAGGGTCGGCCGAGGTCGCCGTGCCTTGGCCGAGGGGGCGACCTCGGCCGACTAGCGGCGAGGGCTCGCGAGCCCTCGCCGCTAGATCCGGGGGTGCTTGCGGCAGATCCGGCGAGGGTCGGCGGCCCTCGCCCGGCCGCCGGCGGTGAGGGCTCGCGAGCCCTCGCCGGATCCGGGGCGAGGGCCGTGAGCCCTCGCCGCGGATCCGGGCGAGGGCCATGAGCCTCGCCGCTGGATTTGGGGGCTCACGGCCCTCGCCGCCGGTCGGCCGGGGTCGCCGATCCTCGGCCAGGCCCGGTGACCCAGCCGACCCCCCCCGCCGTCACCGGCCCTTCCGGCGGCGGCGGGCGGCGGGGTGGCGGGCCGAGGGCGATCCTCGCCCGCCTCCCCCGTTCCCTTTTTTTTTTTTTTTTTTTTTTAATTTCGTTTAAATTTTTAAAGTTTTTTAGAGTTTTTTTTAAATTTTTTAATTAATTTTTTTAATATTTTAACTAAATTTAATTTTAAAATTATTATTTTTTAATATTTTAACTAAAATTAATTTTAAATTAAATTAAATTATTTATTTATTTTTTACCACGTCAGCCCAAAACGACGCCGTTTTTGCATTATTTCGCCATGTCGGCGTGCAAAACGGCGTCGTTTTGGGCGCGTTTCGCGGAAAAATGCCACGTCGGCGTTTTAGCCGGAGTGGCACTCAAGTGATCCGTTTTTCTTCGAATGTGGCACTTAAGTGTACCTTTCGTAAGTTATGGCACTTAAGTGTCCCTTTGGCCAAAGTTATGGCACTTGAAGCGTTCTTTTGCCGCCTCATACCCAAATCGACTTCGAAGATCGATGTTTCAAACTCGAAGGCAAAGCTGATGTATGCCATTAACGCTGGCAAAAAGTTCTCTCTTCCACACACTATAATGTTCCACATGTACAGAACGATGGTGAAAAATAAGGGCCAACTTCCTTACTCAGCACTTGTCACTAAGTTATTCAGACATTTGAACATTCAGCCTCCCAGGATTCTATGTATTCGAACATGCGATCAAATGGTGGTGGGACTGAAAATGGTTTCCAAAATGCGTCTGAAGGAACTTAATAAGGCTTTGGAGAAATTCAAGGAGAAAACCCCTGTCAAGACTCACCTAGTCTCTTCGGCTGCAAAACGGAAAGGGAAGGAGCCCATGGTTACTCCATCAAGGAAAAGAAGAGCACTCATCTTGGAGAATGAAGAGGATGAGGATGATATCACAATTTCCGCTCTTGCATTGAAAAACTTACGTCGTTCTGTTCCAGAGACAGAGGAGAGACAGGATCAAGAAAGAGAAGAGTTCAAACAAAGGAGTGACGAGAAAGAATCAATGGAAAAAGAAGCAGAGGAAGAAAGGATTGCGGAAGAGGAAGAAAGGATTGCGGAAGAAGGCAGAGGTGAACAAGAGGAAATAGAGTATGAAGAGTACTTCTCACCGCATGAAGGCAATGAAACAGGGGGAGCTGCTGAGAAAAGATGTATATCTTCAATTGCTGCTACTAGTGAAGGTGTTAGTCGTTCACTTGCAGATCCAGAAGAAATCGATGCATCTCAATTTCCAGAAGAAGGTCATGAGGTTTCATCGCAAAATCTGAGTGATCGTACTGACTTGCCATCATCTGCTAATACACCTACTGATCATGCAGAAGCTAGCATTCAGACTGATAATTCAGCAGACTCTAGAAGATTGCTTGATGTTCTTATGGAGATGCGAGGACAGATTTATACCCTGGGATGTGAAGTTCAGAACTTGCAGAATGCAGGTCAAGCCTCTTCAGTTTCCTTACATGATCAAATTCATGCCCTTGCTCTTCAAGTTCAAGCAAATGCCAAGGGTGAAGATGTGGCTCAACTGAAGGAGGATTTGAAAAAGTTGGAAGGGATTGTCCAGTAAATGGGAGATTTCCAGCTTGTTCGTGTTCCAAAGCAATCCTAATTTCATTATCTTTTCGTCTCTACCTTTTTAATGCTGACAAAAAGGGGTAGAGATGTTGCAGATTTGAGATTTGAGATTTAACTCTTGAATTTTTTATTGACTTTACTTTTGTTTGGTTTGGTTGTGGTTGTGACTGGTATGTGGTTGTGATTGGATTTGGATTTGGATTGTTTGATCGTTTAAATGTTTGCTGCAATATTTTAAGCACTGTTGGTATTTCATGGCAAAGATAGTTGTTTATTTACAGGACTAACTTATTTCCTGTGGATGCAAATTTAATGCTATCTTTACTAAGCCAATTATCTTTTGAGAAATATCCATGTTTGCTTGAGTATTGTTTTGTAGGTCAAAGATATCCAAATCTGCAGGAAAGTTTTGTCACTATCAAAAATGGGGAGATTATTGAAGAAAACTTCATTGCGTGTTTTAAAGCCGACAAAACGTTTCCATCAGTCTAGTCTGAAGACTTGCAGACTCTTTCGCTAAAGTCTGAAGACCGGCAAACCACCATACTCAAGATTTAAAGTCTATCCTCATTGACAGTTTCTAAACCGTCGAAGAAGACTTATCCAGAATTAAGTATTTCTTTAAGGATTTGATTCTATCGACTAAAGAAGATCTCTTGGCTGGATATAGCATTTTGGAATCCATTATTCATCTTGAGATTGATTCAGGAATTTTGGATCTGTTAATTGGCGAAGTATACTTGGAAGGTTCTACTTATGGAAACCTAGATCCTGATTGTATAGGCGAGCAGGATTGGTGAGCTATCGTCATATTCCTTAAATAACTTGAAATCTCCCTAATTGATTATGTCCAACGGGTAGATTGGAAGAACTCATTTGGTAAGTGCCAACGGGTGTGATGGCATGAAGGAGTATATAAGGAAGACGCTACAATTATTCGAGTGTGTGCGCGATAGAGAAATTCCAAAGTCTGAACCTTCTTGTTCTTTGTCAATTCAATTGTTGAGCGTGAACTTGTACTCAAAAGAGAGTTTATACTTCTGTGAGACCTTGAGGAAGTGTAGCAGAGTCTCTACACTATGGAATCAAGGAAGAGCTATACTGTAACAACTCTTTTGATTCTTAGTGAAATCCAGTCGGTGGACTGTCAATGCGGAAGAGTGGACGTAGGCTTGGATTAAGCCAAACCACTATAAACCTTGTGTTCTTATTCTCTTCCCTAATCTCTTTTACTTTGATCGTAACTCTATTTGATTATTAGAGTCTAATTTCCTTTTCATAATTTATTGTTAATCAGAGTTGGTTTAAAAGCAAAATTATATACTTTACTCTGTAAAATTTGTTTTCGCACCTATTCACCCCCTCTAGGTGCTCGTACTAGCTTTCACAATAGGCTAGGTCACGCTAAAACCGCGTCTAATTGAAATTAACCACAAATTCGATTTCGATTTCATAAATTGAAAGTTCTATCATGTCATGAGTCATTCTAGGAACGTTGACTCACCTTTCGAAGAATTTTCGGAGATTCCGGGATTTTTACGGAAAATCAATTCGGATGTTTCAGAAAACGAACGGAAATTCGGATTGGCCAAATTGAAGAGATTTTTGACTTGCAAACCGAGCTACAAGGGACTTGCAGAAATTATGTGGACTTAATTTACATCAAAATTAGACATCAAATTTGGGAATTTGTTCAAGAAATTGAAGACCAAAATGTTAATTTCGGAACCACGGGAGGGCAGCATCATTTTGGCTTCAATTTGGATAAATTGGTGGATTTATTTGGCTAGAAAGTATTGTTGGACCAAGGGATAAGTTTGATTACTTTTGGGGGGACCAAGCATTAATTTTTGGATAATCTTGGTTGACATTTCTCTCTCTCTCTCGTTCGAGCTTGCCGTGCATGCCTTGACCGTCGTCCCTCCCTCTTCACGTCTTTGAGCTTCTGTTTTTGCTTCGCTTTCATTTCCTTTTTCTTTCTTTCGAATCCACAACATCATCTTCATCTCTGCCACTTGCGTCCATCTCCACTCATTCAAGAATTCTTCTTCTTCTCCTCATCCGCTGCCATTTGTCCACGAGCTAGCCTCCTTTGGTCAACAACGCCACCAACCAAAGCTTCTGTTGACCACTCCATCTTCACCGTGCGCCATCTGCCACCTCTTGTTGCCAAGACCGAAGCTGCTTCTTGTAGCTGCCTCGTCCAAGCCCCACGGTCCACCGGGTCTTCTCATCAAGCTGCCACGAAGACAGCAGCTGCCATCCCCTCGTGTAGCTCGATTTCACCGAAATTCCAGTAGCTGCGTGGTCTTCTCTAGCTCGTGTCTTGTTCAGTCAACGCCCAGCATCGGTGACCGAAGCAGCCCAGCTTCCGCGCCCGCGAGATCCACCGAATCAGCAGCCCGTGTGGTTCTTTTCTTCAGCCCGCATCAACCGCCCAGCGAATTAAGTCGATCAGCCCACGGTTGGGCCCATTTTCAGCTAAGTTTCAAGTCCAGCGAAGCCCACAACTCCAGCCCAATTGAAGCCCGCCTCAGCCTAGCAGAATTTGGCCCAGCTCGCAATTGTTCAGCCCAACTTTAGCCCGTCAACCCAGCAGTCCAGTTCAGTCCATCAAGCTCGCAATTTTGAAGTCCACTTGAGGCCCGCGAAGCAGTCCAAGCCCGAAGCCAAGCCCAGTATTTGCTGTGGGCTTGCAAGGCCTTTTAGGCCCGGTTCAAGTGCCTGTTGACGTCACCGAAAGTTCAGGTTTCGGCCACCGTCGCGGTGAACCGGTCTTCGCATTACACTGGTGAGTTTAACTCACTAATCTTCAATTAGCAAGTTAATTATGCTTAAGGATTGATTAGTTTAGGCTAAAATGGATTATGTGGTTAGATTAGATTAGATTAGTGAATTTAATTAATTGTTGACGCATGTTAGGTGGATAGTTTTATGTAATTAGCAAGTAAATAGGCTATATTATTTATTTAATGAGTCTTGAAATTTTTCCAGGCCTGTTCCAGCATATAATTAGACTTTACGGGCCTAAGTATGCGTTTTTGCTATTTATTGCAATTATTAATTAATTTTCGTAATTAATTAATTATTATTATTTTTTTGGAAATTGGACTAGGATAGCCGGTGATCGGAATTTCACGCTGATTGCAGTGGTGCTTTCCATTTATTTAATTGAGCACTAGATTGTGAAATTTGAATGCAAGTCGTGATTGTAAGTCATTATTCCAAAAATGGACAACTTGGGTAATTGATTGGGAAATTTGCCGAGTGGGGCCGTGATACCACTAAGTCTAAATTTGCCGAGTGGAGCTGTGATCACCACTAAATCTAAATTATGCTTGTTGGGCCGTGAATAAGGGTCGAGAATGAATGATCGAAATGACCGTGTGATGGTCTCAATGACATGTAATCGATTGAGTTGATTAATTGCTGAGTCGATCCGAATTTATTGGATGATATGGTTTGTCAGTAATTATGAATTAAATTGACTTGTAGGAAGGAACTGAGGCCAATGTAAGTCATCTAACGTCCGATTGTGCTTAGGCAGCTCTTGGGGCGTATTTTTTTTTCTAGTTAGGGCTTAGAGGCAGAACTCGCTGAGACATTGTCTCACTAGTTATTGCATAACCATTTTCAGGTCCTTAAATGGTGTTGGTGAAGGACCGGAAGCCCCGAAGTCTGGGAAGGTGAAGACTGAAGAATTGGCGAACGTGTCTAATTAGTGGGTCATAGGACAGTTCCCTTTTTGTTGAGCCGATATTTTGTAAACAGCCCGATGTTGTAAATACACCCGTTTGTTTATAAGAGGTTTGTTCTGGTTTGAAAAATTGAGGCCCTACTTTCCTATCCCATTGTTTTATTGTATGGGGATTATTTATATGCTTCTGCATGCGTATATTAAATGAATAGGTCAGCGATGCATCCTGGGACGTCACTATTAATCGACCAGTGAGGGATGGGCGCGCGCTCGAGGATCGGAGCGTGACACTAGTCATCGTTATTAGTATCCAATATTTAGTTTTAGTCATTGAGTAAGCATAGCTTCAAGAATATGAGCTATTTGTTCCAATTCAATGAAGTTTCTTTCAATTTCCTTGTAATTTCCAATCTATTGTTTGTGCATCATTAGTGATTCGAATTTAGCAAAGTCCTTGAGGTTTCAAAGCATATTAGAATTCAATTGCTTTTCATTTGAAGCCAAATTTAATAATTCAATTGGTCATTAATCATCTTCTATTGAATTTTAGTTACTATTTGAGATCATTGAATTTTTTTTAGCCACCATGACAAGAGCTTGTTATTTGGTCAAGCACTTTGGTCAGCCTCAGATTAAGGTGGCGAGGCACAACATTGAAGTAGGAAAGGAGGAGGATCCACTGTCGAGGCTAGTGGAAGACGATGAAGATAGAGACAAGGAAAATACAAAAACAAAATGATGGAGATGGCTTACTTAAATCATAACTAAGTGAAGGGAAGTCACATGACGGAGGTGGATGGTGGAGGTGGGTGACTGTGACATGACGAGAAGTGTTGTGGCCCCTTGCGAAGCCAAGATTGGTGGTGGTGAGAAAATATTAAGTGGTATGTGAGCGCCATGTCATTTGCTAACGTGGTGTGCATTTACCACTCATATATTGACACGTGTTCTATGGGGGGGACCCGCTGGAAAATGGAAGGGCTAGTTCTCTCGACTAGCTCCACTCATCTCGGCTTGCTGGCAAAAGAAAGGACAAGTCAATGGGTCAATGAATGCGTAACGCTCCCGCCCTCCTCAATTGAATTTTCTGGATTCTCTCTCTCTCTTCTCATAGGAGAACAAACAAAGAATGATCGAGATGTCCTCTATTTCCTTCTCCGCGCATCCCACCCCCTTCGCTTCTACCTCCGCCTTCCCAAAAGCCTCGCCAGTCATCTGCCTTTGGCACGTCACCTCCTCCGAGAGCCTTGTTAGTTGCAGTTAGGTCCCAACCTCCTCCGCCTCCAACTGTTCCCAACACAGAGATCGAGCACAAGGTTTGTGCTCACGTTAGTCTCTTAGCAACTTTTGGACTCGAGGTTGACTCGAGCCGCCACGAGGTCTTTGGACTGTATGTCCTTGAGGTCGATGGTCGAGACCTAAGGGCCTCGTGCTTCTTCTCCTCCTCCGCCTCCCCAAAAGCATCGCCGGTCATTTGCTGCTGGCACATCACCCCCTGAGAGCCCCGCCAATCACAACTAGGTCCCGAGCCCCCTCCACCTCCCCGATCACAATTGGGTCCCAAGCCGCCTTTGCCTCCACCTCCACCTTTGACTGTTTCCAACGTGAAGATCGAGCACAAGGGTTGTGCTTTGCATCGGTCTCTCAGCAAATTCTAGGCCTCCATCCGATTTCATCCCTCCGACGAACACATCATTAGCTCCGACTCCAAGCCGCCGTGAGGTCTTTAGACTTTATGTCCTCGAGGTCGGTGGTCGGGACCTGAAGGCTTCGTGCTTCTTCTCCTCATCCGCCTCCCCAAGAGCATTGCTGATCATCAACTACTGGCACATTGTCCCCTTGAGAGCCTTGCCGGTCGCAGCTGGGTCCTAAGCCCCCTACACCTCCCTAATTGCAGCTGGGTCTTGAGCCCTCCTTTGCCTCAGCCTCCGCCTCCACCTTCGACCGTTTCCAACACGGAGATCAAGCGCAAGGTTTGTGCTCGCATCGGTCTCTCGCCAACTTTGGGGCCTCCGTCCATTTGTGTCCCTTTGACAAATGCATCATCACGCCTCGCCCTATCCACTTTGATTCTCTCGATCATCTCCTCCAAGAGCCCCGCTGGGTCGTAACTGGCAAATCACGTCGGGTCCTGAATCTTTTCTCCTTGCCGAGGCTCCATCATTGGTTCTCTTCTAATGTTATCTCGAATCCTTCACCACGTCCTTGTCTTCTTATAGCTTCGAAAGGTTGGTCCATCTCTCTTTGTGAAACCTCGTCAAATTTGAGTAATAATCGCTCTATTCTACTAAAAGATTATGTTATGATGAATTGAAACGATAGCGGTATCGAATCCTAGGTTTACTAAATTTGTCGGAAGTAGGAAATGAGTTCGGTGGGACTGCAATGAATAAAAATACTGCTTGTGCAGTCACGGTTGTATTGCTTTGCCCAGTAAAATTTGGAGGGAAGTCTCCATAAACTGGTTGGAATAGCTTAGTTAGAAGACAATTTAGTGATATGGCCCTAGCTCTTTGCTATAGAATTTGATAGCATATGCGCATACTTGATCTGAACAGTTGCCATAAAAAAACATGGAGACTAGATAACTAGCTGAACAATTAAACTTGGCGTTGGTGCAGATTTATGTGATGCATCCTTCAATATTTATTATCAGCATGGTGTGTAGTATTGTTTTTCGCCTGAATGTCATCTGGACGCTCATCATTATTCAAACTTTTGCAAGATGTTTTGAGTATTGATCCAAAGGCGCAAATATTTTTAGCCAAGTTCTACTCCATGGGGATTAAATGCATCGAAAGCAAGAACCTTCTGTTATGTTGTGCTGTTGGCAAATTGGAGCAACCTTGTTGACACACCTTTCATTTAACTTTTATTTCATTCGTATGATATGTGGATGACAAATATCACTTACATTAGCATAAACTAAAGTTATTGTCCACTATTATTGGGATGGACATCAGGTAAACTACTTACTGCATATTTTGTCAATTTTTAAAGATGAGCAATCCACATCTATTTAATCAGATGCTATATTATTGCAAGGTGAATCCTCAGAGAATAGACTCCGTATTTGCCAACAAGCACATTGTATTCGTCTATGAGTAGGTATAGGCTAATATCTTTTAGTGCAATTCATCCAGATATCGATTTTGTTTTTTATATCCTTCAGCTGAATGTTTTATCTGATTCTCTTGAGAATATATTTCGGATGAGTCTTCATTATGATTGTCATGCTTTTGACAAACTATGGTAGTGTTTTGAAGGTGGTTTGCTTACCCCTTTTCCAATCACATGTTTGCATCACTAATTCAGTCAATTATGTTCAAAAATTGATGGCTCATTCATTTTGTTTGATCCTAGTGTTTAAAGTACCTATACCATTATCCTAATATATGGCATGATTATGCGACATGGCAGGCAAAAAGTGGTTCCATGGAGGCTGCTATTAAAGTATTTCAACGAGCATTGAAGGCTCTTCATAGTAAATTCGGTTCTTGTTTCCATGCAAATGAAGGAACTGCTTGATAATCTCTCTACACTTTTTTGTTGCTTCTACTTTCTATTATAATAAAACAAAAGTTTGTTTTTGGTGTAAGAGAAATAGGCAAAAAAAAAAAAAAAAAAAAAAAAGAGCAACTTCCTAAAGCGTGCTGATTATGCTTATAGCATTTGCTTTCCGTTGTGAGGTTGAATAGGAAATATTTAAATCGGCTAATCAAAGCATAATTCTAAATAAAAAGAGGGGTGTCTTTGTCTTTTTTCCCATACTCCTCTCATAGCCAAAAGTGCTCACAACTTTATTGCTATTCCCCGGAATTAACGAGGATCTACTCCAATAACAATAGAAAGCAAAGCCAAGACAACTATAACATGGCCCAATTTAAAGTTTTCACATTGTTAAAAGCTGAAAATACCCTTAACTTTCCTTTTGATGTTTGGCTTGCAGTTGAGGTTTTCTTCACCTCTCAAAATAATATAGAAATTTAAGATTATTATCTATACATTTTACTAATAGAATCCGAGCTACTGCGATATGCATATGCCGAGCGAGAGGAATCCCGTGGAGCAGTTCAGGTTTAGATCATGAATATTGTTTCATTTTTTGAAGGTTCATATTTTTCTCTGTCATCTGGCCTTTAAGCCTAGTTTATCACTTTCAAACAAAAGACTGAGCAATCATTACAAAGTTCGTTATGGCAGTATGTGACCTAATTCAGCTCATAAGGTAGTTCTCTCTATGGAGTGAAATTTGCTTGATGATTGTATGAGTTTCATATTAGTGGATTAATTAGGATTATAGATGAGAATATCAACTAAATTAAAATACAGATTTTGTTTTTATGTGATTATGTCTAGATTTTTATTAGAGTTCGTGCCTGATTATAGTTTCATGTTGAACTATTGCAATGTAATATTATATCCCCATCTACTATTTGATAGGTTTACTACAAGACTAGGGGCAGTCTCAAACCTCTATGTAAATATTATGTCCATGTTAATACATTCCCTGCTCATTATTGGTCTCCCAAGCATTGCAAGGTACATTTTTCTTGAATATGTGAGGTAATTTCGTAAATGTTTGTCTCTCTACTTCATAATCTAACCTTTGGATGGGACCAGTTAAGCCCTTTATGATGGACTCCTCCTTTCGGAGTTCAACTAGAATACATGTGGATAAATGGATTTTAGAGTTGCCATTTGAGCCCTTCAAAGAAATGTCTAAAATGTTTCACAATTTCTAATCTGACTCTAGTTTCTATAAATACCTAATGATGCTCGTCTACTACTGAACAGGTTCTTAGAGCATAGGAAACAAGTCTATGAAACAAGAAAGGGAAAAGATTCTCATGAAGTTTGCATCCCCTCTTGATCATGAAGGTTAATGTGCACTTGACTTTATACATATGCCATAGAAGAGGCCAATGCCTTGTTTTACTCAATTATGTTGTTGTTTAATGCTCTAGTCTAGGCAATGATTACCTTACAAGATATTCTTTCAACAATTATTGAATATTGTTAAGCACTTTTGGAATATGAATATGGTAGCTTGCCCCTCCTGGTTTGTCATGCTTGATTTGCAATTGGTCTTATTATGTCCATGTAATGCATTCCCTACTTATTATTGGTCTTTCAAGCATTACAAGGTACAATTTTAAATCAATGGATCTCGTTTTATATGCCCGGCACCTTATATTTTTTCTTATGGTTGGTATTGGCTATTATGATGCATTTTGAATAAATGGATCTCTTTTTATTTCAGTTGCCTTTACAAGAGCTTTCGTGTAACTAAACAACTTTTGATTGCAAACGGCTCTGTGCAAATTCTTGTAGTTGCTTTGGAGAGACAATATTGAGAATGCTGTGCTGGCATCATGAATTTCCGTCATGCTCATTGCTTTAGTACTCTATTTTAGGGTAAATGCAAAAGCCCCAATTTTTTATGATTTCGGTTGTTATTGTTGTTGATGCTTAAGTTTCAGATGAGAAAATCTCAGGGCTTTTGCGTTTACCTATGTTCTTGGAGTGCTCCCAACATTTTCGACAATCTAGTTTCGATGTTGCTCTGCTCTTGGTAAGGTTGAATAGTGCTTCTGCTATTAGCAATCTAGACTGATAATTGTTGCTCTATTTTTATTTCGTTTTCAATTTTAGTTATATTTTGCTAATGGATAATTGTTGTTTATGTTACCAGAATATGTTTGCTAGAAGGTTTTTGCATGAGGGGAGTGATTATGAGATTGTAACCATGAAGAACCCAATGTCGGTGGACACCAAAACTCGGGTTTGAGATTTACTTCCAGCAAAAGTCACACTGTTCTTGGCCGAAATGGGTATGACTTCATCTTTTTACAATTAAATTTGTATTTACTTCATTTTCCTTCTTTAAATAATTATATATTTTCCTCAAATTGTAAAGACTTCAAAGGATAATATCGTCACGCATAATGTTAATGAAGAATTTGAATTTAGAATTGGCATAGTGTTTGCTAATGAGAATGAACCTATATAACATACAATGCATATGCAATTTGTAAAGGATTTGGAGTGCGAAGAAGACAAAAAGCGAACAATAGTAAAGGAGTATTGCGAAGATGCACATTTGTATGTAATTGTGAATGGCACTCTCCACTAATCCCATCTCATGAACAAAGAAATATTTATAGGACAGTAAAGAGAACCTGATGGCATGCTTGCATTAAATTTTAAATTGAAAATGGAGTATGAGAAGTTATCAAGTTTGAAGATGTTCATAATAATCCTTTCCTTGATGATAAGTAAAAACACCTTATACGCGTATTGACACATTATAGATACTAGTAAAAGTATTTTGACTTCTATGACTGAGGCTAATATAACGGCTACAAGACCATATTTCTATATCTATGATGAAGAAGGCGGGCCAAATAACATTGGCTTTACATTAGGTGATTATCAAAATTTCTTACAATCAAAAAGAAGGAATTTGATTAGTGCAGGTGATTGTCAAAACCTCATCAACCATTTTTATTGCTTACAATCAAATGAAAGCAATTTATTTATACATTTCAATTGGATGAGGAATAGAGACTGACCAATGTTTTTTGGCCCGATGATATATCCAAGTTGGACTATGATAGTTTTGAAGTTGTGGTAGTATTAGATACTACTTACCATACAAATAAATACAATATGATATGTGTGCCTTTTGTTGGCTTGAATCAATACTGGAAAAATATTTTATTTGATTGTGTATTTCTGTTGGATGAAACTATTGTTTCTTTTGTTTGTGCATTTCAACCTTTTTTGAAGGCAATGGGTTATAGAGCACCCAAAACTATTTACACTGATCAAGATTATACTATGGCAAATGCTATTAGAACTGTTTTCCCAAATTCTGATAATTGTTTATGTATATGGCATATTAGGAAAAATGATACGCATCATATCGCACATCTGCTTGGAAAGCCAAGTTTTCTCGATAAATATTGGCACAGGCTTCTATATTATCATGAATCTAAAATTGAAATGGAGACCACTTGGAAAGCTATGTGTCGGGAGTGGAGTTTAACTGAGAACAAGTGGTTAGATAATATGTATTGCCTGCGTCATAAATGGTGTTTTGCATTTGGTTGTGATTTTTTTTTACAGGAATTAGATCTACACAAAGAAGTGAGAGCACAAATAATGTATTTCAAGATGTGGCATGTAAGATGATGAATTTATCTAAATTTGTCAGTCATTATGAGAAGCAAGGTAAAAAAAATGCGCAACACCAAAGTTGTTGATGATTTTGAGTATGTTCGAGGAAAGCCACATATTATGGTTGAAAATAGTGGAATTTTGCAGGATGCTGCAAAACTATATACTCATGTCGTTTATAGGAATTTTCAGGCTGAGTTCTTACATGTTTTATCTAAACATGTTATTCGATCAGAAATTGATGGGCCTTTACATACTTATATCGTGGGAAACATAAGTAGTAAACGGAAGCATATTGTGCATTTTAGTCTAAGTGATTCTACCATTTCATGTAGCTACAAGTTATTTGAAATGCAATAATGGTTATATAGGCATGCTCTATGCGTCTTGACAAATGTTGCAAATGTTACAATCATTCCATCACAATATATTTTGAAAATGTGGACAAAAGTTGCGAAACAAGGGACTTATCGTGAAGATGTTGTACAAAGCTCTCATCATGTGGCTAAATCAAAGACATTGCGTTTGAAGAGGTTGATGCAGTTAGTTTTTGATGTTATGAACGACAGTGCCAATCATGATGTAACAGAGGAGCTTGCAACTACTACCTTGTTGCGTCTTCGTTTTCAAATCACAAACAAAATGCAATCTCTAATAGGTACAGATCATGTTGATTTCTTTGGGGAAGGTGATGTATATAAATATGTAGAAAATCGTGGAATTCGAGTACTTGATCCCCTTCAAAGAATGCCAAAGGTGTACCAAATACTCAAATCAAGGGCGCCATGGAGAAGAGAAAGAGAAAAACGTCTTCATGCGTAGGAGGCACCTTGCATGAGATATGACACTTATTTAATGTGGCCAAATAATTTCATCAATTATCTTAGTTTATTTTTACATGAAGTAATTCTAATACTCTCATTATGTTTTTTTTTTTTTGTAGGATTAACCTTAATAATAGTTTGCAATCGTTAGCGTTGATATGTTTCAAGGTACAAGCAGCATTTGCATTATACAAATGTATCTCAATTCCTTTTTAGTTTGCTATTTGGAGTAAATCAAGTAGAATCTATGGAGGAACCTCGTTACAACTTAATCCATCATTCTATGATAGTATTGAGATTTTGAGCAAAGGCTTCTATTGGTTTAGAAATACTAATTTTGTTGGACTTTGGTAGACAATGATCACAGAGTTGGTTAGATTATGATCACAAGGTTGGTGTGACCCCTCCCATAAGGTAATTCAAGTTGCCTACCTAGTCCTGAATGGCCCATTTTTTTGCCTAGGTTTCTGTGCTGTGATTCTTTCATTATTTAGATTACTTCTTCTTCTTTTTTTTTCACTCTGGTTGTGCTAGTGAACATGTTTGATCTGTTCAAGATTAAATTCGACATTTTGGAGCATGATTTTAACTTCAAAATTGAAAGTCAAAGTAATGACAAGAAATGTTTGCAATATGTTGTGGCTTGAGGACATTTTGTATGACTAACTATTGTGAGAAGCAAGTTGCCATCAACAAGTAGATAGAGAAAATGTTTGTGTAATCAAAGAAAGTTGGAAGAGAGCGCATGGCAAAATGAGCAAGATGAAGTATGGCTTTTGACTTCAAAATGATGAGACAAATTCTCTTGAAAGTGAAGGTAGTTAATTAATCTCATTCAGTGCAACTTTTGGATTTTTTTTTTTAACTATGAGCATGCACTTCTACATAGGGTAGAATCGATGTGCAGCTCTTGGGTTTTTTTGCTATGAGCATGCACTTCTACATAGGATAGAATCGATGTACAACTCCTGGGTCTTTCCTTGTGCGGCTCTTGGGTTTTTTTGCTATGAACATGCACTTTTACATAGAGTTGGATCGATTTGTATAATTCACTGCTCTTGCTCGAATAAAGAAGGCCATATTATGATGTTGAATTGTTGATCAATGCAACAATATACTTTTGGGTGTAAGCAGTTTCTTTTTTTTTGGGAAATTACATCACAGGTATTATACCTACTGAACTACTATTGACAGCCTCTATTGTAGTTAGACTTGGATTTTTCCTTGTCTGGTTGGATCATTAGTTGCTTTTGAGCTGTGTCTGCAATGATATTCTGCCCTGGATTTTAACAGATTGTAATGCTAAACACGTCTTTTTCTTCGTTTCGTCGATTGGTGACTTATTGCTGAAGTATTGCTCCACTATTGAAAAGCACAAAAGTAGGAAACAACTCTTATATTGAACTGATCAAGAATATATACCTAAGCGTACAACTCACATTTGCAACAAAAACAAAAACTTAGAAAGGTGGAGACATCACTAAAATGCCCCCACAACAAAATTAGGAAAAAAGAAAACAAAGTTGATTGAGAAAATATAGCAAATATATTAGGACAATATGGGACCAAGGTACCACATACTTTATCCTATAGTGGGTCATTCATTATAAATGCTTGAGGCTACGTTCCTAAAATCATAAAATCAGCCAAAATTTCTACATCGACATTGATGCCTTTTTTTTTTTTTTTTTTTTTTCCCGAAAGCTCCGACGCCAAGGAACTGGCTGCAGATTATTTTATCACCTTCTATTGTTGCCGCGGCCTCTCCCGCCACCGAAGCCACCAGAAAACCGGCCATTCCTTTGCCCAGAAAAACTACCACCTCCACCCCTAGGAAAACCACCGCCCCTACCACCATAGCCGCCACGACCGCCCCTACCGCCAAATCTTCCCTCTCTTGATTGGTCTCTCTCCTGGAGACGCGGCAATGTTTTTACCACCTCTAAGCTTACATAAAATCATTGTCTACACTAGGCTGATTAATTTGCAACACACTCTGCTAAAATAATATAAAAATCTATGGAAAGTATGCATAAAGTGCAGCATCACTTACGACTTAGGAGCCTGATGAGTTCCGTAATTTAAGTACCAGCAAAGAAAGGATCTAGATCTTCAGCTGCCACATCAAATACAACACCATTTCCATCAGCTGTGAGAGTAAGACCCTTCATAGACTCTACTTTGTCTTCAGGCAAGAATCTCCTCAGGACACCAAAAGCATACCTAAAATCAAAGTGGCGCATAAGGCCAGAGTCAGATCAGGTGAGAATAGAATACAATACCAACGCTAGAAGGGGGCCAGCCCCCACTTCCACACTATCTCCAAAGCAGTACTGCAAAGCAATACAACCATTCGCCAACAGAGATCTCGCATACTTATGAAGGTGTATAAATAGGCCTTCCAGTCTCAAGAATTAAGGTTACATGGTTTTCAAGTGACGAAAGCAGTGCCCTGCTTTGTATTTCACTATAACCCTGAAAAAAGGAAGAGTACATATTATATTTGTTAAATAACCGAAGAAAAACAGAAAAGAGATGCATGTCAAGGAAGTGCAATTAAAGAAATAAGCTTTGTTGAAGTAACAAGACGTGAGTGGAAAATAAACTTACAGAAGCCTTAGCAAGAGCCTTTGCAAATAATTCAACTGCTGTCATGCCTGATGTGTTCAGTAGTTGCTCGGCTGCAGACTTGAATTCCGGAATGACACTGCATTTTGGAGGATATTAGCATCTTTTATAGGAATGATTCAGCTTCTTAGCAAAAAGAATGACTGTACCTATTAGAAATTTGTGTTATTGATTCTGCAGCTTCGACACCAGTAGCTTGAGCAACATCACTTGGCTGCGGAGCAGCGATGTGTTCAAATTTTACACCAGACTCTCTTTCGATCTTAGATACATTTGCCCTTCTTGGATTGTACAGCATGACAGCTACTCCAGTATTGCCTAGAAAGCAACATTGCCCCCAGCATTTAGCGAGCTACAGAAACAATGAAGCTATGGAAAATGCAGGCTCGCACTAAACCAAAAAAAAAAAGGCCAACTATCAGCATGACTGCATTTAAGAAAAAGGGGGCAAATCAAAACATACCACATAAAGAAAACCTGGATCATTGATGTCCAATCCTCGTGCCGCCACATTCATAGCCACTAATATCATAGACTTGCCAGACCTGAAACTAGCAAGTGTAATCTGCACTCAAGAAGCAAAGTTTAAGCAAGGAAAAGCATGTTGTGCATCAATTAAGAGGCAAAAAGGGTTTCGGCCATCCTAATATAGATGGTCATTGGTAGCCATTCTGAGCATGTATCTGGATGGCCTTTTACATTTTGTTTTCGCTTAATATAAACCTTGTGGCTCGCACACACATCTTTTAAATCTGAAACTCTCAAAATCATCACAACACTCAAGTATCGACACATAAATTCAGAAATAATATATTCATAGTATTTGTCAAATTCAAATAATGTTTTAAATTTTAGCGGGAAGTACTTTTTGCTTTTGCTTTAGTGTAACCAAACATGCCCTAGAGTGTGAGAGTTAATTTCTAGAAATACTTGCGTACATGAAACCAGAAAACAAGTGACATACAAGGAATGCATCACTTAAACAGATAGCCCCTGCAAATTAACAAAAGAATATTGTTTCCAGTCATAATGCCAGACCTATCAATGAATTAGATCCAAAAGCAAATGCTCAAAATTCATTCTATTGAAGCCTAGACCTGTGCATTCATCACTCGAAAATCTGAGGGTAGGTACCCCACTAAAAGCATCAGCCACCTTTATTCTCTGATAAAATTTTATAATGAAAGGGAATTTTTTGCTACAGGCCAATATCTTTGCCTCTGGATGTAACATTTATTGCTGTAATCATTTATGCCTTGTGAAGCCACCACACATCAATATATCAGCACTCTCCGAGAAAATGAACTTCTAGGCAAACTAGGTTAGTTGATTTGATTAAGATAGTAACAAACTCGCACAACATTGTCACCCGCTATATGTGGTTGACAACTGGAAAGTAGGCAAACCAACTATTCGTAGTCATGTAATTCAGTACAATAAACCATGCTCTCTCTTCTTTTTTCATCTCCTCCAGTGTGTTACAACATTAATACTCTTACGTGTATTAGTATCTCTAAAGATTCTGCACATTCATCATTTACCTCTCGTGGGGCTTGCTGTATATCTCCATGCAAGGGCCGTGCTCCAGGCAACAATCCCGAAAGTTGAGAAGCAGATTCCTTTGTCTCAGTAAAAATTATGGTACGGCCTCCACTAAAGAAAATCCAACCAGAGAAGAAAGTTTAAAAAGTGTATAGTGTCAAGTAAATCCCGTGACTAACAAAAGAGTACAGCATTGAAGAAATGAAAATGGAAACAACTAACCTGCTGTAACAGCGTATTATGTCTGGGATAAGCTGAGGTCTAGCTGAGCTTGTACAAGGAATAACAATATGCCTAACATTGGTGCTGGCCTTCATTTTCTCATTACCTACTAGATCTATAGTTCTCTTGTTTTGTTTAAGGAACCTGAAGAAATCTGGGAATGCAAAGTCGCGCCATCAGGAAAAGGGGACTGAAGATGAGTTTGCATGACAGCAAATAAGGAAAACCAAACATTGACAACCAAGATACAAATTCAGAAAAACAAAACAATTTTGCCAGATTGAGTTACATACACCCTTCACCCAGTCTATTATAGTAGCGCTAAAGAGCAGCGTCTGAACTTTACTTGTATCCTTCACCTTGCCTACAAGAACCAGAAGAATTGAAGGATAAGTATATCGACATCTATCAGCGATGTGGTTAAACCGAAAAAATCACATAACTGAGACAGAAATTCTCCAAATATCTCAGGAGATTACCGATTTTCAAACTACGGCCTAGCTAATGCCTTACGTAAACCTACTTAGACAAGCCTCAAGCAGAGGAATAGCAATATTAGTTTGAGCCCCTCTTAATGTATGCACAATAAGAGATATGTTACATGTATTAGACAATTTAAAAGGGACAAAGAAAATAAAGATCTTGCTCTAAAGAAAAGATTTGAAAATCTCTTTTTTTAAAAGTTCTAAGCAATTGCATGATGTTGAAACTGAAAAACCCATTGTCAAATTTCAAAAAATAACATCACTAATAATAATTGTAACTACAATAAATAAGTAAAGCATATTTCCACAAGAAACTTCTAGTGAAAAAAATTAGCACACACACCAAGAATTAGCTCCACATCTTCAACAAAACCCATCCTTAGCATTTCATCAGCCTCATCAAGGACACTGAAGGTTAAAGAGCTCAAGTCAATATTTTCCCTCTCAATGTGGTCCTGCCACAAGAGGTACCAACTGTGAACATGCATTATTCCCAGCTAGTGAAAGAAAACCAAATAAGCTTCCAATTCACTGAATTACTTTCACACGGCCAGGTGTTCCAATCACTATATCGACCCCTCTCCTCAATTGGCTCTCCTGAGCATGATAGGGAGCTGCACCATACAAACAACATGATGTTAAGCCCACTGCTCCACCATAAACTTCAAAATCAGAAAACACCTAAAATAATAGAGTAAATGATGTCAGACATCTATCTGTGTAAAGAGATGAGATTATTTCCGTAAGCTTGATTGCAATACTTGCTTGGTCAATTCCCTAGTAGGTAAAAGCACCAAAACACTTGGTGGCTTACCATATCCTGTCTTCCTTGAGGTTTTTGCAAGCCCATTCGTTAGAGATTATAAAATGAGCAAGACTATCGCGACCTATCCCTCGGGAAAGGGAATAGGTTTAAGGGTATTGCTTGAAGATCGGGCCTATGACCCATGTCATACCTCGCGTGACATTGGTTGTTCAAATTGAAGGTAAGAAAATTTTCCAAAAAAAGAGTTGCCACTAGCCTATTGTGATCGGCTAGAAACCAAATGTGGTATGGGAGTATACCTCACTTCCTACGCAACCAGAAAATCTAGAATCGGGGACTTGATTACAATAATTAACCAATTAATGCCCTTTCGGTACCTAATTTTGTTTATTTAAAAAAAAAAAAAAAAGCCTTGTCAGGCAATTTGGATTGATTTTAGGCCTATCCGCAAATATGTGAGGCGATCATACAGGTGTACAGTCATTAACATAATAATCGACAATCAAGGAAAACATTAAATACACATCACGGGATATCAAAGATTTAACACTAAGGAAAATGTAAATATTAATCTTAACTAGACTAAAGGGAAGCAAAAATCAATATACCAATACTACACAATTAAGGGCATTTGTCCCTAAGGACAATTGGAACTCTAAGGTAAAGTCTTAAAGGCTTAGTCAAACTTGGGCATAATTCTAAATTGAAAAGCTTCTTATTTTTAGGAGAAAATTACTCCAAAAGTATATTTTAACCTTTTTGAGGAAATTTAAATTTTTTATAATTTTTTTGGATTTTTCTATTTTTCAAAAAATGAATTTTCAAATTTTCCCAATTAAAAAAAAAGAATTTTCGAATTTTCCCAAAAAAAACTGGATGTTTTTAATTTTTTAAAAATTTTTTTATAGAAAAAAAGGTCAAATTTTTTAATGCTTTCTAAGCTTTTGATTTTTCGGAATTTTTTTGAATTTTTATTATTTTTCGAAATTTTTGATTTTTTTGAAAATTTTTGAATTTTTAATATATCTTTAATATTAATATTATATTCAGGAAAACGGGTTCGGACCGGGTAAACCCAACCCGGGCCCCATTGACCCAACCCAAACCCGGATCCAACACTGTTGGTTTAAAAAAAATTACATTTTTAAAATTTTTTAGTATTTATGTTTTTCTTTCTGTCTTTTCCTCACCGTGTCCTTTCCCCCGCACCATCTGTTCAACGGTCCTTCCCGAAGCCAACTTTTGCCATTTTCTAGTTTTCTTTTTTTTTTTGTTTTGCTTTTTTCCCTTTTTTTATTCTTTATCCTTTTTTTTTTTTCCTTTTTTGCTTCATCCCTTCCCTGCACCTTCCCTTCTGCGACTCCTCCTTCCCGAAGCAAACTTCTGCTTTCTTCTTCCATATTTTGTTTTCTTTTTAACTTTTTCTGTAATTTTCTTTTTCTTTTTTTTTTTTTTTTTAATTTTCATTTGTCTCTTCCCCTATGGTCTTCTTCCCCACGGATTTTTTTCTCCGTGCATCTTCTTCTCCCCGACGCCTCCTTGTACGTCTTCCCCTGAAACTTCACCCAGACAGCAACACCGGCATAGCAACCAGCGACCCTTCCAACGTCGAACCACCACTGTCTATCGGTTGTCCACTTCGACCGGCGACGACCACTGTCGGTCACGAACTTCGGTGGCCAAACCATTTTCGGACACAAAAATCCCCTCGGCTCAAGAATACACGATTGCTCCACGAAAATCGCATGAAATCGCAATGGAAACATAAAAGAGAGGTACGGTCCGACGTACATAAGAGCAAGCACGAACCAACCCGAGCTTCAACCCAGGTTGCTTCTCCGTTCTCTGTGGGGCATTTTGTCAAACACATGAGATGCGCTACTATAACGAGGCGTTTTTGGCTCAACCGAACTCGAACCATAACGGGATCTTCGACACACGACAAACAAGACATTGGAAACAAAAAGTAAGGTGATGCAGGCTGGAGCTTGCGCGAACCGGACGGCCACGAGCTTCGGCCTGGTGTACCCGAGAAAGAGAGCACACACAAAGGCCGAGGGGACTTACCTGGTTCGGGTGGGGCGCCGTGGCGGACGGCAGCTAACGGACCGGCCACTGACGACGGCAGTCGCTCTCTCGGGCTCACGATCTCCTCGCTCTCTCTCTATCTCTCTCTCCTGGACTCTCACCGAAGAGCTCCCCCTTCACAAATGAGTGAGCCCCTCTCTTTTAAGGGAGACCAGCAGGCGCGCATGGCCCCTGCCACCTCCAGCTTGCAGGCCGGACTGATCCGACCCACGGATCATGCCGCCATCTGATCCGTGGCGATCCTCTGTCTCCCTTTGCTCGTACTCTGCTTCTTTCTTCTTCTTTTTTGCAGGAGCGTGGTTAGCATGAGGGGAGGAAAGAAAAGAGAGGAGGGGCCGGGCTTTGGGCAAAAAAAAACCAGAGAGGCTGGGCGTGGGCCCAGGCGGCAAAAGATATAGAGGAGAGGAGAATTTGGAAAGGACTGGGCCTAGCCCGGTCTACTTTTTTTTCGATTTCTTTTTAATTTTGATTTTTTTTTAAAATTAGATTTAATAATTAGCTATTGTTATGTAGATGCTCCTAATGTGTACGTGTAACATGGATTTAAATGAAAACATACGCAATGCATTTTAATGAAAATTATTTATTTTACTATTTACTTTTTTTCTTTTTATTTTTAAAACTAATTCATAATTTTGTACACAATTAAATTTGAGGTAAAATGATAAAATTTAGATGTCAATAAAGACAAAAGCCAGAGTATTGCCCTAGTACAATTCGCACAATAAACAAGGTGATAATCAGTGCTAAAATATTAAAACCCATCAACTACAGAAATGAGCAAACAGTTCGAAAACTCATGTTCCTAGCAATCAATCATCTTTAAAAAAGTTGAAATCAACTGCGGCCAAATAGTCTTCATGCACTTTTGGTTTTATATATCAAATAACACCAATGAACTACAAACTAGAAGATTTATTTTGCCGTAGGTCTTTTGGTCGAATTATTAGCTATACGTTCGAATGCCTAAAAAGATCAACTGGAGTTTGTCTTTTACAATGACAATCAGGAGCTGAAATACAGGATTTAGGACTAGAAATGCACGAAAGACATTTCATGGACCAATTGCACTGTGCTATACTCTACACCATAATTGCTTTGTTGTGCCATTAATTAAAACAACATTCACCAAGCTCATACATCAACCATTCACTACTTGTAGAGCACATAAAACCTACTTCTCTTTTCAAATATGTCAGCTTTGTGACCCTTTTCTGCATCACACGCTTTTATCACTCCAATGTCCAGACCATTCACTTCTCTAACTTGTCAGTTAATTAGCAGATTTCAAACAAGCACGCAACTATCCACATGTCAATCCCACGGAATTCAAATAAAAAGTTTTCATACTTGCCCAGTGTGGACATGGTCAACCAAATCAGTCCCATCGAGGATGATATCAAACATCATGGCCTGAATGGGAAACAACACCTCGATCCCATTGTCCTTCAACTTCAACCTCAAGTTGTTAGAGATCTTAAAATTCGACATGGCGTTGGGATTCTCCTCTTGAGCCACCTCATTATCGCCGTCGCTCAACTTCGCCTTCTTCTTCTTCCCCATCAAGTTCTTGGGGTCGACCAACTCGGAGTTGGTCTCACTCTTGTCTTCCTTGTCGTCTTCGCATAGCTCTAGTGCCTTCCTCTTCTTCTCCTTCTTCGCATTCCCCTAATGCTCTAGGAGCTTCGGCTACTTGGATTTGGAGCCTTTGCCGCCACTCTTCTTTTTCTTCTTGTGCTTCTTGTCCGACGCCAGAGACTCGAAGCCACTGTTGGCCTCGAGCTGGACCTTCACCTTCATTTTCTTTTCCTTGCTCTTGCTTTTGGAGTTCTCGGGGGATTGAGTTGAATCGGACACAACTATCAAGGGTATCGATGAAGCTGTCGGGAACGACGAGAGGAGTTTAGGGCACGGGAGGGGAGGGAGGGTGGTTTGGTCCTCTCTTCTCTTCTCCTCCTATGCTCGATCTCCACATTGAAAACAGTTGAAGGCGGTGGTGGAGGCAAAGGGGGCTTGAGACCCAATTGCAATCGGGGAGGCAGAGAGGGCTCAGGACCTAGCTACGATCGGCGAGGCTCTCGAGGTGCGATATGCCAGCAGCAGATGACTGGCGATGCTTTTGGGGAGGCCGAGGAGGAGAAGAAGCACGAGGCCTTCAGGTCCCAACCATTGACCTCGATGACATAGAGTCCAAAGACCTCACGTCGACTCGAAGTCGGAGCTAATGATGCGTTTGTCAGAGGGACGCAAGGGACACAATCGGACGGAGGTCCAAAAGTTGCCAAGAGACCAACGCAAGCACAAACCTTGTGCTCGATCTTCATGTTGGGAACAATCAGAAGTAGAGGTGGTTGGGACTTGACTGTGACTAGCGAGGCTCTTGGAGGAGGTGACCAGCAAAGCCTTTGGGGAGGCGAAAGTGGAGGGGGTGGGATGCACGGAGAAGGAAATAGAGGACGTCTCAGTCGTTCTCTATTTGTTCTCTTGTGAGGAGACAGAGAAAAAACTCAGAAAATTCAATTGAGGAGAGAGAAATTCTTGGGCGGGAGCGAGCCAAGCCAAGTCAGCTGAGAGAACTAGCCCTTTCATTTTCCAATGGGTCCTCACAGGACACGTGTCAATAACTGAGTGGCAAATGCGCACGACGTCAGCAGATGACATGGCGTGCACATATCATTGAATATTTTCTCGGTGGTGATTCATCATTATTCATGCAAGAGGGTAGAGAAGTTATGACCCAACTAGCGAGGCTCTTGGAGGAGGTGATTGGCAAAGCCTTTGGGGAGGCGAAAGCGGAGGGGGTGGGATGCACGGAGAAGGAAATAGAGGACGTCTCGGTCGTTCTCTATTTGTTCTCTTGCGAGGAGAGAGAAAAAAAACTCAGAAAATTCAATTGAGGAGAGAGAAATTCTTGGGCAGGAGCGAGCCAAGCCAAGTCAGCTGAGAGAACTAGCCCTTTCATTTTCCAATGGGTCTTCACAGGACACGTGTCGATATCTGAGTGGCAAATGCGCATGACGTCAACAGATGACATGGCGCGCACATATCACTGAATATTTTCTTGGTGGTGATTCATCTTTATTCATGCAAGAGGGTAGAGAAGTTATGACCCAACTAATTCAACTTAATTTTTTTAAATAGATCCATTTTCAACCTCATCTAATTCAACAATTTTTTGAACCCACTTTTCACCCAGCCCTCTAAATATTTATAACCCATATACAACCAAGTCATAAAAAATATGAGTTAAGAATATGCATCATGCACCTATTTTGACACCTCTAACTACCACAAACTTACATAATTTTACGTAACAGGATGGAACCCTTATGTTGATGCTAAGAAGGTTAATTATGGTCGCCCACCCCACCATTATTATACATGACAGAAAAACAAAGTCCGCCGCTTTAAAGTTTGTTTTAATAAGTATACGGAGTTCTCTATATCATAAATGTATTATTTTTTACGTCTCTATGATCGATTTCAATCTAAAATTGTCACTCAGAAATACATAAAATGGCATGCGGATTGTTAAGATGGGTTATGATAATACAGTATTACGAAATAGATAAACAAATTTATTTCCCAAAAATGACTTCGAAATTGTCATCACTCTACCATTTATTATTTTTCTCAAATTAATTTTCACTTTTATCACTCTCTGCACGCAAATTTCTTCTTTCCTTTAACACACATACGTGCGTGCAATTTCACTAGTTTTTTTTTTCTTTTTTTTTTCTAACAATTTCGCTAGTCATTGGAGAAAAGAAATTAAAGAATTTACTTCTTCATCAGATGTATTAATTTACCTCAACCGCTTTCGATCGTAGGCAAGCATGGTAAATAAGACTAATTCGAGTCATTCAAAACACATACAACAGATTTAATTTTGCCCCAATTTCTGTATCGAGGGCTAGGTTTTGAATAACATTTTGGATGTAGCCCCAATTCTTTAATTTGAGGCAAATGAATGGACAAAATGACGTCGTTTCACACTATCTTTGCCAGCAAGCCATGTCGAAAAGTTTGTATCAAAATATTGCTAGGATTTTCCAGTCACAAAAATCGTGCAATGACACTAAAGTGATTGATGCTTTACTAAAATTTTACTCAGGTGATCAACGAAAAAGCTTTGACATTGAAGCGAGTTCTGTATGAAAGTTATGGCATTTGCGATGGTACTACTATGTTGGTCTTGTCTATTAATTCTATATATTGTTTATATACATGTGATTTTTTTTTCATATATCGACTTAAACTTTTGAATTGAATTTCTTAATATATTATGAGAGCCTGCTTTATTTCACGCATGTGGCACCCTGTAAGAAAGAATGGTATATAGAAAACAAAGAGCGGTGTTAATTCAACAGAAAAAAAAAAAAAAAAAAAAAAAAAAAAAAAAGGTCAACGGAGAATGGGAGATAGCAAAAACTTATAAGCCGATCATCGCCTTTTGCTAGTACACTTAGGGCGCGTATGACAAAATTTCTGGAGCAGAAATCAATTTCTATTCCATGAGCGAGTTTCTGAGTAAAGAAACGCATTTGATAACAATTCAAAATTTCTATTTTTGAAATAAAAATCTGTTTGATAATATAATAAAATTTCTATTTTTGAGAGCGGCAACAACCGGCATCCGATGGCTGGAGTCCGATGTTCGGCGACCGGCATTCGGCGTCCGGTGACCGACAACGGGCAGCCGAAGTTCGAAGTCCGACATTCGGCATCTGACACCAAGTCCGGTGACTAGCAGTGGGCAACCAAAGTCTAGAGTCGACATTGGAGTCCGGTGATCGGCAACCGGTGTCCAACGTCCGACGTTTGACATCCGGAGTCAAGTGACAAGAGCCGACAAAGCAAGTGGCCGGTGGACGGAGTTCGGCGGTGGGTGGCGAGCGAGCCAACATCCGGCGGCCGGTGGTGAGCGGCAAACGGTCGCCAGCGAACATCCGATGGTTGGTGATGAGCCTCTAGCATCCAATGATTGGTGATGAGTAGCCAATGACCAGTGGGTGTCTGACATCCGACAACCGGTGGTTGGCAATGAGCGATCGGAGTACAGTGGCCGGCGACCGATGTCCGATGGCCTGTGGTTGGTGGCTGGTGGCCGGGGCGGTGGCGAGCACGGGGCAACCGGCGGCAAAGCGGCAAGTGGGCGATGGGCGATGACGAGAGTGACCGATGAGAAAAATTTTGATTTCTCATTTTTGTTCTAGAAATAGAAAAGCTAAAAATTTTAATTTCTAATTTCTACTTCAAATCTATTTCTAGAATATAAATCTATTTCAGAAATAAAAAAATGAAATTGTGTTACCAAATGGAGTTCTGTTTCAAATCTATTCCGGGAAATAGAGTAATAGAGAAATAGAAATTTTATCATGTGCGCCCTTAGTCGTTGGAACCAAATCGAAGCTCCAAAGTCAAGGCCACACGAACAATTGGACACATATGAGCCATTCAATTGCTATATTCTCATAATCGAATTTATGGACAAAGAGTGACTTGGTGTGATTGGACACATTTGAGCCATGCAATTTCTATCTTCCCAGAATTTTATTTATCTAATTTCGGATCTTCTAGCGGTCGTTTTCCTTAAAGCAAGGGAGGTTGGAGTGCACGCACGAATTGGCCGCACCAACGTCTAGGTGTCCCTTACTTTGCAACGTCCTAAATTAGGATTGCAAGGTGGAGGAACATTGTATCAATTATTTGAGGATGGTTGATGAAGAGAAAAGGAAATTAACGGAGATAGTTGGAGCGTGGGGATGGGAAAATTCATCAAATTGATTTTTTTTTTTCTAAAGAGCATGACACATAAAGTTTTTCGACCAAAATTCATGAACGGAAATCGCCATCCATTTAAATATATATATATATATATATATATATATATATATATATATACATATATATAAAGATTTGCGGTATTTGATGATTCGTTAATAAAGAGATTATGTGACGCTCTGAATTAGCTCATTGAGGTATTATTCATTTTGGCCCTTCTCATACTGAATCCCACAGTTTTTGTCATTTGGTGTATAAGTTGAGCAACTTCACAGGAAGTCACCTATCCTAGGAGTGCTCCCACCTAAGAATGTTTAATTTTGAAACTCTTAAGTTAAGCATTGTCGCTACGTCAAAAAGTGCCTTCATAAGTTAATTCAAATTCGGTGTATGTGTTGACATCTAAATTTCGCCGTTTTACTAAGACTTAATCGCATATAAAATTAGGAATTAGTCGCTAAAAAAAAAAAGGGGGATGTGTGAGAGGTTGGGTCGGGCCGAATCTAGCCTTGGCCCAACGCGACCCTCCACTTTTCCCCTCCCTCTCGCGTGCATGGCCCGGCCCAGCTCCTTTCTCCTTCGGCCTAGCCCACGCCCATCCTTCCTCATCCTGCTTGTCTCGCGCAAAGACCTGTAGAACCACAAGAGAAAGAGGAGCAGCGACAGAGGGAAAAAAAAAAAAAAAAAAGAAGAAGAGAAAACCGGAGAGAGGGAGAGAAACCAGGGGGAAAAGAGGCGCCGCTGACGCCGTCCCTACGCCGAGCCGTACCGTCCCGGTCATCCCCTGACATTGTCGTCGTCGCCGTCGCTGCACCGGATCTCCGCCGAGTCGATGTCGCCCACCACCATCTGCTACAATGTAGTCCTGACGCTGACCAACCGAGAGGGGAGGGAGATTGGAGGAGGTCCAGAGACCTAGATCCGAGGGCGGGGGTCGGACAAGGGCCAGATCTAGGAATCGATCGAGCTCCGCTTGTCACGCCCCGATCCTCGAGCGCGTGCCCATCCCTCTCTAGTCAATAAAATTTTGCGACTTCCCAGGACTAGTCGCCGACCCTTTTTCTTTATTGCACATGCGGAAGCGGATTATAAATCCCCTGACAGTAACCATCTCGGGATAGAAAAGTAGAACAATAATTTCACAAACAATCATGCCTTTACAAACATATGCTGAGTCACGTACCAGAGTCTATGGTCAAAAGACTACAAAAGACTGTTCTCCAAAAGAAGCGGTCCTGTCCGACCTATACTTCATATCACCTCCTCTCTGTTCCAGGTCCTCCACTCGATGACCCTGAAATGGTTATTCAATAACCAGTGAGACAATGTCTCAGCAAGTCCATGCTCTAAACTTCGACTAGGAGGGAAAGACACTAAAGCGTCCTAAACACGCAATCACACAATCAAGGAGACTTATCTCGTCTCAGTTCCACCCTGCAGGTCAGCACAGTTCATATCACAAATCAGAGCATCACTCAAGCTCAATTAATTGGAACACAATACTCAATTCATCATGCGTTCCTAGTTTTGATCTCGGCATATAGCACGGCCTACTCTCAGTTCGGCGGTCTTCTGGCATTGCCAGGCTTCGTCTCACCCCATTGAGCACGGCACGTCTCTTTATCAGATGGCTTTCCCGAAGGAGCATAGGGTCCAGAATCTACTGCGACCGGCTTCTCGTTGTCCAGGGGGTATCCCAAATAGAGATAACGTGCAGCTTAACAGCCCGGGACGATTTCTCTTAATCATCACACGATCACTCAAATATGGCCCATGGCACCGTGCGTTGCACTCAAATGCTTCAATTAAAATGGTGAACCTGGCCTTTTTCTTCGTATTAAAAATACGTATGAAAATAGTCGTATGTGGGTACAGGATCAACTCGATCCAGAAAAATTGACATTCTTCATTTTTTAAAATCCTACTATTTTATATAGTATATAAAACCATTTTCGGTGTTAAAATCCGACACCCGGGATTTTCTGAATAAATATTAAAAATTCACAATTTTTGGAATTAAATACCAAAAATCCAATCATCACTTAATTTGCATAATTTAACACTCAATTGCAGAATTTAACCACACCATTGCAATCAGCACGAAATTTCGGTCACCGGCTATCTCTGCCTAATTTCCGGAAAAATAATTAATAAATAATTAATTTCGAAAATTAATTAGTTAATTCAATATAATTTCTAAAAATACTAACCTATGCCAAAATTATTAAATTAAATACCAATACGGACTCAGAAAAATTCCCGAACCCTTCTAGACAAATAATACAATTTAATTAGGCCTTAGCTAAACCATGCTAACCACCTAACATGCTCAATTAAATAATTAAATCATTAAGTTAATCTAACTAACCACCTAATTCATAATTAAACAAATCTAAACACCCCTTAGCATCATTAACCTACTAAGAAGAGTTTAGAGTATAAACTCACCGGTGTATCACGAAAACCGGTTCACCGCGACGACGACGCGACGGCAGCCGAAATCTTAATTTTCGGCGGTGTCGGCGAACTCTCGGACCGGGCCTAAAACGGGCCCAACAAATCTCAGTCCAATTTGAGATTTGCTTTTGAATTGGACTGGGCCTGAAGTGGGCTGGCTTCGGGGGCTTGGGCCTCAAAATCGCGGGCTTCAAGTGAGCTGGAAATGGGCTGATCTTGCTTGAAGATGGGCTGCTCTCTCTTGGGCTAAAATAATCTGAATTTCACTTGGGCTGAACTTGATGGACTGAAGATAGGCCCAGCTGTTGGGCCACGAAAATTGTGTGGGTTGCTCTAGAAGGCCCAAGGGTGGGCTGCTGAAAGTTTCGGGCTAAACTTCAAAGCCAAAGGTGGGCTTGAAACTTGATGGAGATGCTGGGTCGAACTTGTTGAATCCTTGGGCTGAAGAAGAGGACCGCCTGGACTGAAGACGTTGGGTGATGGACTGGGCCACGAGGAAGCAAGTGGGTTGCTTCGGTTGTCTTCACGCGGCCACGGAACTGCTGGTCTTCGAGAGAAATGGAGGAGTTGACCGAGTGTGTTGGCAGCTGGGAGACGCGCGGCAACGGGATGGGCTGCAGGCGGCAGCTTGTTCGGTGGCTTGGCAGTCAACACTTGCTGAGGTAATCGCCGAGTTGACCGAGAGCTGGCGTCGAAGAACTCGGACGAAGCAGGAATTGCTCGGTGGAACTGGGCTGGCGTGAGGATGGGTCAACAAAATGGAAAGTGGAGAAGTATGGTTGACTGAGGGAGACAAGAAGAACTGGAGCAGGGACGTTGATGAGGCTGAGTGATTTTGGGTGGGGCTTCGTTCGCGGAGAATGAATGAAGATGAAGATGCAGGGAAAACATGAAAATGAAAGTGAGGTAGGAGCAGAGGCGTCGCACGAAGGGGGAGAGAGACAGAGGCGGTGAAGTTTGCCCGAGAAGGCTAGAAGAGAGAGAGACCAAAAGTCCAAAATCTTAGCCAATGTCCTAAATGCTTGGTCCCCTTGTCTCCTCATACTTATCCCCTTTATCCAATAATACTTCCCAACAAATATAAGTCCAAAATAAATCCATTTTGATGCAAATAATGCACCCCTTATCCTAGGTTCCGAATTTAGTTCAAATTAAACTTCAATTTCCCAAATCGACGTCCCAATTTGAATGAAGAAAAAGCTCGTAGAATTTCTACAAGCGCCCCTCGTCAAATAGCTTGGCTTGTAAGTCAAAAATCTCTTCAATTCGGCCAATCCGAATTTTCATTATTTTTCTGCGACATCCGAATCGGATTTCCGTAAAAATCTCGAAATCTCCGAAAAATATTCGGAGGGTGAATCGACGTTCCTAAAATAGATCGTGACACCACAGAACTTTCAATTTCTGAAATCGGGTTCAAATTCACGGTTAATTTCACTCCGGCACGTTTTTAGTGTGACCTAGTCTACCGAGTCACTTTTAGGATTTTTTGGTGCAATTGACCCGTAATCGATTCATCTCGAGTCACAAAGTACATCTTCAACACATTAGCGACTCTCAGTTGTCGTGAAAATCTCAAGGTTTCAAATACGGGCACTAGGTGCACCAAAATGATAGAAAAATCGGTCTAGTGCCGATCGACGAGTATTTTGCAATAAGGTGGAATCACCCACACTCTGATCACATATCTCAGTCGAATAGACCTATCTCCGGTCTCTATTCGATTTCGACAGTGCCGTAATGATCTCGGCAGATGGACACGGTCGAGTAGTCGATTCCTGGTCAAATTCTCAAGTCCATTGCATTTAGATTCCTTAATTGCTTGCCCAGATAGACCAGTTATCTCGTGAGTGGTCAACTCAGAGAATAGCACTATAGACGCGTCGACGAAAAGCCCAATTTATTTACTCGAAAACAAATAAGAAAATTCAGTGTCACACCGCCGCAACCCCAAGTGTCGCCGTTGCCGTTCCACCGCCCGCCTCAAGCCGTGCCGCCGTTCCCCTTGACGCCGTCGCTGCACCAGATCTTCGTTGTCGCTGTCGCAACGTCGATCGCTTGGCTCGACGCCTCTGCCGCCAACAACGCCGTCTGCTCGCAACGCCGCTGCCCGCTTCTGGATCTGTGTCGTCCCCAATGCCATCCCCGACGACTTGCTGAGATCCCTACCGTGCCGGGCTACTTGTTGCTCTCCACGGCCGCCACCCGCCGTGCCGTCGCTACCGTTCCGCCATCAATAGCCTCAAGCCGAGCCATCGTCCTCCGACACCGCCCGTCACCTCGCGTCGTTGTCACCATCGTCACCACCATTGTCGTCGCCGTTGCAGCCCTTCGCCGTCGCCTGCCGCTGCCATTCTGCCACCACCCGCCTCAGCCGCAAGCAAAGAAGAGGACATCCATTAGGTTGCGGCCGGGTAGGGTTTTGGCCAAGAACCGAGTTGGGTGTGGATCTTAATCGAGTAAGTTTTTCTTCCGCATGGGCCTGTCACGACGGGCCCTCGATTGTGAGCTTTAGTTGGGCTTTTCGGGTATCAAGGCCAAGTTTGGGCTAGTTAGCACATGGGCTTGTGGACCTTTTTGTTTTAAAAAATTATTCCAGATTGGGCGCAAGTTAGGCTGAGTGAAGGCCCAATCGAGTGGTTAGGCCTAACCCATTGGGCCGAACTCAGGGGCGAGCCGGGCCCGACTCTCCCTAACCGGACCCGACTTGTGTCGATCGGGCCGAACTCAGGTCCGGTCAGATCGGACCGGACTCGGTTCGGCCTGAAAAATTAAAATTAAAAATTAAAAAATTAAAAATATTATTATTTTATTATTATTTAAAAAATTTTAAAAATTCGAAAATCCAAAAATCGTAGGGTTTGATTAGGATTTATTGTCTTGCCTTATTAGTGTAATTAGGCATTTATTTGCTTATATTTTGATTATATCATATGTTTAATTTGCATATTTAATTACGTTTAATTGCACGTGTTTAATTTTACTACAAATTAGGATCTTGGTAGCTATGATTGTTACTTTAATGATTGCGCACCCGATCACCTCACATGTTAGTGGATAGGTGTAAAATCAATCCAAATTGTCTGACAAAAATATTTTCTTTTAAAATGAACAAGATTAGGTACTGAAAGGACAATAATTGATCAATTAGTGTAATCAAGTCCCCGACCCTAGATTTTCTGGTTGCGTAGGAAGTAAGATATACTCTTTTGCCTCACTTGGTTTCTAGCCAATCTCAATAAGCTAATGGTGACTCCTTTTCGCAAAATTCTTAAAAATACCCTAATGTCACGCGAGGTATGGGCTTGGGAGAGCCCGCGCCTAATCATGGGCCGTAGATCCCGTCCTTTAGGCAATACCCCTAAACCTATTCCCTCCCCCTGAGGGGTAGATCGCGACAGCTTGGTGACTCTACCAGGGACTTGGTTTTAAACCTTAAAGGACTTAGGCCAAGATTAATCTTGTTCAAAAATATTTTTGTTTGGTAGCGAGGATTCCAGATATGCCCCTAAAGTGTTAAATATTTTTTTTGCAGAATGTGAGGTATAAAGGGAAGTGTTTGCTCACCTTTGTCTTACAGGAAGGTGTAGGAATGTATGGTTTAATTTTTTTTGTACAGAGTGTTGTTTGCCTATAAATTGTTGTGCATGTATCATTGGCATTGCACTACACCTTAGCACACACAACCTACCGCCAGACTTGGGCCGCATCAGATCACTTAGAATGGTGTTGAGGTGGATACCACTCCAGCTACAATCATGTAGTATGAGTCGCCCATCTCAACCCCGAAATTTCTTTCTTGATGTCAGAGGTCCTTCTATATATAAACCGGATGTGTTTATAAAGTATGTTTTGTGTTAATTGGTTGTCCTGCTTTTCTATCACAGGTTTCATTGATGTCTGGAATTTATTAGTTCACTTCCGCATGTGCAATAAAATCGAATGGGTCGGCGATGTGTCCTGAGAACGTCGCAATTTGATCGACCACCGAGGGATGTATGTGGCACCCCCAAACAGCTCATGAGGTCACCACAGCTACCTATCGCTCCTCCTTGTGAATACCAATTACATCTCTTAGCAGAAGCACTGTGGTTCATAGACATTTTTTTTAAAAAAGAAATTAGCGCAGCTCATAGCGAAGTTAAAGACGAGTCTCACCATCCCTCTACTCTCTTAATGATGGGACAATGCACACTTACTACACATCGAAGGAAAACATAAGCCGAGCCACTTTTATTTACATCTTTAGGATGGACATCTTTGGGTCGGTACAACCAAAAAGCCAAGACTTTTAGCTAAACCTAGCTGTAGCTCAAAAAGAGATCTCGACCCCCTATATCGACCATGTATAACCCTCCATCTACAAGTGTCGGCTATCCCAAAAAAGATTAGCTCCCTCTCCTCACGCGGGCCATCACACCCATCCAGGTGCATCAGGCGGTGGCGGCGGCAACATCCCCCGCATCACTCCGTCGCGGCGGATGTGAATAGACAAGAACTCCTGAACGATCGGGCCCCCAGCCAGGCCCACATCATACATAACCAGCACCTAAACCCGTACAAACATCAGACCAGAGATGGTGACACTATCAAGCTCCATGCAATCGACCTCCACGTCAAATGGAAGGCCGTAAAAGGTACCCCGCGTGACTGGAGCGAGAGGCATTTGTCTAATCTGAAATGTTGGTCCCCAAAAGGGGTGAGTACAACTACTCAGCAAGTAAAGGATCTATTAAACTACTCAATGCATCAAACATAATAATCATCACATCATAGTAAAGTACATATCATTCATGCATATACCATCATGCCATAGGTGCATTTACAACCATGCACTCATCATCAAGCATTCATGCATATCCATGCCTTATGTGCACATACCACCATGCACTTACCCATATTATATCATACGGCCATGCATACATATCACCATACCATGCATGATTCAATTTCAACTTTTATCTTTCAATTGGGTCACCACATTTTTCTTTCCCGAGATCAGTAATTTGCATTCCACATTTTATCGCTCACACCCAACCTGGCGTCACAAGGAACCTCCGGCACACACCTCCGGGCATCCCGAAACTCCCGAGGACATCCGGCACACACACTTTGGGCATCCGGCACCCACCTCCGGGCATCCTGACACTCCCGAGGCATCGTCTGCTCACACCTCCGACGGTATCCTCATTTATCATAATTCAAATTCACATTTGTGTCTCAATATCAACATGGCACATGATGTAATGGCAACAAGGTAAATTTCAGCTTTTGAAATTCGCACAACCCAACTTGCACAGTTTTTGAAAACATTTTCATTAAATACCCAAATGACATTAAAAAATTTATGAAATTCGAACATGTGATAGTTAAGATATAAAGGCAGATACTTCATGGAGAACACTACACCAAGAGATTCCCATATAGCTCAATACAGAACACGCATTACAGCACTATTAATTCTGTCCGTTCCACTTGCACAGTTTTTGAAACATTTTTGGTTAAATAGGCAAATGAACTTCAAAAATTACGAAATTTGAATATGTTGTAGTCAAGACATAAAAAAAAAGATATTTCATGCAGAACACTTTTCCAAAAGAATCTCATACAAAACGGTATAGACCACACATTGCAACATTACCAAGTCAGAACACATCAGATTACACAGTTTTAGAAACATTTTCGATTAAATACCCAGATGACCTTTAAAAATTATGAAATTCGATAACCAAGACCATAAGGTAAATACTTCATGAAGACATCAAAATCAGATTCGTCCTAGGTAATGAAATATAGGTGGTTGAAACTTTTGTTCCTAGTACCGAAATTTCCAGATCTAACCATCTCTGAAAGATCACGATTTCACCTACCTATTCTTGTTTTTTTTCTCTAAATTTTTGATATGTTAAACCTCAGGATGTCCTTTACATCTTTTGTTAAGAAATAAAAGTGAAATTTCAACAAAAAGATAACCTTACAGTCCATGCATTCATCAAAGGTAGTTACTGAAATCTCCAGATCCAGTCTCTCCCAAGAATAAAGATTTCACCCACTTATACTTGTTTTTTTCATCCCAAATTTGAGTATGTCATATTCCAAGAAGTCCTTAACAACTTTCATTCAGAAGTCAAAGCCAAAATCCAACTCGAACATCACATGCAAGCCACTAGAACATCCAAGGTCGAGCTGTTTTCTCAAGAACAGTTTACTAGTCTAGAACCATCACTCTTAAAACTTCAGTTTTTCACACCCTAAACAATCCGAAATTTATCACCACTCACTCACACACTCTAGGCACAACATGCAAGAGTAGATCAAGGATCCCACTTGCCTCTAAACCAAGCAAACAGCGATGGGACACGGCGGCGGCGCACGGCGGACGCACGGCTCTTCCTCCTTCCTTCTTCTCTTCTTCCTTTCTCCCTTTCTTTCTTCTCTTTCGCTCCTCTCTTTCTCTCTTGGACAAACCCTTCTCTCTCCCTCTCTTTCTCGCTTAAGCCGGCCATCATTTTCCCTAATTTCTTCCCATCATCATTAGCCATCATCACTTCTTTGCATGGAGGACACTTGGCCATCTCCATGGGACAAGTGGGGGAAGCATGCAAAACCGGTCTCTTCCCCTCCCCTCTTCGTGTGGTCGACGGCCCCTCATGGGCTCTAATGGGCTGGCCATTTCGGCCCATCTTAGGCCCAACACTCTTGGGCCTAAAACCCAAGCTTAAATAACCTAAATTAACCCTTTAAAAACTAATTAAATCCCTATTAAATCAAAGTACTAAATTGCAAATTAAATGGCTATACACTTGCAAATCATAAATCCACAAGTTCCAATTTATAATACATATGGCCAAAGATAGAACTTTCTTTCCCAAAATTTATCCATTAAAAACTTGGCCATAAATCTCATTTGAATCATGGATCAAAAGGCTACAAAATTACAATAGCGGTATTTCCATCGCCTATCCATGGCTCATGGCATATTTAGAGCTTTTTTCTTTTTTCTTATGAAATTCTAGGATGCCACAATGTATGCATGCTCGAGGTTCGAGGCGTGACAGATTTAGTAAGTTGAATTTGAACATTCAAGAAGGAAAGCAATTGAGGGTCTAAAAGGGCAACATTAAAATTTGAAGATATGGTTACAAAGACTGTCTCAGCATTCAAAGTAGTTTGAACAATGTCAATACAAGCATGCTGGTATTCCAGGAACCGAGTGTTCAATAGAGCCATTTGTGCTACAATTGACAAGCTTTTTCGGCCATGGAAAGTGAGTACAAAACGGATAACTCAATGGAAGAATAGCTTGCACTACTTAGCTTTGATACTAGTAAGGGGATCTATATTTAGAACCAAGGATAACCAAGTCAGTAGCAATAGAAACACTATCCCACAACAGGTGAACCTCTTATTCCAGCCTTCTAGGAATTGCCTTTTAGTTGCGAACCAACTAGAATTTTAGTTCAAAAGATAGAGACGCTCAAGGATGCCAAGATAGTAACATTTCTAACTTAGCCAAGCTGCATTTCTTAGAGGATTCTACCAGGCCGAAGAAGCAGAAGTGTTTAGAAAGACATGGAGAGAATTCTCATAAGCACACACTTTACTTCAAAGGACTTTACCCAATACATTACATCCTTTTGCCTTTTATAGGCATTCAAAGGTCATAAAAAATAAAGATCAAGCCGACAGGTCTTAAAACACACAAAGGCTTCAAGATTCCCAATCGGGAATTATTCTAGGTGATATGAACAGCGACTGTGAACAACAGTTCCCTAGCGTACTGTTACAGTACTTTGTTACAGTGACTAGTGCTACAGTAACCTAACTACAGGCCTATCTTCCGTCACGGGGGTTGCATCGAGTCCCCGACCTGAGATACTCTGATTGCGTAGGAAGTGAAGTGTGCTTCCACACTTTATTTGGTTTCTAGCCAACCCTAATATGCTAATGGCGATTCTCTTTCTTAGAAAACTTTCATAGCGTAAATTTAAAAACTCGAAGTCACGCAAAGTATGGGCATGGGGGAGTCCACGTTTAAATTATGGGATGTAGGTATGTTCTTTAGGCGATACCCCTAAACCAATGTTTCCCTCCATGCTGAGAGTTAGGTCGTAGCAAAAATTTAGAGTCCTCCACAAGTCCAACCAGTTGCGATTGACTTGTGAAAGAAATCGATGGTCCACAAGTCTAAACGATTCTAAAAAATAAAAGGGAACGTTACCGTAGCATTGCTCTTTTCTTTAACTAAGAATGAGACTCAACTTATCGAAATCTAACATAATCTATTTACCTTTATTTTAAATTCAGGTACATGCTAAATTTGGTTTTTAACGACAACGATAGAAAATCATATCGCCGATTGTTTGGAACAAGAAAAAAAAAACATTGGTCATTATGTGCATGAGTTTGTAAAATAAATAATAAAATAAGATGGAAAATATTGAATGAGAACCTAAGTTATTTAGGGTAAGTCAGTTTTTTTTATTTTTTCTCCAGAATCATAAATTTTTCAAATATAATAAAGGCCAGCGACAAAGATGGCTAGCTTTGACATCCCTTTGAATCACTTCTTGCTCTCATACTTCATGGAGACAATAAAGGCGATGGGCAACGCCTTTAATCACTCTAAATCTTTGGGGCTTGCCTTTGGTTCGTTATACTGGTATATGTCCAGGCTTCCATTGGGCATGTAGTCATATAGCTACCACAACTCGCCTTTCGACGTAGCAACAACCGAGAAGCATTGCAAGGTTCCAGCGACAAAGATGGCCAGTACTGATGCATGATCTTCGCAATAAACTCTCTCATTCCTTGCCTCGATTCATGAGAAACCCTCTTCACTACAATCTCAGTTCTTGAAATTGGTGTTGAATTAATGTCTTGAGTTTGAATTGAGATAATGATATGTTAAACCGAATTTGTCGATAAAGTTTTTCCCAAACGGATTATAAATCAGATGAAGAAGGAAGAAACAATTTCCTTCTTGGATTTTCTGTTTCGGACGTGTGCAAAGCAAGACAAAAGAGTAAAATAAAATAAAAAGGAATCCCTGCAGTTTCAAATTCCTTTGAAAAAGGAAATCCGACCGTGAAGCTGGAGATTTGCGTGTGAAACCGAAAAGGGAAAGGTGGCGCCCAAGGTCAAACTTTTGACCTTGGACACACCCACATATAAAAGCAGAATTTTGCAGGTTTCTCTCCCTTCTTTCGAAAATTGCCGCCGAAGCCCTACGTATGTGAGAAGACATCCACGCCGCTTGAAGAAGAGCCGCAAGATCTTGAAGCCTCGCGAAGCCGTACATAGAGAGTTTTGTCACGCAGTAATTTTGTGCCATGAGTTTATTCCCAAGTGAGTTGTTTATTTATAAACACTTTGGGTTTGGGGTTAAATCTAGGTGTGGGAAACACTTGAACGATTGAGCAATTGTAAACTCTGATTCTCCGATTATAGTGGATTATTTGCTGCTAGCTCTCCCCGTGGTCGTAAGTACCGATACTCGGACCGAACCACGTAAATTTTTGGTGTCCTTATTTTTCTCGTTTATTTCTCTGGTGATTTCGCGTTGATGTAAATTGCAAGATTCTGTCGTTTCCGCGTATTATATCCCAACAATTGGTATAAGAGCTTGGGGTTGGATTTCTTGATTGTGATTTGGGGCTTTTGCTTGTCTGATTATTATCTGGAAATTCTGTTATTACAATTATGTCTAAGATGAAATATGAGATTGAGAAGCTTGATGGGAGCAACAACTTTGTGTTGTGGAGCATCAAGATGCGGGCATTATTGACAACACAAGGTTTGGTCAAGGCACTGGATGGTGAAGATGAGTTGCCGATTATAATGAAAGCCTCTGAGATGGTAGAGCTGATTGAAAAGGCAAAGAGCATAATCCTGTTAAATTTGACGGATAAGGTCTTAATAGAGGTTGCTGAGGAGAAGCATGCCGCAACATTATGAGCAAAACTTCAAGCACTCTATGTGAAGAAAGGTTTGAACAATCGCTTATACATGCTGAAAAAGATGTTTCAATTTAGATATACTGAAGGTACGTCTATCAGAACCCACCTAGATGAATTTAATAAACTCATGTTGGATCTGAAGAACGCCGGTAAGATACTTGATGATGAAGAGCAGGGCATGATGTTGTTAGCCTCTTTACTAGAGTCATGGGAGCACTTTACTGATTCGTTGTTGTAGGGGCGTACTACTATTACCTCAGAAGAGGTAAAGTCCGCCTTATTTTCTAAGGAGTGGCAGAGAAAGTTGCGAGATGACAATCTGGCGAAAGGAGCAGTGCAAGCACTGACGATTCGGGGTAGAGAACAACATCGAGAGCCTAGTAGCAGCAAAGGTAAAAGCATATCAAAATCATGCCATAGAAAGTCCAAGGGACGCGTGAAGTGCTTTGAGTGTCACGAGAAGGGGCACATCAGGAGAAATTGTCCAAAGTGGAGAAATAAAGTTGATAAGCAGAATGCCACAAGCAATGTGGCAAACATTGCTGAGGGGAAGACTAGTGATGCAGAAGCTGTTTTATGTGTGACTGCTACTTCGTTAGGAGATGAATGGGTGCTAGATTCGGGGTATTCTTATCATATGGCGCCTCATAAGAACTGGTTTACTACTTACCAAGCTGTATATGGTGGTAGGGTTCTATTGGGGAATAATGCAGTTTGTAAGGCTGTGGGGATAGGGACAATCTGGATCCGGATGCACGATGGGGTGGTGCGCACATTGACAAATGTGAGGCATGTACTAGAGCTCAAGAAGAACCTTATTTCTCTGGGGACACTTGATGACATTGGGTGCAAGTACTCCGTTGAAGGTGGAGTAATGAAGATCTCTCAAGGTGCCATGATAGTGATGAAGGGAAAGAAAGTGAATACTCTCTATCATCTATTGGAAGAGACCGTGACCGGAACCGCTGCAATTTCATCAGGTGAGTCAAACTCTAACTTGACTCAATTATGGCATATGCATTTAGGGCACATGAGTAAGGCAGGTATGACGATGCTGAGTGAAAAAGGGATTGTTGAGTGGTCAGAAAACAGGAAAGCTGGACTTATGTGAGCACTGCATCTATGAGAAGTAGCACCGAGTTATGTTTACTACAGCTATTCATTCGACCAAACGACCGGTTGAATATATTCATTCAGATGTCTATGGCCCATCTTCGGTTCCTTCGAAAGGAGGTGCCCAATATATGCTGACATTTATTGACGACTACTCGAGAAAGGTATGGGTATACTTTCTGAAGCACAAATATGATGTGTTTGATCGGTTCAAGAAATTTAAGGCATTGATTAAGAAGCAGTCAGATAAGCAAATCAAGTGCCTAAGAACCGACAATGGCATGGAGTTCTGTGGTAAAGATTTTACCGAGTTTTGCAAGAAAGAAGGTATTGTAAGACACCGCACAATATCTGGGACACCACAGCAGAATAGCGTGGCAGAACGGAAGAACAAAATTTTGCTTGAATGAGCTCGATGCATGCTTTCGCATGCAGGACTTGGTAAGGAATGTTGGGCCGAAGCAGTGAACATGTCATGTTACCTAGTTAATCGATCTCCATCATCTGCTATCGAGTAGAAGACTCTTGAGGAAGTATGGTCAGGGAAACCTGTTGATTATTTCGGATTACGTATATTTGGATGTCCTGCGTATGCTCATGCGAGTGATGGTAAGCTTGAGCCGAGGTCGAAGAAGTGCATATTTCTGGGTTAAGCACATGGGGCGAAAGGCTACCGGCTGTGGTGCACCGATCCCAGATCACCCGGTTTTCTAATCAGCAAAAATGTGATCTTTGATGAGATTGTAATGCTTCAACAGAAGAGTTCTGAGACACAACCAGTAGAGAAGACAGATCATGGTGTCATAAGTGAGGTGGAGCTTCAAGTGGAGACTCCGGAGACCTCGAAGGTAACAGAAGTTGAGACTGTAGATGAAGCCGCAATTCCTAAAGTCGTTGATAGTGAACAACCAGCAAAGCCGCAGCAGACTATAGCCGCAGATAGATAGAGAAGGCAAATTAAATCACCGGTACGTTATGGTTATACAGATATTGCTTATGCATTGACTGTAGGTGATGAGGTGGAGACAGATGAACCTTCGTTTTACTCTAAGGCGATGGCTAGTTCGGAGTCATCGCAGTGGTTAGGGGCTATGAGTGAAGAGATGGAATCTCTCCATCGAAATCAAACATGGGAGCTGGTCAAAGTACCAAAGAGCCAAAAGATTGTCAGAAGTAAATGGGTTTTCAAACGGAAAGAGGGCATTCCTGGTGTTGAGGCAGCGAGGTATAAGACGAAACTTGTGGCGAAGGGATATACACAGCGTGAGAGCATTGACTACAATGAGATGTTCTCTCCTATGGTAATACATACTTTTATTCGTGTTTTACTTGCCTTAGTTGCTTCGCAGGATCTCGAGTTAGAGCAACTAGATGTGAAAACTGCGTTTCTTCACGGTGAGTTGGAGGAGCAAATTTACATGAGGCAACCAAAGGGATTTGCTGTTCCAGGTAAGGAAGATCATGTTTGCTTGTTAAAAAAATCTTTGTATGAGCTGAAACAATCTCTTAGACAGTGGTATAAATGTGTTGATGCTTTCATGGCTAGTCAAGACTACACGAAAAGTCAGATGGATAGCTGCGTTTACTATAGGAGATTGGAGAATGGTTCTTTGATTTATCTACTCTTATATGTTGATGATATGCTAATAACAGCTAAGAATATGTCTGATATTGATGTGCTGAAGAGGTAGTTAAATGCTGAATTTGAGATGAAAGATTTAGGTGCCGCAAAGAAAATTTTGGGTATGGAGATTTTGCGTGACAGAGCTGTAGAAGTTTTACGTCTATCTCAAAATATATATATTGAGAAGATTGTAGCACGTTTTGATATGCAGTCAGCAAAATCTATAAGTACACCTTTAGCGAAGCACTTTAAACTTTTAGATAAATTATCACCGCATACTGAGGAGGAGGAGGAGCATATGTCCCATGTTCTTTATTCTAGTGTCGTGGGTAGTATTATGTATGCTATGATGTGCACTAGGCCTAATATTTCACAAGCCGTGAGAGTAGTTAGTTGCTATATAAAGCATCCTGGTAAAACTCATTGGGAAGCTGTAAAGTGGATCCTCAGATATTTGAAGGGAACAACAGACGTAGGTATAGTGTATAGGAGGGACAGTAATGGCAGTGAGACCACTGGTTTTGTGGATTCGAATAACGCCGGTGACTTGAATGATTGCAGGTCTTTAGCAGGGTACGTGTTTACGCTAGTGGGTGGTGCAGTTAGTTGGAAAGCGTCCTTACAAGATCACATGGCCTTGTCTTCGACTAAGGCAGAGTACATGACACTAACCTTTGTAGCGAAAGAGGTGATATGGTTATAAAATTTGCTCTCGAACTTTGGGTTAAAACAGAAAAGCGTGAATATATATTGTGATAACCAAGGTGCGATATATTTGGCGTACAATCCAGTTTATCACAAGCGAACGAAGCATATCAACATCAGGTACCACTTCATCCGAGATGTCTTAGCTAAGGGTATTGTTATTGTTAAAAAGATTCATACAGCAGATAATCCGACAGACATGATGACTAAGTCTATTCCTTTGGCGAAGATCAAGCTCTACTTGAGCTCTATTGGTGTCTGTGGAGAGTAAGGGTGCGTTTGGGAACCACTTTTGGAGAAAGTCTTTAGGAAAATGCAAATACCTTTGAGTTAAAGATGTTTTCCAAAATGCAATTGTGTTTGATAAATTGTACTTTGAAAGCCCTTAGTGAAGTATTTTGAGCAAAATGGCGTTTGGGGAATTACATTTACAAAGAATCTTTGTGGTAAAAAAAAATTATCAAAAGAAAAATTAAAAAAAAATTGACCAGCAAGGGCAGCAGCCGCCGGCGACCTCCGGCGACCCCGGATCTGGGGCGGCGAGGTCGTGCGATGCCGTCGTGACCTCCGACGACCTCGGATTTGGAGTGGCGATGCCGCCTCAACCTCTGGCGACCCCGGATCTAGGGCAGCGACGTCGTGCAACACCGCCTCGACCTCCAATGACCTAGATCCGAGGCGTCGAGGTCACGGGAGAACCTTGCTACCTCGGATCGGGGTCGCGGCGGGGTCGAGCGACGCCGCCGCGACCCGGATCCGGGGGCAGCAAGGTCGCGCGACCCAGATCGGGGGCGGCAAGGTCCTCCCACGACCCTACCGCCCCAAATCTGGATCGCGGTGACCTAGACCTCACCGCGACCCAAATGGTGCGGCGGTCGCGCCACCCCACGGCGTCGGTCGTCTAGGCAACGATCGCCGTCAATTGCCCGCCCTTCGCCGGCGACCACTCGCGGAAGAAGAAGAAGAAGAAGACCGCCCCGCCGCCCCCGGATCTAGGTCGCGGCGACCCAGACCTCGGTCGCGCCACCCCCTGACGGTTGCCGGCGTCCCTCTAGCAGTTGTCGGCCCCTTGCAGTCAGACATAACCGAACCTCCCCAGAGAAGATGAACAATGTCACATACAATGGCAATAATCGGAAAAACAATATATTTGTGAGGACAATTTCAGAATATATATATATATGAACAGTGCCCACATGGGCATGCCAAAAAAGCTGGAAAGCCAAGGCAGGTCCTGACCTGCTTTGGGCTTTCAACTTCACAAAGCTGGCATTTGGGGAATGAGGGCTCAAAATTTTTTCCCGTTTAATGAGGGCTCAAAATTTTTTGCCAAATGGGCTGGCATTTGCCCAAGGACCTTTAGGCCTCTAAAGGGCTTTAGGAAGTGGTTCCCAAACGCACCCTAAATGCCCATTGGGGTGTTGGGAGAGCGGCGTAGATGATGAGCACTATAACTTGGCTTCAAATATCGAGCCAAAGTGGAGAATTGTTGAATTAATGTCTCGAGTTTGAATTTAGATAATGATTTGTTAAACCGAATTTGTCGATAAAGTTTTTCCCAAACAGATTATAAATCAGATGAAGAAGGAAGAAACAATTTCCTTCTTGGATTTTCTGTTTCGGACGTGTGCAAAGCAAGACAAAAGAGTAAAATAAAATAAAAAGGAATCCCTGCAGTTTCGAATTCCTTTTAAAAAGGAAATCTGGCCGTGAAGCTGAAGATCCGCGCTTGAAACCGAAAAGGGAAAGGTGGGGCCCAAGGTCAAACTTTTGACCTTGGGCACACCCACGTATAAAAGCAGAATTTTGCAGGTTTCTCTCCCTTCTTCTGAAAATTGCTGCCAAAGCCCTACGTATGTGAGAAGACGTCCACGCCGCTTGAAGAAGAGCCGCAAGATCTTGAAGCCTCACGAAGCTGTACGTAGAGAGTTTTGTCGCGCGGTAATTTTTTGCCGTGAGTTTATTTCCAAGTGAGTTATTTATTTATAAACACTTTGGGTTTTTGGTTAAATCTAGGTGTGGGAAACACTTGAGCGATTGAGCGATTGTAAACTTCGATTCTCCGATTATAGTGAATTATTTGCTGCTGGCTCTCCCCGTGGACGTAGGTATCGATACTCGGACCGAACCACGTAAATTTCTGGTGTTTTATTTTTCTCGTTTATTTCTCGAGTGATTTCGCGTTGACGTAAATTGCAAGATCATGTCATTTCCGCGTATTATATCCCAACAGTTGGTGATAGCTCTCTATAGACCTTGCCAAATCCAGCAACTCGTCGTAGCTCCTGGTCCACTGAATCCTTTTGTGGCAGCATAGAGATTTTTGTACATGAACCTATGGGAATTGTAGTCACGCTCCAAATCCTCCGGAACCCCTGCAAATTTTCCCTTTCATCTTATCAGATCAACCACAATTAAGATTAGCATTGACAGGACAGCAACATCAAATGCACTCCAGCAGTCAGCAGACAGAATTTCTCCTCGTTTCTCACATGGGGTAGTCTAGCAAGCTGAGACTAAACCAGTCTCTGAGCTTGTCCAATTACATAACACCTCCATTTAGGGATGTAATGAGGAGTCGCTAATGAGCTGGTTGAGGATAAGAACCCTATGTACATGGCCTCCTCCATGATCGGCAAAACATCAATGCACGGTGATTAAAGGGGTGTCTTTGGTTTCTCAACATTGATAGGTGCTAATGTGACATTGATTTGCTTTTGTGTGCCATCATAATCCACCCAAACTTGCCTGGCTTCACCGCTCAACAGGCTTAAGTTTGTGACCGAGACTTACTGCTTAGATTTTAGGGAGGTCGGCCCATTGACATCGATTCCAATGTGGTTGTCATTGACATCATGGAATTCATGGTTTTGGATTGTGTCGAATGCTACCGTGACAATGTGGCTTGTGGTGAAGCCATTGTTGGTTTTGTTGGAGAGGCCAACGTAATAACAAGGCAGAGCTCGAGGAAATTCTCTACAAGGAGCTAACCCGAAAGTGAACCTGTAGCCTCCCAGAGGTGGATACTTGTAAATCATAGTGAAGACGAACTCCATGGAGGAGTAGACAGATCCACTGAATGAGTTCTTGAACTCGATAGGGTCAGGGTAGAAGGCATGACTCTGCTTCTGTTTGGTTGTGTGGTTGACTCTAGGAGGCCATTGCCTGTGATGCAGCAAAATAATCTAGGCTAGGATTCACCGACTGGAAGCTGTTGTACGTGAAACTGCTGGTATCGCAAAAGAGTGCAAAGTTTGCCAGGGAAGAAACTGCCATGACAATCACGAAGAATATGTCCAGAAACTGGAGAAATTCGTTGAATACACTACTCAGAAGATATCCTTTGAATCTCCTAGGATCAACTTGAATCTAATGCAATTTCAATTATCAGTGCCCTGACTTGGGTCACTATTTATGCATCATTAACTCGTAGGACCTGCCGTTAAATCGTGCAAGGATTCAAACAAACAAGTAATAATCCTTACAAAAGTAGGACTTGCTCTTATAATGGAAACCAAAAGAGAAGGCAATTATGCTAATGCAGACATTCCCAAGAACAAGTTAAGATACTGCAGAAATTGGTTAGATCCATAGAATCTTGAAATTACAGTTCACATATACTCGAAGAGTCGCAAACTACAAATACTTGACGTATAAGAACACTAGTTTGATAGTTACTTTGGATCTATGAAATGTGTTTTCTATTTAATATACCAAGCTTAAGATTCATCTTCCACTGAAGAGAGTCTGCGACAGAAGATGTCTGAAAGTGCCTTTTCTGCAGAAGATGGATAAGTCATGCCAGACTTACTAAAACCTTCATGATATGCAAATGTCAATCCACTTTTTAAATTACCAAGAGATGTTAACTCCAGCATTGCAACATCCCCTTCTAGGTACTGCACTACTTGATGCATTCTTGGTCACGCTGTTGGCTCCGAATGGGAGCACATCAATCCAAGTTTCAACACTAGCTCCACATCCTTCGCCACAAAGTCTGTCCCTAAATTTGGATCTCTTGCCTCTAGAATGTCACTCTTATACCTGCAAGAAAACAACCAGTCCACCAATATTACATCCTCCTTCTCTTGAGCTTCAATCGGCCTTCTTCCATAAGCAACCTCGAGCAAAATCCCAAACGCAAAAACATCCATTAGTGTTTACTGAGGCCAAATATCCAAGAGTTCCCACCACACGGGTGGTTTGAGGATCTGTGCCATGATTGTATATTTTCCCAAGCCCAAAATCTCCTAACCTCCCATTTAGTTCGGAATCTAACAAGATATTGCTAGCTTTGATATCCCTGTGAATCACTCCGTGTTCCCATCCTTCATGGAGATAAGAGAGGCCATGTGCAACACCTTTGATCACCCTAAACTTTTTGCTCCAACTGAGGGTCACCTTTGGTTGGTTATAGAGGTACTTGTCTAGGCTTCCGTTTGGCATGTAGTCATAGACCAACAGCAGCTCACCCTTTTGACGGCAGTAACCAAGAAGCATTATGATTTTCCGATGACGAATCCAACCAATACTAATAATCTCCACAATGAACTCCCTCATCCCTTGCCTCAATTCATGAGAGACCCTCTTCATTGCAATCTCAGTTTTTGAAGTGGGCAATACCCCTATATAAACTCTACCGAATCCACCAGCTCCTAATAGCTCCTGATCTCTGAGCCCCTTTGTTGCAACATACAGATCTTTGTACTTGAACCTGTAAGGGCCGTAGTCGTGCTCCCAATCGTCTATAACCTCTGCGAATTTTTTCTTTCGTCTCATCAGATAAACCACAGCTAAGATTAGCATTGACAGACAAGACAACAACATGAAAGGCACTCCCATAATAAGTAGGTATGATTTCTCCTCCTTTCTCACATGGGGTAGTCTAGGAAGCTGAGACAAAACCAGTCCCTGAGCCTGTCCATTAAACTTAAAGCTCCATCCAACGATGTAATGAGAAGTTACTAATGAGCCGGTTGAGGACGAGAAACCCACGTACATGGTCTCCTTGATGATCGGTGAGAGATCAATGGACAGAGATAGAAGGGAAGCCTTTGGTTTCTCAACATTGATAGGAGCTAATGTGACATTGAATTGCTTTTGCGAGCCATCATAATCCACCCAAACTTGCATGGCTTTACCACTCATGAGGCACAAGTTTGTGAAGACCTCACCTAGACTTGGAGTGTATCCCGCTGGCGCAGATTTTACGGAGCTCAGCCCATTGACATGATCCCAATGTGATTATCGTTGATATCAAGGAATTCATGATTTTGGATTGTGTCAAATTCTGCTGCAACAATGTGGTTCGAGGAATTGCCATTGTTGGTTTCATTGAAGAGGCCAAAGTAATTACTAGGCAGAGAGCTCCGGGAAATTTTCTACAAGGAGCTAGCACGAAAGCGAACCCGTAGCCGCCCGAAGGTGGATACTCGTAATCATAGTGAAGAGAAACATCGTGCAGAAAGAGTAGGCAGATCCATTGGATGAGTTCTTGAACTTGATTGGGTCAGAGTAGGAGTTATGGCTCTGCTTCTGTTTGGTGGCATTGGTTAACCTTAGGAGGCCATTGCCCGTGAACGTGGCTAAGCCATCTAGGCTAAGATCCGCCGACCTGAAACCGTTGTACGTGAAACTGCTGGAATCCTGAGCGAGTGCAAAGTTCGCCAGGGAAGAAACCGCCAAAACAATCACGAAGAACATGTCCAGGAGCTGGGGAAATTTGCTGAGTCCACAACTCAGAAGATATCGTTTGAATCTCCCTAGGATCATCAAATTGAATCTAATGCGATTTCAGCTACCAGTGCCCCCACTTGTTTCACTAGTAATGCACCGTTTACTCGTTGGATTTTCCAGTCCTAGGGACCCAACCGTCAAATCATGCCAGGATTCAAACTTGGTGTGCAACCAAAATCGTACTCCACCTCTAAATATTGTTTTTAAGGCTACGGCCTTGAGAATGACTCCTCATTTCTCTAATTAAACCGATTGGCCCGAGGCTTTCCAGCATTTGAAAAATCTTCTATTATTGCCTGTATCTATCGCCATTTTCCACATGTGTGGCCGAAATAGACC